>NW_019167937.1:13565553-13588053 GCF_002303985.1 Durio zibethinus | reverse complement strand
TTCCTTGGCCTAAGCGACCATAGTCCCTTTAAGAAGCTGGCCACGAAGGATCACCTCCGTATAGCTAATTAGCAGGCTGAAGTCTTATTCGTTAACGAAATTAACCAGACAAATTGCTCTACCAACTAAGAACGGCCATGCACACCACCCATAGAATTAAGAAAGAGCTCTTAGTCTATCAATCCTTACTATGTCTGGACCTGGTAAGTTTCCCCGTGTTGAGTCAAATTAAGCCGCAGGCTCCACTCCTGGTGGTGCCCTTCCGTCAATTGCTTTAAGTTTCAACCTTACGACCATACTCCCCCCAAAACCCAAAGACTTTGATTTCTCATAAGGTGCCGACGGAGTCCTAAAAGTAACATCCACCATCCCTGGTCAGCATCGTTTATGGTTGAGACTAGGATGATATATGATCATCTTCGAGCCCTCTACTTTCATTTTGGATTAATGAAAACGTCCTTGGCAAATGCTTTCGTAGTTGTTCGTCTTTCATAAATCTAAGAATTTCACCTCTGACTATGAAATATGAATGCCCTTGACTGTCTCTGTTAATCATTACTCCGATCCGAAGGCCAGCATAATAGGACCAAAATCGTATGATGTTATCCCATGCTAATGTATACAAACGTAAGCCTGCTTTGAGCACTCTAATTTCTTCAAAGTAATAGTGCCGAAAGAATGACTCAGGCAATTAAATCTAGGAGCGCATCACCGACAGTAGGGACGAGTAGATCGGTGCTCACCATGAGGCAGACCAGACGACCCAACCCTAGTTCTAACTATGAGTTTTTTAACTGCAACAGCTTAAATATACGCTATTGAAGCTGGAATTACCGTGGCTGCTGGCATCAGACTTGCCTTCCAATGGATCCTTGTTAAGGGATTTAGATTGTACTCATTCTAATTACTAGACTCATAAAGCCCGGTATTGTTATTTATTGTCACAACCTCCCTATGTTAGGATTGGGTAATTTGTGCGCTTGCTGCCTTCTTTGGATGTGGTAGCCATTTCTCAGGCTCCCTCTTCGAAATTGAACCTTAATTCTCCGTCACCCGTCACCACCATAGTAGGCCATTATCCTACCATCGAAAGTTGTTAGGTCAAAATTTTGAATGATGCGTCATCGACACAAAGGCCGTGCGATCCGTCGAGTTATCACGAATCATCAGAGCAATGAGCATAGCTCGCGTCAACCTTTTATCTAATAAATGCATCCCTTCCAGAAGTTGAGGTTTGGCACTACATGGGCCTCAACGTATCGACCTAGCGACAGAGAGAGCCTAACGCGAAGCTCAAGCATTGTGCGTGTCGAGCACATGAAATGCATAGCATCCAACGAATGGGGGTCGAGATTCCGTGCCCGCTAAACGTTTCACATCTAAGAGCACAATTGAACATCGGTGCACCAATACGGCCACAGAGGATTGGGTGGCACGCTTGGGACACCAGCCACGATTAACGTCTGACCCGTAGCCCCTCAGGACATGAGATGGATGAAGAATGGTGAGACATCCGATTTCCATTGATTCGGGTATGCAGCACAGGATCCCGATCGTACCCCCGGGGTACGACGACCTCATGGGGAGAGATTGATGAGGATAACAGGTCGATAGTTTGATGCATCGATCACGGAGCCTACCAACACGCACAACCATAGCACCACTCATATGCCCATTGCGTACAAGTGGCAGCATCCATGCACGTCGGTCCACAACCCATCTGATCGATTACTCGACGAGCGAGCGGAGGAAATGACATGCGAGGCCATGCCACAACCACTTGGCATGGGAAAAACATAAGCAAGGGCCATGAGTCTACCCCTACCATCCGACAGGCAACAACGGCGCGATACAACTAATGTTTGGCCTGGCCGAGACCACACGCACAAGCTCCGCTGACACCACCCCAGGGGGACGTTACCGATTCAAGGACTTGTTCCTAGGGTCTTGGGTAGCATCGGCTGCGTACACGGCCTCGTCAAGGCTAAGGCATTTTTGTGGTCGATGAGAAGGGACCGCGAGACTGTCAAATATCAAAAGACTTGGCTAGGCCAAGCCCATAATCGTAGCTTTTGCTTGCACCACCCAGGGAGCCGTTGCTTGATTCAGAGACTTGGTCTGGGGTCTAGGGTAGCATCCGTCGCATGTAGGGCTCGAGCTCGGCTATTCCTTTTCGCATGTAGCTAACCAATCGAGGCCATGGGTGCCTGCTAATCTTCGGAGTAACCAATCATCGAACAAAATGGCTGGAAGGCATGTACACCCTGTATTTCATTCAAGGGACATTGCCTTGGGTGTAAGCAATAGGAGGCCCATCACGCACAACTACTCCTCCCGTGGGAAAAAGAGAAGAGATGCTAGACCACCACCCTTTAAAGAGCATTAGAGATTTTACATATATGCTACCAGTAGACCTTAAAGTGTCTGAAACAGGGACACTTTTTCCAAATAGGCATATCCCATACCGAGGGTGAGCAGGTGCTGATGGTGGTCGAAGCATGTGTCCATACCAAGGGCCATCTTCTGCCTATGCTGATTGAGGCAGGTACCCACATCGATTCTAACTTTTGCGCATGCTAATTGAGGCATGCATGCACCGATGGTGGTTGAGGCTCAGATTGCATCGCTAGACTCCTTGAGGGAGGAGATCCAAGGTGAGCTGTAAGCTACTCTCAACAAAGGCATGGACGTGATCACCCAAAGGAATGAGGCCTTGAAGGCTGAAATGCTAACCTTACACGATGGTATGGAGGCCATGCGCCAGCGAATGGAGGAGTTTGCCAGTGAGCTCATTACTTGTAAGACTGCCATTCGGAATGGCATGTTTGTTGGAGTGTCCAAGTCCAGATTGGATGTCCCCAAGCTTAAGGAGTTCAAGGGGACTAGGGCAGCCAAGGAAGTAGACAACTACCTATGGGGTATGGAGCAATACTTCTAGGCCATGGGCATGCAAGACGAGGCGATAAAGTTAAGCAACGCTGCTATGTATCTCACTGATGTAACCTTATTGTGGTAGAGGTGCAGGTGTGATGATGTCAGGGGTTGGAGTGCCAAGATTGGACCTAGATAGAGTTCCAAAAAGAGTTCAGAGAGTAATTTTACCCGGAGTATGTCGATGATGAGGCGCAGGCAAAGTTACGTAAGCTGAGCCAGTAAGGGGACATTAGGGAGTATGTCTAGAAATTCTCTGAACTGATATTATAGATCTCAGATCTAGGTGAGAAGGTTGCCTTATTTACTTTCCTGGATGGGTTGAAGCTGTGGGTGAAGCATAAGCTACAACAGAGGGCAGTTCATGACTTGGCTAAAGCCATGACTACTATTGAGGCCTTGATAGAGTTCAAGCCTCTGAACAAGTTTGAGTCTTCCAAGCCTAAGCGTAAGGGCAGGGATGATAGGGACCGAAAGAAACAGTCCAAGGGGAAAGATCATGACTGGGAGTCCAAGGATGGGATCGAGATCGTTCAACCAAGAATGGTGAGAGGAAGCCACCAACATGCAAGTGAAAAGCAAAGGGGGACCGAGAGCCACTAGTATGCTACCTATGTGGAAAGAGCCACATAGCGTGTAATTACTCGTAAAAGGGTAAGCTAGCTACTATAGACAAGGAGTCTAATGAGGAGCCAGAGTCAGGGGCAGCAAAGCTTAGGTCATTGGTGCTCAATGTTGTCCAGAGTAAGGGGAGCCGTAAGCCAAAGGGCTTGATGTTTGTGGATCTGATAGTTGTGGGTTAGAAGGTGAGCGCACTGGTGGACACAGGTGCCTCACATCTTTTTATTTCGAGTGATGAAGCCCGAAAGCTTAGACTGAAGGTGCAGAAAGGGACTAGTAACATTAAAATGATGAACTCCAAAGAGGTTTCAGCCATTAAAGTAGCACGGGGAGTGGAGTTATAGCTTGGAGACTAGAAAGACAAAGAGACCATAGAGGTAATAACCCTTGACGACTATGAGTTTGTGATTGGGTTGGATTTCCTTATTCGGATTAATGCCCTCCTTGTGCCTTTTGTTGACTGTGTTTGCATATTAGATGCACGGTGCCAATGCTTAATACCATTGAGGAGAGGGCTTGGAGTTGGGTCACGGGTGGTGTCAGCCATCCAATTTACCAAGGTGGTAAACAGAGAAGAAGACACCTTCTTGGCAGCCCTGAAGTATAAGGAACCAAGGGAGAAGGAGACTGAGTCACCTTTGGAGGTGCTAAAGATGCTGAAGACCTTTAGTGATGTGATGCCCGCAAAGCTGCCTAGCCAACTACCACCTAAAAGGGAGGTGGACCATAAGATCGAGCTGGTGTCCGAAGCCAAGCCACTAGCTAAAGCCTCTTACCGAATGTCTCTACTAGAGTTGGAGGAGTTAAGGAAGTAGCTCAAAGAGTTAGTTGATGCTGGCTTCATCAAGCCATCGAAGGCACCATATGGTGCACCAGTTCTATTCCAGCGCAAGCATGATGGGTCTTTGCAACTGTACATAGACTACCGGGCTTTGAACAAGCTGACCGTCAAGAACAAGTACCCTATCCCACTCATTGTGGACTTGTTCGACCAACTTGAAAGCGCAAGGTGGTTCACCAAGCTGGATTTGAGGTTGGGCTACTACCAAGTTAAGATCACGGAGGGAAATGAGCCAAAGATAGCATGTGTCACTCGGTATGGTTCATATGAGTTCTTGGTCATGCCATTTGGACTCACGAATGCCCCAGCAACATTTTGCACCCTTATGAACAAGGTACTTTAGTCGTTCCTTGATCGATTTGTTATGATTTATTTGGATGACATTGTGATCTACAGCCAGACATTGGGAGAGCATGTAGACCACTTGATACAGGTGTTCGAGGTGTTGCAGGCATACAAGCTATTTTTTAAAAGGGAGAAGTGCTCATTCGCCCAGTAAGAGATCCAGTTCCTAGGCCACATAGTAGGAGGTGGCAGGATACGCATGGATGAAGGCAAGGTGCACGCCATCTTAGAGTGGCAACCGCTAGCCAAGGTCACTGAGTTGAGATCATTTCTTGGGCTGGTTAACTGCTACAGGCACATCATCAAAGGTCACTCAGCAATAGCCACGCCATTGACTGACTTGCTCAAGAAAGGGAGAGCATGGGAATAGAGCACAGGGTGCCAGGAAGCCTTTGACAGGTTGAAGCAGGTTGTGATCGAAGAGCCAATCTTGGCCCTGCCAGACCATGCCAAGCTATATGAGGTGCATACAAATGCATCAGACTTTGCCATAGGGGGCATGTTGATGCAGGAGGGACATCCAATCGTGTTCAAGAACAAGAAGCTAAATGAGACTGAGCGTAAGTACACGGTCTAAGAGAAGGAGATGACAGCAGTGGTGCACTGCTTGCGCACTTGGCACCATTACCTATTGGGGTTGAGGTTCGTGGTTAGGACCTAAAAGAAGTTGTCCCCTAAGCAGGCGAGATGGTAAGATTTTCTTACGAAATTTGATTTCCAAATGGAGTACAAGTTGGGGCAGGTGAACCTAGTGGCAGACACCCTGAGCAGGAAGGCTAACCTTGCTGCCATTAGCCAACCAGAGGGGTCACTGGTGCCGTGCATCAAGAAGGGACTTGCGCATGATCCTACAGCCAAGGCTTTCATGGAGTATGCCCAGCAAGGTAAGACTAGGTGATTTTGGGTGTAGGATGGTTTGTTGTACACCAGGGGTAGTAGACTATTTGTACCATAGCATGGGAAGCTCCGCAAGGAAGTTTTGCAAGAATGCCATGATTCAAGGTGGGCTGGACATCCAGGAGTGAGCCGTACCTTGGTATTGATCAGGGACCGATACTACTGGCCGTACATGAAGGACGATGTGGAGGCCTATGTGAAGACTTGTCTTGTGTGCCAACAAGACAAGATAGAGCTCAAGAAACCAAGCGGTCTCTTGGAGCCATTGCCAGTGCCAAAACAACCATGGAAGAGTGTTTCTCTGGACTTTATAGTCGGTCTACCCAAAGCAAAAGGGTTTGGAAGCATTGTGGTAGTGGTGGATAGGTTTTCCAAGTATGGAATCTTCATTCCAGCAACCAAGGAGTGCCCAGCCAAGGAGGTAGCTCGATTGTTCTTGAAAAACATGGTTAAGTACTGGGGAGTGCCGAGGACCATTGTTCATGATCGGGACGGGCGTTCCACAGGTAGGTTCTGGACTGAGTTGTTCAAGCTGTTGGGGTCAGACTTGAACTTTTCCCCCAGTATGCATCCATAGACCGATGGGCAAACAGAATGTGTGAATGGACTATTGGAGTCTACCTCAGGCACTATATGAGTGCCACACAAAGGGACTAGCCAAAGCTGTTAGATGTTGCACAGTTTTCTTACAACTTGCAAAGGAGCGAGGCAACGAACTAGAGCCCATTTAAGGTTGTGATAGGGCAACAACCACTAACACCCGGTTCAATTGCTGCAAGTTATACAAGGTCGAATCCAGTAGCATACAAGTTTGCCGAGGCATGGCAGGAGCAAACTGACTTGGCCAGAGTCTATCTACACAAGGTGACAAACAGGTCGAAGAAGTGGGCAGACCAGAATAGGTGGGACATACAGTTCCAAGTTGGAGACTTGGTATTTATGGAGCTGCATCCCATTGTGCACCATAGGGGGCTGCACAAAGGCCTAGTTTGGAGGTATGAGGGACCTTTCCAAGTAGTCAAGAGGGTAGGCAAGGTTGCCTATAAGCTGGATAGGCCACCCAAGCTGAGGGTACACCCGGTGTTCCATGTAAGCATGCTCAAGCTGTTCCATGAGGATGAGGGAGATCCAAGATGGGTAGAGTCAAAGCGTGTACCATTGGGAGCAAGGGCCTCATATGAGAAGGAGGTCCACAGCATCATAGCTGATCGGGAGGTGAGATAGAAAAACTATCAACCAAGGCAAGAGTACTTGGTGCCCTGGAAGGGACTTCCAAACAGTGAGGTGAGCTGGGAACTAGCAGAAGACTTATGGCAGTTTGGGGACCAGATCAAGTGGTACCATGCAAAGGATGTAATGAGGGCATTGCGCAATCAGGTGGGGCAGAATGTCACACCTTGGGCGGGCGTGCCAGGCACATCAGGCACACCAGCACGTGAGATAGAGGTTAAGGCCCGTAGACCGAGCGCACTGGCGGGTATTTACACACAAGGCCTCGAAGACGAGGCCAGAACGCCCGCCCAGCTTGCAGGCCAGACCGTAAGGCCAAGGCCTGGCATACAAGCTACTCGCACCACATCCAGAAGGGCCCAAGGTGCTAGATACGCAAGTGAACATTCTGGAAGCTTGTTGGATTAGCAGGAGCCTCTTGGTAGATTTGGTTGACCCTAGAAATCAGGAGTTAAAATCTTGATTGATTGTAATATGTATAATCCCTTGATTTTAGCCTTTATTCTAGGGATATTACCATTAAGTGTAGCTGGAGCCTCAACTATAAATAGAGGGCTACTCCACCCTCATTTTTACACCATCAAACACTTCTGTTTTAGAAAATACAGAGCATATTCAGCATTCTACCTTGTTATCCTATTTCTCTTTAACTTGCATAATCAGCCCTTCCCATTGTTCTAGTGCCCGTACGCTTGTGTTTTTGGCTGACTTAGGCATAAAAGAGGGGATTCCAAGCCTAAGGCCACATGGATTTTGAGTCTAAGGTCGGAGCCCGTGACACCCGCAGCAAGGCCCAGCATGTGTTGATGGTGTTCGAGGTAACCGCCCGCACGAAGGCCCAGCATGTGCCGATGGTGTTCGACGTAACCACCCACACTAGGGGCCATCTTCTACTGATGGCAGTCGAGGCAAGTGCCCCACCAAGGGCTGGCTTATGCCGATGGTGCTTGAGGTAACTGCTCGCACCAAGGCCCAGCATGTGCCGATGCTGTTTGAGGCAACCACATGCACTAAGGACCATCTTCTACCAATTTTGATCGAGGCATGGCACGTGCCAATGGTGGTCTAGGCAAGTGCCCATACCAATGGCTAGCTTTGTAATGATGGTGGTCGAGGCATGTGGCCCGCACCAAGGCCCAACACATGCCGATGGTGCTCGAGGCTAACCGCCCGTACCAAGGGCCATCATCTGTCGATGCTCATCGAGGCATGCATGTGCCAATGGTGGTCGAGGTAAGTGCCTATTCTGAAGGCTAGCTTGTGCCGATGGCGATCGAGGTAAGTGCCCATACCAAAGGGCAGCCTTTACCGATGATGGTAGATGTATGTGCCATCATGTGCCATTGATGGTCGAAGCCTTGGCCGAAGTTCAATTTTGAGCCATGGTGCACATGCTGGGCTCGGGAATGTGCTGGTGCCACATTTTTTTTGCTCAAGGCACCATCGTCGGAGCATCGTCAGAGAACCTGACCGACGGTATTGGGGTTTTGACGGTTGAGGGTCCGGGGGGTGTGGGCACATGATGTGCGATGGGTGCTTGTACTTGGCCCTTATATTGGCCCCCTATCCCTCAGCAAACCTCGACAACTCACACCCCTTTAAAGAGCATATGAAATTTTACAGGTTTGTTGCCAGTAACCATTCAAGTGTCTGAAATAGGGACACTTTTTTCAAATGGCCATAAAATCTTATGTACTTCAAGTTTTTAGCTGAATTCTTTTGTGCATTGTAAAAAAAATACAAGGATCAGATCTACCAAATTTGGGGCCAAAAATCCTTTTAAAAAAATTTTAAAAAATCTCGAACCGTAAATAATTTTGAAAATTATGAAAAATAGAAAAATAGTCATCTTGCCATGAAACTTCACATGAAGGCTTAGGGGACCATTGTATGAATTCACAAGCCATAAAAATGGCATTGGCATGGTATAAATATGAAGATGTGCCTAAACCCACCTACCACCCAATCGTGGCACGCATGGTGCTCGACCTGGGCTCAGGACACCTGCGCATGGTGCACGGGCATTGGGGAGTGTTCATATCAATTCATGGACCACAAAAATGGCTTTGGCACTATAGAAACATGAAGATATCCCTCAACCCACCTACTACTTGATCCTGGTACGTAGGTTGCATGGCCCGGGCCTAGGTGCGGTCGCTTGGTGCGTGACCCAACATGGGCTGATGCCGTTCGAGGGAACTGCCCACACCAAGGTCCAGCATACACCAATGGCAGTCAAAGCATGTGTCAAGATCGAGGGCCAACATGTCTCGATGGTGGTCGAGGCATGTGCATGTGTCACGGTCAGACAGCATGCTAGGACTGGCCTTGAGGTTATAGTGGGATAGGGTCTGATAGTAGGAGGGATCAGGCCTTGAGGCCTACTCGAGGTGCAGGTCACAGGGAACTGGATCGAGATAGTGGTTCAAGCAGTGATCAGTACTCTAGGGGCTCAGACACGGTGTTAGGTTCGGCAGAATTGAGCCAGGCCTAGGTGGGGGTGTTGGTGAGCAGTGCGTAGGCACGTAGTTAGACTGACGTACGGCACTGATGATCGAGGTGCGAGCATGTGGTCAAACCAGGGGTGTCTGAGGTAGCAGCCCACACCAATTGCCAGTGTCGCACCTTAGGCGTGCACACCAGGAGTTGAGTCTCGCACCCCAGCGGCCAAAGCTCGAGCACCGTACGCAAAGGTAAGGGTTCCAGCAATAGTCATTGCTATTTCTGTCCAGACCGCCCCCCCAAAAGTTTGGCCTATCTGCGACATCGAGACCAGGCCCACAACATGTCCGTACCCCATCCAGGTGGTCCCAGGGAGTGGGGCTGAGCCAGAACTGTATAGAAAGCCTACAGGATCTGCAGCACATAGAAGGGGACCTAATCGATCCTTAGCTTGCGTATTTTGCCTCTCTGGCTGGCTTAGTACCCGCACGCTTGTTTCATAGGTTAACTTAGGCATACAGAGTTCATTCCCAGTCTAAGCTCCTATCGAACCGAGGGTTGTGGCAGCAGGAACCGTAGCAAGATCGGCAGCACGCAGAGGGAGACTCGATTGATCCTCGCTTGCACATTCTACCTCTCTGGCAGGCTTAATGATTGTACGCTCATTTCATAGGTTGACTTAGGCATACGGAGTTCATTCTCGATCGAGATCTAGGGACAAAGGGCCCCAGGTCATGCCCAACCCAAGAGGGGGGTGGCGTAAAAAGAAGGAAGGTCAGTGGGGGGAAGGGGAGGGGGAAGGGGGAAGGACGAATCAAAGTGACAAAAGGCTGAATGTCAGTGGATCATGGAAGCAAGGCCACTCTACCACTTACAATACCCCATCATGTATTTAAGTCATCTGTAAAGGGTTTTACCCGTCGCTCGGTGGGAATTGAGCTCCAAGGAGGCCCGCGCGACTCGTCCGAGAGGTGAGATGGAAAAACTATCAACTAAGACAAGAGTACTTGGTGCGCTGGAAGGGACTTCCAAACAATGAGGTGAGTAGGGAACCAACAGAAGACTTATGGTAGTTTGGGGATCAGATCAGGTGGTACCATGCAGAGGACGCAACGAGGGTGTTACGCAATCAGGTGGGGGAGAATGACACGCCCTGGGTGAGTGCGCCAGGTATATCAGGCGTACCAGCATGTGAGTCAGAGGTTGAGTCCCGTAGACTAGGCGCGCTAGCCAGTATTTACGTGCAAGGCCTAAGAGATGAGGCCAGAATGCCCGCCTAACTTGTAGGCCAGCCCGTGAGGCCAAGGCCTAGCATGCAAGCTGCCCACACCATATCCAGAAAGGCTCAAGGAGTTAGCTACACAAGTGAACATTTTGGAAGCTTATAGGATTAGCAGGAGCCTCCTGGTAGATTTGGTTGACCCTAGAAATCAGGAGTTAGAATCCTGATTGATTGTAATCTGTATAATCCCATGATTTTAGCCTTTATTCTAGGGATATTGCCATTAAGTGTAGCTGGAGCCTCAACTATAAATAGAGGGCTGCTCTAGCCTCATTTGTACACCATCAAACACTTCTGTTTCAGTGAATATAGAGCATATTCCAGCATTCTACCTTGTTATCTTGTTTCTGTTTAACTTGCGTAACCAGCCCTTCCTATTGTTCTAGTGCCTGCATGCTTGTGTTTTAGGCTGACTTAGGCATAAAGGAGGAGATCCCAAGCCTAAGGCCACACAAATTCTAAGTCTAAGGTCAGAGCCCGTGCACCAAGGCCCAATGTCACAGACCAAGCTTTCTCTCAACAAGCAATAAACTGTGTGGCACTTGAATAGACGCTTCCACCCAAGTCAACCTTCAACAGTTCGATATCTGAACAAATAACCATAAGCCATGGTTAGTCCCAAGCATTCATAATAAGGCACATTATATCGAGATCAATCTCAAGCACACATAAGAAAGCACATTCACATCGAGAAAAAGAAAAGCACATTGAGGCAACATTTCAGACATTCAATTGGGGTGGATTTTATTATAATCGAGAATCATACATCGGGACTTCCCACCATCACCAGGGCCAGGGGCGCAGCCCTTGGTGGATGGCCTAGGCCTGCATAGCGACTGGTGAGACAGCCCAACAATATGCTGCCAGCTCACCCCCCCTAAAGAGCCTTAGAGATTTTAGAGCTATACTACCACTAACCATTACAATGTTTGAAATGGGGACACTTTCCTAGCACAAGAGATCTACCCGGCCATGGCCCTATACATGGGTGGCTCATGACAACCTAAACCCTGGTCATGGCCCTATACAAGGTTGGCTCATGACATCCTCCCCTACCAATTCTATCGACATCCTCATCGACTTGTTAGCTTAAAATTCTTTAATCTTCCTTTTGAATCTCTGGAGGTCGTGTTCTCTTTCCCAGCTGGTTTCTTCTAGTTTTAATCCCTCCCACTTCATTAAGTATTCCCGAACTAATCTTCGAGATATCTTGGTTTCCCTGTCGGCTAGGATCTCTTTGACTCGATGCTCTGAGGGTGAATTCATGGTGATGGTGGCTCTGGTTGGCTCCCTTCTGCTAGCATCTATAGGATCTGCATGGAAAGGTTTTAGGTTGCTCACATGAAATACTGGGTGCACCTTCATCCACTTTGGTGGGTCGATTTTGTAAGAAGCATTCCCCACCTTAGAAAAGATCTTCACTGGACCCTCATATTTGCACACCAGTCTACGATCTCTCTTTCTCAAGAATCTAGTTTGTTTAGGGACTAGTCTAACAAGGACCAAATCACCAACTTGGAATTGTTGAGCCCTGCGACCTTTTTCTACCCATTTCTTTATTCACTTCGATGCTTTCTCCAGGTAGGCTTGTGCAATCTCTGTGTTTTGTTTCCACTCCTTACCAAGGTTGAAGGCTCTCGGATTCTTCCCTCCATATTGTTTCAAAGAAGTGTGGAGTAGCCTTGGTAATTACCCGATGACCACCTTAAATGCGTTCTTATTGGTGGAAGAGCTTTTGTTGGAATTAAAACAGAGTTGAGCAACGTCCAATAATGAAGGCCAGTTTTTCTGATTGGCTTGAACAAAGTCCTTAAATATTCCTCCAGTAATCTATTGAACCATTTCGTTCAACCATCGGTTTGAGGGTGGTAGCTTGAAGAGATGTTGAGTTGGGACCCCAATATCTTGAAAAGCTTTTTCCAGAAAGACCCCATGAATCTTGGATCTCTATCGCTAACAATGTTTTGAGGGAGGCCCCAGTATTTGACCACATGTTTAAATAATAGTCGAGCTATGTCTTTCACTGTACAATACTTGTGAGCGGGAATAAATCTGGCATACTTAGAGAACCGATCAATCACCACCAAAATAGCTCCAAGATCACCAACCTTGGGTAGGCTCGAAATGAAATCGAGAGAGATGCTTTCCCACGATCTGACGAGTACCGATAGTGGTTCAAGCATGCCTGCAGGTTTTTTCTTTTCCATTTTGTCTTGTTGGCAAATGAGGCAAGTCTTCGTATAGTCCATCACATCTTGTCGCATGTGAGGCCAATAGTATCCCTATTTCAATAACGCCAAAGTGCATTGCCAGCCCAGATGTCCAGCCCATGGTGTGTCATGACATTCCCTCATCAGCATCTGTCTTAGACTTCCTACTTTTGGCACAAACAATCAAGGCCCTTTGGTCCACAATACCCCATTTTCTTGCTAGAAGCACTTGGACTTCCCTTCTTCCACTAGCTTCAGAATGGCACTGGCCTGCGGGTCCTTCCCTAAATGATCGCCAATCAACTTGGGAATGTCTGTCGTGGTTCTGCTAGCCACCATTGGGGCAATTCTTCTAAGGGTCATTAACTCTGTTCACTTACTTAATGCATCAGCCACTTGATTGGTCTTTCTAGCGGTGTGCTCAAAACAAAAGTCAAACTTCGTTAAAAATTCTTGCCATCTAGCTTGTTTCGCTGTAAGCATTGACTGGGTGAGGAAGTGGCTAACAACCGCATTGTCTGTCTTCACGACAAAGTGTGAACCCAACAAATAATGTTGTCAAGCCCTCAAGCAGTGAACTACCGCCAGGAGCTCTTTTTTCTGAGCCATATATTTCCTTTCAGCTTCGCTTAGCTTCCTACTTTCAAATGTTATCGGGTGATGTTGTTGTAAAAGCACTCTTCCAATAGCAAAATCAGATGCAACCGTCTGAACTTCGAAAGGCTTTTCAATATCAAGGAGAGCTAAGATGGGATCCTTCATAATAGCATTCTTCAATCCCTTAAAGGCCTCTTGGCACTCACTCGTCCAACACCATTTATGCTCCTTCTTCAATAGCTCCGTGAGGGCCGTGGTCTTACGAGAGTACCCTTCCACAAACCTTCTATAATAGTTGGCTAGTCCCAAAAATGAGCGGAGTTCACTAACATTTTTTAGTGTTGACCACTCTTTCATGGCCCTAACCTTTTCCATGTCCATTTGAATGTGGCTACATTCGACAACGTGATCGAGAAAATGGATTTGGGTCTAAGCAAATGCACACTTCTCCCTTTTCACATACAACTGGTGGTCCTGTAACCTTCAAAGCACCTAGCACAGGTGTTCTTGATGTTCTTCTAGAGTGGAGCTATATACCACTATGTCGTCTAAATAGATGACTACAAATTTGTCTAGATAGTCATGGAACACCTGATTCATCAATGTACAAAATGTGGCAGGAGCATTGGTCAGTCCAAAGGGCATAACAAGAAATTCAAATGCATCATACCATGTTACACAAGTGGTCTTTGGCTCATCTCCCTTGACGATTCTGACCTGATGGTAGCTAGATTTCAAGTCCAATTTGGAAAAGTACTTGGCCCAATTCAATTGGTCAAACAAATCTGCTATAAGAGGGATGGGATATTTGTTTCTCACGGTAACTTTGTTCAGGGCCCTGTAGTCAACACATAATCGCAAACTCCCATCATGCTTCTTCTGAAATAGCACTGGCCCTCTGAAAGAAGCTTTTGATGGTCAAATGAACCCAGCTTGTAGAAGCTCATCTAGTTGTTTCCTTAGTTCGGCCAACTCTGGTAGGGCCATGCGATAAGGAGCTCTAGTAGGGGGTTTCGCTCTTGGGAAGAGCTCAATTTCATGGTCCACTGCTCGTCGAGAGGGTAGAATCTTAGGCAACATCTCTGGCATCACCTCTTCGAATTCTTCCAACATTTTTTCCACGCCATCGGGTATCTATTCCACTCCTGACCCTTCTTTGTAGATCGACATGGCCACAAAGGAGGGTTCCCCTCTTTTTACCCCTTTCTTGAACTGTAAAGCTAAAATCATTTTCTTCCCACTCTTTAGTAAGATATTGGCCGGCACTACGCATGGGTGTTCCCCTAAGAACAACAAGCAGCTAGTGCGAGGATAGGGATCACCTGCACCAACATCATGAAGTCCAATCCGAGGATGACATCAAAGTCATCCATGGGGGAAACTGTAAAGTCTACCTTCCCTTCCCATGGCCCCAATTTGGTTGTCACACTCTTGGAGCTTCCACTGATCGCAAAGGCTGGTGAATTGACTGCCTTCATTCCTCTACAGTCCTTGCTAACCTGGAGACCACACCTTTTTACTTCTTCTGGTGTGATGAAAGTATCGGTTGCACCCGTATCTACCATGGCCTTGGTGGCCTTCTCATTGATCATTAAGTTCACATACATTAGACCTCTACCCTACTCTTTCTTTATTGTGTTCAGTTGGGTGTAGAGGGCATTGAGGAACCTTATTAAACCCATCCTAGCCAACTCCTCTTCAACTTCTTCAATGCTCTCTGGCACTTTTGTGAACTCTCGAGATGAGGCCCTTAAGGCATTAAGGGCTCCTCTATGTGGGCATTCGGCCACCCGATGTGGCCCCTTGCAAAGAAAGCAAGCTAGCGGTTGCCTAGGCTTGAAAATCACTGTGTTGCTTGTCTTGGGTTGGGTACTATCTCGACCAAAGGACCTCCTATCTGATCTCTCACTGAAAGGTCGATCCAACCTAGTTATCTTTCCCTCACTCCCAAAGTTGAAGCTACTGCCAGCTGATGGAGGATTTTTCCATTTTGAGGAGCCATCATTATAATCATGGAGACGTTCAGCTGCAGCCATGGTCGTGGCCGCATCTTGCACTTTTTGTCTTTGTAGTTCTGTCCTGGCCCAAGTCTTGAGGCCCTCAAGAAAATAAAACATCTTGTCCTTTTTGAACATGTCTCGACTATCCAACATCAGGGTAAAAAAGCTCCTTACAAACTCTCACACTGTTCCTATTTGCACCAACTCTTGAAGCCTCCTTCGAGCCATATAGTCCACATTCTCAGGGAAAAACTGGTTTTTCAGTTCTTGTTTCAGGTCCGTCCAAGTCTTAATCAGACACTCGTCATTGACAAACTTGGAGTGCCACTATAGCTTGGCATCCCCTGTTAGGTACATCGATGCCATTGCTACCTTGTTTTCCTTTGAATCCGTGTGTACAGCTCGAAAGTACTGCTCTATGTCAAACAAGAAATTTTCAAGCTCCTTAGCATCCCTTACCCACTCATAGCATCGAGGCTCCGGCACCTTAGGCCTTTTCCCTCTTTTCGTTGAGCTCAAACTTGATCTAGCCATAGCCATTTGGAAGATGCTCACCTGTGCTTTGAGCACCTCAAACTCTTTTTGGAGAATATTCAAGGCATCTCTAGCCTCCTCGCTCATGTTGTGGAGAGTATCAGACAACTCCCACTGGGTTGTCTCGATCTCCATCACTCGATCTTTAGTCACCATGTGAGTTTTCATTATGGCCACCGCGACCTCAAGTTCCTCAATTCTTTGTTGGTAATTAGGTCCACCACTTGTGGTCATCACCTCCATTTCCTAGCACTTCTCAACCATGCTCTGATACCACGTGTCACGAACTAAGTTTTCTCTCAACAAGCAATAAACTGTGCGGCACTTGAATGGACGCTTCCACCCAAGTCATCTTTCAATAGTTTGATATCTGAACAAATAACCATAAGCCATGGTTAGTCCCAAGCATTCATAATAAGGCACATTATATCGAGATCAATCTCAAGCACACACAAGAAGGCACATTCACATCGAGAAAAAAAAACCACATCGAGGCAACATTCCGAACATTCAATTGGGGTGGATTTTATTATAATCGAGAATCATACATTGGGACTTCCCACCATCACTAGGGCCAGGGGGCAGCCCTTGGTGGATGGCCTAGGCCCACATAGCGATCGGTGAGACAGCCTAACAATATGCTACCGGCTCACCCCCTAAAGAGCCTTAAAGATTTTAGAGCTATGCTACCACTAACCATTACAATGTTTGAAATGGGGACACTTTTCCTAGCACAAGAGATCTACCCGACCATGGCCCTATACAGGGGTGGCTCATGACAACCTAAGCCTCGATCATGGCCCTATACAAGGTTGGCTCATGACACCCAGCATGTGCCAATGGTGTTCAAGGTAACCGCCCACACCAAGGCCCAACATGTATCGATGGTGTTCGATGCAACCACCCGAACCAGAGGCCATGTTCTACCGATGGTGGTCGAGGCAAGTGCCCGCACCAAGGGTCGGCTTGTGTCGATGGTGCTCGAGGCAACCGCTTGCATCGAGGCCCAGCATGTGCCGATGGTGTTCGAGGCAACCGTATGCACCAGGAACCATCTTCTGCTGATGCTGATCGAGGCATGGCACGTGTCAATGGTAGTCCATGCAAGTGCCTGTACTAATGGCTAGCTTGTGATGATGGTGGTCGAGGCATGTGCCCGTACCAAGGCCCAACACGTGTCAATGGTGCTTGAGGCAACTACCCGTACCAAGGGTCATCTTCTATCAATGCTCATCGAGGCATGCATGTGTCGATGGTGGTCAAAGTAAGTGCCTGTTCCAAGGGCCAGCTTGTGCCGATGGCGGTTGAGGCAAGTGCCCATACCAAAAGGTAACTTATGCCGATGATGGTCGATGCATGTCCATCACCATACGCCATCATGTGCCGTTGATAGTCGAGGCCTTGGCCAAAGTTCAATTTTAAGCCACGATGCACATGCTGGGCTCGGCCATGTGCTGGTGCCGCATTGTTTCTTTTTGAGGCACCATCGTTGGAGAACCTAACTGGCGGTATTAGGGGTTCCGACAATTGAGGGTCCGGGGGGTGTGCGCACATGATTTGTGATGGGTGCTTGTACTTGGCCCCTATATTCGCCCCCTATCCCTCAACAAACCTTGACAACTCACACCCTCTTAAAGAGCATATGAGATTTTACAGGTTTGCTGCCAGTAACCATTCAAGTATCTAAAATGGGGACAATTTTTTCAAATGGCCATAAAATCTTCTACACTTTGAGTTTTTAGTTGAATATTTTTATGCATGGCAAAAGAAATACAAGGAACATATTTACCAAATTTGGGGCCAAAACTCCTTGTAAAAATATTTTAAAAATCTTGAACTGCAAAAAATTTCAAAAATCATGAAAAATAGAAAATGAGTCATCTTGCCATGAAACTTCACATGAAGGCTTAGGGGACCATTGTATAAATTTACAAGCTATAAAAATGGCATTGGCACAGCAGAAACATGAAGATGTGCCTAAACCCACCTACCACCTGATCATGGTGCGCATAGTGCTCGATCAGGGCTCAAGACACCCGTGCGTGGTGTGTGGGTGCTAGGAAGTGCTCATATGAATTCATAGGCCATAAAAATGGCATTGGCATGACAGAAAAATGAAGATGTGCTTGAACCCACCTACCACCCGATCGTGGCGATCATTGGTGTTCGGCCCGAGCTCAGGACACTCGCGCATGGTGCGCGGGCATTGGGGAGCGCTCATATGAATTCATGGCCACAAAAATGGTTTTGGCACTGTAGAAACATAAAGATATCCCTAAACCCACCTATTGCCCGATCTTGGTATGTAGGGTGCACGACCCGGGCCCAGGTGCGACCTCTTAGTGCATGACCCAACACGGGCCGATGCTATTCAAGGGAACTGCCTACACCAAGGTCCAGCATGCATCGATGGTGGTTGAAGCATATGCCAAGACCAAGGGCCAACATGTCTTGATGGTGGTCAAGGCATGTACATGTGTCACAGGCTCTGACCTTAGACTCAGAATCCGTGCAGCCTTAGGCTTGGAATCTCCTCTTTTATGCCTAAGTCAGCCTAAAACACAAACGTGCGGGCACTAGAACAATAGGAAGGGTTGATTACGTAAGTTAAAGAGAAACAGGATAATAAGGTAGAATGCTGGAATATGCTTTGTATTCACTGAAACAGAAGTGTTTGATGGTGTACAAATGAGGGTGGAGTAGCCTTCTATTTATAGTTAAGGCTCCAGCTACACTTAATGGCAATATCCCTTGAATAAAGGCTAAAATCATGGGATTATACAGATTACAATCAATCAGGATTCTAACTCCTGATTTCTAGGGTCAACCAAATCTGCTAGGAGGCTCCTGCTAATCCTGTAAGGTTCCAAAAGCTTCACTTGCGTATCCAGCACCTTGGGCCCTTTTGAATATGATGTGGGCAGCCTACATGCCAAGCCTTGGCCTCACGGGCTAGCCTGCAAGCTGGGCTGGCATTTTGACCTTGTCTCCTAGGCCTTGCGTGCAAATACCTGCCAGTGCGCCTGGTCTGCGGGCCTCAACCTCTGGCTCGCCTGCTGGTGTGCCTAATGTGCCTTATTATGGTGGAGGCACAGGGGTGATGATGTCAAAGCGTAGGAGCGCCAATATTGGAACCTGGGTAGAGTTCCAAAAAGAGTTCAGAGAGCAATTTTACCCAGAGTATGCCAATGATGAGGTGTGGGCAAAGTTACACAGGCTGAGCCAGTAAGAGGACATAAGGGAGTATGTCTAGAAATTCTCTGAACTGATGCTATAGATCTAAGATCTAGGTGAGAAGGATGCCTTATTTGCTTTCATGGATGGGTAGAAGCCGTGGGTGAAGCATGAGCTACAACAGAGGGGAGTTCATGACTTGGCTAAAGCCATGACTACTGTTGAGGCCTTGATAGAGTTCAAGCCTCTGAACAAGTTTGAGTCTTCCAAGCCCAAGGGTAAGGGCAGGGATGATAGGGATTGGAAGAAACAGTCCAAGGGGAAAGACCGTGATTGGGAGTCCAAGGATGGAGATCGAGACCATTCAACCAAGGATGACGAGAGGAAGCCACAGTAGCCAAGTGGAAAGCAAAGGTGGATCGAGAGCCACTAGCATGCTACCTATGTTAAGGGAGCCATATAGTGTGCAATTGCCCTCAGAAGGGCAAGCTAGCTGCTGTAGACAAGGAGTCTGACGAGGAGCCAGAGATAAGGGCAGCAAAGCTTGGGTCATTGGTGCTCAATGTTGTCCAAAGTAAGGGGAGCCATAAGCCAAAGGGCTTGATGTTTACGGATCTGATGGTTGCAGGTCAGAGGTGAGCACACTGATGGACACAGGTGCCTCACATATTTTTATTTCAGGTGATGGAGCTAAAAAACTCAGACTAAAGGTGCAGAAAGGGACTGGTACCATTAAAACGGTGAACTCCAAAGAGGTTCCAACCATTAGAGTAGCATGGGGAGTGGAGTTACAGCTTAGAGACTGGAAAGGCAAAGAAACCATAGAGGTAATAGCCCTTGACGACTATGAGTTTGTGATTGGGTTGGATTTCCTTGTTCAAATTAATGCCCTCCTTGTGGCTTTTACCAATTATGTTTACATCTTGGATGCACGGTGCCAATGCCTAGTGCCATTGAGGAAAGGGTCTAGAGTTAGGTCATTGGTGGTGTCAGCCATCCAATTTGCCAAGGCAGTAAGTAGACAAGAAGACACCTTCTTGGCAGCCCTTAAGTATGAAGAACCAAGGGAGAATGAGATCGAGTCACCCTTAGAAGTGCTAAAGGTGCTGAAGACCTTTACTGATGTGATGCCCATAAAGATGCCTAGCCAGCTACCATCTAAAAAGGAGGTGGACCACAAGATCGAGCTGGTGTTAGAGGCCAAGCCACCAGCTAGAGCCCCTTATCAAATGTCCCCACTAGAGTTGGAGGAGTTAAGGAAGCAGCTCAAAGGGTTAGTTGATACTGGCTTCATCAGGCCATCGAAAGAACCATATGGTACACCGATTCTATTCCAGCGCAAGCATGATGGGTCGTTATGGTTGTGCATAGACTATCAGGCTTTGAACAAGCTAACCGTCAAGAACAAGTACCCTATCCCACTCATTGCAGACTTGTTCGACCAACTTGGGAGTGTAAGGTGGTTCACCAAGCTAGATTTGAGGTCGGGCTACTACCAAGTCAGGATCACAGAGGGAGATGAGCCAAAGATAGCATGTGTCACTCGGTATGGTTTGTATGAGTTCCTGGTCATGCCATTCGGACTCACGAATACCCCAACAACATTCTGCACCCTTATGAACAAGGTACTTCAGTCGTTCGTTAATCGATTTGTTGTGGTTTATATGGATGACATTGTGATCTACAGCCAGACTTTGGGAGAGCATGTAGACCACTTGAGATAGGTGTTCGAGGTGTTACGGGTGCACAAGCTATTTTTTAAGAGGGAGAAGTGCTCATTCACCCAACAGGAGATCTCGTTCCTTAGCCACATAGTGGGAGGTGGTAGGATACACATGGATGAAGATAAGGTGCATGCCATCCGAGAGTGGCAACCGCCAGCCAAGGTCACTGAGTTGAGATCATTCCTTGGGCTGGTTAACTACCATAGGCACTTCATCAAAGGTCACTTAGTAATAGCCACACCATTGACTGACTTGCTCAAGAAAAAGAGAGCATGGGAGTAGAGCACAGGGTGCTAGGAAGCCTTTGATAGGTTGAAGCAGGCTATGATCGAGGAGCCAGTCTTGGCCTTGCCAGACCATGCCAAGCAATATGAGGTGCATACAGATGCATCAGACTTTGCCATAGGGGGCGTGTTGATGTAGGAGGGACGTCCAGTCATGTTCGAGAGCAGGAAGTTGAACGAGATTGAGCGTAAGTACTTAGTCTAAGAAAAGGAGATGGCTGCAGTGGCACACTGCTTGCGCACTTGGCACCATTACTTGTTTGGGTCAAGGTTCGTGGTTAGAATGGACAATGTGGTGACCAACTACTTCCAGAAGTAGAAGAAGTTGTCCCTCAAGCAGGCAAGATGGTAAGATTTTCTTACAAAATTTGATTTCCAGATGGAGAACAAGCCAGGATGGGCGAACCTAGTGGCAGACACCCTGAGCAGAAAGGTTAACCTTGCTGCCATTAGCCAACCAGAGGGGTCACTGGTGCCGCGCATCAAGGAGGGACTTGCGCATGATCCTACAGCCAAGGCTTGCTTGTTCCTGAAGAACATGGTTAAGTACTGAGGAGTATCAAGGACCATTGTTAGTGATCGAGATGGGCATTCCACAGGCAGGTTCTGGATTGAGTTCTTCAAGCTGTTGGAGTCAGACTTAAACTTTTCCACCAGCATGCATCCACAGACCGATGGGCAGACAAAATGTGTGAATGGACTATTAGAGGTCTACCTCAGGCACTATGTGAGTGCCACACAAAGGGACTAGCCAAAGCTACTAAAAGTTGCACAGTTTTCTACAACTTGCAAAGGAGTGAGGTAATGAACCAGAGCCCATTTGAGGTTGTGATAGGGCACCAACCACTAACACCCAGTTTGATTGCTGCAGGTTATACAAGGCTGAATCCAGCATAATATAAGTTTGCCAAGGCATGGTAGGAGCATGACTTGGCGAAAGTCTGTCTACATAAGGTGACCAAAAGGTTGAAGAAGTGGGTAGACCAGAATAGGCGGGACGTGCAATTCCAAGTTGGGGACTTGGTGTTGGTGAAGTTGCATCCCATTGTGATCTATAAGGGGCTGTACAAAGGGCTAGTCTGAAGATATGAGGGACCTTTTCGAGTAGTCAAGAGGGTAGGCAAGGTTGCCTACAAGCTGGATATGCCACCCAAGCTGAGGGTACACCCGATGTTCCATGTAAACATGCTCAAACCATTCCATGAGGATGAGGGAGATCTAGGACAGGCAGAGTCAAAGCGTGCACCATTGAGAGCAAGGGCCTCATATGAGAAGGAGGTCCACAGCATCATAGCTGATCGGGAGGTGAGATGAAAGAACTACTAACCAAGACAAGAGTACTTGGTACGCTGGAAGGGATTTCCAGATAGTGAGGTGAGCTAGGAACT
>NW_019167937.1:13480553-13560553 GCF_002303985.1 Durio zibethinus | reverse complement strand
CGCACGTCATCGGGGATGAGGCATGTCGAGAGCTTACCACCGATGGTCATGACGCTTTCATTGCCGGGGACTCACTTTTGGGCCAACCACGATCAACGGGATTACGGGAGGCCATCTTCTGCCCACCCCTTTCCCTCGGAGCCTAATGGGCGGGGGTTTGAGGGGGGTCGACGGTGCATGACACCCAGGCAGATATGCCTTCGGCCTAATGGCTTAGGGCATAACTTGCATTCAAAGACTTGATGGTTCACAGGATTTTGCAATTCACACCAAGTATCGCATTTTGCCACATTCTTCATCGATATGAGAGCTGAAATATTCATTGTCAAGAGTCGTTTCATTTTTTCACGACAAGAGGAGTCACGACGCCGCCCGCGCATGCATCGAAAATAAGATGGTTATGGCGCGCATGCTCTATTTTCCTTTCGGTTCCTTGGCGTAATTCGTACTAGGGGTTCATTGTTTGACAGCGAGCGAGATAATGCCAAACATTTCACCAACCCGATAGGGGGCACAAAGCAACCGTCACACTTGCCCAAGGCCGAAAGGGGCTCGGAGCATGGGGGGACCCTCACCCCTTCAATGTTTTGTTAACGCATCCATGGGTCATCTGTCGAGCGGGGTTTCGATAATGATCCTTCCGTAACTTCACCTACGAAAACCTTGTTACGAATTCTCCTTTCTCTAAATGATAAGGTTCAGTGGACTTTTCGCGATGTCATAGGCAGCGAACCATCCACGTCGTTGTGATGCAAACACTTCATCGGACCACTCAATTGGTAGGAATGACGGGCGGTGTGTACAAAGGGCAGGGACGTAGTCAACATGAGCTGATGACTCGCGCTTACTAGGAATTCCTCATTGAAGACCAACAATTGCAATGATCTGTCCCAATCATGATGAAATTTCAAAGATTACCTGGGGCTTGTCGACCAAGGCTATAGACTCATTGAATACATCAGTGTAGCATACGTGTGGCCTAGAACATCTAAGGGCATCACAGACCTGTTATTGCCTCAAACTTCCTTGGCCTAAGTGGCCATAGTCCCTCTAAGAAGCTAGCCATAAAGGATCACCTCTGCATAGCTAGATAGCAGGCTGAGGTTTCATTCGTTAACGAAATTAACCAGACAAATCACTCCACCAACAAAGAACGGCCATGCACCACAACTCATAGAATTAAGAAACAGCTCTCAGTCTGTCAATCCTTACTATGTCTGGACCTGGTAAGTTTCCCTGTGTTGAGTCAAATTAAGCCGCAGGCTCCACTCCTGGTGGTGCCCTTGCATTAATTCCTTTAAGTTTCAACCTTGCGACCATACTTCCCCTGGAACCCAAAGACTTTTATTTTTCATAAGGTGCCGACGGAGTCCTAAAAGTAACATCCGTCGATCCCTGGTCGACATTGTTTATGGTTGAGACTAGGATGGTATCTAATCATCTTCGAGCCCCTAACTTTCATTCTTGATTAATGAAAACATCCTTGGCAAATGCTTTCATAGTTGTTCGTCTTTCATAAATCTAAGAATTTCACCTCTAACTATGAAATATGAATGCCCCTGACTATCCCTGTTAATCATTACTTTGATCCCGAAGGCTAACACAATAGGATCGAAATCCTATGATGTTATCCCATGCTAATGTATACAAGCGTAGGCCTGCTTTGAGCACTCTAATTTTTTCAAAGTAACAGCACTGGTGGAATTACCCTAATAATTAAGTCTAAAAGTGCATTGTCGATAGTAGGGACGAGTAGACTGGTGCTCACCGTGAGGTGGACCGGACGACCCAACCCTAGTTCCAACTACGAGCCTTTTAACAGCAACAACTTAAATATGTGCTATTGGAGCTGAAATTATCACGGCTGCTAGCACCAGACTTGCCCTCCAATGGATCCTCATTAAGGGATTTAGATTGTACTCATTCTAATTACCAGACTCATAGAGCCCGATATTGTTATTTATTGTCACTACCTCCCCGTGTCAGGAATGGGTAATTTGTGCACCTGTTACCTTCCTTGGATGTGGTAGCCATTTCTCAAGCTCCCTCTTCGAAATCGAACCCTAATTCTCCGTCACCCGTCACCACCATAGTAGGCCACTATCCTATCATCGAAAGTTGATAGGGCAAAAATTTGAATGATGCGTCATTGACACAAAGGTCGTGCGATTCATCGAGTTATCATGAATCATCAGAGCAATGGCATAGCTCGCATCGACCTTTTATCTAATACATGCATCCCTTCTAGAGGTCGGGGTTTGTTGCATGTATTAGCTTTAGAATTACTACGGTTATCCGACTAGTAGATACCATCAAACAAACTATAACTGATTTAATGAGCCATTAGCAGTTTCACAGTCTGAATTACTTTATACTTACACATGCATGGCTTAATCTTTGAGACAAGCATATGACTACTGGCAGGATCAACCAGGTAGCATTCTTTCAGGACGTTGGCACCGTATGGGCCTCGATGCACTAATCGAGCGATGGAGAGAGCCTAACGTAAAGCGCAAGCTTCGTGCGTGTCGAGCACGTGAAATGTATAGCATTTGACGAACGGGGGTTGAGAGCCTGCGTCAGCTAAACGTTTCGCATCTGGGAGCACGATCGAACACCGGTGCACCAATGCAGCCACGGAAGATTGGGTGGCATGCTTAGGACACCGGACACAATTGATGTCTGACCCATAGCCCCTCAGGAAACAAGACGGATGAAGGATGGCGAAACATCTGGTTTCCATCAATTCGGGTATGCAGCACTGGATCCCGATCGCACCTCTGGGGTACGATGATCGTATGGGGGAGATTAAAGAGGTTGACGGGTCGATAGTTTGATGCATCAAGCATGGAGTCTGTCAACATGCACAACCATAGCACCCCTCATATTCCCATTACGTACAAGTGGCAGCATCCACGCTCGTCGACCCACAACCCACCCGATTGATTACTCGATAAGTGAGCAGAAGAAATGACGTGCGAGGCCACGCCACAACCGCTTGGCATGGGAAAAACACAAGCAAGGGCCACGAGTCTGCCCCTACCATCCGACAGGCAACAACAGCATGATACCACCAATGCTTGGCCTGGCCAAGATCGTACGCGCCAGCTCTGCTGACACCACCCCAGGGGGACATTGCCCTATTCAGGGACTTGTTCCTAGGGTCTTGGGCAGCCTCGACTGCGTGCACGGCCTCATCAAGGCCAAGGCATTTTTATGGTCGACGAGAAAAGATCGCGAGATCGTCAAATACCGAAAGACTTGGTCGGGCCAAGCTCGTAATCGGAGCTTTTGCTTGCACCACCCTAGGGAGCCGTTGCCCAATTCAAGGACCTGGTCTGGGGTCTAGGGTAACATCCGCCACGTGCACAGGCTCGAGCTCGGCTCTCTTTTTTTGTATGCATGCCAACCGATCAAGGCTATGGGCGTCTGCCGGTCACTAGAACAACCAATCATCGAATAAAATGGTCAAAAGGCATGTACACCTTGTATTTCACTCGAGGGATGTTACCCTGGGTGTACGCAATGATAAGCCCATCACGCATACCTACTCCCTCTGTGGGGAGAGAGAGGGGGTGCCGGACCACCACCTCCTAAAGAGCATTAGAGATTTTGTAAATATGCTACCAGTAGACCTTAAAGTGTCTGAAATTGGGACACTTTTTTCAAACGGGCATATCCCGCACCGAGGGTGAGTAGGTGCCGATGGTGGTCAAGGCATGTCGCCGCACCAAGGGCCAGCACTGTCGATGGTGTTCGATGTGACTACCCACACCAAGGGCCATCTTCTGCCTATGTGATCGAGGCAGGTGCCCGCATCAATTCCAGCTTGTGCGTATGCTGATTAAGGTATGCATGCACCGATGGTGGTCTCATCTACTCGCACCAAGGCCCAGCATGTACGGATGGTGTTTGAGGCAACCGCCCACACCAGGGCCTATCTTTTATTGATGCTGATCGAGGCATGGCAAGTGCTGACGGTGATCGAGGCAAGTGCAAGCACTAAGGCCCGACTTGTGCCGATGGTGGTCGAGGCATGTGCCCGCACCAAGGCCCAGTATGTGCCGATGGTGTTTGACGTAAATGCCCACACCAGGGGCCATCTTCTATCAATGGTGGTCAAGGTAAGTGCCTGTGTCACTCCTTAGGTGGGCACGCTAGGCACATCAGGTGCACCAGCACGCGAGCCAGAGGTTGAGGCCGGCAGACTAGGCACGTTAGAGGGTATTTACACTAATGCCTGGGAGACGAGGCCAGAACGCCTACCCAGCTTGTAGGCCAGCTCGTGAGGCCAAGGCTTAGCATGCAGGCTGCCCACACCACATCCAAAAGGGCCCAAGGTGCTAAATACACAAGTGAACATTCTGAAAGCTTGCAGGATCAGCAGGAGCCTCCTGGCAGATTTGATTGACCCTAGAAATTAGGTGTTAAAATCCTGATTGATTGTAATCTGTATAATCCCTTGATTTTTGCCTTTATTCTAGGGATATGGCCATTAAGTGTAGCTAGAGCCTTAACTATAAATAAAGGGCTACTCCACCCTTATTTGTACACCATCAAACACTTCTGTTTTAGTTAATACACAGTATATTCCAGCATTTTACCTTGTTATCCTATTTCTTTTAAACTTGTGTAATAAGGCCTTCCCATTGTTCTAGTGCCCGTACGCTTGTGTTTTAGGCTGACTTAGGCATAAATGAGATTCCAAGCCTAAGGCCGCACGAATTCTGAGTCTAAGGTTGGAGCCCATGACAGTTGGTATCAGAGCAAGTTTGATTCTGTGAGTTTGTGTTATGTAGGTTAGATCGTGAGTGAGGATACGGCATCCCAAAGTGACGTTGCTAACCAACAACCAGAGGCCCAAGAGCAGGGGCATGAAAGAGGTAGAAAAGCCAGTTCAAGAGATATCTGGTCTACCATGGATGGTAGGTTAGCTAAGGTGGAGGTGACCATGGGCGATATAAGAGAGAAGCTCAAAGAAGTGGAGACTCACATTACATCGCTAGACTCCATAGGGGAGGAGATCCAAGGTGAGCTGCAAGCTGCTCTCAACAAAGACATGGATGTGATCACCCAAAAGAATGAGGCCTTGAAGGCTGAAGTATTGACTTTGCACGATGGCATGGAGGCCATGCACCGTGGCATAGAGGCCATGTGCCAGCGGATGGAGGAACTTGCCAGTGAGCTCATTACTTGCAAGACTGCCATTAGGAATGGCATCTTTGCTGGAGTGTCTAAGTCCAGGTTGGATGTCCCCAAGCCTAAGGAGCTCAAGGGGACTAGGGCGGCCAAAGAAGTAGACAACTACCTATGGGGTATGGAGCAGTATTTCTAGGCCACAGGCATGCAAGATGAGACAATAAAGGCAAGCACCGCTGCTATGTATCCCATTGATGTAGCCTTGTTATGGTGGAGATACAGGTGTAATGATGTCAGGCATCAGAGCACCAAGATTGGAACCTGGGCAGAGTTTGAAAAAGAGTTCAGAGAGAAATTTTACTCGGAGTATGCCAATGATGAGGCATGGGCAAAGTTACGCAAGTTGAGCCACCAAGGGGACATAAGGGAGTATGTCCAGAAATTCTCTGAACTGATGCTACAGATCTCGGATCTAGGCGAGAAGGATGCCTTATTTGCTTTCATGGATGGGCTGAAGCTATGGGTGAAGCATGAGCTACAACGGAGGAGAGTTCATGACTTGGCTAAAGCCATGACTACTGCTAAGGCCTTATAGAGTTCAAGCCTCTGAACAAGTTCAAGTCTCTGAACAAGTTCAAGTCTTCCAAGCCCAAGGGTAAGGGCAGGAATGATAGGGACCGGAAGAAGTAGTCTAAAGGGAAGGACCATGACTCGGAGTCCAAGGATGGGGATCGAGATTGTTCAACCAAGGATGGCGAGAGGAAGCCATTAGCAGGCAAGTGGAAAGCAAAAGAGGACCGAGAGCCACTAGCATGCTACCTATATGGAGGGAGCCACATAGTAGGCAATTACTTGTAAAAAGGCAAGCTGGCTATTGTAGACAAGGAGTCTGACGAGGAGCCAGAGACAAGGGCAGCAAAGCTTGGGTCGTTGGTGCACAATGTTATCCAAAGTAAGGGGAGCCGCAAGCCAAAAGGCTTGATATTTATAGATCTGATGGTTGTGAGTTAGAAGGTGAGTGCACTAGTGGACACAAGTGCCTCACATCTTTTTATTTAAGGTGATGGAGCCTGAAAGCTCAGACTAAAGGTACAGAAAGAGACTGGTACCATTAAAATGATGAACTCCATGAAGGTTCCAGCCATTGTAGTAGCACAGGGAGTGGAGTTACAGCTTGAAGACTGGAAAAGCAAGGAGACCATAGAGGTAATACCCCTTGACGACTATGAGTTTGTGATTGGGTTGGATTTCTTTGTTCGGATTAACGCCCTCCTTGTGCTTTTTGCCAATTGTGTTTGCATCCTGGATGCACGGTGCCAATGCCTAGTACCATTGAAGAAAGGGTCTGAAGTTGGGTCACGGGTGGTGTCAGCCATCCAATTTGCCAAGACGGTAGGCAGAGAAGAAGACACCTTCTTGGCAGCCTTAGAGTATGATGAGCCAAGGAAGAAGGAGATCGAGTCACCCTTGGAGGTGCTAAAGGTGCTAAAGACCTTTAGTGATGTGATGCTCGTAAAGTTGCCTAGCCAGCTATGACCTAAGAGGGAGGTGGACCAAAAGATCGAGCTGGTGTCTGAGGCCAAGCCATCAGTTAAAGCCCTTTACCGAATGTCCCTACCAGAGTTGGAGGAGTTGAGGAAGCAGCTCAAAGAGTTAGTTGATGCTGGCTTCATCAGGCCATCGAAGGGACCATATGGTGCACCAATTCTATTTTAGCGCAAGCATGATGGGTCATTACGACTGTGCATAGACTACTGGGCTTTGAACAAGCTGACCATTAAGAACAAGTACCCTATCCCACTCATTACGGACTTGTTTGACCAACTTGAGAGCACAAGGTGGTTCACCAAGCTGGATTTGAGGTCGAACTACTACCAAGTCAGGATCACGAAGGGAAATGAGCCAAAGATAGCATGTGTCACTCGATATGGTTCGTATGAGTTCCTGGTCATGCCATTCAGACTCACGAATGCCCTAGCAACATTTTGTACCCTTATGAACAAGGTACTTCAGTCGTTCCTTGATCGATTTGTTATGGTTTATTTGGATGACATTGTAATCTACAGCTAGACTTTGGGAGAGCATGTAGACCACTTGAGACAGGTGTTCGAGGTGTTGCGGGCACATAAGTTATTTGTCAAGAGGGAGAAGTGCTCATTCGCCCAGTAGGAGATCCCATTCTTAGGCCACATAATGGGAGGTGGCTGTGATCGAGAAGCCAGTCTTGGCCTTGCCAGACCATGCCAAGCTGTATGAGGTGCATAAAGACGCATCAGACTTTGCCATAGGGGCATGTTGATGCAGGAGGGACATCCAATCGCGTTCGAGAGTAGGAAGCTGAATGAGACTGAGCGTAACTACATGGTCTAAAAGAAAGAGATGACTGCAGTGGTGAACTACTTATGCACTTGGTGCCATTACCTATTGGGATCGAGGTTCATGGTTAGAATGGACAATGTGGCGACCAGTTACTTTCGGACGCAGAAGAAGCTATCCCCCAAGTAGGCGAGATGGTAGGATTTTCTTACAGAATTTGATTTTCAGGTGGAATAAAAGTCAGGACGGGTGAACCTAGTGGCAGATGCCCTGAGCAGGAAGGCTAACCTTATTGCCATTAGCCAACCAGAGGGGTCACTGATAACGTGCATCAAAGAGGGATTTGGGCATGATCCTACAGCCAAGGCTCTTATGGAGTATGCCCAGCAAGGTAAGACTAGGCAGTTTTGGGTGCAGGATGGTTTGTTGTACACCAGGGGCAGTAGATTGTTTATGCCACAGCACGGGAAGCTCTTCAAGGAAGTTTTGCAAGAATGCCATGATTCAAAGTGGGCTGGACACCCAGAAGTGAGTCATACCTTGGCACTGATCAAGGATCGATACTACTGGATGCACATGAGGGATAATGTTGAGGCCTATGTGAAGACTTGTCTTGTATGCCAACAAGACAAGGTGGAGCTTAAGAAACTAGACGATCTCTTGAAGCCATTGCCAGTGCCAAAACGACTATGGGAGAGTGTTTCTCTGGACTTTATAGTCGGTCTACCCAAAGCAGAGGTGTTTCGAAGCATCATGGTAGTGGTGGATAGGTTTTCCAGGTATGGAATCTTCATTCCAGCAACCAAGTAATGCTCGGTCGAGGAGGTAGCTCGATTGTTCCTGAAGAACATGGTTAAGTACTGGGGAGTGCCAAAGACCATTGTTAGTGATCGGGATGGGCATTTCACGGGTAGGTTCTGGACTGAGTTGTTCAAGCTATTGAGGTCAGACTTGAACTTTTCCACCAACATGCATCCGCAGACCGATGGGCAGACAGAACGTGTGAATGGACTATTGGAGGTCTACTTCAGGCACTATGTGAGTGCCACACAAAGTGACTAGCCAAAACTGCTAGATGTTGCATAGTTTTCCTACAACTTGCAAAGGAACGAGGCAATGAACTAGAGCCCATTTAAGGTTGTGACAGGGCAACAACCACTAACACTTGGTTCAATTACTGCAGGTTATACAGGGTCGAATCTAGCAGTATACAAGTTTGCCAAGGTATGGCAGGAGCAAACTGACTTAGGCAGAGTCTATCTACATAAGGCGGCAAAGAGGTCGAAGAAGTGGGCAGAATAGAATAGGAAGGACATGCAGTTCTAGGTTGAAGACTTGGTGTTTGTGAAGCTATATGCCATTGTGCACCACAGGGAGCTGCATAAAGGCCTAGTCTGAAGGTATGAGGGACCTTTCCAAGTAGTCAAGAGGGTAGGCAAGGTTGCCTATAAGTTGGATATGCCAACCAAGCCGAGGGTACACCCGGTGTTCCATGTAAGCATGCTTAAGCCATTCCATGAGGATGAGGGAGATCCAGGACGGGTAGAGTCAAAGCATGTGCCATTGGAAGAAAGGGCCTCATATAAGAAGGAGGCCACAGCATCATAGCTGACCAGGAGGTGAGACAAAGAAACTATCAACCAAGACAAGAGTACTTGGTGTACTGAAAGGGACTTTCCAGATAGTGAGGCAAGCTGGGAACCAACAGAAGGCTTATGGTAGTTCAGGTACCAGATCAGGCGGTACCATGTAGAGGACGTAATGAGGGCATTATGCAATCAGGTGAGGGAGAATGTCATGCCCTAGCCGGGCGCGCTAGGCATATTAGATGCACCAGCATGCGAGCCAGAGGTTAAGGCCCGCAGACCAGGCACACTGGCAGGTTTTTACACGCAAGGCCTAGGAAACGTCCGCCCAGCTTGTAGGCCAACCCGTGAGGCCAAGGCCTGGCATGCAGGCTGTCCGCACCCCATCCAGAAGGGCCCAAGGTGCTAGATACATAAGTGAACATTCTGGAAGCTTGCAAGATCAGCAGGAGCTTCCTTGCAAATTTGGTTGACCTTAGAAATCAGGAGTTAAAATCTTGATTGATTGTAATCTGTATAATCCCTTGATTTTAGCCTTTATTCTAGTGATATTGCCATTAAGTGTAGCTGGAGCCTCAACTATAAATTGAGGGCTACTCCACCCTCATTTGTACACCATCAAACACTTCTGTTTCAGTGAATACACAGCATATTCTAGCATTCTAGCTTATTATCATGTTTCTCTTTAACTTTCGTAATCAGCCCTTCCTATTGTTCTAGTGCCCACATGCTTGTGTTTTAGGCTAACTTAGGCATAAAGGAGGAGATTTGAAGCCTAAGGCCACACGGATTCTGAGTCTAAGGTCAGAGCCCGTGACACCTGCACCAAGGGCCGGCTTGTGCCGATGGTGCTCATGGCAATCGCTCGCACCAAGGCCCAGCATGTACTGATGGTGTTCGAGGCAGCCGCACACACTAAGGACCATCTTCTGTTGATACTGATCGAGGTGTGGCATATGCCGATGGTGGTCCAGGCAAGTGCTCGTACCAATGGCCAGCTTGTGATGATGGTGGTCTAGGCATGTGCCCGTACCAAGGCCTAACACATGCTGATGGTGTTCGAAGCAACCGCTCGCACCAAGGGCCATCTTCTGTCGATGCTCATCAAGGCATGTATGTGTCAATGGTGGTCGAGGCAAGTGCCTATTCCAAGGGCTAGCTTGTGTCGATGGTGGTCGAGGCAAGTTATCAAAGGATAAAAAAGCAACGTCGCTATGAATGCTTGGCTACCACAAGCCAGTTATCCTTGTGGCAACTTTTCTGACACCTCTAGCTTCAAATCTCGAAAGTCTAAAGGATCGATAGGCCACGCTTTCATGATTCATATTCGTACTGGAAATCAGAATCAAATGAGCTTTTACCCTTTTGTTGCACATGAGATTTTCGTTCTCATTGAGCTCATCTTAGGACACCTGCGTTATTTTTTAACAGATGTGCCACCCCAGCCAAACTCCCCACCTGACAATGTCTTTCGCCCGGATCAACCGACCGAGGCCGACCTTGGGTCTAAAAGAAGGGTTGTGCCCTGCCTCCAATTCATGGAATAAGTAAAATAATGTTAAAAGTAGTGGTATTTCAATTTCGCCCAAGGGCTCCCACTTATCCTACACCTCTCAAGTCATTTCATAAAGTCGAACTAGAGTCAAGCTCAACAGGGTCATCTTTCCTCGTTGATTCTGCCAAGCCCGTTCCCTTGGCTATGGTTTCGTTGGATAATAGACAGGGACAGTGGGAATCTCGTTAATCTATTCAGATGACAAGGCATTTGGCTACCTTAAGAGAGTCATAGTTACTCTCACCGTTTACCCGCGCTTGGTTGAATTTTTTCACTTTAACATTCAGAGCCCTGGGCAAAAATCACATTGCATGAGCATCCACAGGGACCATCACAATGCTTTGTTTTAATTAAACAGTCAGATTCCCCTTGTTCGTACCAATTTTGAGTCGACTGTTCATCGCCCGATGAAGGCCTTCGAGGGAGCCGTTCCCAGTCCATCCTCTGTCTGGCACGCGATGACCCATTCTCACCGTGGAAGTAGCTCGAACAGTGCATCGACAACTAACAGGTTCAAGACTGGGACCCCCGTGCCCAACCCTTAAGGCTAATCCTTTTCCTAAGGTTACGGATCCATTTTGCCGACTTCCTTTGCCTATATTATTCCATCGACCAAAGGCTGTTCACCTTGGAGACCTGATGCGATTATGAGTACGATCGAGCGCTGACAGCACTCGGTCCTTTAGATTTTCAAGGGCCATCGGGGGCACACCAGACACCACGCAATGTGCGGTGCTCTTCCGACCACTAGACCTTACCTCCGACTGAGCCTTTTCCAAGGTGGGCGGGCTATTAAACAAAAAAGATAACTCTTTCCAAGGCCTCCGTTGATGTCTTCAGACTCCCTAACGTTGCCGTCAGCTGTCGCATCCCAATTCAGGAATTTTAACCCGATTCTTTTTCGAAGCTCGCGCGGGACGTGCTATCGGACAGGCTTCCCCTGTCTCTTAGGATCGACTAACCCATGTGCAATTGCTGTTCACATGGAACCTTTCCCCCCTTTGGCCTTCAAACTTCTCATTTGAATATTTGCTACTACCACCAAGATCTACACCGACGGTCACTTCGATCAGGCTCGTGCCTTGGGTTTTACAGTGATCGTCGTGCCTTCTAACTCATCGAGGCCTGGCCCTTGCCTTGATGGCCGAGTATAGGTCACGCGCTTAAGTGTCATCTATTTTCGGGGCTAGTTGATTCGGCAGGTGAGTTGTTAATCAACTTCCATGACCATCGTCCAACTGTCTTAATTGACAAACACCTTTTGTAAGTTTTGGGTTAGCGCACAGTTGGGCACCGTAACCCAGCTTACTGTTCATCCCACATCGCCAATTCTGCTTACCAAAAATGGCCCACTTGGAGCTCTCAATTTCGTGGCATGGCTCAACGAAGTAGCCGCGCTGTCCTACCTATTTAAAGTTTGAGAATAGGTCGAGGGTGTTGTGCCCCTGGTGTCTTTAATCATTGACTTTACTCGATAGAACTGGCCGGGGGCTCCAGCTATCCTGAGGGAAACTTCAGAATGAACCAGCTACTAGATGGTTCGATTAGTCTTTCGCCCCTATACCCAAGTCAGATGAACGATTTGCATGTTAGTATCGTTGTGGGCCTCCACCAGAGTTTACTCTAGCTTTGCCCCGCTCAGGCATAGTTCACCATCTTTTGGGTCTCGATGGGCATGCATGCACTCGAACCCTTCTCAGAAAATCAAGGTCGATTGGCGGTGCACCCGCGAGAGATCCCGCCAATTAGCTTCCTTGCACCTTACGGGTTTTTTGGCTCGTTAACTCGCACACATGTCAGACTCCTTGGTTTGTGTTTCAAGATGGGCCAGATGGGGAGCCCGCAGGCCGAAGTCGGGAGCACACGGGTGTCGAGTCACTTCGAGATGACACGTGATGTATTCCATGATCGCGACGATGATGATGTCTCCACGGGCACATTGAAAGCCCGAGCTAAGGCTGTCGTCATGACCTGTATATCCAGTAGACCTTAAAGTGTTTAAAACGAGGACACTTTTTCCAAACAGGCATATCCCGCACTGAAGGTGAGCAGGTGCCGATGGTGGTCGAGGCATGTGCTTGCACCAAGGGCCAACGCGTGTCGATGGTGTTCAATGCGACTGCCCCCACCAAGGGCCATCTTCTGCCTATGCTGATCGAGGCAGGTGCCTGTATCGATTCCAGCTTGTGCGCATGCTGATTGAGGCATGCATACACTGATGGTGGTCGAGGCGCTTGCCCGCACTAAGGCCTAGCATGTACTGATGGTGTTCGAGGCAACCGCCCACATCAGGGCCCATCTCCTACCGATGCTAATCGAGGCATGGCACGTGCCGACGGTGATTGAGGCAAGTGCCTGTGTCATGCCTTGGACGAGCGTGCCAGGCACATCAGGCCCACCAGCACATGAGCCAGAGGTTAAGGCCCACACACCAAGCACGTTGGCGGGTATTTTCCCACAAGGCCTAGAAGATGAGGCTAGAATGCCCGCCCGGCTTGCAAGCTAGCCCGTGAGGCCAAGGCCTATCATGCAGGCTACCCGTACCACATCCAGAAGGGCCCAAAGTGCTAGATACGCAAGTAAAGCTTCTAGAAGCATGCAGGATCAGCAAGAGCCTCCTAGCAGATTTAGTTGACCTTAGAAATCAGGAGTTAGAATCCTAATTGATTGTAATCTCTATAATCCCTTGATTTTAGCCTTTATTCTAGGGATATTTTCATAAGTGTAGCTGGAGCCTCAACTATAAATAGAGGGCTACTCCACCCTCATTTGTATACCATTAAACACTTATGTTTCAGTGAATACACAGCATATTCCAGCATTCTGCCTTATTATCATGTTTCTCTTTAACTTTCGTAATCAGCCTTTCCTATTGTTCTAGTGGCCGCACACTTGTGTTTTAGGCTGACTTAGGCATAAAAGAAGAGATTCCAAGCCTAAGGTCGCACGGATTCTAAGTCTAAGGTCGGATCCCGTGATAGTTGGTATCAGAGCAAGTTTGATTTTGCATGTTTGTGTTGTGTAGGTTAGATCATGATTGAGGAGATGGCATCCCAGAGTGACGTTGCTAACCAACAACCAGAGGCCCAGGAGCAGGGACGTGGAAGAGGTAGGAAAGCTAGTTCAAGAGATATTTGGTCTACCATGGACGGTAGGTTGGCCAAGGTGGAGGTGACCTTGGTGACATAGGGGAGAAGCTTGAGGAAGTGGAGACTCACATTGAATCGGTAGACTCCATAGGGGAAGAGATCCAAGGTGAGCTGTAAGCTGCTCTCAACAAAGGCATAGATATGATCACCCAAAAGAATAAGGCCTTGGAAGCTGAAGTGCTGACCTTACGTGATGGCATAGAGGCCATGCGCCAGCAGATGGAGGAGCTTGCTAGTGAGCTCGTTACTTGCAAGACTGCAATTAGGAATGGCATGTTTGCTAGAGTGTCCAAGTCTAGATTGGATGTCCCCAAGCCTAACGAGTTCAAGGGGACTAGGGTAGCCAAGGAAATAGATAACTACCTATGAGGTATGGAGCAATACTTCCAGGCCATGGGGTTGCGAGACGAGGTGATAAAGGTAAGCACCGTTGCTATGTATCTCACTGATGTAGCTTTATTGTGGTGGAGGCACAGGTGTGATGATGTCAGGTGTGGGAGCACCAAGATTAGAATTAGGGCAGAGTTCCAAAAAGAGTTCAGAGAGCAATTTTACCTGGATTATACCAATTACGAGGCACGGGAAAAGTTATGCAGGCTGAGCCAGCAAGGGGACATACTGGAGTATGTCAAGAAATTCTATGAACTGATGCTACATATCTCGGATCTAGGTGAGAAAGATGCCTTATTTTCTTTCATAGATGGGTTGAAGCCGTAGGTGAAGCATGAGCTACAACGGAGGGGAGTTTATGACTTAGCTAAAGCCATGGCTACTGCTGAGGCCTTGATAGAGTTCAAGCCTTTGAACAAGTTTGAGTCTTCCAAGCCAAGGGTAAGGGCAGGGACGACAGGGACCGGAAGAAATAGTCCAAGGGGAAGGACCGTGACTGGGAGTCTAAGGATGGAGACCGACATCGTTCAACCAAGGATGGCGAGAGGAAGCCACCAGCAGGTAAGTGGAAAGCAAAGGGGGACCAAGAGCCACTAGCATGCTACCTATGTGAAGGGAGCCACATAGCATAATTACCCGTAGAAGGGCAAGCTGGCTACTGTAGACAAAGAGTCTGATGAGGAGCCAGAGACAAGGGCAGCAAAGCTTGGGTCGTTGGTGCTCAATACTGTCTAGAGTAGGGGAGCCACAAGCTAAATGGCTTGATGTTTACGGATCTGATGGTTACGGGTCAGAAAGTGAGCGCACTGGTGGACACAGGTGCTTCACATCTTTTTATTTCAGGTGATGGAACCTGGAAACTTCAACTAAAGGTGTAGAAAGGGATTGGTACCATTAAAACGGTGAACTCCAAGGAGGTTTCAGCCATTGGAATAGCACGGGGAGTGGAGTTACAGCTTGGAGACTAGAAAGGCAAGGAGACCATAGAGGTAATAGCCCTTGATGACTATGAGTTTGTGATTGGGTTTGATTTCCTTGTTCAGATTAATGCCCTCATTATGCTTTTTTTCGATTGTGTTTGCATCTTGGATGCTCAGTGCCAATGCTTGTGCCATTGAGAAGAGGGTCTAGAGTTGGGTCACGGGTGGTGTCAGCCATCCAATTTGCCCAGGCAGTAAGCAGACAAGAAGACACCTTCTTGGTAGCCCTAAAGTATGAGGAACCAAGGGAAAAGGAGACCGAGTCACCCTTGGAGGTGCTAAAGGTGCTGAAGACCTTCAGTGATGTGATGCCTGTAAAGCTATCTAGCCAGCTACCACCAAAAAGAGAGGTGGACCACAAGATCAAGCTAGTGTCTGAGGCCAAGCCACCAGCTAGAGCCTCTTACCGAATATCCCCACTAGAGTTGAAGGAGTTGAGGAAACAGCTCAAAGAGTTAGTTGATGCTGGCTTTATTAGGCCATCGAAGGCACCTTATGGTGCACCGATTCTATTCCAACACAAGCATGATGGGTCATTGTGACTGTGCATAGACTACCGAGCTTTGAACAAGCTGACCATCAAGAACAAGTACCCCATGCCACTCATTGCAAACTTGTTCGACCAACTTGGGAGCGCAAGGTGGTTCACCAAGCTGAATTTGAGGTCGGGCTGCTACCAAGTCATGATCATGGAGGGAGATGAGCAAAAGATAGCATGTGTCACTTGGTATGGTTTGTATGAGTTCTTGGTGATGCCTTTCAGACTCACGAATGCCCTAGCAACATTCTGAACCCTTATGAAGAAGGTTCTTCAGTCGTTCCTTGATCGATTTGTTGTGGTTTATTTGGATGACATTGTGATCTACAGCCAGACTTTGGGAGAGCATGTAGACCACTTGAGACAGGTGTTTGAGGTGTTATGGGCGCACAAGCTATTTGTCAAGAGGGAGAAGTGCTCGTTCACCCAACAGGAGATCCCGTTCTTAGGCCACATAGTGGAATGTGGCAGGATACGTATGGATGAAGGCAAGGTGCATGCCATCCTAGAATGGCAACCGCCAGCCAAGGTCACTGAGTTGAGATAATTCCTTGGGTTGGTTAACTACTACAGGCACTTCATCAAAGGTCACTCAACAATAGCCATGCCATTGATTGACTTACTCAAGAAAAAGAGAGCATGGGAGTGAAGCGCAGGGTGCCAAGAAGCCTTTGACAGGTTGAAGCAGGCTATGACTGAAGAGCCAGTCTTTACCTTACCAAACCATGCCAAGCTGTATGAGGTGCATACGGACGCATTAGACTTTGCCATAGGGGGCGTGTTGATGCAAAAGGGACATCTAGTAACGTTCGAGAGCAGGAAGCTGAACGAGATTGAGCGTAAGTACATGGTCCAAGAGAAGGAGATGACTGCAGTAGTGCACTGCTTGCACACTTGGTGCCATTACCTATTGGGGCCGAGGTTCATGGTTAAGACAGACAATGTGGTGACCAACTACTTTCAGACGCAGAAGAAGCTGTCCCCCAAGTAGGCATGATGGTAAGATTTTCTTGCAGAATTTGATTTCCAGATTGAGTACAAGCCAGGACAGGCGAACCTAGTGGTAAACACCCTGAGCAGAAAGGTTAACCTTATTACCATTAGCCAACCAGAGGGGTCACTGGTGCCACACATCAAGGAGGGGCTTCCGCATGATCCTATAGCCAAGGCTCTTATGAAGTAAGTCCAGCAAGGTAAGACTAGGGGATTTTGGATACAGAATGGTTTGTTGTACACTAGGGGTAGTAGACTGATTGTGCTGTAGCATAAGAAGCTCTACAAGGAAGTTTTGCAAGAATGCCATGATTCAAGGTGGGCTGGACACCCAAGAGTTTACCATACCTTGGCATTGATCGAGGACCGATACTATTGGCCGCACATAAGGGACGATGTGGAGGCCTATATGAAGACTTGTCTTGTATGCCAACAGGACAAGGTGGAGCTCAAGAAACCAAGCGGTCTCTTGGAGCCATTGCCAGTGCCAGAGTGACCATGGGAGAGTGTTTCTCTGGACTTTATAGTCGGTCTACCCAAAGCAAAAGGGTTTGGAAGCATCGTGGTAGTGGTGGACAGGTTTTCCAAGTATGGAATCTTCATTCCAGCAACTAAGGAGTGCCTAGTCGAGGAGGCAGCTTGATTGTTCCTGAAGAACATGGTTAAGTATTGAGGAGTGCCGAGGACCATTGTTAGTGATCGGGATGGGCGTTTCACAAACAGGTTCTAGACTGAGTTGTTCAAGCTGTTGGGGTCAGACTTGAACTTTTCCACTAGCATGCATCTACAGACCGATGGGCAGATAGAACATGTGAATGGACTATTGGAGGTCTACTTCAGGCACTATGTGAGTGCCACACAAAGGGACTGGCCAAAGCTGCTAGATGTTGCATAATTTTCCTACAACTTGCAAAAGAGCTAGGCAACGAACCAAAGCCCATTTAAGGTTGTGATAGGGCAACAACCACTAACACCTGGTTCGATTGTTGCAGGTTACATAGGGTCGAATACAGTAGCATACAAGTTTGCCAAGGCATGGCAGGAGCAAACTAACTTGGCCAGAGTCTGTCTACACAAGGCGACAAAGAGGTCAAAGAAGTGGGCAGACCAGAATAGGCGGGATGTGCAATTCCAGTTTGGAGACTTGGTGTTGGTGAAGATGCATCCCAATGTGCGCCACAGGGGGCTGCCCAAAGGCCTAGTCTGAAGGTATAAGGGACCTTTTCGAGTAATCAAGAGGGTAGGCAAGGTTGCCTACAAGCTGGATATGCCACCCAAGCTGAGGGTACACCCGATGTTCCATGTAAGCATGCTCAAGCCATTCCATGAGGATGAGGGAGATCCAGGACGGGCAGAGTTAAAACGTGCACTATTGGGAGCAAGGGCTTCATATGGGAAGGAGGTCCACAGCATCATAGTTGATCGAGAGGTGAGATGAAAGAACTACCAACCAAGACAAGAGTACTTGGTGCACTGAAAGGGACTTCCAGACAGTGAGGTGAGCTAGGAACTAGCAGAGGACTTATGGTAGTTCAGGGACCAGATCAGGCAATACCATGCAGAGGATGTAATGAGGGCATTGTGTAATTAGGTGGGGGAGAATGTCACACCCTGGACGGGTGCGCCAAGCACATCGGGTGCACCAGCACGCGAGCCAAAGGTTGAGGCCCGCACACTAGGCGTGCTGGTGGGTATTTACATGCAAGGCCTAGGAGACGAGGCCAGAACACCTGCCCAACTTGCAAGCCAGCCCATGAGGCCAAGGCCTAGCATGTAGGCTACCCGTACCACATCCAGAAGGGCCCAAGGTGCTAGATGTGTAAGTGAAGCTTCTGGAAGCTTGCAAGATTAGCAGGAGTCTTCTGGCAGATTTGATTGACCCTAGAAATTAGGAGTTAGAATCTTGATTGATTGTAATCTCTCTAATCCCTTGATTTTAGCCTTTATTCTAACGATATTGCCATTAAGTGTAGCTGGAGCCTCAACTCTAAATAGAGGGCTGCTCCACCCTCATTTGTACACCATCAAACACTTCTATTTCAGTGAATACACAGCATATTCTAGCATTCTGCCTTGTTATCCTGTTTCTCTTTAACTTTCGTAATCAGCCCTTTCTATTGTTCTAGTGCTCTCACGCTTGGGTTTTAGGTTGACTTAGGCATAAAAGAGGAGATTCCAAGTCTAAGGTCACACGAATTCTGAGTCTAAGTTCTGAGTTGACGGTTCATTGCTTGGGGAAGGCCTCCGAGGGAGCCGTTCCCAGTCTGTCCCCCGACCAACATGCAGTGACCTGCTCTCACCGTGGGAATAGCTCGAGTAGTACACCGACAGTTGATGGGTTCAAGACTGGGACCCCTGCACCCAGCCCTCAGAGACAATCCTTTTCTCGAGGTTACAGATCCATTTTGTCGAGTTTTTTTGCCTACATTATTCCATTGACCAGAGGTTGTTCACCTTGGAGACTTGATGCACTTATGAGTACGATCGGGGGCAGATGGCACTCGGTCCTCCAGATTTTGAAGGGCTGTCAGAGGGCACCGAACACCACGCGATGTGCGGTGCTCTTCCGACCGCTAGTCTCTACCTCCAACTAAGCCGTTTCCAAGGTGGACAGGCTATTAAACAAAAAAGATAACTCTTCTCGAGGCCTCCGTCGATGTCTCCGAACTCCCTAACGTTGCAGTCAGCCACCGCGTCTCAGTACAAGAATTTTAACCCAATTCCCTTTCAAAGCTCATGCGAGACGCACTGTCGGATGGGCTTCCCTATCTCTTAGGATCGACTAACCCATGTGCAAGTGCCATACACATGGAACCTTTCCCCTCTTTGGCCTTCAAAGTTCTCATTTGAATATTTACTACTACCACTAAGATCTGCATCAAAGACCACTCCGCCTAGGCTCGTGCCCTAAGTTTTGTAGCCACTGTAGTGCCCTCCTACTCATCAGGGCTTGGCCCTTACCCCGAGGGCCGGGTATAGGTGGCACGATTAAGCACCATCCATTTTTGGGGCTAGTTGATTCGACAAGCGAGTTGTTATACGCTCCTTAGTGGATTTCGACTTTCATGACCACCGTCATACTATCTTAATCGACCAACACCATTTGTGGGTTCTGGGTTAGTGTGCAGCTGGGCATCGTAACCCGACTTTCGATTCATCTTCCATTGCCAGTTTTGCTTACCAAAAATGGCCCACTTGGAGCTCTCGATTCTGTGGTGTGGCTCAACGAAGCAGCCGTGCCATCCTACCTATTTAAAGTTTGAGAATAGGTCGAGGGCGTTGTGCCTCTGATGCCTCTAATCATTGGCTTTACTCGATAGAACTCATCGGGGGCTCCAGCTATCCTGAGGGAAACTTCAGAGGGAACCAGCTACTAGACGGTTCGATTAGTCTTTCGCCCCTATACCCAAGTCAAACGAATAATTTGCACGTCAATATCATCACGGGCCTCCACTAAAGTTTCCTCTGGCTTTGCCTCGTTCAGGCATAGTTCACCATCTTTGGAGTCCAGATGGGCATGCTCGGACTCGAACCCTTCACAGAAGATCAAGGTCGATCGACGGTGCACCCACGAGGTATCCCATCAATCAGCTTCCTTACACTTTACGGGTTTCTTGGCCCATTGATTCGCATGCATGTCAGACTCCTTAGTCCGTGTTTCAAGACGGGTCGAATGAGAAGCCCGCAAGCTGACGTCAGGAGCACGTGGGTGCCAAGGCACACCGAGACGACTTGTGCTGCATTCCATGATCATGATGACGACGTCTCCATGAAAACATCAAAAGCTTGAGCTTGGGCCACCGTGACCCGCATCGGTCCATGCCTCGAGCCGATCGACGGACTGACTCTTGTCGTTCCACATCCGATCGAGGTGCATCGTCGGCCCCCATCCGCTTCCCTCTCGACAATTTCAAGCACTCTTTAACTCTCTTTTCAAAATCCTTTTCATCTTTCCCTCGTGGTACTTGTTTGTTATCGGTCTCTCACCCGTATTTAGCCTTAGATGAAATTTATCACAAATTGGGGCTGCAATCCCAACAACCTGACTCACGGACTGTGCCTCATGGAACGACAGGGTCCAGGCACAACGGGCCTCTCACCCTCTCTGACACCCCTTTTCAGGGGACTTGGGCCAGGTCTACCACTGAGGACGCTTCTCCAAACTACAATTCAAACACTGGGGGCACCCGATTCTCAAGCTGGGCTCTTCCCAGTTCGCTCATCATTACTAGAGGAATCCTAGTAAGTTTCTTTTCCTCCATTTATTGATATGCATAAACTCAGCGGGTGATCTCGCCTAACCTGGGGTCACAACGCGAGCATCGATCGAGCGATGCGAGGGGTTCGACTGGGTCCGAGTGGACAACGAGCGTGTGTCACTAGGGACGAGGCACATCGAGAGCTCTACCATCGACGGTCACGATGCTGTCATTGTTGAGGAGTTGCTTTTGGGCCAACCACGATCGACGGGATCATGGGAGACCATCTTTCACCCGCCCCTTTCCCATGGAACTCGATGGCAAGGGGTCAAAGAGGGGCCGACTGAGCATGACACCCAGGCAAGCGTGCCCTCGGCCTAATGGCTTCGGGTGCAACTTACATTCAAAGACTCGATGGTTCACAAGATTCTACAATTCACACCAAGTATCGCATTTCGCTACGTTCTTCATCGATGCGAGAGCTGAGATATCCATTGTCGAGAGTCGTTTTATTTTTTTACGGCAAAAAGAGTCACAGCACTGTCGTGCATGCACCACGAACTGGATGGCGATGGCATATGCACTCAGATTCACTTCGGGGGTTTGTTGTTTGACAATGAGCGAGACGATGCCGATCGTTTCACCTGTCCGGTAGGGGGACGAAACGACCGTCAGCACCCATCCGAGGTCGAAAGGGGCTTAGGGCACGGGGGCACCCTCGCCCTCTCGATGTTTCGTTAACGCGTCCGTGGGTCATCCGTCGAGTGGGGTTTGGATAATGATCCTTCTGTAGGTTCACCTACAAAAACCTTGTTACGACTTCTCTTCCTCTAAATGATAAGGTTTAGTGGACTTCTCGCGATGTCGCAGCCAGTAAACCGTCCACATCGTCGTGATCTGAACACTTCACCGGATCATTCAGTTGGTAGGAATGATGGGCAAAGTGTACAAAAGGCATGGACGTAGTCAACGCAAGCTGATGACTCGTGCTTACTATGAATTCCTCGTTGAAGACTAACAATTGCAATGATCTATCCCCATCACGATGAAATTTCAAAGATTACCTTGGCCTGTCGGCCAAGGCTATAGACTCGTTGAATACATCAGTTTAGCGTGCGTGTGCCCAAAACATCTAAGGGCATCACAGACCTGTTATTGCCTCAAACTTCCTTAGCCTAAGCGGCCATAGTCCCTCTAAGAAGCTAGCCATGAAGGATCACCTCCGCGTAGCTAGTTATCAGGCTGAGGTCTTATTTGTTAACAGAATTAACCAGACAAATCGCTCCACCAACTAAGAACAACCATGCAACATCACCCATAGAATCAAGAAAGAGCTCTCAGTCTGTCAATCCTTACTATGTCTAGACCTGGTAAGTTTCCCCGTGTTGAGTCAAATTAAGCTGCAGGCTCCACTCCTGGTGGTGCCCTTCCATCAATTCCTTTAATTTTTAGCCTTGTGACCATACTCCCCCCAGAACCCAAAGACTTTGATTTCTCATAAGGTGCCGATGGAGTCCTAAAAGTAACATCCACCGATCCCTGGTCAACATCATTTATGGTTGAGATAGGACGGTATCTGATCGTCTTCGAGCCCCCAACTTTCATTCTTGATTAATGAAAACATCATTGGCAAATGCTTTCGTAGCTGTTCGTCTTTCATAAATCCAAGAATTTCACCTCTAACTATGAAATATGAATGCCCCTGACTGTCCCTGTTAATCATTACTCTGATCCCGAAGGCTAACACAATAGGATCAAAATCCTATGATGTTATCCCATCCTAATGTATATAAGCGTAGGCCTACTCTGACCACTCTAATTTCTTCAAAGTAACAGCGTCGGAGGAACGACCTAGGCAATTAAGTCCAAGAGCGCATCACCGGCAGTAGGGATGAGTAGACCGATGCTCACCATGAGGCGAACCTGATGACCCAACCCTAGTTTTAACTACGAGCTTTTTAACCGTAACAACTTAAATATACGCTATTTGTATTGGAATTACCGTGGCTGCTGGCACCAGACTTGCCCTCCAATGGATCCACGTTAAGGGATTTAGATTGTACTCATTCCAATTACCAGACTCATAGAGCCTGTTATTGTTATTTATTGTCACTACCTCTCCATGTCAGGATTGGGTAATTTACGTGCCTGCTGCCTTCCTTGGATGTGGCAGCCATTTCTCAGGCTCTCTTTCCAAAATTGAACCCTAATTCTTCGTCACCCGTCACCACCATAATAGGCCACTATCCTACCATCGAAAGTTGATAGGGATAAAATTTGAATGATACATCACCGGCATAAAAGGCCGTGCAATCTGTCAAGTTATCATGAATCATCAGAGCAATAGGCATAGCCCACGTCGACCTTTTATTTAATAAATGCGTCCCTTCCAGAAGTCGAGGTTTGTTGCATGTATTAGCTCTAGAATTACTACGATTATTTGAGTAGTAGATACCATCAAATAATTTATAACTGATTTAATGAGCCATTCGTAGTTTCATAGTCTGAATTAGTTCATACTTACACATGCATGGCTTAATCTTTGAGACAAGCATATGACTACGACGAAGAGAGCCCAACACGAAGCGCAAGCATCGTGCGTATCGAGCACGTGAAATGCATAGCATCGGACAAATGGGGGCCAAGAGCCTGCGCCCGCTAAACATTTCGCATCTGAGAGCATGATCAAACACCGATGCACCAATACGGCCACAGAAGATTGGGTGGCGCACTTGGGACACCAGCCACGATTGACGTCTGACTCATAGCCCCTCAGGACACGAGACGGATGAGGGATGGTGAGACATTTGATTTTCATCAATTCAGGTATGCAGCACCAGATCCTGATTGCGCCTACGGGGTACAATGATCGCATTGGGGGGAGATTGAAGAGGATGACGGGTCGACAATTTGATGCATCAAGCATGGAGCCTGCCAACATGCACAACCATAGCACCACTCATATGCTTATTGCGTACAAGTGGTAGCATCCATGCGCGCCGGTCCACAACCCACCCAATCGATTACTCGATGAGTGAGCGAAGGAAATGATGTGTTAGGCCATGCCACAACCGTTTGGCACTGGAAAAACATAAGCAAGGGCCACGAGTCTGCTCGGGCCATCCGACGGGCAACAACGGAAGGATACCACCAATGCTTGGACTGGTCGAGACAGCACGCACGAGCTCTGTTGACACTACCCCAATGGGATGTTGCCCAATTCAGGGACTTGTTTCTGAGGTCTTGGGTAGCATCCACTACGTGCACGGCCTCGTCAAGGCCAAGGTGTTTTTATGGTCGATGAGAAGAAACTGTGAGACCGTCAAATATCGAGAGACTTGGTCGAGCCAAGCTCGTAACCGTAGCTTCTGCTCGCACCACCCCTGGGAGCCATTGCCCGATTCAGGGACTTGGTCTGGGGTCTAAGGTAGCATTCACCCCGTGCACGGGCTTGAGCTCGGTTCCCCTTTTTCGTATGCACGCTAACCGGTCGAGGCCATGGGCGCCTGTCAATCATCAGAGCAACCAATCATTGGACAAAATGGTCAGAAGGCATGCACACCCTGTATTTCACTCGAGGGACATTACCCTGGGTGTACGCAATGGGAGGCCCATCACTCACACCTACTGGGGGGAGAGGGGGTGCCGGACCACCACCCCTTAAAGAGCATTAGAGATTTTGTAGATATCTTACCAGTAGATCTTAAAGTGTCTGAAACAGGGACACTTTTTCCAAACAGGCATATCTCGTACCAAGGGTGAGCAGGTGTCGATGGTGGTCGAGGCATGTGCCCACACCAAAGGCCAGTGTGTGCCGATGGTGTTCGATGTGACTGCTCGTACCAAGGGCCATCTTCTACCTATGCTGATCGAGGCAGGTGCCCACATCGGTTCCAGCTTGTTTGCATGCTGATTGAGGCATGCATGCACCAATGGTGGTCGAGGCATCTGCCCGCACCGAGGCCCAGCACGTGCTGATAGTGTTCAAGGCAACTGCCCACACTAGGGGCCATCTTTTGTCGATGTTGATCGAGGCATGGCACATGTCGACGGTGATTGAGGCAAGTGCCTGCACCAAGGGCTGACTTGTGTCGATGGTGGTCGAGGCATGTGCTCGCACCAAGGCCCAGCATGTGTCGATGGTGTTCGAGGCAACCACACGTACCAATGGCAATCTTCTACCGATGGTGATCGAGGCAACCGCCTGAACCAAGGCCCAGCATGTGTCGATGGTGTTCAACGTAACCGTTTACACTAGGGGCTATCTTCTATCGATGGTGGTCGAGGCAAGTGCCCACACCAAGGGTCGACTTGTGTCGATGGTGCTCGAGGTAACCACTCGCACCAAGGCCCAGCATGTACCGATGGTGTTCGACGCAATCGCACACACTAGGGACCATCTTCTGTCAATGCTGATCGAGGCATGACACGTGTCGATAGTGGTCCAGACAAGTGCTTGTACCAATGGCCAGCTTGGGACGATAGTGGTCGAGGCATGTGCTTGTGTCACACCCTAGGGGGGGTCGCCAGGCACATCAAGCGCACCAGCTGGCAAGCCAAAGGTTGAAGCCCACAGACCAGGCGCACTAGCAAGTATTTGCATGCAAGGCCTAGGAGACAAGGTCAGAACGCCCGCCCAGCTTGCAGGCTAGCCCGTGAGGCCAAGTTCTGGCATGCAGGCTGCCCGCACCACATCCAAAAGGGCCCAAGGTGTTGGATACACAAGTGAAGCTTCTGGAACCTTGCAGGATTAGCAGGAGCCTCCTAGTAGATTTGGTTGACCCTAGAAATCAGGAGTTAGAATCCTGATTGATTGTAATTTGTATAATCCCGTGATTCTATGGATATTGCCATTAAGTGTAGCTGAAGCCTCAACTATAAATAGAGGGTTGCTCTATCCTCATTTGTACACCATCAAACACTTCTGTTTCAATGAATACAGAGCATATTTCAGCATTTTGCCTTGTTATCTTGTTTCTCTTTAACTTGCGTAATCAGCCCTTCCCATTGTTCTAGTGCCCGCACGCTTATGTTTTAGGCTGACTTAGGCATAAAGGAGGAGATTCCAAGCCTAAGGCCGCATGGATTCTGAGTCTAAGGTTAGAGCCTTTGACTGTTGGTATCAAAGCAAGTTTGATTTTGAGTGTTTGTGTTGTGCAGGTTAGATCGTGATTGAGGAGATGGCATCCCAAAGCAACGTTGCTAACCAATAACCAGAGGCCCAGGAGTAGGGGTGTGGAAAAGGTAGGAAAGCTAGTTCAAGAGATATATGGTCTCCCATGGATGGTAGGTTGACCAAGGTGGAGGTGACCATGGGTGACATAGGGGAGAAGCTTGAAGAAGTAGAGACTCACATTGCATCGCTAGACTCTATAGGGAAGGAGATCCAAGGTGAGCTGTAAGCTGCTCTCAACAAAGGCATGGACGTGATCACCCAAAAGAATGTGGCCTTAGAGGCTGAAGTGCTGACCTTGCGTGATGGCATGGAGGCCATGCGCTAGCAGATGGAGGATCTTACCAGTGAGGTCATTGCTTACAAAACTACCATTGAGAATGGCATGTTTGCTGGAGTGTCCAAGTCCAGAATGGATGTCCCCAAGCCTAAGGAGTTCAAGGGGACTAGGGTGGCCAAGGGAGTAGACAACTACCGATGGGGTATGGAGTAGTACTTCCAGGCCATGGGCATGCAAGACGAGGCGATAAAGGTAAGCATCACTGCTATGTATCTCACTGATGTAGCCTTATTGTGGTGGAGGCACAGGTGTGATGATGTCAGGCGTGGGAGCGCCAAGATTGGAACCTGGGTAGAGTTCCAAAAGGAGTTTAGAGAGTAATTTTACCCGGAGTATGTCGATGATGAGGCACGGGCAAAGTTACTCAAGCTGAACCAGCAAGGGGACATAAGGGAGTATGTCCAAAAATTCTCTGAACTGATGCTACAGATATCAGATCTAGGCAAGAAGGATGCCTTATTTGCTTTCATGGATGGGCTGAAGCCGTGGGTGAAGCATGAGCTACAACGGAGGGGAGTTCATGGCTTGGCTAAAGCCATGACTACTACTGAGGCCTTGATAAAGTTCAAGCCTTTGAACAAGTTTGAGTCTTTCAAGCCCAAAGGTAAGGGTAGGGACGATAGGGACCAAAAGAAGTAGTCCAAAAGGAAGGACCATGACCGAGAGTCCAAGGAGGGAGACTGAGATCATTCAACCAAGGATGGCGAGAGGAAGCCACCAGTAGGCAAGTGGAAAGTGAAGGGGGACCGAGAACCATTAGCATGCTACTTATGTGGAGGAAGCCACATAGCACGCAATTACTCGTAGAAGGGCAAGCTGGCTACTGTAAACAAGGAGTCTGACAAGGAGCCAAAGTCAGGGGTAGTAAAGCTTGGGTTGTTGGTGGTCAATGCTGTCCAAAGTAAAAGGAGTCGTAAGCCAAAGAGCTTAATGTTAATGGATCTGATGGTTACGGGTTAAAAGGTGAGCGCACTGGTGGACACAAGTGCCTCACATCTTTTTATTTCAAGTGATGGAGCCTGAAAGCTCAGACTAAAGGTGCAGAAAGGGACTGGTACCATTAAAATGGTGAACTCCAAGAAGGTTTTAGCCATTGGAGTAGCACGGGGAGTGGAGTTACAGCTTGGAGACTGGAAAGGCAAAGAGACCATAGAGGTAATACCCCTTGATGACTATGAGTTTGTGATTGTTGGATTTCTTATTCGGATTAACGCTCTTTTTGTACCTTTTACCGATTGTGTTTGCATCCTAGATGCAAGGTGCCAATGCCTAGTGCCATTAAGAAGAGGGTCTGGAGTTGGGTCACAGGTGGTATCAGCCATCCAATTTGCCAAGGCGATAAGTAGACAAGAAGACACCTTCTTGGTAGCCCTAAAGTATGAAGAACCAAGGGAGAATGAGATCGAGTCACCCTTGAAGGTGCTAAAGGTGCTGAAGACCTTTAGTGATGTGATGCCCGTAAAGTTGCCTAGCCAGCTACCACCTAAGAGGGAGGTGGACCACAAGATCAAGCTGGTGTCTGAGGCCAAGCTACCAGTTAGAGCCCCTTATCGAATGTCCCTACCAGAGTTGGAAGAATTGAGGAAGCAACTCAAAGAGTTAGTTGATGTTGGCTTCATCAGACCATCAAAGGCACCATATGGTGCACCGATTCTATTCCAGCGCAAGCATGATGGGTTGTTGCGACTGTGCATAGACTACTAAGATTTGAACAAGCTGACTGTCAAGAACAAGTACCCTATCCCACTCATTGCGGACTTGTTCGACCAACTTGTGAGTGTAAGGTGGTTCACCAAGCTAGATTTGAGGTCGGGCTACTATCAAGTCAGGATCACGGAGGGAGATGAGCCAAAGATAGCATGTGTCACTCAGTATGGTTCGTACAAGTTCTTGGTGATGCCTTTCAGACTCACGAACACCCCAGCAACATTCTACACCCTTATGAACAAGGTACTTTAGTCGTTCTTTGATCGATTTGTTATGGTTTATTTGGATGACATTGTGATCTACAACCAGACTTTGGGAGAGCAAGTAGACCACTTGAGACAGGTGTTCCAGGTGTTGCGGGTGCACAAGCTATTTGTCAAGAGGGAGAAGTGCTCATTCGCCCAGCAATAGATCCCGTTATTTGGCCACATAGTGGGAGGTGACAGGATACGCATGGATGAAGGCAAGGTGCATGCCATCCTAGAGTGGCAACCTCCAGCCAAGGTCACTGAGTTGAGATCATTCCTTGGGCTGGTTAACTACTATAAAAGCTTCATCAAAGGTCACTCAGCAATAGCCACATCATTGACTGACTTGCTCAAGAAAGGGAGAGCATGGGAGTGGAGCGTAGGGTACCAGGAAGCCTTTAATAGGTTGAAACAAGCTGTGACCAAGGAGCCAGTCTTGGCCTTGCCAGACCATGCCAAGTCGTATGAGGTGCATATGGATGCATCAAACTTTGCCATAGGGGGTGTGTTGATGCAGGAGGGACATCCAGTCGCGTTTGAGAGCAGGAAGCTAAATGAGACTGAGCATAAATACATGGTCCAAGAGAAGGAGATGACTGTAGTGGTGCATTGCTTGCGCACTTAGTGCCATTACCTGTTGGAGGTTCATGGTTAGGATGGACAATGTGGCGACCAGCTACTTCCAGACACAGAAGAAGCTATCCCCCAAGCAGGCAAGATGGCAAGATTTTCTTACGAAATTTGACTTTCAGATGGAGTACAAGCCAGGGTGAGCGAACCTAGTGGCAGATGCCCTGAGCAGGAAGGTTAACCCTGCTGCCATTTGCCAACTAGAGGGGTCACTGGTGCCATGCATCAAGGAGGGACTTGCGTATGATCCTACTGCCAAGGTTCTTATGGAGTACGCCCAGCAAAGTAAGACTAGGCGATTTTAGATGCAATATGGTTTGTTGTACATTAGAGGTAGTAGACTATTTATGCCGCAGCATGAAAAGCTCCGCAAGGAAGTTTTACAAGAGTGTCATGATTCAAGGTGGGCTGGACACCTCGGAGTGAGCCGCACCTTGAAGCTGATCAAGGACCGGTACTACTAGCCGCGCATGAGGGACGATGTGGAGGCCTATGTCAAGCCTTGTCTTGTGTGCCAACAGGACAAGGTGGAGCTCAAGAAACCAGGTGGTCACTTAGAGCCATTGCCAGTGCTAGAGCAACCATGGGAGAGTGTTTCTCTGGACTTTATAGTCGGTCTACCCAAAGCAAAAGGGTTTGGAAGCATCCTGGTAGTGGTGGACAGGTTTTCCAAGTATGGAATCTTCATTCCAGCAACCAAGGAGTGCCCAGTCGAGGAGGTAGCTCGATTATTCTTGAAGAACATGGTTAAGTACTAGAGAGTGCCGATGACCATTGTTAGTAATCAAGACGGGCATTTCACGGGCAGGTTCTGGACTGAGTTGTTAAAGCTGTTGGGGTCAGACTTAAACTTTTCCACCAGCATGCATCCACAGACCGATGGGCAGATAGAATGAGTGAAGGACTATTGGAGGTCTACCTCAGGCACAATGTGAGTGCGACATAAAGGGATTAGCCAAAGCTACTAGATATTGCACAATTTTCCTACAACTTGCAAAAGAACGAGGCAACAAACTAGAGCCCATTTGAGGTTGTGATAGGGCAACAACCACTAACACCCAGTTTGATTGCTGCAGGTTATACAGGGCCGAATCCAATAGCATATAAGTTTGCCAAGGCATGGTAGGAGCAAACTGACTTGGCTAGAGTCTGTCTACACAAAGCGGCCGAGAGGTTGAAGAAGTGGCAGACCAGAATAGGCGGGACGTACAGTTCCAAGTTGGGGACTTCGTGTTGGTGAAGCTGCATCCCATTGTGCACCACAAGGGGCTGCACAAAGGCCTAGTCCGGAGGTATGAGGGACCTTTTCGAGTAGTCAAGAGGGTAGGCAAGGTTGCCTACAAGCTGGATATGCCACCCAAGCTGAGGGTACACTCGGTGTTCCATGTAAGCATGCTCAAACCGTTCCATGAGGATGAGGGAGATCCAGGATGGATAGAGTCAAAGCGTGCACCATTGGGAGCAAGGGCCTCATATGAGAAGGAGGTCCACAGCATCATAGCTGACCAAGAGGTGAGACAGAAGAACTACCAACCAAGACAAGAGTACTTGATGCGCTGGAAGGGACTTCCAGATAGTGAAGTGAGCTGGGAACCAGCAGAAGACTTATGGCAATTCGGGGACCAGATAAGGTGGTACCATGCAGAAGATGCAACAATGGTGTTGCACAATCAGGTGGGGAGAATGTCATGCCTTGGGCGGGTGCGCCAAGCACATCAGGTGAGCCAGAGGTTGAGGCCTGCAGACTAGGCGCACTGGCGGGTATTTACACGCAAGGCCTAGGAGACAAGGTCAGAATGCCAGCCCAGCTTGTAGGACAGCCCGTGAGGCCAAGGCCTGGCATGCAGGCTGCCCACACCATATCCAGAAAGGCCCAAGGTGCTGGATACGCAGGTGAAGCTTCTGAAACCTTGCAGGATCAGCAGGAGCCTCCTAGCAGATTTGGTTAACCTAGAAATCAAGAGTTAGAATCCTGATTGATTGTAATCTGTATAATCCCATTATTCTAGGGATATTGCCATTAAGTGTAGTTAGAGCCTCAACTATAAATAGAGGGCTGCTCCACCCTAATTTGTACACCGTCAAACACTTCTGTTTCAGTTAATACAGAGCATATTCCAGCATTTTGCCTTGTTATCCTGTTTCTCTTTAACTTGCGTAATCAGCCCTTCCCATTGTTCTAGTGCCCGCATGCTTGTGTTTTAGGTTGACTTAGGCATAAAGGAGGAGATTTCGAGCCTAAGGCCGCAAGGATTCCGAGTCTAAGGTCGAAGCCCTGTGACACCTACACCAAGGCCCAACACGTGCCGATGGTGCTCAAGGCAACCGCCTGCACCAAGGGCCATCTTCTGTCGATGCTCATCAAGGCATGCATGTGTCGATGGTGGTTGAGGCAATTGCTTGTTTCAAGGGCCAACTTGTGCCAATGGAGGTCGAAGCAAGTGCCCTTACGAAAGGGCAGCCTGTGCTGATAATGGTTGATGCATGTGCAATCACCATGCACCATCATATGCCGTTAATGGTCGAGGCCTTGGCTGAAGTTCAATTTTGAGACACGGTGCACATGTTGGGCTCGGGCATGTGCTAGTGAAACATTTTTTTTACCCGGGGCACCATCGCCGGAGCATGGCTAGAGAACCTGACCGACGGCATTGGCGGTTCTGGCGATTGAGGGTCCGGGGGGTGTGCGCACATGATGTGAGATGGGTGCTTGTACTTAGCCCTTATATTGGCCCCCTATCCCTCAACAAACCTCGACAACTCACACCCCCTTAAAGAGCATATGATATTTTACAGGTTTGTTGCCAGTTACCATTCAAGTGTCTGAAATGGGGACACTTTTTTCAAATGGCCACAAAATCTTCTACACTTTGAGTTTTTAGCTGATTTTTTTTCCATACCAAAAAAAATAAAAGGATCAGGTCTACCAAATTTGGGGCTAAAAATCCTTCTAAAAAAATTTTAAAAAATCTCTAACCGCAAAAAATTTCAAAAATCATGAAAAATAGAAAACAAGTCATCTTGCCATGAAACTTCACAAGAAGGCTTAAGGGACCATTGTATTAATTTAAAAGCCATAAAAAAGGCATTGGCATGGCATAAATATGAAGATGTGCCTAAACCCACCTACCACTTGATCGTGGAGCGCATGGTGCTCGGCCTGAGCTTAGGACACCCGCACGTGGTGTACGGGTGCTGGGGAGTGCTCATATGAATTCACAGGCCATAAAAATGAAATTGGCATGGATGAAATATGAAGATGTGACTAAACCCACCTACCACCCGATTGTAGTGCTCATTGGTGCTCGACCCAGGCTTAAGACACCCGCGCGTGGTGCGCGGGCAATGGGGAGCGCTCATATGAATTCATGGACCACAAAAATGGCTTTGGCACTGTAGAAACATAAAGATATCCCCAAACCCACTTACTTCTTGGTCGTGGTGCACAGGGTGCACGGCCCGGGCCCAGGTGCAGCCGTTTGGTGCACGACCCAGCATGGGCAGATGCTGTTTAAGGGAACTACCCACACCAAGGTCTAGCATGTGTCGATGGAGGTCGAAGCATGCACCGTGACCAAGGGCCAACATGTCTCGATGGTGGTTGAGGCATGTGCATGTGTCACAATCAGTAAGCAAGTCAGGATTGACCCTGGGGTTGTAGTGGGATAGGGTCTGACAGCCAGGGGGACCAGGCCTTGAGGCCTACTCGAGGTGTAAGTCATGGGGAACAGGACTGAGACAGTGGTGTGGGCAGTGATCAAGACTCCAGGGGCTCAGGCATGGTGTTAGGTTCGACAGAAATGAGCCAGGACTAGGTGCGGGTGTTGGTGGGAGGTGGGCGGTGCACGGGCACGCAGTCAGACCTACATGTGGGCATACGATCAGACCAGGGGTGTTTGAGGCTGCAGCTCGCACCAAGTGCCAGTGTCACGCCTTGGGTGTGCGCACCAGGAGTTGAGGCCCAGCCCCCAGCGGCCAAGGCTCAAGCACCGTACGGAGAGGCGAGGGTTTCAGCAATACTCATTGTTATTGCTATCCAGACCACCCGCCCGAAAGTCTGGCCTATCCACGACATCGAGACCAGGCCCACAACATGCTCGCACCACATCCAGGTGAGTGAGGCTGAACCAGTACCGTATAGAAAGCCTGTAAGATCTACAGCACATAAAGGGGGACCTGACCGATCCTCAGCTTGCATATTCTGCCTCTCTGGCCGACTTAGTGATCTCATGCTTGTTTCGTAGGTTAGCTTAGGCATATGGAGTTCATTCCCAATCTACTCTCCCATCGGACCAAGGGTTGTGGCCGTAGGAACCGTAGCAGAATCAACAACACGTAGAGGGGGACCCAACCGCTCCTCAGCTTGTGCATTTTGCTTCTCCAGCTTACTTAATGCCCACACGCTCGTTTCATAGTTTGACTTAGGCATACGAAGTTCATTCTCGATCGGGATCGAGGGACAGAGGGCCTCGGGTCATGCCCAACCCTGGAGGGGGGTGATGTAAAAAGAAAGCAGGTCGACAGGGGAAGGGGAAGAGGGAGGGATGAATTAAAGCTACAAAAGGTTGAATCTCAGTGGATCGTGGCAGCAAGGCTACAATGCCACTTACAATACCCCGTGGGGAATAGGACTGAGACAGTGGTGCAGGTAGTGATCAGGACTCCAGGAGCTCAGGCATAGTATTAGGTTCGATAGAATTGAGCCAGGCCCAGGTGCGGGTGTTGGTGGGAGGTGGGCAGTACGTGGGCACACAGTCAGACCGACATGTGGGCATGCAGTCAGACCAGGGTGTTCGAGGCTGTAGCTCGCACCAAGTGCCAGTGTCATGCCTTGGGCGTGCGCACCAAGAGTTGAGGCCCAGCCCCCAGCGGCTAAGGCTCAAGCATCGTACGGAGAGGCGAGGGTTCCAGCAATACTCATTGCTATTGCTATCCAGACCACCCGCCTGAAAGTCTGGCCTATTCGCGGCATCGAGATTAGGCCCACAACATGCTCGCATCACATCCAGGTGGTCCAAGGGAGTAGGGTCGAACTAGAGTCGTATAGAAAGCCTGTAAGATTTACAGCACATAGAGGGGGAACCGACCGATCCTCAAGTTGCGTATTCTACCTCTCTGGTTGGCTTAGTGACCTCACGCTTATTTCATAGGTTAACTTAGGCATACGGAGTTCATTCCCAGTCTACTCTCTGATCAGACAAAGGGTTGTGGCTATAGGAACCGCAGCAGAATCGGCAGCACGTAGAGGGGGACCAGACCGTTCCTTAGCTTGTGCATTTTGCCTCTCTGGCCGACTTAATGCCCGTACGTTCATTTCATAGTTTGACTTAGGCATATGAAGTTCATTCCCAATCTAGATCGAGGGACGGAAGGCTTCGGGTCATGCCCAACCCTGGAGGGGGGCGACGTAAAAAGAAAAAAGGTCGACAGGGGAAGAAGAGGGGGAAGAGGGAGGGATGAATTGAAGCTACAAAGCGCTGAATCTCAGTGGATCGTGGTAGTAAGGCTACAATGCCACTTACAATACCCCATCGCGTATTTAAGTCGTCTGCAAAGGATTCTACCAACAACTCGATGGGAATTAAGCTCCAAGGAAGCCCACGCGGCTCGTTCACCGTAGGGACTACACCTACGACACGTGCCCTTGAGGAACATAGGCCCCTACTACGGGTCGACAATCAGGCAGTGGGCGCACACATCGCTTCTAGCCTGAATTTTGACTTAGAGGCGTTCTGTCATAATCCAATGCATGGTAGCTTTGTGCCACTGGCTTTTCAACCAAGCGCGATTATCAATTGTGTGAATCAACAGTTCCTCTCGTACTAGGTTGAATTACTATCATGCCGTCGCCATCAGTAGGGTAAAACTAACCTGTCTCATGACGGTCTAAACTCAACTCACGTTCCCTATTGGTGGGTGAACAATCCAACACTTGGTGAATTCTGCTTCACAATGATAGGAAGAGCCGACATCGAAGGATCAAAAAGCAACGTCGCTATGAACACTTGGTTGCCACAAGCCAGTTATCCTTGTGGTAACTTTTTTGACACCTCTAGTTTCAAATCCCGAAAGTCTAAAAGAACGATAGGCCACACTTTCATGGTTCATATTTGTATTAGAAATCAGAATCAAATGAGCTTTTACCCTTTTGTTCCACACGAGATTTTTTTTTCTCGTTGAGCTCAAGCCAAAGACAGCATGTGTCACTTGGTATGGTTCGTATGAGTTCCTGGTCATGCCATTAGGACTCACGAATGCCCCAACAACATTTTGCACCCTTATGGACAAGGTACTTTAGTCATTCCTTGATCGATTTGTTGTGATTTATTTGGATGACATTGTGATCTACAGCCAGACATTGGGAGAGCATGTAGACCACTTGAGATAGGTGTTCAAGGTGTTGTGGGTGCACAAGCTGTTTGTCAAGAAGGAGAAGTGCTCATTCGCCCAGTAGGAGATCCCGTTCTTAAGCCACATAGTGGGAGGTGACAGGATACGCATGGATGAAGGCAAGGTGCATGCCATCCTGGAGTGGCAACCGCCAGCCAATGTCACTGAGTTGAAATCATTCCTTGGGCTGGTTAACTACTACTGGCACTTTATCAAAGGTCATTTAGCAATAACCACGCCATTGATTGACTTGCTCAAGAAAAGGAGAGCATGGGAGTGGAGCGCAGGGTGCCAGGAAGCCTTTGACAGGTTGAAGCAAGCTGTGATTGAAGAGCCAGTCTTGGCCTTGCCAGACCATGCCAAGCCGTATGAGGTCCATACGGATGCATCAAACTTTGCCATAGGGGGCGTGTTGATGTAGGAGGGACATCTAGTCACGTTCGAGAGCAGGAAGCTGAACGAGATTGAGCGTAAGTATACGACCCAAGAGAAAGAGATGACAGTAGTGGTGCACTACTTATGCACTTGGCACCATTACCTGTTGGGGTCGAGGTTCGTGGTTAGGACCCAGAAGAAGTTGTCCCCCAAGCAGGCGAGATGGTAAGATTTTCTTACGAAATTTGATTTCCAGATGGAGTACAAGCCGAGGGAGGCGAACCTAGTGGCAGACGCCCTGAGCAGGAAGGCTAACCTTGCTGCCATTAGCTAACCAGAAGGGTCACTGGTGCCATGCATCAAGGAGGGACTTGCGCATGATCCTACAGCCAAGGCTCTCATGAAGTACGCCCAGGAAGGTAAGACTAGGTGATTTTAGGTGCAGGATGGTTTGTTGTGCACCAGGGGTAGTAGACTATTTGTAGCATAGCATGAAAAGCTCCACATGGAAGTTTTGTAAGAATGCCATGATTCAAGGTGGGCTGGACACCCAGGAGTGAGCCGTACCTTGGCACTGATCGAGGATCGGTACTATTGGCCGCACATGAGGGATGATGTGGAGGCCTATGTGAAGACTTGTCTTGTGTGCCCATAAGACAAGATGGAGCTCAAGAAACCAGACAATCTCTTAGAGCCATTGCCAGTGCCAAAGCAACCATGGGAGAGTGTTTCTCTAGACTTTATAGTTGGTCTACCCAAAGCAGAGGGGTTTGGAAGCATCATGGTAGTGGTGGACAGGTTTTCCAAGTATGGAATCTTCATTCCAGCAACTAAGGAGTGCCCAGCTGAGGAGGCAGCTCGATTGTTCCTGAAGAACATGGTTAAGTACTGAGGAGTGTGGAGGACCATTGTTAGTGATCGGGATGGCTGTTTCACGGGTAGGTTCTGAACTGAGTTGTTCAAGCAGTTGGGGTCAGACTTGAACTTTTCCCCCAGCATGCATTCATAGATCCATGGGCAAACAGAATGTGTGAATGGACTATTGGAGTCTACCTCAGGCACTATGTGAGTGCCATATAAAGGGACTAGCCAAAGCTACTAGATGTTGCATAGTTTTCCTACAACTTGCAAAGAAGCGAGGTAACGAACCAGAGCCAATTTGAGTTTGTGAAAGGGTAACAACCACTAACACCTGGTTCAATTGCTGTAGGTTATACAGGGTCGAATCCAGCAGCATACAAGTTTGCCAAGGCATGGCAGGAGCAAATTGACTTGGCCAGAGTCTATCTACACAAGGCGACAAAGAGGTCGAAGAAGTGGACAGACCAGAATAGGTAGGACATGCAATTCCAGGTTGGAGACTTGGTATTTGTGAAATTGCATCCCATTGTGTGCCACAGGGGGCTGTACAAAGGCCTAGTCCAAAGGTATAAGGGACCTTTCCAAGTAGTCAAGAGGGTAGGCAAGTTTCCCTACAAGCTGGATATGCCACCCAAGCCGAGGGTACACCCGGTGTTCCATGTAAGCATGCTCAAGCCGTTCCATAAGGATGAGGGAGATCCAAGATGGGTAGAGTCAAAGCATGCGCCATTGGGAGCAAGGGCCTCATATGAGAAGGTGGTCCACAGTGTCATAGCTGATTGCAAGGTGATACAAAAAAACTATCAACCAAGACAAGAGTAATTGGTGCGCTGGAAGGGACTTCCAGATAGTGAGGTGAGCTGGGAACCAGCAAAAGACTTATGGTAGTTCGGGGACTAGATCAGACGGTACCATACAGAGGACACAACGCGAGCATTGCACAATCAGGTGGGGGAGAATGTCACACCCTAGGCGGGTGCGCCAGGCACATCAGGCACACCAGCACGCGAGCCAGAGGTTGAGGCCCACAGACTGAGCGAGTTGGCGGGTATTTGCACGCAAAGCCTGAGAGATGAGGCCAGAATGCCCGCCCTTCTTACAGGTCAGCCCATGAGGCCAAGGCCTGGCATGCAGGATGCCCGCACCACATCCAAAAGGGCCCAAGTTGCTAGATATGCAAGTGAACATTCTGGAAGCTTGCAGGATCAGCAGGAGCTTCCTGGCAAATTTGGTTGACCCTAAAAATTAGGAGTTAGAATACTGATTGATTGTAATTTGTCTAATCCCTTGATTTTAGCCTTTATTCTAGGGATATTGCCATTAAGTGTAGTTGGAGCCTCAACTATAAATAGAGGGTTGCTCCACCCTCATTTGTACACCATTAAACACTTCTGTTTCAGTAAAGACAGAGCATATTCTAGCATTCTACCTTGTTATCCTGTTTCTCTTTAACTTGCATAATCAGCCCTTCCCATTGTTTTAGTGCCCGCATGCTTGTGTTTTAAGCTAACTTAGGCATAAAGGAGGAGATTCCAAGCCTAAGGCTGCACGGATTCTGAGTCTAAGGTTGGATCCCGTGACACCTGCACCAAGGCCCAGCATGTGCTGATGGTGTTTGAGGCAACCGCTCGCACCAAGGCCCAACATGTGCCGATGGTGTTTGAGGCAACCGCCTGCACCAGGGGCCATCTTCTATCGATGGTGGTTTAGGCAAGTGCCCGCACCAACGGCCTGCTTGTGCCGATGGTGCTTGAGGCAATCGCCCGTACCAAGGCCCAGCATGTGCCGATGGTGTTCGAGGCAACCGCATGCACCAGGGGTCATCTTCTACCAATTATGATCGAGGCATGGCATCTACCAATGGTGGTCCAAGCAAGTGCCTGTACCAATGGCCAGCTTGTGATGATGGTGGTTGAGGCATGTGCCCACACCAAGGCCCAACACGTGCCGATGGTGCTTGAGGCAACCGTCCGCACCAAGGGCCATCTTCTGTCAATGCTCATCGAGGCATGCATGTGTCGATGGTGGTCGAGGTAAGTTCCTGTTCCAAGGGCCAGCTTGTGCCGATGGCGGTCGAGGCAAGTGCCCGTACCAAAGGGCAACCTGTGCCGATGATGGTCGATGCATGTCCATCACCATACGCCATTGTGTGCCGTTGATGGTCGAGGCCTTGGTAAAAGTTCAATTTTGAGCCACAGTGCACATGCTGGGCTTGGGAATGTGCTGGTGCCACATTTTTTTTGCTCAGGGCACCATCGTCGGAGCATCGTCGGAGAACCTGACCGACGACATTGGGGGTTCCGACGATTGAGGGTCCGAGGGGGTGTGGGCACATGATGTGTGATGGGTGCTTGTACTTGGCCCTTATATTGGCCCCATATCCCTCAACAAACCTCAACAACTCACACCCTTTTAAAGAGCATATGAGATTTTACAGGTTTGCTGCTAGTAACCATTTAAGTGTCCGAAATGGGGACACTTTTTTCAAATGGCCACAAAATCTTCTGTACTTTGAGTTTTTAGCTGAATGTTTTTGTGCATTGCAAAAAAAATACAAGGATCAGATCTACCAAATTTGGGGCCAAAAATCGTTCTAAAAAAATTTTAAAAAATCTCGAACCGCAAAAAATTTCAAAAATTATGAAAAATAGAAAACGAGTCATCTTTCCATGAAACTTCACAGGAAGGCTTAAGGGACCATTGTATGAATTTACAAGCCATAAAAATGGTATTGGCATGGTAGAAATATGAATATGTGCCTAAACCCACCTACCACCCGATCGTGGCGCGCAAGGTGCTTGGCCCCGGGCTCAGGACACTCGCGCATGGTGCACGGGCGTTGGGGAGTGCTCATATGAATTCATGGACCACAAAAATGGCTTTGGCACTATAGAAACATGAAGATATCCCTCAACCCACCTACTACCCGATCATGGTGCGCAAGGTGCATAGCCCGGGCCCCGGTACGGCCGCTTGATGCACGACCCAGTGCAGGCTAATGCTATTTGAGGGAACTGCCCATACCAAGGTCCAGCATGCACCAATGGCAATTGAAGCATGTCTCAAGATCGAGGGCCAACATGTCTCGATGGTGGTCGAGGCATGTGATGTGTCATGGTCAGAAAGTAAGTTGGGACTGGCCCTGGGTTGTAGTAGGATAGGGTTCGATAGCAGGGGGATCAGGCCTTGAGGCCTACTCGAGGTGCAGGTCATGAGGAACTAGATCGGGATAGTGGTTCAGGCAGTGATCAGTACTCTAGGGGCTCAGACATGGTGTTAGGTTCGACATAATTGAGCCAGGCCTAAGTGGGCGTGTTGGTGAGCAGTGCGCGGGCACGCAGTCAGACCGACGTGCGGGCACTGATGATTGAGGTGCGACCATGTGGTCAGACCAGGGGTGTCTGAGGTAGTAGCCTACACCAAGTACCAGTGTCACACCTTGGGCGTGTGCACCAGGAGTTGAGGCCCATGCCCCAGCGGCCAAGGCTCGAGCACCATACACAGAGGTGAGGGTTCCTGCAATAGTCATTACTATTGCTGTCCAGACCACCCACCCAAAAGTCTGGCCTATTTGTAACACCGAGACCAAGCCCACAACATGCCCGCACCGCATCTAGGTGGTCCCATGAAGTGGGGCCGAACAAGAACCGTATAGAAAGCCTGCAGGATTTGCAGCACACAGAAGGGGACCCGATCGATCCTTAGCTTGCGTATTCTGCCTCTCTGGTCGGTTTAGTGCCCGCACGCTTGTTTTGTAGGTTGACTTAGGCATACAGAGTTCATTCCCAGTCTAAGCTCTGATCAAACCGAGGGTTATGGCAACAGGAACCGCAGTAAGATCGGCAACACGCAGAGGGGGACCTGATCGATCCTCAGCTTGCACATTCTGCCTCTCTGGCAGGCTTAGTGCTCGCACACTCGTTTCATAGGTTGACTTAGGCATACGGAGTTCATTCTCGATCGAGATCAAAGGATGGAGGGCCCCAAGTCATGTCCAACCCTGGAGGGGGTGGCATAAAAAGAAAGAAGGTCGACGGGGGAAGGGGAGGGGGGAGGGACGAATCGAAGCGACAAAGGGCTGAATGTTAGTGGATCATGGAAGCAAGGCCACTCTGCCACTTACAATACCCCGTCACGTATTTAAGTCATCTACAAAGGATTCTACCCATCTCTCAGTGGGAATTGAGCTCCAAGGAGGCCCGCGTGGCTTGTCTGGGAGGTGAGATGGAAAAACTATCAACTAAGACAAGAGTACTTGGTGCGCTGGAAGGGACTTCCAGATAGTGAGGTGAGTTGGGAACCAGTAGAAGATTAGGTGGTACCATGCAGAGGACACAACGAGGGTGTTACGCAATTAGGTGAGGGAGAATGTCACACCCTAGGTGGGCGCGCCAGGCACAACAGACGCACCAGCACATGAGCTAGAGGTTGAGTCCCGTAGACCAGGCGCGCTGGCGGGTATTTGCATGCAGGGCTTGGGAGATAAGGCCAGAACGCCAACCCAGCTTGCAGGGCAGCCCGTGAGGCCAAGGCCTTGCATGCAAGCTGCTCGTACCATATCCAGAAGGGCTCAAGGTGCTAGATATGCAAGTGAACATTCTAGAATCTTACAGGATCAGTAGGAGCCTCCTGGCAGATTTGGTTGACCCTAGAAATCAGGAGTTAGAATCCTGATTGATTGTAATCTGTATAATCCCTTGATTTTAGCCTTTATTCTAGGGATATTACCATTAAGTGTAGCTAGAGCCTCAACTATAAATAGAGGGCTGCTCCACCCATATTTGTACACCATCAAACACTTCTGTTTCAGTGAATAACAAAGCAGTATCCAGCATTCTGGCCCTTGTATCCTGTTCTGTTAACTTTGCCTGTAATTAGCCCTTCCCATGTTCTAGTGCCCACATGCTGTGTTTTAGGCTGACTTAGGCATAAAGGAGGAGATCCCAACCCTAAGGCCGCACAGATTCTAAGTCTAAGGTCAGAGCTCGTGACACCCGTACCAAGGCCCAGTGTCACGGACTAAGCTTTCTCTCAACAAGCAATAGACTGTGCGGCACTTGAATGGATGCTTCCACCCAAGTTAGCCTTCAACAGTTTGATATCTGAACAAATAATCATAAGCTATGGTTAGTCCCAAGCATTCATAATAAGGCACATTATATCGAGATCAATCTCAAGCACACACAAGAAGGCACATTAACATCGAGAAAAAAAAAACATATTGAGGCAACATTCGGGACATTTAATTGGGGTGGATTTTATTATAATTGAAAATCATACATTGGGATTTCCCACCATCACCAGGGCCAGGGGGCAGCCCTTGGTGGATGGCCTAGGCTCACATAGCGACCGGTGAGACAACCCAACAATACGCTGCCGGCTCACCCCCCTAAAGAGCCTTAGAGATTTTAGAGCTATGCTACCACTAACCATTACAATATTTGAAATGGGGAAACTTTTCCTAGCACAAGAGATCTACCCGGCCATGGTGTTATACATGGGTGGCTCATGACAACCTAAACCCCGATCATGGCCCTATACAAGGTTGGCTTATGACATCTTCCCCCACCTATTCTATCGACGTCCTCTTCGACTTGCTGGCTTGAAATTCTTCAATCTTCCTTTTGAATCTTTGGAGGTCATGTTCTCTTTCCCAGTTGGTTTCTTCTAGTCCTAATCACTCCCACTTCACTAAGTATTTTTGAACTAATCTTTAAGATATCTTGGTTTCCCTATCGATTAGGATCTCTTTGACTCAATGCTCTGAGGGTGGTTCATAGTGTTGGCGACTCTGGTTGGCACCCTTTGGCTAGCATCTGTAGGATCTGCATGGAAAGGTTTCAAGTTACTCACATGAAATACTAGGTGCACCTTCATCCACTTTGGTTGGTCGATTTTGTAAGAAGCATTCCCCACCTTGAAAAGGATCTTCATTGGACCCTCATATTTGTGCACCAGTTTATGATCTCTCTTTCTCAAGAATCTAGTTTGTTCATGGACTAGTCGAACAAGGACCAAATCACCAACTTGGAATTGTTGAGCTCTGCGACCTTTGTTTGCTCATTTCTTCATTCGCTTCGATGCTTTCTCCAGGTAGGCTTATGCAATCTCCGTGTTTTATTTCCACTCCTTATCGAGGTTGAAGGCTCTCAGATTCTTCCCTCCATATTGTTTCAAGAAGTATGGGGTAGCCTTGGTAATTACCCAGTGACCACTTCAAATGGGCTCTTGTTGGTGGAAGAGCTTTTGTTGGAATTAAAGCAAAGTTAAGCAATGTCCAATAATGAAGGCCAGTTCTTCTGATTGGCTTGAACAAAGTGCCTTAAAATATTCTTCCAATAATCCATTAAATGGTTTCGTTTGACCATCGGTTTAAGGGTGGTAGCTTGAAGAGATGTTGAGTTGGGACCCCAATATCTTGAAAAGCTTTTTCCAGAAGGACCCTGTGAATCTCAGATCTCTACCGTTGACAATGTTTTGAGGGAGGCCCCAGTATTTGACCACATGTTTAAACAATAGTCGAGCTGTGTCTTTCATTGTACAATACTTGTGAGCGGGAATGAATGTGGCATACTTAGAGAATCGGTCAATCACCACCAAAATAGCTCCAAGATCACCAACCTTGGGTAGGTGCGAAATGAAATCGAGAGAGATGCTTTCCCATGGTCTGGTGGGTACTGATAGTGGTTCAAGCATGCCTATAGGTTTCTTTTTTTCCACTTTGTCTTGTTGGCAAATAAGGTAAGTCTTCGTATAGTCCATCACATCTTATCGCATGTGAGGTCAATAGTATCCCTGTTTCAATAATGCCAAAGTGCGTTGCCAGCTCAGATGTCCAGCCCATGGTGTGTCATGACATTCCCTCATCAGCATCTGTCTCAGACTTCCTGCTCTTGGCACAAACAATCGAGGCCCCTTGGTCCACAAGACCCTATTTTCTTGCCAGAAGCACTTGGACTTCCCTTCTTCCACTAGCTTCAGAATGGCACTGGCCTACGGGTCATTCCCTAAATGATCGCCAATCAACTTGTGAATGTCTGTTGTGGCTCTGCTAGCCACCATTAGGGCAATTCTTCTAAGGGCCATTAACTCTGTTTACCTACTCAATGCATCGGCCACTTGATTGGTCTTTCCAGTGGTGTGCTCAAAACAAAAGTCAAACTCCGCTAAAAATTCTTGCCATCTAGCTTGTTTCGCTGTAAGCCTTGATTGGGTGAGGAAATGGCTAACGGCCGCATTGTCTGTCTTCACGACAAAGTGTGAACCCAACAAATAATGTCGCCAAGCCCTCAAGCAGTGAACTACTATCAGGAGTTCTTTTTTCTGGGTCGTATATTTCCTTTCAGCTTCACTTAGCTTCCTACTTTCAAATGCTATTGGGTGATGTTGTTGTAAAAGCACTCCTCCAATAGTGAAATCAGATGCATCCGTCTGAACTTTGAAATGCTTTTCAATATCAGGGAGAGCTAAGATGGGATCCTTCATAATAGCATTCTTCAATCCCTTAAAGGCCTCTTGGCATTCACTCGTCTAACACTATTTATGCTCATTCTTTAATAGCTCTATGAGGGCCATGGTCTTGCGATTGTACCCTTCCACAAACCTTCTATAATAGTTGGCTAGTCCCAAAAATGAGCGAAGTTCACTAACATTCTTTGGTGTTGACCACTCCTTGATGGCCCTAACCTTTTCCATGTCCATTCAAATGTGGCCACGTTCAATAATGTGATCGAGAAAATGGATTTAGGTCTGAGCAAATGCACACTTCTCCCTTTTCACGTACAACTGGTGGTCCTGTAACCTTCGAAGCACCTGGCGCAGGTGTTCTTGATGTTCTTTCAGAGTGGAGCTATATACCACTATGTTGTCTAAATAGATGACTACAAATTTGTCTAGGTAGTCATGGAACACCTGATTCATAAATGTACAAAATGTGGCAGGAGCATTGGTCAGTCCAAAGGGCATAACAAGAAATTCAAATGCATCATACCGTGTTACACAAATGGTCTTTGGCTTATCTCCCTCGACGATTCTGACCTGATGGTAGCCAGATCTCAAGTCCTATTTGGAAAAGTACTTGGCCTGGCTCAATTGGTCAAACAAATCTGCTATAAGAGGGATGGGATATTTGTTTCTCATGATGACTTTGTTCAAGGCCCTGTAGTCAACACATAATTGCAAACTCCCATCATGCTTCTTCTAAAATAGCACTGGTGCTCTGAAAGGAGCCTTTGATGGTCTAATGAACTCGGCTTGTAAAAGCTCATCTAGCTGTTTCCTTAGTTCAGCCAACTCTGGCAGGGCCATGCGATAAGGAGCTCTAGCAGGGGTTTCGCTCCTGAGAGGAGCTCAATTTCATGGTCCACTACTCGTCGATGGGGTAGAATCTTAGGCAACATCTCTAGCATCACCTCTTTGAATTCTTTCAACACTTTTTCCATGCCATCAGGTATTAGTTCCACTCCTGACCCTTCTTTGTAGATCAGCACGGCCATAAATAAAGGTTCCTCTCTCTTTACCCCTTTCTTAAACTATAAAGCTGAAATCATTTTCTTTCCACTTTTTGGTAAGATATTGGCTGGCACTACGCATGGGTGTTCCCCTAAGAACAACAAGCAGCTAGCGTGGGGATAGGGATCACCTGAGCCAACATCATGAAGTTCAATCTGAGGACAACATCAAAGTCATCCATGGGGGAAACTGTAAAGTCTACCTTCCCTTCCCATGGCCCCAATTTGGTTGTCACACTCTTGGAGCTTCCACTGATCGCAAAGGCTGGCAAATTGACTGCCTTCATTCATCCATAGTCCTTGCTAACCTGGAGCCCACACCTTTTTGCTTCTTCTGATGTGATGAAAGTATCGGTTGCACCCGTATCTACCATGGCCTTGGTGGCCTTCTCATTGATCGTTAAGTTCACATACATCAGACCTCTACCCTACTCTTTCTTTATTGTGTTCAGTTGGGTGTGGAGGGCATTGAGGAACCTTATTGAACCCATCCTGGCCGGCTCCTCTTCAACTTCTTCAACACTCTCTGGCACTTTTATGGACTCTTGAGATGAGGCCCTTAAGGCATTAAGGGCTCCTCTGTGTGGGCATTCGGCCACCCAATGCAGCCTCTTGTAAAGAAAGCAAGCTAACAATTGCCTAGGCTTGAAAATCACTACGTTGCTTGTCTTAGGTTGGGTACTATCTCGACCAAAAGACCTCCTGTTTGATCCCTCACTGAAGGGCTGATCCAACCTAGTCATCTTTCCCCCACTCTCAAAGTTGAAGCTACTGCCAACTGATGGAGGATTTTTTTGTTTTGAGGAGCCATCATTATAATCGTGGAGACGTTCAGTTGCATCCATGGCCATGGCCACGTCTTGCACTTTTTGTCTTTGTAGTTCTGTCCTGGCCCAAGTCTTGAGACCCTTAAGAAAATAAAAACATCTTATCTTTTTTGGACATGTCTCGAATATCCAACATCAGGATAGAAAAACTCCTTACAAACTCTCGCACTGTTCTTGTTTGCACCAACTCTCGAAGCCTTCTTCGAGCCATATACTCCACATTCTCAGGGAAAAACTGGTTTTTCAGTTCTCATTTCAGGTCTGTCCAAGTCTTAATTGGACACTCGTCATTGACAAACTTGGAGTGCCACCATAGCTTGGCATCCCTTGTGAAGTACATCGATGCCATTGCTACCTTGTCTTCCTCTGAATCCATGTGTACAGCTCGAAAGTACTACTCCATGTCAAACAAAAAATTTTCAAACTCCTTAGCATCCCTTGCCCCCTCATAGCTCGAGGCTCAGGCTCCGGCACCTTGGGCCTTTTCCCTCTTTTCGTTGAGCTTGAACCCGATCTGGCCACAGCCATTTGTAAGATGCTCACCTGTGCTCTGAGCTCCTCAAACTCCTTTTGGAGAATATTCAAGGCATCTCTAGCCTCCTCGCTCATGTTATGGAGAGTATCGGACAACTCTCACTGGGTTGTCTCGATCTCCCTCACTCGATCTTTAGTCACCATGTGAGTTTTCGTTACGGTCACCGTGGCCTCAAGTTCCTCAATTCTCTGTTGGTAATTGGGTCCACCACTTGTGGCCATCACCTTCATTTCCTAACACTTCTCAACCGTGCTCTGATACCACGTGTCACGGACTAAGCTTTCTCTCAACAAGTAATAAACCGTGCGGCACTTGAATGGATGCTTTCACCCAAGTTAGCCTTCAATAGTTCGATATCTGAACAAATAACCATAAGCCATGGTTAGTCCCAATCATTCATAATAAGGCACATTATATCGAGATCAATCTCAACCACACACAAGAAGGCACATTTACATCAAGAAAAAGAAAAACACATCGAGACAACATTTGGGACATTCAATTGGGGTGGATTTTATTATAATCGAGAATCATACATCGGGACTTCCCACCATCATCAGGGCCAGGGGGCAGCCCTTGGTGGATGGCCTAGGCCCGTATAGCGACCGGTGAGATAGCCTAACAATATGCTACCGACTCACCCCCTAAAGAGCCTTAAAGATTTTAGAGCTATGCTACCACTAACCATTACAATGTTTGAAATGGGGACAATTTTCCTAGTACAAGAGATCTACCCGGCCTTGGCCCTATACATGGGTGGCTCATGACAACCTAAGCCCCGGTCATGGCCCTATATAAGGTTGGCTCATGACACCCAGCATGTGCCAATGGTGTTCGAGGCAACCGCCCGCACCAAGGCCCAGCATGTATCGATGGTGTTCGACGCAACCGCCCACACCAGGGGCCATTTTCTACTGATGGTGGTTGAGGCAAATGCCCACACCAAGGGTAGGCTTGCGTCGATGGTGCTCGAGGCAACCGCCCGTACCAAGGCCCAGCAAGTGCCGATGTGTTTGAGGCAACAACATGCACCAGGGACCATCTTTTACCATGCTGATCGAGGCATGGCACGTGCCAATGGTGGTCCATTCAAGTGCCCTACTAATGGCCAGCTTATGATGATGGTGGTTGAGGCATGTGCCCGCACCAAGGCCCAACACGTGTCGATGGTGCTCAAGGCAACCGCCCAAACCAAGGGCCATCTTCTCTCGATGCTCATCGAGGCATGCATGTGTCGATGGTGGTCAAGGTAAGTGCCTGTTCCAAGGGCCAGCTTGTGTCGATGGCGGTCGAGGCAAGTGCCTGTACCAAAGGGTAGCCTGTACCGATGATGGTCGATGCATGTCTATCACCATGCACCATCATGTGCCGTTGATGGTCGAGGCCTTGGCCGAAGTTCAATTTTGAGCCACGGTGCACATGCTGAGCTCGGGCATGTGCTTGTGTCGCATTTTTTTTCAGGGCACCATCATCGGAGCATTATCAGAGAACTTGACCGACGGTATTGGGGGTTCCGACAATTGAGGGTCCGGGGGGTGTGCACACATGATGTGCGATGGGTGCTTGTACTTAGCCCTTATATTGGCCTCTTATCCCTCAACAAACCTCGACAACTCACACCCCCTTAAAGAGCATATGAGATTTTACAGGTTTGCTGCCAATAACCATTCAAGTGTCTGAAATGGGGACAATTTTTTCAAATGGCCACAAAATCTTCTAACTTTGTGTTTTTGGCTAAATATTTCTATGCATAGCAAAAAAAATACAAGGATCAGATCTACCAAATTTGGGGCCAAAACTTCTTGTAAAAATATTTTAAAAAATCTTGAACCGTAAAAAATTTCAAAAATCATGAAAAATATAAAACGAGTCATCTTGCCATGAAACTTCACATGAAGGCTTAGGGAACCATTGTATAAATTTACAAGCCATAAAAATGGCATTGGCATGGTAGAAATATGAAGATGTGCATAAACCCACTTACCACCCGATCGTGGCGTACATGGTGTTCGACCGGGGCTCAGGACACCCGCATGTGGTGTGCGGGTGCTAGGGAGTGCTCATATGAATTCACAGGCCATAAAAATGGCATTGGCATGGCAGAAATATGAAGATGTGCCTGAACCCACCAACCACCTGGTCGTGGCGATTATTGCTGCTCAGGCTGGGCTCAAGACATCCGCGCGTGGTGCGCGGGCATTGGGGAGCGCTCATATGAACTCATGGACCATAAAAATGGCTTTAGCACTACAGAAACATGAAGATATCTCTAAACCCACCTACTGCCCGATCTTGGAACGTAGGATGCACGGCCTAGCCCCAGGTGCAATCGCTTGGTGCACGACCCAGCATGGGTCGATGCTGTTCGAGGGAACTGCCCGTACCAAGGTCTAGCATGCACCGATGGTGGTCAAAGCATGTGCCGAGTCCAAGGGCCAACATGTTTCAATGGTGGTCGAGGCATGTACATGTGTCGCAGGCTCTAACCTTAGAGTCAGAATCCGTGCAACCTTAGGCTTGGAATCTCCTCCTTTAGGCCTAAGTCAGCCTAAAACACAAGTGTGGGGCACTAAAACAATGGGAAGGGCTGATTACATAAGTTAAAGAGAAACAAGATAACAAGGCAGAATGCTGGAATATGCTTTGTATTCACTGAAACAGAAGTGTTTGATGGTGTACAAATAAGGGTAGAGCAGCCCTCTATTTATAGTTGAGGCTCCAGCTACACTTAATGGCAATATCCATAGAATAAAGGCTAAAATCATGGGATTATACAGATTACAATCAATCAGGATTCTAACTCCTGATTTTTAAGGTCAACGAAATTTGCCAGGAGGCTCCTACTGATCCTGTAAGGTTCTGAAAGCTTCACTTGTGTATCTAGCACCTTAGGCCCTTTTGAATGTGGTGCGGGTAGCCTGTATGCTAGGCCTTGGCCTCACAGGCTAGCCTGCAAGTTGGGCAAGCATTCTGACCTTGTCTCCTAGGCCTTGCACGTAAATACCCGCCAGTGATCCTGGTTTGCGGGCCTCAACCTCTAGCTCGCCTGCTGGTGCGACTGATGTGCCTTATTATGGTGGAAGCGTAGGGGTGCTGATGTCAGGCATGGGAGTGCCAAGATTGGAACCTGGGTAGAGTTCCAAAAAGAGTTCAGAGAGTAATTTTACCCGAAGTATGTCGATGATGAGGTGCGGGCAAAGTTACACAAGCTGAGCCAGCAAGGGGACATAAGGGAATATGTCCAGAAATTCTCTGAACTGATGCTACAAATCTCAGATCTAGGTGAGAAGGATGCCTTATTTGCTTTCATGGATGGGTTAAAGTCGTGGGTGAAGCATGAGCTACAACAGAGGGGAGTTCATGACTTGGCTAAAGCCATGACTGCTGCTGAGGCCTTGATAGAGTTCAAGCGTTTGAACAAGTTTGAGTCTTCCAAGCTCAAGGGTAAAGGCAGGGATGATAGGGATCAGAAGAAACAGTCCAAGGGGAAGGACTATGATCGAGGGTCCAAGGATGGAGATCGAAACCATTCAACCAAGGATGGTGAGAGGAAGCCACCAGCAGGCAAGTTGAAAGCAAAGGGGGACTGAAAGCCACTAGCATGCTACCTATGTGGAGGGAGCCACATAGAGTGTAATTGCCTTCAAAAGGGCAAGCTGGCTACTATAGACAAGGAGTTTGACGAGGAGCTAGAAATAAGGGTAGCAAAGCTTGGGTCGCTGGTGCTCAATGTTGTCCAGAGTAAGGGGAGTCATTAGCCAAAGGGCTTGATGTTTACGGATCTGATGGTTGCGGGTCAAAAGGTGAGCACACTGGTGGACATAAGTGCCTCAAATCTTTTTATTTCAAGTGATAGAGCTTGAAAGCTTGGACTAAAGGTGCAGAAAGGGACTGGTACCATTAAAATGGTGAACTCCAAGGAGGTTCCAACCATTGGAGTAGCATGGGGAGTGGAGTTACAGCTTAAAGACTGGAAAGGTAAGGAAACCTTAGAGGTAATACCCCTTGATGACTATGAGTTTGTGATTGGGTTGGATTTCCTTGTTTGGATTAACACCCTCCTTGTGCCTTTTACCAATTGTGTTTGCATCTTGGATGCATGATGCCAATGCCTAGTGCCATTAAGGAGAGGGTCTGGAGTTGGGTCACGGGTGGTGTTAGCCATCCAATTTGCCAAAGTGGTAAGTAGACAAGAAGACACCTTCTTGGTAGCCCTGAAGTATAAGGAACCAAGGGAGAAGGAGATCGAGTCACCCTTGGAGGTGCTAAAGGTGCTGAAGACCTTTAATGATGCGATGCCCGTAAAGCTGCCTAGCCAGCTACCACCTAAGAGGGAAGTGGACCACAAGATCGAGCTGGTGTTCGAGGCCAAGCCACCAGCTAGAACCCCTTACCAAATGTCCCCATCAGAGTTGGAGGAGTTGAGGAAATAGCTCAAAGAGTTAGTTAATGCTGGCTTCATCAAGCCATCGAAGGAACCATATGGTACACCGGTTCTATTCTAGCGCAAGCATGATGGGTCGTTGTGACTGTGCATGGACTATCAAACTTTGAACAAGCTGACCATCAAGAACAAGTACCCTATCCTACTCATTGTGAACTTGTTCGACCAACTTGGGAGTGCAAGGTGGTTCACCAGGCTGGATTTGAGGTCGGGCTACTACCAAGTTAGGATCACAGAGGGAGATGAGCCAAAGACAGCATGTGTCACTCGGTATGGTTCGTATGAGTTCCTGGTCATGCCATTCAGACTCATGAATACCCCAGCAACATTCTGCACCCTTATGAACAAGGTACTTCAGTTGTTCTTTCATCGATTTGTTATGGTTTATTTGGATGACATTGTGATCTACAGCTAGACTTTGGGAGAGCATTTAGACCACTTGAGACAGGTGTTCGAGGTGTTGCGGGTGCACAAGCTATTTTTCAAGAGGGAGAAGTGCTCATTCACCCAGCAGGAGATCCCGTTCCTTGGGCACATAGTGGGAGGTGGCAAGATACGCATGGATGAAGGCAAGGTGCACGCCATCCTGGAGTGGCAACTGCCAGCCAAGGTCACTGAGTTGAGATCATTCCTTGGGTTGGTTAACTACTACAAGCACTTCATCAAAGGTCACTCAACAATAGCCATGCCATTGACTGACTTGCTCAAGAAAGGGAGAGCATGGGAGTAGAGCGCAGGGTGCCAAGAAGCCTTTGATAGGTTGAAGCAGGATGTGATTGAGAAGCCAGTCTTGGCCTTACCAGACCATGCCAAGCCGTATGAGGTGCATACGAATGCATCATACTTTGCCAAAGGGGGTGTGTTGATGCAGGAGGGACGTTCAGTCACGTTCAAGAGCAAGAAGCTGAATGAAATTGAGCGTAAGTACTTGGTCCAAAAAAAGAGATGACTGCAGTGGCACACTGCTTGCGCACTTGGTGCCATTACCTGTTGGGGTTGAGGTTCATGGTTAGTGATCGGGACGGGCGTTTCACGGACAGGTTCTGGACTAAGTTGTTCAAGCTGTTGGGGTCAGACTTGAACTTTTCCACTAGCATGCATCCGCAGACCGATGGGCAGATAGAACGTGTGAATGGACTATTGGAGGTTTACCTCAGGCACTATGTGAGTGCCACACAAAGGGACTAGCCAAAGCTGCTAGATGTTGCACAGTTTTCCTACAACTTGTAAAAGAACGAGGCAATGAACCAGAGCCCATTTGAGGTTGTGATAGGGCAACAACCGCTAACACCCAATTCGATTGCTGCAGGTTATACAAGGCCAAATCCAGCAGCATATAAGTTTGCCAAGGCATGGAAGGAGCAAACTGACTTGGCCAGAGTCTGTCTACATAAGGCAACCAAGAGGTTGAAGAAGTGGGCAGACCAAAATAGACGAGACGTGCAGTTCCAGGTTGAGGACTTGGTGTTGGTGAAGCTGCATCCCATTGTACGCCATAGAGGGCCATACAAAAGCCTAGTCCAGAGATATGAAGGACCTTTTCGAGTAGTCAAGAGGGTAGGCAAGGTTGCCTATAAGCTGGATATGCCACCCAAGCCAAGGGTACACCTAGTGTTCCATGTAAGCATGTTCAAACCATTCCATGAGGATAAGGGAGATCCAAGACAGGCAGAGTCAAAGAGTGCGCCATTGGGAGCAAGGGCCTCATATGAGAAGGAGGTCCACAGCATCATAGTTGTCCGGGAGGTGAGACGGAAGAACTACCAACCAAGACAAGAGTACTTGGTACGTTGGAAGGGATTTCTAGACAGTGAGGCTAGCTAGGAACCAGCAGAAGACTTATGGTAGTTCAGGGACCAAATCAGTTAGTACCATACAGAAGACGCAATGAGGGCGTTACGCCAGGCACATCATGCACACCAGCAGGTGAGCTAGAGGTTGAGGCCCGTAGACCAGGCGCACCGACGGTATTTGCATGCAAGGCCTAGGAGACAAGGTCAGAACGCCCCAACTTGCAGGCCAGCCCGTGAGGCCAAGGCTTGGCATGCAGGCTGCCCACACCATATCTAGAAGGCACCAAGGTGCTGGATACGCAAGTGAAGCTTCTGGAACCTTACAGGATCAGTAGGAGCATCCTGGTAGATTTGGTTGACCCTAGAAATTAGGAGTTAGAATCCTGATTGATTGTAATTTGTATAATCTCATGATTTTAGCCTTTATTCTAGGGATATTGCCATTAAGTGTAGCTAGAGCCTCAACTATAAATAGAAGGCTGCTCCACCCTCATTTGTGCCCCATCAAACACTTCTGTTTCAGTGAATACAAAGCATATACCAGCATTCTGCCTTGTTATCCTGTTTCTCTTTAACTTGCATAATCAGCCCTTACCATTGTTTTAGTGCCCGCACGCTTGTGTTTTAGGCTGACCTAGGCATAAAAGAGGAGATTCCAAGCCTAAGGGCACACGGATTCTGAGTCTAAAGTCAGAGTCCGTGACACATGTGTCACGGTCAACAGGTAAGTCGGGACTGGCCCCTGGGTTGTAGTGGGATAGGATCAGGCCTTGAGGTCTACTCGAGGTGCAGGTTACGGGGAACTAGATCGAGATAGTGGTGCGGGTAGTGATCAAGACTCCAGGGGTCAGACACAGTGTTAGGTTCGACAAAATTGAGCTAGGCTCAAGTGTGGGTGTTGGTGAGTGGTGCGCAGGCACGTAGTCAGACCGATGTGAAGGCACTGATGATCGAGGTGCAGGCATGCGATCAGACTAGGGGTGTTTGAGGTAGCAGCCCGTACCAATTGCCAGTGTCGGGCCTTGGGCATGGGCACCAGGAGTTGAGGCCCGCGCACCAGTGGCCAAGGCTCGAGCACCGTACGTAGAGATGAAGGTTCTAGTAATAGTCATTGCTATTGCTGTCAAGACCGCCCGCTTGGAAGTCTGACCTATTCATGGCATCGGGACCAAGCCCATAACATACGTGCATCACATTTAGGTGGTCCCAGGGAGTGGGGCCGAATCCGAACCGTATAGAAAGCCTACAGGATCTATAACATACAGAGGGGGACCCGACTGATCCTCAGCTTGCGTATTCTGCCTCTTTGGTCGATTTAGTGCCTGTACGATTGTTTCGTAGGTCGAATTAGGCATACAAAGTTCATTCCCAGTCTAAGCTCCGATCGGATCGAGGGTTATGGTAACAAGGAACCATAGCAAGATCGACAGCATGCAGAGGGGGACCCGATCAATCCTCAACTTGAGCATTCTGCCTCTCTGGCCGACTTAGTGCCCGAACGCTCATTTTGTAGGTTGACTTAGGCATATGGAGTTTATTCTCGATCGGATTGAGGGATGAAGGGCCCCGGGTCATGCCTAACTCCGGAGGGGGACGGCGTAAAAAGAAGGAAGGTTGACGCGGGAAAGGGAGAGAGAGGGGGAGAGGGAGGGATGAATCAAAGTGACAAAAGGCTGAATCTCAGTGGATCATGGAAGCAAGGCCACTCTACCACTTACAATACCCCGTCACGTATTTAAGTCATCTGCAAAGGATTCTACCCATCACTCGATGGGAATTGAGCTCCAAGGTGGCCCGTACGGCTAGTCTGCTGAGGGGCTGCACCTACGACACATGCCTTTGGGGGCCATGGGCCCCTACTGTGGGTCGACAATCAGGCAGTGGGTGCGTGCATCACTTCTAGCCTGGATTTTGACTTAGAGGCATTCAGTCATAATCCAACGCATGATAGCTTCACACCACTGGCTTTTCAACCAAGCGCGATGACCAATTGTGTGAATCAATGATTCCTCTCATACTAGGTTGAATTACTATCGTGATGCTGCCATCAGTAGGATAAAACTAACCTATCTCATGATGGTCTAAACCTAGCTTACGTTCCTTATTGGTGGGTGAACAATCCAACACTTGGTGAATTCTGCTTCACAATGATAGGAAGAGCCGACATCGAAGGATCAAAATGCAACGTCGCTATGAACGCTTGGCTGCCACAAGCCAGTTATCCTTGTGGTAACTTTTCTACCACCTTTAGCTTCAAATCCCGAAGGTCTAAAGGATCGATAGGCCACGCTTTCATGATTCATATTTGTATTGGAAATCAGAATCAAATGAGCTTTTACCCTTTTGTTCCACGAGAGATTTCTGTTCTCATTGAGCTCATCTTAGGACAACTACGTTATCTTTTAACAGATGTGCCACCCTAGCCAAACTCTCCATCTGACAATGTCTTCCACCCAAATCGACCGATCGAGACTGGCCTTGGGTTCGAAAGAAGGGGTTGTGCCCCACCTCCAATTCACAGAATAAGTAAAATAACATTAAAAGTAGTGGTATTTCAATTTCGCCTGGGGGCTCCCACTTATCCTACACCTCTCAAGTAATTTCACAAAGTCGAACTAGAGTCAAGCTCAATAGGGTCTTTTTTCCCCGCTGATTCCACCAAGCTCGTTCCCTTGGCTGTGGTTTCACTGGATTATAGACAGAGATAGTGGGAATCTCATTAATCCATTCATGCTCGTCACTAATTAGATGACGAGGCATTTGGCTGCCTTAAGAAAGTCATAGTTACTCCTACCGTTTACCCGTGCTTGGTTGACTTTCTTCACTTTGACATTTAGAGCACTGGGCAGAAATCACATTGCGTGAGCATCCGTAGGGACCATCACAATGCTTTGTTTTAATTAAACAGTCGGATTCCCCTTGTTCGTACCAGTTCTGAGTCGACTGTTCGTCACCCGGGGAAGGCCCTCGAGGGAATCGTTCTTAGTCCATCCTCCGATCGGCACGCAACATCTCGCTCTCACTACGGGAGCAGCTTGAGTAATGCACGGACAGTCGACGGGTTCGAGACTGCGACCCCTGTGCCCAGCCTTCAGAGCCAATCCTTTTCTCGAGGTTAGGATCCATTTTGCTGACTTCCTTTGCCTACATTGTTCCATTGACCAGAGGCTATTCACCTTGGAGACCTGATGTGGTTATAAGTATGATCGGGTGTGGATAGCACTTGATCCTCCAGATTTTCAAGGGCCGTCGGGGGTGCACCGGACACCACGCTACGTGCAGTGCTCTTTCTGTCGCTGGACACTACCTCCGACTGAGCCGTTTCCAGGGTGGGAGGGCTATTAAACAAAAAAGATAACTTTTCTCGAGGCCCCCGTCGATGTCTCTGGACTCCTTAATGTTGCTGTCAGTCGTCGCATCCCGGTTAAGGAATTTTAACTCGATTCCCTTTCGAAGCTCGCACGGGACGAGCTATCAGACGGGCTTCCCCCATCTCTTAGGATCGACTAACCCATGTGCAAGTGCCATTCACTTAGAACCTTTCCCTTCTTTGACCTTCAAAGTTATCATTAGAATATTTGCTACTACCACCAAGATCTGCACTAACGATCGCTTCGCCCGGGCTTGCACCCCAGGTTTTACGATGACCGTCGTGCCCTCCTACTCATTGGGGCCTGGCCTTTGCCCCGACGGTCGAGTATAGGTCGCGCGCTTAAGTACCATCCATTTTCGGGGCTAGTTGATTCGGCAGGTGAGTTGTTACACATTCCTTAGCAGATTTTGACTTCCATGACCATTGTCCTACTGTCTTAATCGACCAACACCCTTTGTGGGTTCTGGGTTAGCACGTAGTTGGACACTGTAACCCGACTTTTAGTTCATCCCGCATCCCCAGTTTTGCTTACCAAAAATGGCCCACCTGGAGCTCTCGATTCCATGGCGTGGCTCAATGAAGCAATCGCACCGTCTTACCTATTTAAAGTTTGAGAATAGGTCGAGGGCATTGCGCCCCCAATGCCTCTAATCATTGGCTTTACCCGATAGAACTCGTAGAGGGCTCCAGCTATCCTGAAGGAAACTTTAGAGAAAACCAGCTACTAGATGGTTTGATTAGTCTTTCACCCCTATACCTAAGTCAGATGAATGATTTGCACGTTGTATCGCTGTGAGCCTCCACTAGAGTTTCCTCTGGCTTTACCCCGCTCAAGCATAGTTCACCATCTTTTGGGTCCCGACGGGCATGCTCACACTCAAACCCTTCTCAGAAGATCCAGGTCAATCGGTGGTGCACTTATGAGGGATCCCACCAATCAGTTTCCTTGTGCCTTACGGATTTTTTGACCCGTTGACTCGCATGCATGTCAGACTCCTTGGTCCATATTTTAAGATGGGCCAGATGGGGAGCTCCACCGTGACCTGCATCGGTCCACGCCCTAAGTTGATCGGCAGATCGGGTCTCGCCGTTCCACATCCAACTGGGGCACATCATCGACCCCAATCTGCTTCCCTCTCAACAATTTCAAGCACTCTTTGACTCTCTTTTCAAAGTCCTTTTCATCTTTCCCTTGCGATACTTGTTTGCTATCGGTCTCTCCCCCATATTTAGCCTTGGATGAAATTTACCGCTCGATTGGGGTTGCATTCCCAAACAACCTGACTCGCAGACAGCACCTCGTGGTGCGATAGGGTCCAGGCACAACGGGGCTCTCACCCCCTTTGGTGCCTCTTTCTAGGGGCCTTGGACTGGGTCCGCCGCTGAGGACGCTTCTCTAAACTACAATTCGGTCACTGGGGGTACCCGATTCTCAAGCTAGGCTCTTCTTGATTCGCTCGTCGTTACTAGGGGAATCTTGGTAAGTTTATTTTCCTTCGCTTATTGATATGCTTAAACTCAGCGGGTGATCCCGCCTGACCTGGGGTCGTGACACTAGCGAGGGGTCCGGGTGGACAATAAGCATGCGTCACCAGGGATGAGGCATGCCGGGAGCTCTACCACTGACGGTCATAGTGTTGTCATTGTTGGGGACTCACTTTTGGGCCAACCGCGATCGATGGGATCGTGAGAGGCCATTTTCCGCCGGCCCCCTTCCCTCGGAGCCCGATGGGTGGAGGGTTGAGGGGGGGCGATGGTGTATGACACCCAGGCAGGCATGCCCTCGGCCTAATGGATTGGGGTGCAACTTACGTTCAAAGACTCGATGGTTACGAGATTCTACAATTCACACCAAGTATCACATTTCGCTACATTCTTCATCAATGCGAGAGCTGAAATATCTGTTGCCGAGAGTCATTTCATTTTTTCACGACAAGATGAGTCACGACGCCGCCCTCGCAGGCACCGCGAATGAGATGGTGACGATGCACGCGCTCTATTTTTGTTTCAGTTTCTTGGTGCGATTCATGTTGGGGGTTCATTGTTCGACAGCAAGCGAGACAATGCCAATCATTTCACCCGCTCGATAGGGGGCATGAAGCCGCTGTTGTGCCTTTCCAGGGCCAAAAGGGGCTCAGGGCACGGGGGGACCCTCACCCCCTCGATGTTTCATTAACGCGTCCATAGGTCATTCATTGAGTGGGGTTTCGACAATGATCCTTCAGCAGGTTCACCTACGAAAACCTTGTTATGAATTCTCCTTCCTCTAAATGATAAGGTTCAGTGGACTTCTTACAAGGTTACAAGTGGTGAACCGTCCACGTCGTCGTGATCCGAACACTTCACCGGACCACTCAATCGGTAGGAGCAATGGGTGGTATGTACAAAGGGCAGGGATGTAGTCAACGCGAGTTGATGACTCATGCTTACTAGGAATTCCTCGTTGAAGACCAACAATTGCAATGATCTATCCCCTCACGATGAAATTTCAAAGATTACTCGAGCCTGTCGGCCAAGGATATAGACTCATTGAATACATCAGTGTAGCACGCGTGCGGCCCAGAACATCTAAGGGCATAACAGACCTGTTATTGCCTCAAACATCCTTGGCCTAAACGGCCATAGTCCATCTAAGAAGCTAGCCATGAAGGATCACCTCCGCGTAGCTAGTTAGCAGGCTGAGGTCTCATTCGTTAACGAAATTAACCAGACAAATCGCTCCACCAACTAAGAATGATCGTGCACCACCACCAATAGAATTAAGAAACAGCTCTCAGTCTGTCAATCCTTACTATGTCTAGACCTGGTAAGTTTCCCCGTGTTGAGTCAAATTAAACCACAGGCTCCACTCCTAGTGGTGCCCTTCCGTCAATTCCTTTAAGTTTCAGCCTTGCGACCATACTCCCCTCGGAACCCAAAGACTTTGATTTCTCATAAGGTGCCGGTGGAGTCCTAAAAGTAACATCTGTCGATCCCTGGTCGGCATCGTTTATGGTTGAGACTAGGATGGTATCTGATCGTCTTCGAGCCCCTAACTTTCATTCTTGATTAATTATAACATCCTTGGCAAATGCTCTCGCAGTTGTTCATCTTTTATAAATCCAAAAATTTCACCTCTGACTATGAAATACAAATGCCCCCGACTGTCCCTGTTAATCATTACTTCGATCCCAAAGGCCAACACAATAGGACCGAAATCCTTTGATGTTATCCCATGCTAATGTACCTACTTTGAGCACTTTAATTTTTTCAAAGTAATAGCGCCGGAGGAATGACCTCGACAATTAAGTCTAGGAGCGCATCGCCAACAGTAGGAATGAGTAGATCGGTGCTCATCGTGAGGCAGATTGGATGGCCCAACCCTAGTTCCAACTACAAGCTTTTTAATAGCAACAACTTAAATATGCGCTATTGGAGCTGGAATTATCACGACTGCTAGCACCAGCTTGCCCTCCAATGAATCTTCGTTAAGGGATTTAGATTGTACTCATTCTAATTACTAGACTTATAGAGCCCGTTATTGTTATTTATTGTCACTACCTCCCTATGTCAGGATTGGGTAATTTACGCGCCTGCTGCCTTCCTTGGATGTGGTAGCCATTTCTCAAGCTCCCTCTTCAGAATCGAACCCTAATTGTTCGTCACCCGTCACCACCATAGTAGGCCACTATCTTACCATCGAAAGTTGATAGGACAGAAATTTGAATGATGCGTCACCGGCATAAAGGTCATGCGATCCGTCGAGTTATCATGAATCATTAGAGCAACGGGCATAGCCCGCACGACCTTTTATCTAATAAATGCATCCCTTCTAGAGGTCGGGGTTTGCTGCACATATTAGCTCTAGAATTACTACGATTATCCGAGTAGTAGATACCATCAAACAAACTATAACTAATTTAATGAGCCATTCACAATTTCACAGTCTGAATTAGTTCATACTTACACATGCATGGCTTAATCTTTCAAACAAGCATATGACTACTGGTAGGATTAACCAAGTAGCATTCTTTCGAGATGTTGGCACCGCATGGGCCTCGATGCACCGACCAAGCGATGGAGAGAACCCAACATAAAGCGCAAGCTTCATGCATGTCGAGCACGTGAAATGCATAGCATCGGACGAATGGGGGTCGAGAGCCCGCGCCAGCTAAACGTTTCACATCCAGAAGCATGATTGAACACCGGTGCACCAATACGGCCACGGAGGATTGGGTGGCACGCTTGGGATACCGGCCATAATTGACATCTGACCCATAGCCCCTCAGAATACGAGATGGATGAGGGATGGTGAGACATTCGATTTCCATCGATTCGAGTATGTAGCACAAGATCCCGATCGTACCTTTGGGATATGACGACCGCATGAGGGGAGATGAAAAAGGATGACGGGTCGACAGTTCGATGCATTGAGCATGAAGTTTGCCAACACGCACAACCATAGCACCACTCATATGCCCATTACGTACAAGTGGCAGCATCCATGCTCGTTGGCACATAACCCACTTGATTGATTACTCGATGAGTAAACAGAGGAAATGACGTGCGAGGCCACGCCACAACTACTTGGCATGGGAAAAACATAAGCAAGGGCCATGAGTCTGCCCTTGCCATCCAACAGGCAACAACGGCGTAATACCAAAATGCTTGGCCTAGCCGAGATTGCACGCGCGAGCTCCGCTGACACCACCCCAGGGGACGTTGCCTGATTCAGGACTTGTTCCTAGGGTCTTGACAGCATCGGCTGCGTGCACGGCCTCGTCAAGGCCAAGGCATTTTTATGGTCGACGAGAAGGGATCGCGAGACTGTCAAATATCGAAAGACTTGGTCGGGCCAAGCCAGTAACCTCAGCTTCTACTCGCACCACCCCAAGGAGTCGTTGCTCAATTCAGGGACTTGGTCTGGGTCTAGGGCAGCATCTGCCACGTGCATGGGCTCGAGCTCAGCTCTCTTTTTTCGTATGCACACTAATCGATCGAGGCCATGGGCATCTGTCAGTCACTGGAGCAACCAATCATCGAACAAAATGGCCAGAAGGCATGTACGCCCTGTATTTCACTCAAGGGATGTTGCCCTGGGTGTACGCAATGGAAGGCCTATCACGCATACATACTCCCTTCGTGAGGGGGAGAGGGGGTGTCAGACCACCACCCCCTAAAGAGCATTAGAGATTTTACAGATATGCTACCAGTAGACCTTAAAGTGTCTGAAATAGGGACACTTTTTTCAAACAGGCATATCCTACATCGAGGGTGAGCAGGTGCCGATGGTGGTCGAGGCATGTGCCCGCACTAAGGGCCAGCGTGTGTCGATGGTGTTCGATGCGACTGCCCGAACCAAGGGCCATCTTCTGCCTATGCTGATCGAGGTAGGTGCCTGCATCGATTCCAACTTGTGCGCATGCTGATTGAGTAATGCATGCACCGATGGTGGTCGAGGCATCTACTCGTACCAAGGCCTAGCACGTACCGATGGTGTTCAAGGTAACCACCCACACCAGGGCCCATCTTCTATCGATGTTGATCGAGGCATGGTAAGTGTCGACGGTGATCGAGGCAAGTGCTTGCACCAAGGGCCAACTTGTGCCGATGGTGGTTGAGGCATGTGCCCACACCAAGGCCCAGCATGTGTCGATGGTGTTCGATGTAACTACCCACACCAAGGGCCATCTTTTACCGATGGTGGTCGAGGTAAGTGCCTGTGTCATACCCTGGTGGGCACGCCAGACACATTAGGTGCACCAGCATGCGAGCCAAATGTTGAAACCCGCAGACCAAGCATGCTGGAGGGTATTTGAGCGTAAGGCCTGGGAGTCGAGTCCAGAACGCCCACAACTTGCAGGCCAGCCCATGAGGCCAAGGCCTGGCATGCAGGTTGCCCACACCATATCTAGAAGGGGCCAAGGTGCTAGATACGAAAGTGAACATTTTGGAAGCTTGCAGGATCAGCAGAAGCCTCCTGGCAGATTTGGTTGACCCTAGAAATCAAGTGTTAGAATCCGGATTGATTGTAATATGTATAATCCCTTGATTTTAGCCTTTATTCTAGGGATATTGCCATTAAGTGTAGCTAGAGCCTCAACTATAAATAAAGGGTTGCTCCACCCTCATTTGTACACCATCAAACACTTCTGTTTTAGTGAATACACAGCATATTCCAGCATTTTACCTTGTTATCCTATTTCTTTTTAACTTGCATAATCAGCCTTTCCCATTGTTTAGTGCCCATACGCTTGTGTTTTAGGCTGACTTAGGCATAAATGAGGAGATTCCAAGCCTAAGGTCGCATGAATTCTAAGTCTAAGGTTGGAGCCTATGACAGTTGGTATCAGCGCAAGTTCAGTTCTGTGTGTTAGTGTTGTGCAGGTTAGATCATGAGTGAGGATATGGCATCCCAAAGTGACGTTGCTAACCAACAACTAGAGGCCCAGGAGCAGGGGCGTGGAAGAGGCAGAAAAGCCAGTTCAAGAGATATCTGTTCTACCATGGATGGTAGGCTAGCCAAGGTGGAGGTGAGCAGGGGCGACATGGGGGAGAAGCTTGAAAAAATGGAGACTCACATTGCATCGCTAGACTCCATAGGGGAGGAGATCCAAGGTGAGCTGCAAGCTACTTTCAACAAAGGCATGAACGTGATCACCTAAAAGAATGAGGCCTTGAAGGTTGAAGTGCTGACCTTGTGCGATGGCATGGAGGCCATGCACCGTGGCATGGAAGTCATGCACCAGCGGATGGAGGAGCTTGCCAGTGAGCTCATTACTTGCAAGACTACCATTAGGAATGGCATGTTTGCTGGAGTGTCTAAGTCCAGGTTGGATGTCCCCAAGCCTAAGGAGCTCAAGGGGACTAGGGCGGCCAAGGAAGTAAACAACTACCTATGGGTATGGAGTAGTATTTCCAGGCCATAGGCATGCAAGACAAGACAAGACAATAAAGGTAAGCACCACTGCTATGTATCTCACTGATGTAGCCTTATTATGGTGGAGGAGCAGGTGTGATGATGTTAGGCGTCGAAACGCCAAGATTGGAACTTGGGCAGAGTTTCAAAAAGAGTTCAGAGAGAAATTTTACTTGGAGTATGCCGATGATGAGGCACAGGCAAAGTTACGTAGGCTGAGCCAGTAAGGGGACATAAGGGAGTATGTCCAGAAATTCTCTGAACTGATGCTACAGATCTCGAATCTAGGTGAGAAGGATGCCTTATTTGCTTTCATGGATGGGTTGAAGCCGTCGGTAAAGCATAAGCTACAACGGAGGGGAGTTCATAACTTGGCTAAAGCCATGACTACTTGTAAGGCCTTGATAGAGTTCAAGCCTCTGAACAAGTTTGAGTCTTCCAAGCCCAAGGGTAAGGGTAGGGACGATAGGGACCGAAAGAAGCAGTCCAAAGATGGGATTGAGACCGTTCAGCCAAGGATGGTGAGAGGAAGCCACTAGCAGGCAAGTGGAAAGTAAAGGGGGACTGAGAGCCACTAGCATGCTACCTATGTGGAGGGAGCCAAATAGCATACAATTGCCCATAAAAGGGCAAGCTGGCTGTTGTAGACAAGGAGTCTGACGAGGAGGCAGAGATAAGGGCAGCAAAGCTTGGGTCGTTAGTGCTCAATGTTATCCAGAGTAAAGGGAGCCGTAAGCCAAAGTGCTTGATTTTTACGGATCTGATGGTTACAGGTCAGAAGGTGAGTGCACTGGAGGACACAGATGCCTCACATATTTTTATTTAAGGTGATGGAGCTCGAAAGCTCAAACTAAAAGTACAGAAAGAGACTGGTACCATTAAAATGATGAACTCCAAGGAGGTTCCAGCCATTAGAGTAGCGCGGGGAGTAGAGTTACAGCTTGAAGACTAGAAAGGCAAATAGACCATAGAGGTAATACCCCTTGACGACTATGAGTTTGTGATTGGGTTGGATTTCCTAGTTCGGATTAATGCCCTCCTTGTGCCTTTTATCGATTTTGTTTACATCTTGGATACACGGTGCCAATGCCTAGTATCATTAAGGAGAGGGTCTGGAGTTAGGTCGTGGGTGGTGTCAGCCATCCAATTTGCCAAGGCGGTAAGTAGAGAAGAAGACACCTTCTTGGTAGCCCTAAAGTATGATGAGCCAAGGAAAAAAGAGATCAAGTCACCCTTGGAGGTGCTAAAGGTGCTGAAGACCTTTAGTGATGTGATGCCCGCAAAGCTGCCTAGCCAACTATCACCTAAGAGAGAGATGAACCACAAGATCGAGCTGGTGTCCGAGGCCAAGCCACCAGCTAGAGCCCTTTACTGAATGTCCCCACCAGAGTTGGAAGAGTTAAGGAAGTAGCTTAAAGACTTAGTTGATGCTAGCTTCATCAGGCCATCGAAGGCACTATATGGTGCACCGATTCTATTCCAGCACAAGCATGATGGGTCGTTATGACTGTGCATAGACTACCGAGCTTTGAACAAGCTGACCGTCAAGAACAAGTACCCTATCCCACTCATTACAGAGTTGTTTGACCAACTTGGGAGCCCAAGGTGGTTCACCAAGTTGGATTTGAGGTTGGGCTACTACTAGGTCAGGATCACGGAGGGAGATGAGCCAAAGATAGCTTGTGTCACTCGGTATGGTTCGTATGAGTTCTTGGTCATGCCATTCGGACTCACGAATTCCCCAGCAACATTTTGCACCCTTATGAACAAGGTACTTCAGTCGTTCCTTGATCGATTTGTTTTGGTTTATTTGGATGACATTGTGATTTATAGCCAGACTTTGGGAGAGCATGTAGACTACTTGAGACAGGTGTTCGAGGTGTTGTAGGCGCACAAGCTGTTTGTCAAGAGGGAGAAGTGCTCATTCACCCAGCAAGAGATCCCGTTCTTAGGCCACATAGTGGGAGGTGGTTGTGACCAAGGAGCTAGTCTTGGCCTTGCCAGACCATGCCAACTGTATGAGGTGCTTACGGATGCATCAGACTTTGCCATAGGGGGCGTGTTCATGCATGAGGGGCATTCAGTCATGTTCTAGAGTAAGAAGCTAAATGAGACTGAGCATAACTACATGGTCCAAGAGAAAGAGATGACTGCAGTGGTGAACTACTTATGCTCTTGGCACAATTACCTATTGGGATCGAGGTTCATGGTTAGAACAGACAATGTGGTGACCAGCTACTTCTAGACGTAGAAGAAGCTGTCCCTCAAGCAGGCGAGATGGTAAGATTTTCTTGTAGAATTTGATTTCCAGGTGGAGTACAAGCCAGGACGGGTGAACCTAGTGGCAGACACCCTGAGCAGGAAGGCTAACCTTGCTGCCATTAGCCAACTAGAGGGGTCACTACTAACGTGCATCAAAGAGGGACTTGGGCATGATCCTACAGCCAAGGCTCGTATGGAGTACGCCCAGCAAGGTAAGACTAGGTGATTTTGGGTGCAGGATGTTTTCTTGTACACCAGGGGCAGTAAACTATTTGTGTCGCAGCATGGGAAGCTCCTCAAGGAAGTTTTGCAAGAAGCCATGATTCAAGGTGGGCTGGACACCCAAGAGTGAGCCGTACCTTAGCACTGATTGAGGATCGATACTACTGGCAACACATGAAGGACGATGTGGAGGCCTATGTGAAGACTTATCTTGCATGCCAACAAGAGAAGATGGAGCTCAAGAAACCAGGTGGTCTCTTGAAGCCATTGCCAGTGCCAGAGTGACCATGGGAGAGTGTTTCTCTTGACTTTATAGTCGGTCTACCCAAACTAGAGGGGTTTGGAAGCATCATGGTAGCGGTGGACAGGTTTTCCAAGTATGGAATCTTCATTCCAGCAACCAAGTAGTGCCCAGCCAAAGAGGTAGCTCGATTGTTCCTGAAGAACATGGTTAAGTACTGGGGAGTGCTGAGGACCATTGTTAGTGATCGGGACAGGCATTTCACAAGCAGGTTCTAGACTGAGTTGTTCAAGCTGTTGGGGTCAGACTTGAACTTTTCCACCAGCATGCATCTGCAGACCGATGGGCAGACAGAATGTGTGAATGGATTATTAGAGGTCTACCTCTGGCACTATGTGACTGCCACACAAAGGGACTGGCCAAAGCTGCTAGATGTTGCACAGTTTTCCTACAACTTGTAAAGGAACGAAGCAATGAACTAGAGCCCATTTGAAGTTGTAACAGGGCAACAACCACTAACACCCAGTTCGATTGCTGCAGGTTATACAGGGCTGAATCCAGTAGCATACAAGTTTGCCAAGGTACAACAGGAGCAAACTGACTTGGCCAGAGTCTATTTACACAAGGTGGCAAAGAGGTCGAAGAAGTGGGCAACCAGAATAGGTGGGATGTACAGTTCCAGGTTGGAGACCTGGTGTTTGTGAAGCTGTATCCCATTGTACGCCACAAGGGGCTGCACAAAGGCCTAGTCCGAAGGTATGAGGGACCTTTCCAAGTAGTCAAGAGGGTAGGCAAGGTTGCTTACAAGCTGGATATGCCAGCCAAGTCGAGGGTACACCCGATGTTCCATGTAAACGTGCTCAAGCCGTTCCATGAGGATGAGGGAGATCTAGGATGGGCAGAGTCAAAGCATGTGCCATTGGGAGCAAGGGCCTTATATGAGAAGGAGGTCCACAGCATCATACCTGACCAGGAGGTGAGACAGAGAAATTATCAACCAAGACAAAAGTACTTGGTGCACTAAAAAGGACTTTCAGATAGAGAGGTGAGCTGGGAACCAGTAGAAGGCTTATGGCAGTTCAGGGACTAGATTAGGTGGTACCATGTAGAGGATGCAACGAGGGCATTACGCAATCAGGTGAGGGAGAATGTCATGCCTTGGGCGGGCATGCCAAGCACATCCGATGCACCAGCACGTGAGCCAAAGGTTGAGGCCCGCAGACCAGGCGCACTGGCAGGTATTTGCGTGCAAGGCCTGAGAGACGAGGCCAAAACGCCCGCCCAGCTTGCAGGCCAACCCGTGAGGCCAAGGCCTAGCATGCAGGCTACTCGTACCACATCTAGAAGGGCCCAAAGTGCTATATATGCAAGTGAACATTTTGGAAGTTGATAAGATCAGCAGGAGCTTCCTGGTAGATTTGGTTGACCCTAGAAATCAGGAGTTAGAATCCTGATTGATTGTAATCTGTATAATCCCTTGATTTTAGCCTTTATTCTAGGGAATTGCCATTAAGTGTAGCTGGAGCCTCAACTATAAATAGAAGGCTTCTCCACCCTCATTTATACACCATCAAACACTTCTGTTTCAGTGAATACACAGCATATTCTAGCATTCTACCTTGTTATCCTATTTCTCTTTAACTTTCGTAATCAGCCCTTCCTATTGTTCTAGTGCCCGCACGCTTACGTTTTAGGCTAACTTAGGCATAAAGGAGGAGATTCCAGGCCTAAGGCTGGATGGATTATGAGTCAAAGGTCAGAGCTCGTGACACCCGCACCAAGGGCCGGCTTGTGCAGATAGTGCTTGAGGCAACCGCCTGCACCAAGGCCCAGCATGTGCCAATGGTGTTCGAGGCAATTGCATGCACCAAGGACCATCTTCTGCTGATGCTGATCGAGGCATGGCACATGCCCATGGTGGTCCAGGCAAGTGCCCATACCAATGGCCAGCTTGTGATGATGGTGGTCGAGGCTTGTGCCCGCACCAAGGCCCAACACGTGCCGATGGTGCTTAAAGCAGCCACCCGCACCAAGGGCCATCTTCTATCGATGCTCATCAAGGCATGCATGTGTCAATGGTGGTCAAGGCAAGTGCCTGTTCCAAGGGCCAGCTTGTGTCGATGGCGGTCGAGGCAAATGCCCGTACCAAAGGGCAGCCTGTGCCGATGATGGTCGATGCATGTGCCATCACCATGCTCCATCATGTGTCGTTAATGGTAGAGGCCTTGGATGAAGTTCAATTTTGAGCCACGGTGCACATGCTGGGCTTGGACATGTGTTGGTGCTGCATTTGTTTTGCCCGAGCCACCATCGTCGGAGCATCGTCGGAGAACCTGACCAATGGTTTTAGGGGTTTCGGCGATTGAGGGTCCGGGGGGTGTGCGCACATGATGTGCGATGGGTGCTTGTACTTGGCCCTTATATCGGCCCCCTATCCCTCAACAAACCTCAACAACTCACACCCCTTTAAAGAGCATATGAGATTTTATAGGTTTGCTGTCAGTAACTATTCAAGTGTTTGAAATGGGGACACTTTTTTCAAATGGCCACAAAATCTTCTACACTTCGAGTTTTTAGCTAAATTTTTTTATACGTGGCAACAAAAATACAAGGATCAAATATACCAAATTTAGGCCAAAACTCCTTCTAAAACAATTTTTAAAAATCTCGAACTGTAAAAAATTTCAAAAATTATGAAAAATAGAAAACGAGTCATCTTGCCATGAAACTTCACATGAAGGCTTATGGGACCATTGTATGAATTTACAAGCCATAAAAATGGCATTGGCATGGCCGAAATATGAAAATGTGCCTCAACCCACCTATCACCCGATCGTGGCGCGCATAGTGTACGGGTGTTGGGGAGTGCTCATATGAATTCACAGGCCAGAAAAATGGCATTGGCATGGTAGAAATATGAAGATGTGTCTGAACCCAACTACCACCCAATCGTGGCGATCATTGGTGCTTGGCCCGGGCTCAAGACACTCGCGCATGGTGCACAGGCATTGAGGAGCACTCATATGAATTCATGGACCACAAAAATGGCATTGGCACTATAGAAACATGAAGATATCCCTAAACCCACCTACTGCCCGATCGTGGTGTGCAGGGTGCACAGGGCACGCCCAAGTGCAACCGCTTGATGCGACCTAGCATAAGCCGATGTTGTTTGAGGGAACTACCTGCACCAAGGTCCAGCATGCATCGATGCGGTCGAAACGTGTGCCGAGACCGAGGGCCAACATGTCTCGATGGTGGTCAAGGCATGTGCATGTGTTACGGTCAGCAAGTAAGCTGAGATTGGCCCCGGGGTTGTAGTGGGATAGGGTCTGACAGTCGGGGGGGACCAAGCCTTGAGGCCTACTCGAGGTGCAGGTCACGAGGAATTGGATCAGGATAGTGGTACAGGTAGTGATCAGGATTCCAAGGGCTTAAACACATGTTAGGTTCGGCAGAATTGAGCCAGGCCCAAGTGTGGGTGTTGGTGAGCGGTGCACGGGCACGTAATCAGACTGACTTACGGGCACTGATGATTGAGGTGTGAGCATGCGGTCAAACCAGGGGTGTCTGAGATAGCAGCCCGCACCAAGTGCCAGTGTCGTGCCTTAGGCATACGCACCAGGAGTTGAGGCCCACGCCCAGCGGCCAAGGCTCGAGCACAGTACGCAGAATCGAGGGTTCCAGTAATAGTCATTGCTATTGCTATCAAGACCGCCCGTTCGGAAGTTTGGCCTATCCGTGAAACCGAGACGAAGCCCACGACATGCCCGCACCACATCCAAGTGGTTCTAGGGAGTGGGGTCGAACCAAAACAGTATAAAAAGCCTGCAGGATTTGTAGCACATAGAAAGGGACCCGATCGATCCTTAGCTTACGTATTCTGCCTCTTTGGCCTGCTTAGTGCCCGCACGCTTGTTTCATAGGTTGACTTAGGCATACGGAGTTCATTCCCAGTCTAAGCTCTGACCGGACCAAAGGTTGTGGTAGCAGGAACCGCAGCAAGATCGACAGCACGTAGAGGGGGACCCGGTCGATCCTCAGCTTGCGCATTCTGCCTCTCTAGCTGGCTTAGTGCCCATACGCTCATTTCATAGATTGATTTAGGCATACAGAGTTCATTCTCGATTAGGATCGACGGATGGAGGGCCCCGGGTCATCCCCAACCCTAGAGGTGGGTGACTTAAAAAAAAGGAAAGTCGACGGGAGAAGGGGAAGGGGAGGGGGGAGGGACGAATCAAAGCGACAAAGTGTTGAATCTCAGTGGATCGTGGCAGCAAGGCCACTTTGCCACTTACAATACCCCGTCGCATATTTAAGTCATCTGTAAAGGATTCTACCTGCCGCTCAGTGGGAATTGAGCTCCAAAGAGGCCTACGTGGCTTGTCCGCTACGGGGTTGCACTTACGACACGTGCCCTTGGGGGCCATGGGCCCCTACTGCGGGTCGATAATCGGATGGCAGGCCCGCGCGTCACTTCTGGCCTGAATTTTGACTTAGAGCATTTTATTCATAATCCAACACACGATAGCTTTATGCCACTGGCTTTCACCTAAGCACGATGACCAATTGTGCGAATCAACGGTTCCTCTCGTACTAGGTTGAATTATTATCGCGACGCTGCCATCGATAGGGTAAAAATAACCTATCTCACGATGGTCTAAACCCAGCTCATGTTCCCTATTGGTGGGTGAACAATCCAACACTTGGTGAATTCTGCTTCACAATGATAGGAAGAGCCGACATCGAAGGATCAAAAAGCAACGTCACTATGAACGCTTGGCTGCCACAAGCCAGTTATCCTTGTGGTAACTTTTCTGACACCTCTAGCTTCAAATCTCAAAGGTCTATAGGATCGATCAGCCACGCTTTCACGAGTCATATTCGTACTGGAAATAAGAATCAAATGAGCTTTTACCCTTTTGTTGCACACGAGATTTTTGTTCTCATTGAGCTCATCTTAGGACACCTGCGTTATCTTTTAACAGATGTGCCACCCCAGCCAAACTCTCCACCTGACAATGTCTTCCCCCTGGATCGACCAACCAAGGCTGACCTTGGGTCCAAAAGAAGGGTCGTACCCTACCTCTAATTCACGGAATAAGTAAAATAATGTTAAAAGTAGTGGTATTTCAATTTCGTCCAAGGGCTCCCACTTACCCTACACCTCTCAAGTCATTTCACAAAGTTAGACCAGAGTCAAGCTCAACGGGTCTTCTTTCTCCACTGATTTCACCAAGCCCATTCCCTAGGCTGTGGTTTCACTGGATAGTAGATAGGGACAGTTTTAATCTCGTTAATCCATTCATGCGCGTCACTAATTAGATGACGAGGCATTTTGCTACCTTAAGAGAGTCATAGTTACTCCTGTCGTTTACCCGTGCTTGGTTGAATTTCTTCACTTTGACATTCAGAGCCCTGGGCAGAAATCACATTGCGTAAGCATCCATAGGGACCATCACAATGCTTTGTTTTAATTAAACAGTCAGATTCCCCTTGTTTGTACCAATTCATAGTTGACTATTTATCACTCGGGGAAGCCCTCCGAGGGAGCTATTCCCAGTCCGTCCCCCAGCCGGCACATGGTGACCACTTTTTCATCGTGGTAGTAGCTCGAACAGTGCACCGACAATCGACGGGTTCGAGACTAGGACCCCTGTGCCCAGCCCTCTTAACCAATCCTTTTCTAAAGGTTACGGATCCATTTTGCCGACTTCCCTTGCCTACATTATTCCATCGACCAGAGGCTGTTCACCTTGGAGACCTGATGCGGTTATGAGTACGATAGGGCACGGACGGCACTCGATCTTCCAGATTTTCAAGGGCTGTCGGGAGTGCACCGGACACCATGCAACATGCAGTGCTCTTTCGACCGCAGACCCTAGCTTCAGCTGAGCTGTTTCCAGGGTGGATGGGCCGTTAAACAGAAAAGATAACTCTTCCCAAGCCTCCGTCGACATCTTCAGACTCCCTAATGTTATCGTCAGCCACTGCGTCCCAATTCAAGAATTTTAACTCGATTCTCTTTCGAAGCTCGCACGGGTGCGCTGTCAGACGGGCTTCCCCTATTTTTTAGGATCGACTAACCCATGTGCAAGTGCCGTTCACATGAAACCTTTCTCATCTTTGGCCTTCAAAGTTCTCATTTGAATATTTGCTACTACCACTAAGATCTACACCGACGGCCACTCCGTTAGGGCTCGCGCCCTAGGTTTTATGATAATCGTCATGCCCTCCTACTCATCGGGGCCTAGCCCTTGCCCCGACGATCGAGTATAGGTCACGTGCTTAAGCACCATACATTTTCGAGGCTAGTTGATTCGGCAGGTGAGTTGTTAATCGACTTCCATGACCACCATCCTGCTGTCTTAATCGACCAACACCCTTTGTGGGTTCTGGGTTAGCGCGCAGTTGAGCATCGTAACCTCGACTTTTGGTTCATCCCACATCGCCAATTCTGTTTACCAAAAATGGCCCACTTAGAGCTCTTAATTTCGTGGCGTGGCTCAACGAAGCAGCTACGCTGTCCTACCTATTTAAAGTTTGAGAATAGGTCGAGGGCGTTGCGCTCTCGATGCCTCTAATCATTGATTTTACTCGATAGAACTCGTCAAGGGCTCTAGTTATCCTAAGGGAAACTTCAGAAGGAACCAACTACTAGACAGTTCAATTAGTCTTTCACCCCTATACCCAAGTTAGATGAACGATTTGCATATCAGTATCGCTGTGGGCCTCCACCAGAGTTTACTCTAGGTTTGCCCTACTCAGGCATAGTTCACCATCTTTCGAGTCCCGACGGGCATGCTCGCACTCGAACACTTCTTAGAAGATCAAGATCGATCGGTAGTGCACCCGTGAAGGATCCCGCCAATCAGCTTCCTTACGCCTTATAGGTTTTCTGGCCCGTTGACTCACACACATGTCAGACTCATTGGTCCGTGTTTCAAGACGGGCCAGATGAGGAGCCCACAGGCCGAAACTAGGAGCACGTGGGTGTTGAGGCACATCAAGATGACGCATGCTGCATTCCTCGATCGTAATGGTGATGATGTCTTCGCGGGCACATCGAAGCTCGGGCTAAGGCCGCCGTCGTGACCCACGTAGATCCACACCCTGAACCAATTGGCGGATCAGCTCTGGCCATTCCATATCCGATCGGGGAGCACCGTCGGCCCCCATCTACTTTCTTTCTGATAATTTCAAGCACTCTTTGACTCTCTTTTCAAAGTCCTTTTTATCTTTCCCTCACGGTACTTGTTTGCTATCGATCTCTCACCCATATTCAGCCTTGGATGGAATTTACCGCCCGATTGGGGCTGCATTCCCAAACAACTCGACTCGCGAACAACGCCTCGTGGTGTGATAGGGTCTGGGCACAACGGGGCTCTCACCTCTCCAATGCCCCTTTCCAGGGGACTTGGGCCCGGTCTGCCGTTAAGGATACTTTTTCAGACTACAATTCGATCATCGGGGGCACTCGATTCTTAAGCTGGGCTCTTCTCGATTCGTTCACCGTTACTAGGGGAATCCTGGTAAGTTTCTTTTCCTCCACTTATTGATATGCTTAAACTCAGCGGGTGATCCTGCCTGACCTGAGGTCACGACGTGAGCATCAATCGAACGATGCGAGGAGTCTGACGAGGTCTGAGTGGACAACGAGCACGCGTCACTGGGGACGAAGCACGCAGGCTGAGGTCTCATTCATTAACAAAATTAACCAGACAAATCGCTCCACCAACTAAGAATGCCCATGCACCACCACCCATAGAATCAAGAAAGAGCTCTCAGTCTGTCGATCCTTACTATGTCTAGACCTAGTAAGTTTCCCCGTGTTGAGTCAAATTAAGTCGCAGGCTGCACTCTTGGTGGTGCCCTTCCATCAATTCCTTTAAGTTTCAACCTTGCGACCATACTCGCCCCAAAACCCAAAGACTTTGATTTCTCATAAGGTACCGGCGGAGTCCTAAAAGTAACACCCACCGATCCCTGGTCGACATCATTTATGGTTGAGACTAGGATGATATATGATCATCTTCGAGCCCCTAACTTTCATTCTTGATTAATGAAAACATCCTTAGCAAATGCTTACACAGTTGTTCATCTTTCATAAATCAAGAATTTCACCTCTGACTATGAAATACGAATGCCCCTGACTATCCCTGTTAATCATTACTCCGATCCTGAAGGCCAACACAATAGGACCAAAATCCTATGATGTTATCCCATGCTAATGTATACAAGTGTAGGCCTGCTTTGAGCATTCTAATTTTTTCAAAGTAACAGCACCGAAGGAACAACCCGAGCAATTAAGTCCAAGAGCGCATCACTGGCAGTAGGGACGAGTAGACCGGTGCTCACCGTGAGACGGACTGGACGACCAAACCCTAGTTCCAACTACAAGCTTTTTAACTGCAACAACTTAAATATACGCTATTGGAGCTAGAATTACCGTGACTACTGGCACTAGACTTACCCTCCAATGGATCTTCGTTAAGGGATTTAGATTGTACTCATTCCAATTAGCAGACTCATAGAGCCCGGTATTGTTATTTATTGTCACTACCTCTCCGTGTCAGGATTGGGTAATTTGCGCGCTTGTTGCTTTCCTTGGATGTGCTAGTCGTTTCTCAGGCTACCTTTCCGGAATCGAACCCTAATTCTTTGTCACCTATCACTACCATAGTAGGCCACTATCCTACCATTGAAAGTTGATAGGGTAGAAATTTGAATGATGCGTCACCGACACAAAGGCCTTGCGATCCATCGAGTTATCATGAATCATCAGAGCAACGGGCATAACCCGCGTTGAACTTTTATCTAATAAATGCATCCCTTCCAGAAGTCAGGGTTTGTTGCACATATTAGCTCTAGAATTACTACGGTTATCCGAGTAGTAGATACCGTTAAACAAACTATAACTGATTTAATGAGCCATTCACAATTTCATAGTCTAAATTAGTTCATACTTACACATGCATGGCTTAATCTTTGAGACAAGCATATGACTATTGGCAGGATCAACCAGCTAGCATTCCTTTGAGATGTTGACACCACGTTGGCCTCGACACACCGATCAAGCGGTGGAGAGAGCCCAACACGGAGTGCAAGTGTCGTGTGTGTCGAGCATGTGAAATGCATAGCATCGGACGAATAGGGGTTGAGAGCCCATGCTCGCTAAACATTTTGCATCCGAGAGCATGATCAAACATCGATGCACCAATGCTACCACGGAGGATTGGGTGACACGCTTGGGACACCAGCCATGATTGACGTCCAACCCGTAGCCCTTCAGGACATGAGATGGATAAGGGATAGCGAGACATCTGGTTTCCATCGATTCGGGTATGCAGCACAGGATCTTGATCGCACCCCCAGGGTACGACGATCGCATGAGGGGAGATTGAAGAGGATGATGGATCGACAGTTCGATGCATTGAGCATGGAGCCTACCAACACGCACAACCATAACACCACTCATATGCCTATTGCGTACAAGTGGCAGCATCCACGTGCATTGATCCACAACCCACCCGATCGGTTACTCGACGAGCGAGTGGAGGAAATGACGTGTGAGGCCACGCCACAATTGCTTGGCATAAGAAAAACACAAGCAAGGGCCACGAGTCTACCCCTGCCATCTGACAGGCAACAACGGTGCGATACCACCAATGCTTGGCCTGGCTGAGACTGCACGTGCGAGCTTCACTGACACCACCCCAAAAGGACGTTGCCCGATTCAGGGACTTGTTCCTAGGTTCTTGGGCAGCATCGGCTCCGTGCAGGGCCTCATCAAGGCCAAGGCATTTTTATGGTCAATGAGAAGGAACCGTGGGACCGTTAAATACTGAAAGACTTGGTCGGGCCAAACTCGTAACTGTAGCTTCTGCTCGCACCACCCCAGAGAGCCATTGCCCGATTCAGGGACTTGGTCTGGGGTCTAGGGTAGCATCTGTCACATGCAAGGGCTCAAGCTTGGCTCTCTTTCTTTGCATGCATGCCAACCGATCAAGGCCATGGGTTTCTACCGATCACCGGAGCAACCAATTTCACTAGAGGGACGTAGTCCTGGGTGTACGTAATAGGAGGCCCATCACATACACTTACTCCCCTCATGGGGAGGAGAGAGGGGGTGCCGGAACACCACCCCTTAAAGAGCATTAGAGATTTTACAGATATGCTACCAGTAGACCTTAAAGTGTCTAAAATGGGGACACTTTTTCCAAATAGGCATATCCTGCATCGAGGGTGAGCAAGTGCCGATGGTTGCCTACAAGCTGGATAAGCCACCCAAGCCGAGGGTACACCCGGTGTTCTATATGAGCATGCTCAAGCCGTTCCATAAGGATGGGCAAAGTCAAAGCGTGCGCCATTGAGAGCAAGGGCCTCATATGAGAAGGAGGTTCATAGCATCATAGCTGACTAAAAGGTGAGACGAAAGAACTATTAACCAAGACAAAAGTACTTGGTGTGCTAGAAGGGACTTTCAGACAGTGAGGTGAGCTAGGAACCAACAGATGACTTATGGCAGTTCAAGGACCAGATCAGGTAGTACCATGCAGAAGATGCAATGAGGGCATTACGCAATTAGGTGAAGGAGAATGTCACTCCCTGGGCGGGCACGCCAGGCACATCAGGCGCACCAGCACGCAAGCCAGAGGTTGAGGCCCACAGACTAGGTGTGCTGGCGGGTATTTGCACGCAAGGCCTAAGAGACGAGGCTAGAATGCCCGGCCAGCTTGCAAGCCAGCCCGTGAGGTCAAGGCTTGGCATTCAGGCTGCCCGTACCACATCCAAAAGGGCCCAAGGTGCTAGATATGCAAGTGAAGCTTCTGAAAGCTTCCAGGATCAGCAGGAGCCTCCTGGCAGATTTGGTTGACCCTAGAAATCAAGAGTTAGAATCTTGATTGATTGTAATCTGTGTAATCCCATGATTTTAGCCTTTATTCTAGGGATATTGCTATTAAGTGTAGCTGGAGCCTCAACTATAAATAGAGGGCTGCTCCACCCTCATTTGTACACCATCAAACACTACTGTTTCAGTGAATATACAGCATATTCTAGCATTTTGCCTTGTTATCTTGTTTCTCTTTAACTTGTGTAATCAGCCCTTACCATTGTTCTAGTGTCCACACGCTTGCGTTTTAAGCTGACTTAGGCATAAAAGAGGAGATTCCAAGCCTAAGGCCACACGGATTCTGAGTCTAAGGTCGAAGCCTGTGACACCCGTATCAAGGCCCAACATATGCCAATGGTGTTCGAAGCAACTGCCTGCACCAAGGCCCAGCATGTGCCGATGGTGTTCGATGCAACCGCCTACACCATGGGCCATCTTCTGCCGATGGTGGTCAAGGCAAGTGCCCGTACCAAGGGTTGGCTTATGTCGATGGTGCTCGAGGCAATTGCTCACACCAAGGCCCAACATGTGTCGGTGGTGTTTGAGGCAACTGCATGCACCAAGGACCATCTTTTGCCTAAGCTGATCGAGGCATGGCACGTGCCAATAGTGGTCCAGGCAAGTGCCCGTACTAATGGCCAGCTTGTGATGATGGTGGTCGAGGCATGTGCCTGCACCCAGGCCCAACACGTGCCGATGGTGCTCGAGGCAACTGCCCGTACTAAGGGCCATCTTCTACCAATGATCATCGAGGCATGCATGTGTCGATGGTGGTCAAGGCAAGTGCCTATACCAAAGGGCAGCCTGTGCTGATGATGGTCAATGCATGTGCCATCACCATGTGCCATCATGTGTCATTGATGGTCGAGGCCTTGGCCAAAGTTTGATTTTGAGCAACGGTGGACATGCTAGGCTCGGGCATGTGTTGGTGCCAAATTTTTTTTGCTCGGGGCACCATCGCCAGAGCATCACCAGAGAACCTGACCGACGACATTGGAGTTTCTGACGATTGAGGGTCCAGGGGGTGTGCGCACATGATGTGTGATGGGTGCTTGTACTTGGCCCTTATATTGGTCCCCTATCCCTCAACAAACCTCAACAACTCACACCCCCTTAAAGAGCATATGAGATTTTACAGGTTTGCTGCCAGTAACCATTCAATTGTTTAAAATGGGGATACTTTTTTCCAATGGCCACAAAATCTTCTACACTTCGAGTTTTTAGCTGAATTTTTTTATGCATGGCAAAAAATATACAGGGATCAGATCTACCAAATTTAGGACCAAAATGCCTTCTAAAAAAATTTTTAAAATCTCAAACTGCAAAAAATTTTAAAAATCATGAAAAATAGAAAACGAGTCATCTTGCCATGAAACTTCACATGAAGGCTTAGGGGACCATTGTAAGAATTTACAAGCCATAAAAATGGCATTGGCATGGCAGAAATATGAAGATGTGCCTAAACCCACCTACCACCCGATCGTGGCGAGCATGGTGCTCGGCCCGAGCTCAGGACACCCGTACATGGTGTACGGGCGTTGGGGAGTGCTCATATGAATTCATAGGCCATAAAAATTGCATTGGCATGGCAAAAATATGAAGATGTGCCTGAACCCACCTACCACTCGATCGTGGCGATCATTGGTGCTTGACCTGAGCTTATATGAATTCATGGACCACAAAGATGGCTTTGGCACTGCAAAAACATGAAGATATCCTTAAACCCACCTACTGCCCGATCTTGGTGCACAAGTTGCACGGCCCGACCCAAGGTAGCCGTTTGGTGTGCGACCTAGCATGGGACGATGCTGTTTGAGGGAACTGCCCGCACTAAGGTCCAGCATGCACCGATGGCAGTCGAAGCATGTGCATGTGTCATGGTCAGCAAGCAAGCCGGGACTGGCCCCAGGGTTGTAGTGGGATAAGGTCCAACAGCTGGGGGAAAACCAGGCTTTGAGGCGTACTCGAGGTGCAGGTCATGGGGAATTGGATGAGGACAGTGGTGCGGGAAGTGATCAGGACTCCAGGGGCTTAGACACGGTGTTAGGTTCAGCAGAATTGAGCCAGGCCCATGTGCAGGTGTTGGTGAACGGGTGCGTGGGCATGTAGTCAGACTGACATGCGGGCACTGATGATCGAGGTACAGGCATATGGTCAGACCAGGGGTGTCTGAGACAGCAGTCCGCACTAAGTGCAAGTGTCGTGCCTTAGGCGTGCACACTAGGAGTTGAGGCCGTGCCCCAGCAGCCAAGGCTCGAGCACCGTACGTAAAGGCGAGGGTTCTAGCAATAGTCATTGCTATTGCTGTCCAGAACACCTTCCTGAAAGTTTGGCTTATCTGCGGCACCGGGACCAGGCCCACAACATGGCCGCATCGCATCCAGGTGGTCCCAGGGAGTGGGGCCAAACCAGAACTGTATAGAAAGCCTGTAGGATGTGCAGCACACAGAGGGGGACCTGATTGATCCTCAGCTTGCGTATTCGGCCTCTCTGGCTGGCTTAGTGCCTGAACACTTGTTTCGTAGGTTGACTTAGGCATGCAGAGTTCATTCCCAATCTAAGCTCTGATCGGACTGAGGGTTGTGGCAGCAGAAACTGTAACAAGACTGGTAGCACGCAGAGGGGGACCTGATGGATCCTCAGCTTATGTATTCTACCTCTCTGGCCAGCTTAGTGCCCACACGCTCGTTTCGTAGGTTGACTTAGGCATACAGAGTTCATTCTTGATCAGGATTAAGGGATGGAAGGCCTCGGGTCATGCCCAACCCTGGAGAGGGGCGACGTAAAAAGAAGGAAGGTCAGCGGAGGAAGGAGAGGGGGAAGGGGAAGGGACAAATCGAAGCGACAAAGGGTTGAATCTCAATGGATTGTGGCAGCAAGGCCACTCTACCACTTACAATACCCCGTCACGTATTTAAGTCAGCTGTAAAGGATTCTACCAGTCGCTCGGTGGGAATTAAGCTCCAAGGAGGTTCGTGCGGCTCGTCCGTCGAGGGGGCTGCACCTACGACACGTACCCCTGGGGGCCATGGGCCCCTATTGCGGGTTGACAATCAGGCGGCAGGTGTGCGCGTCACTTCTAGCCTAGATTTTGACTTAGAGCCATTCAGTCATAATCCAACGCACAGTAGCTTCACGCCACTGGCTTTTCAACCAAACACGATGACCAATTCTGCGAATCAATGGTTCTTCTCGTACTAGGTTGAATTACTATCACGACGCCGCCATCAGTAGGCTAAAACTAACTTGTCTCACGATGGTCCAAACCCAGCTCACGTTCCCTATTGGTGGGTGAACAATCCAACACTTGGTGAATTCTGCTTCACAATGATAGGAAAAGCCGACATCGAAGGATCAAAAAGCAACGTCGCTATGAACGCTTGGCTGCCACAAGCTAGTTATCCTTGTGGTAACTTTTCTGACACCTCTAGC
>NW_019167937.1:13460553-13475553 GCF_002303985.1 Durio zibethinus | reverse complement strand
GCCAGCATTGACCATTTATCTAATAAATGCATCCCTTCCAGAAGTTGGGGTTTGTTGCACGTATTAGCTCTAGAATTACTACAATTATCTGAGTAGTAGATACCATTAAACAAACTATAACTGATTTAATGACCATTCAAAGTTTCACAGTTTGAATTAGTTCATACTTACACATGCATGGCTTAATCTTTGAGACAAGCATATGACTATTGGCAGGATCAACCAGGTACCATTCCTTCGGGACATTGGCACCGCATGGGCCTCGATGCATCGATTGAGCGACCGAGAGAGCCCAACACAGAGTGCAAGCGTCGTGCATGTCGAGCATATGAAATGCATAGCATCGAATGAACGAGGGTCGAGAGCCTGTGCCCGCTAAATGTTTTGCAACCAAGAGCATGATCAAACACCGGTGCACCAATGCGGCCATAGAGGATTGGGTGGCATGCTTGGGACACTGGCCACGATTGACTTTTGACCCGTAGCCCCTCAGGACACGAGATGGATGAGGGATGGCGAGACATCTAGTTTACATCAATTCGGGTATGCAGCACAGGATCTCGATCGTACCCTCGGGGTACAATGATCGCATGGGGGAGATTGAAAAGGATGATGGGTTGATGTTCGATGCATCAAACACAAAGCCTGCCAACACGTACAACCATAGCACCACTCATATGCCCATTACATACAAGTGGCAGCATTCACGCGCGTCGGTCCCCAACCCACCCGATCGATTACTCGACGAGCGAGCGGAGGAAATGATGTGCGAGGCCACACCATAACCGCTTGGCATGGGAAAAACACAAGCAAGGGCGACGAGTCTACCCCTACCATCCGACAAGCAACAACGGCATGATACCACTAATGCTTGGCCTGGTCGAGACCACATGCATGAGCTCAGCAACACCACCCCAGGGGGACGTTGCCCGATTCATGGACTTTTTCCTAGGGTCTTGGACAGCATCGACTGTGTGCACAACCTCGTCAAGGCCAAGGCATTTTTATGGTCGACGAGAAGGATCACGAGACCATCAAATATTGAAAGACTTGGCCGAGCCAAGCCCGTAACCACAGCTTCTGCTTGCACTACCCCAGGGAGCCATTGCCCGATTCAGGGACTTGGTCTGGGGACTAAGGCAGCATTCGCCACATGCATAGGCTCAAGCTCAGCTTTTCTTTTTCATATGCACGCCAATCGGTCGAGGTCATGGGCGTCTATCGATCACCGGAGTAACCAATCGTCGGACAAAATGGTCGGAAGGCATGTATGCCCTGTATTTCACTCGAGGGATATTGCCTTGGGTGTTCATAATGGGAGGCCCATCACGGACACCTACTCCCCTCATGGGAGGGAGAGGGGTGTCTAGCACCACCCCCTAAAGAGCATTAAAGATTTTACAGATATGCTACCAGTAGACCTTAAAGTGTCTGAAACGCAAACACTTTTTCCAAATAGGCATATCCCGCACCAAGGGTGAGCAAGTGTCAATGGTGGACGAAGCATGTGCCCGCACCAAGGGCTAGCATGTGCCGATGGTGTTCAATGCGACTGCCCTTACCAAGGGCCATCTTCTACCTATGCTGATCAAAGCAGGTGCTCGCATCGATTCCAGCTTGTGCACAAGCTGATTGAGGCATGCATGCACCGATGGTGGTTGAGGCATCTGCCCGCGCCAAGGCCTAGCACGTACCGATGGTGTTCGAGGTAACCGCCCACACCAGGGCCCATCTTCTACTAATGCTGATCGAGGCATGGCACATGTCGACAGTGATCGAGGCAAGTGCCCGCACCAATGGCCAACTTATGCCGATGGTGGTGGAGGCATGTGCCCGTACCAAGGCCCAACATGTGCCGATGGTATTCAATGTAACCGCCCACACCAGGGGCCATCTTCTACCGATGGTGGTCGAGGCAAGTGCTCGTGTCACGGGGTCTGACCTTAGACTCAGAATCTGTGTGGCCTTAGGCTTGGAATCTCTTCCTTTATGCCTAAGTTAGCTAAAAACACAAGCGTGCAGGTATTAGAACAATGTGAAGGGCTGATTACGCAAGTTAAAGAGAAACAAGATAACAAGGTAGAATGCTAGAATATGATGTGTATTCACTGAAATAGAAGTGTTTGATGGTGTACAAATAAGGGTAGAGCAGCCCTCTATTTATAATTGAGGCTCTAGCTACACTTAATGGCAATATCCTTAGAATAAAGGCTAAAATCAAGGGATTACAAAGATTACAATCATTCAGGATTCTAACACCTGATTTTTAGGGTTAACCAAATCTGCCAAGAGGCTCTTACTGATCCTGTAGGCTTCCAAAAGCTTCACTTGCGTGTCTAGCACCTTGGGCCCCTCTAGATGTGGTGTGGGTAGCCTGCATGCCAGGCCTTGGCCTCACGGGCTGGCCTGCAAGTTGGGTGGGCGTTTTGGCCTGGTGTGCCTCAACCTTTGGCTCATGTGCTTGTGCAGCTAATGTGCCTGGTGCGCTCGCCCAAAGCGTGACATTCTTCACCACCTACTTGCGTAATGCCCTCGTTGTGTCCTCTGCATGGTACCGCTTGATCTAGTCTCTGAACTGTGATAAGTCCTCTACTAGTTTCCAGCTCACCTCATTGTCTGGAAGTCCCTTTCAGCGTACCAAGTACTCTTATCTTGGTTGATAGTTCTTCCATCTCACCTTTCGATCTGCTATGATGCTGTGGACCTCCTTCTCATATGAGGCCCTTGCTCCCAATGGGGCACGCTTTGACTCTACCCGTCCTGGATCTCTCTCATCCTTATGGAACGGCTTGAGCATGCTTACATGGAACACCGGGTGTACCTTCAGCTTGGGTGGCATATCTAGCTTGTAGGCAACCTTGCCTACCTTTGTGACTACTCGAAAAGGTCCCTTATACCTCTAGACTAGGCCTTTATGTAGCCCCCTGTGGTGCACAATGGGATGCAGCTTCACCAACACCAAGTCTCCAACCTGGAACTGCACGTCCCACCTGTTCTGGTCTACCCACTTCTTCAACCTCTTTGCCGCCTTGTGTAGACAAACTCTGGCCAAGTCAGTTTCCTCCTGCCATGCCTTGGCAAACTTATATGCTGCTGGATTCGACCCTGTATAACTTGCAACAATCAAACCAGGTGTTAGTGGTTGTTGCCCTGTTACAACCTCAAATGGGCTCTGGTTCGTTGCCTCATTCTTTTGCAAGTTGTAGGAAAACTGTGCAACATCTAGCAGCTTTGGCCAGTCCCTCTGTGTGGCACTCACATAGTGCTTGAGGTAGACCTCCAATAGTCCATTCATACATTCTGTTTGCCCATCGGTCTGTGGATGCATGCTGGTGGGAAAGTTCAAGTCTAACCCCAACAGCTTGAATAACTCAATCCAGAACCTACCCGTGAACCGCCTATCTCGATCACTAATAATGGTCTTCGGTACTCCCCAGTACTTAACCATGTTCTTCAAGAACAATCGAACTGCCTCCTTGGCTGGGCACTCCTTGGTTGCTGGAATGAAGATTCCATACTTGGAAAACTTGTCCACCACTACCATGATGCTTCCAAACCCTTCTGCTTTGGGTAGACTGACTATAAAGTCCAGAGAAACACTCTCCCATGGTCGCTCTGGCACTGGCAATGGCTCCAAGAGACTGCCTGGTTTCTTGAGCTCGACCTTGTCCTGTTGGCACACAAGACAAGTCTTCACATAGGCCTCCACATAGTCCCTCATGTATGGCTAGTAGTACCGATCCTTGATCAATGCCAAGGTGCGGCTCACTCCTGGGTGTCCAGCCCACCTTGAATCATGGCACTCTTGTAAAACTTCCTTACTGAACTTTTCGTGCTACGGCACAAACAGTCTACTGCCCCTAGTGTACAACAAACCATCTTGCACCCAAAATCGCCTAGTCTTACCTTGCTGGGCATACTCTATAAGAGCCTTGGCTGTAGGATCATGCGCAAGTCCCTCCTTGATGCTCGGCACCAGTGACCCCTCTGGTTGGCTAATGACAGCAAGGTTAGCCTTCCCCACACTAGGTTCACCCACCCCAGCATGTACTCCATCTAAAAGTCAAATTTCATAAGAAAATCTTACCATTTTGCCTGCATGGGGGATAGCTTCTTTTGTGTCTGAAAGTAGCTAGTCGCCACATTGTCTGTCCTAACCATGAACCTTGACCCCAACAGGTAATGGCGCTAAGTGCACAAGCAGTGCACCACTGCAGTCATCTCTTTTTCTTGGACTGTGTACTTACGTTCAGTCTCGTTTAGCTTCCTACTCTCAAACGTGACTGGATGTCCCTCCTACATCAACACACCCCCTATGGCAAAGTCTAATGCATCTGTATGCACCTCATACAGCTTGGCATGGTTTGGCAAGGCCAAGACTGGCTCCTTGGTCACAGCCTGCTTCAACCTATCAAAGGCTTCCTAGCACCCTGCATTCCACTCCCATGCTTTCCCTTTTTTGAGCAAGTCAGTCAATGGCGTGATTGTTGCTGGGTGACCTTTGATGAAGTGCCTATAGTAGTTAACTGGCCCAAGGAATGATCTCAACTCAGTGACCTTAGCTGGCGGTTCCCACTCTAGGATGGCGTGCACCTTGCCTTCATCCATGCGTATCCTACCACCTCCCACTATGTGGCCTAGGAATGGGATCTCCTACTGGGTAAACGAGCACTTCTCCCTCTTGACAAACAGCTTGTGTACCTGTAACACCTTGAACACCTGTCTCAAGTGGTCTACATGCTCTCCCAAAGTCTGGCTATAGATCACAATGTCATCCAAATAAACCACAACAAATCGATCAAGGAATGACTAAAGTAACTTGTTCATAAGGGTACAGAATGTTGCTGGGGGTGTTCGTGAGTCCGAAAGGCATCACCAAGAACTCATACGAACCATATCGAGTGACACATGCTATCTTTGGCTCATCTTCCTCTGCGATCCTGACTTGGTAGTAGCCCGACCTCAAATCCAGCTTGGTGAACCACCTCGCACTCCCAAGTTGGTTGAACAAGTCCGTAATGAGTGGGATAGGGTACTTGTTCTTAATGGTCAGCTTGTTCAAAGCCCGATAGTCTATGCATAGCCGTAATGACCCATCATGCTTGCGTTGGAATAGAACTGATGCACCATATAGTGCCTTCGATGGCCTGATGAAGCCAGCATCAACTAACTCTTTAAGCTATTTCCTTAACTCTTCCAACTCTGGTCGGGACATTCGGTAAGGGGCTCTAGCTGGTGGCTTGGCCTCGAACACTAGCTCGATCTTGTGGTCCACCTCCCTCTTAGGTGGTAGCTGGCTAGGTAGCTTTACGGGCATCACATCACTAAAGGTCTTCAGCACCTTTAGTACCTCCACGGGTGGCTCAGTCTCCTTCTCCTTTGGTTCTTCATACTTCAGGGCTGCCAAGAAGGTGTCTTCTTATCTACTTACCACCTTGCCAAATTGGATGGCTGATACCACCCGTGACCCAACTCCAGACCCTATCTTTAATGGTACTAGGCATCGGTACCATGCATCCAAGATGCAAACACAATCGGTAAAAGGCATCCAAGATCCAAGGCTCGAGCACCAAACGTAGAGGCGGGGGTTCCAGCAATAGTCATTGCTATTGCTGTCCAAACTGCCCGCTAGGAAGTCTGGCCTATCCACGACATCGAGACCCGACCCACAACATGCCCACACTGCATCCAGGTGGTCCCAGGGAGTGGGGCCAAACTAGAACCGTATAGAAAGCTTGTAGGATCTGCAGCACACAGAGGGGGACCCGACCGATCCTTAGCTTGCGTATTTTGCCTCTCTAGCCAGCTTAGTGCCCGTACGCTTGTTTCATAGGTTGACTTCGTCATACGGAGTTCATTCCCAAGTATACGGAGTTCGTAGGTTGACTAATGCAATCAGGCGGCGGGCGCGCACGTCGCTTCTAGCCTAGATTTTGACTTAGAGGCGTTCAGTCATAATCCAATGCACAGTAGCTTCGCGCCACTGGCTTTTTTACCAAGCGTAATGATCAATTGTCCGAATCAATGGTTCTTCTCGTACTAGGTTGAATTACTATTGTGACACCGCCATCAATAGGGTAAAACTAACTTGTCTCATGACGGTCTAAACCCAGCTCATGTTTCCTATTGGTGGGTGAACAATCCAACACTTGTGAACAATCCCGCGCACACACCGCGAATGGGATGGTGACGGTGCGTGCGCTCCATTTTTGTTTCCTTGGCGCGATTCGCACCGAGGGTTTGTTGTTCGACAGTGAGCGAGACGACGCCAATCGTTTCACCAGCCTGATAGGGGGCACGAAGCGACCGTCGCGTCCACCGTGGTCAAAAAGGGCTCGGGGCACAAGGGGACCCTCACCCCTTCGGTGTTTTGTTAACACATCCACGGGTCATCCATCGAGCGAGGTTTCGACAATGATCCTTCCACAGGTTCACCTACAGAAACCTTGTTACGACTTCTCTTTCCTCAAAATGATAAGGTTCAGTGGACTTCTCACGACGTCATGGTGACGAAACATCCACATCGCCAGGATTTGAACACTTCACCAGACCATTCAATCAGTATGAGGGATGGGCAGTGTGTACAAAGGGCAGGGACGTAGTCAACATGAGTTGATGACTCGCGCTTACTAGGAATTCCTCGTTGAAGACCAATAATTGCAATGATCTATCCCCATCACGATGAAATTTCAAAGATTACCCGAGCTTGTCGGCCAAGGCTATAAACTCATTGAATACATTAATGTAGCGCACGTGCGGCCCAAAACATTTAAGGGCATCACAGGCCTATTATTGCCTCAAACTTCTTTGGCCTAAGTGGCCATAGTCCCTCTAAGAAGCTATCCACGAAGGATCACCTCCACATAGCTAGTTAATAGGCTGAGGTCTCATTCGTTAATGGAATTAACCAGACAAATCGCTCCACAAACTAAGAATGGCCATGCACCACCACCCATAGAATCAAGAAAGAGCTCTCAATCTATCAATCCTTACTATGTTTGGACCTATTAAGTTTCCCCATGTTGAGTCAAATTAAGCCGAAGGCTCCACTCCAAGTGTTGCCTTTTCATCAATTCCTTTAAGTTTTAGCCTTGCGAACATACTCCCTTCGGAACCCAAAGACTTTGATTTCTCATAAGGTGCCGATAGAGTCCAAAAAGAAACATCTGTCGATCCCTGGTCGGCATCATTTATGGTTGAGACTAGGATAGTATCTGATCGCCTTCAAGCCCTCAACTTTCATTCTTGATTAATGAAAACATCCTTGGTAAATGCTTTCATAGGGAGGCCCATCACGCACACCTACTGGGGGGAGAGGGGGTGTCGGACCACCACCCCCTAAAGAGCATAAGAGATTTTGCAGATATCCTACCAGTAGACCTTAAAGTGTCTGAAACGGGGACACTTTTTCCAAACAGGCATATCACGCACCAAGAGTGAGCAGGTGCCGATGGTGGTCAAGGCATGTGCTCGCACCAAAGGCCAACGCGTGTTGATGGTGTTCGATGCGACTGCCCGTACCAAGGGCCATCTTCTACCTATGCTAATCGAGGCAGGTGCCCACATCGGTTCCAGCTTGTGTGCATGCTAATTGAGGCATGCATGCATCGATGGTGGTTGAGGCATCTGCCCGCACCAAGGCCCAGCACGTGCCGATGGTGTTCGAGGCAACTACCCACACTAAGGGCCATCTTTTGCCAATACTGATCGAGGCATGGCATGTGCCGATGGTGATCGAGGCAAGTGCCCACACCAAGGGCTGACTTGTGTTGATGGTGGTCGAGGCATGTGCCCGCACCAAGGCTCAGCATGTGTCGATGGTGTTCGAGGTAACCGCCCGCACCAATGGCAATCTTCTACTGATGGTGATCGAGGTAACCACCTGAACCAAGGCCCAGCATGTACCGATTGTGTTCGACGCAATCGCCTGCACTAGGGGCCATCTTCTACCGATGGTGGTCGAGGTAAGTGCCCACACCAAAGGCTGGCTTGTGCAGATGGTGCTCGAGGCAACTGCCCGTACCAAGGCCCAGCATGTGCTGTTGGTGTTCAAGGCAACCGTACACACCAGGGACCATCTTCTATCGATGTTGATCGAGGCATGGCACGTACCGATGGTGGTCCAGGCAAGTGCCCGTACCAATGGCCAGCTTGGGATGATGGTGGTCAAGGCATGTGCTTGTGTCACACCCTGGACGGGCGCGCTAGGCACATCAGGTGCACCAGCAGGCAAGCCAAAGGTTGAGGCTCACAGATTAGGCGTACTAGCAGGTATTTTCATGAAAGGCCTAGAAGACAAGGTCAGAATGCCCACCCAACTTGCAGGCCAGCCCGTGAGGCCAAGTTCTGGCATGCAGGCTACTCGCACCACATCCAGAAGGGCCCAAGGTGCTGGATACGCAAGTGAAGCTTCTGAAACCTTGTAGGATCAGCAGAAGCCTTCTAGCAGATTTGGTTGACCTTAGAAATTAGGAGTTAGAATCTTGATTGATTGTAATCTGTATAATCCCATGATTCTAGGGATATTGCCATTAAGTGTAGCTGGAGCCTCAACTATAAATAAAGGGCTGCTCCACCCTCATTTGTACACCATCAAACACTTCTGTTTCAGTGAATACAGAGCATATTCCAGTATTTTGCCTTGTTATCCTGTTTCTCTTTAACTTGTATAATCAGCCCTTCCCATTGTTCTAGTGCCCGCACGCTTGTGTTTTAGGCTGACTTAGGCATAAAAGAGGAGATTCCAAGCCTAAGGCCACTCGGATTCTGAGTCTAAGGTCAGAGCCCATGATAGTTGGTATCAAAACAAGTTCGATTATAAGTGTTTGTGTTGTGTAAGTTAGATCGTGATTGAGGAGATGGCATCCCAAAGCAACGTTGCTAACCAACAACCAGAGGCCCAGGAGCAAGGGCATGGAAGAGGTAGGAAAGCCAGTTCAAAATATATATGGTCTACCATAGACGGTAGGCTAGCCAAGGTGGAGGTGACCATGGGTGACATGGGGGAGAAGCTTGAGGAAGTAGAGACTCACATTGCATTGCTAGACTCCATGGGGGAGGAGATTCAGGGTGAGCTACAAGCTACTCTCAACAAAGGCATGGACATGATGACCTAAAAGAATGAGGCCTTGGAGGCTGAAGTGCTGACCTTGCACGATGGCATAGAGGTCATGTGCCAGCAAATAGAGGAGCTTACTAGTGAGGTCATTGCTTGCAAGATTGCCATTGGGAATGGCATGTTTGTTGGAGTGTCCAAGTCCAGAATGGATGTCCCCAAGCCTAAGGAGTTCAAGGGGACTAGGGTGACCAAGGAAGTAGACAACTACCTATGGGGTATGGAGTAGTACTTCCAGGCAATGGGCATGCAATACGAGGCGATAAAGGTAAGCATCGCTGCTATGTATCTCACTAATGTAGCCTTATTGTGGTGGGGTGCATGTGTGATGATGTCAGGCATGGGAGCACCAAGATTGGAACCTGGGCAAAGTTCCAAAAGGAGTTCAGAGAGTAATTTTACCTAGAGTATGCCGATGATGAGGCACGCGCAAAGTTACGTAGGCTGAGCCAATAAGGGGACATAAGGGAGTATGTCCAAAAATTCTTTGAACTGATGCTACAGATTTCAGATCTAGGCGAGAAGGATGCCTTATTTGCTTTCATGGATGGGCTGAAGCCGTGGGTGAAGCATGAGCTACAACAGAAGGGAGTTCATGACTTGGCTAAAGCCATGACTACTGCTGAGGCCTTGATAAAGTTCAAGCCTCTGAACAAGTTTGAGTCTTTCAAGCCCAAGGTAAGGGCAGGGACGATAGGGATCGAAAGAAGTAGTCCAAGGGGAAAAACCGTGATTGAGAATCCAATGAGGGAGACCGAGACCGTTCAACAAAGGATGGCGAGAGGAAGCCACCAGTAGGCAAGTGGAAAGCAAAGGGGGATCGAGAGCCATTAGCATGCTACCTATGTGGAGAGAACCACATAGCACACAATTACCCGTAGAAGGGCAAGCTGGCTGCTGTAGACAAAAAGTCTGATGAGGAACCAAAGTCAGAGGCAATAAAGCTTAGGTTGTTGGTGCTTAATGTTGTCCAAAGTAAGGGGAGCCGCAAGCCAAAGGGCTTGATGTTTACGGATCTAATGGTTGCGGGTTAGAAGGTGAGTGCACTGGTGGACACAGGTGCCTCACATCTTTTTATTTTAGGTGATGGAGCCCAGAAGCTCGAACTAAAGGTGTAAAAAGGGATCGGTACCACTAAAACGATGAACTCCAAGGAGGTTCCAACCATTGGAGTAGCACGGGGAGTAGAGTTACAGCTTGGAAACTGGAAAGGCAAGGAGACCATAGAGGTAATACCCCTTGATGACTATGAGTTTGTGATTGTGTTAGATTTCTTTGTTCGGATTAATGCCCTCCTTATACCTTTTATCGATTGTGTTTGCATCCAGGATGCAAGGTGCCAATGCCTAGTGCCATTGAGGAGAGGGTCTGGAGTTGGGTCACAGGTGGTGTCAGCCATCCAATTTGCCAAGGCGGTAAGTAGATAAGAAGACACCTTCTTGGCAGCCCTGAAGTATGAGAAACCAAGGGAGAATGAGATCGAGTCACCCTTGAAGGTGCTAAAGGTGCTGAAGACCTTTAGTGATGTGATGCCAGCAAAGCTGCCTAGCCAGCTACCACTTAAGAGAAAGGTGGACCACAAGATTGAGCTGGTGTCTAAGGCTAAGCCACCAGCTAGAGCCCCTTACCGAATGTCCCCACTAGAGTTGGAGGAGTTGAGGAAGCAGCTCAAAGAGTTAGTTGATGCTGGCTTCATCAGGCCATCGAAGGCACCATATGGTGCACCGATTCTATTCCAGCAAGAGCATGATGGGTCATTGTGGCTGTGCATAGACTATCTGGATTTGAAAAGCTGATCGTCAAGAACAAGTACCCTATCCCACTCATTGCAGACTTGTTCGACCAACTTGGGAGCGCAAGGTGGTTCACCAAGCTAGATTTGAGGTTGGGCTACTATCAAGTCAGGATCGCGGAGGGAGATGAGCCAAAGACAGCATGTGTCACTTGGTATGGTTCGTATGAGTTCTTGGTGATGCCTTTCGGACTCACGAACGCCCCAGCAACATTTTGCACCCTTATGATTTGTTATGGTTTATTTGGATGACATTGTGATCCACAGCCAGACTTTGGGAGAGCAAGTAGACCACTTAAGACAGGTGTTCGAGGTGTTGCGGGTGCACAAGCTGTTTGTCAAGAGAGAGAAGTGCTTATTCGCCCAGCAAGAGATCTCGTTCCTTGGCCACATAGTGGGAGGTGACAGGATGCGCTTGAATGAAGGCAAGGTGCATGCCATCCTGGAGTGGCCACCGCCAGCCAAGGTCATTGAGTTGAGATCATTCCTTGGGCTGGTTAGCTACTACAGGTGCTTCATCAAAGGTCACTCAGCAATAGCCTTACCATTGACTGACTTGCTCAAGAAAAAGAGAGCATGGGAGTGGAGCGCAGGGTGCCAGGAAGCCTTTAATAGGTTGAAGTAGGCTATGATCGAGGAGCCAGTCTTGGCCTTGCCAGACCATGCCAAGCCATATGAGGTGAATACAGATGCATAAGACTTTGCCATAGGGGGCGTGTTGATGCAGGAGGGACATTCAGTTGTGTTCGAGAGTAGGAAGCTAAACGAGACTGAGCATAAGTACATGGTCCAAGAGAAGGAGATGACTACAATGGTGCATTGCTTGCACACTTGGGCCATTACCTGTTGGGGTCAAGGTTCGTGGTTAGGATAGACGATGTGGCGACCAGCTACTTCCAGACATAAAAGAAGCTATCCCCCAAGCAGGCAAGATGGTAAGATTTTCTTACGAAATTTGACTTTCAGATGGAGTATAAGTCGGGGCAAGTGAACCTAGTGGCAGATGCCCTGAGCAAAAAGGCTAACCTTGCTGCCATTAGCCAACCAAAGGGGTCACTGGTGTCGCACATCAAGGAGGGACTTGCGCATGATCCTACAGCCAAGGGTCTCATGAAGTACGCCCAACAAGGTAAAACTAGGCAATTTTGGATGCAGGATGGTTTGTTGTACACCAAGGGTAGTAGACTATTTGTGCCGTAGCACAAGAAGCTCCGCAAGGAAGTTTTACAAAAGTGTCATGATTCAAGGTGGGCTGGACACCCCGAAGTGAGCCTCACCTTGGCGCTAATCAAGGACCGATACTACTGGCCACACATGAGGGACGATGTGGAGGCCTATGTGAAGACTTGTCTTGTGTGCCAATAGGACAAGGTGGAGCTCAAGAAACCAGGCGGTCTCTTAGAGCCATTGCCAGTGCCAGAGTGACCATGGGAGAGTGTTTCTCTAGACTTTATAGTTGGTCTACCCAAAGTAAAAGGGTTTGGAAGCATCATGGTAGTGGTGGACAAGTTTTCCAAGTATGGAATCTTCATTCCAGCAACCAAGGGTGCCCAGCCGAGGAGGCAACACAATTATTCCTGAAAAACATGGTTAAGTACTGGGGAGTGCCAAGGACCATTGTTAGTAATTGGGATGGGCATTTCACCGATAGGTTCAGGATTGAGTTGTTCAAGCTATTAGGGTTAGACTTGAACTTTTCCACCAGCATGCATCCGTAGACCGATGGGCAGACAGAACGAATGAATGGACTATTAGAGGTCTACCTCAAGCACTATGTGAGTGCCACACAAAGGGACTGGCCAAAGCTGCTAGATGTTGCACGGTTTTCCTACAACTTGCAAAGGAGCGAGGCAACGAACCAGAGCCCATTTGAGGTTGTGACAGGGCAACAACCACTAACACCCAGTTCGATTACTGCAGGTTATACATGGTCGAATCAAACAGCATATAAGTTTGCCAAGGCATGGCAGGAGTAAACTGACTTGGCCAGAGTCTATTTACACAAGGCAACTAAGAGGTCGAAGAAGTGGGTAGACCAGAATAGACGGGACGTGTAGTTCCAGGTTGGGGACTTGGTGTTAGTGAAGCTGCATCCCATTGTGTGCCAAGGGGGCTGTACAAAGGCCTAGGTATGAGAGACCTTTCTAAGTAGTCAAGAAGGTAGGCAAGGTTGCCTACAAGTTGGATATGCCACCCAAGCCGAAGGTACACCCAGAGTTCCATGTAAGCATGCTCAAACCGTTCCATAAGGATAAGGGAGATCCAGGATGGGCAGAGTCAAAGCATGCACCATTGGGAGCAAGGGCCTCATATGAGAAGGAGGTCCACAGCATCATAGCTGATCGGGAGGTGAGACGAAAGAACTACTAACCAAGACCAGAGTACTTGGTGTGCTAGAAAAGACTTTCAGATAGTAAGGTGAGCTGGGAACCTACAAAAGACTTATGGTAGTTCAGGGACCAGATCAGGCAGTACCATGCAGAAGACGTAATGACGGCGTTGCATAATCAGGTGGGGAGAATGTCACGTCCTGGGCAGGTGCACCAAGCACATCAGGCGAGCCAGAGGTTGAGGCCCGCAGACCAGGTGCATTGGTGGGTATTTGCATGCAAGGCCTAGGAGAGAAGGTCAGAACACCCATCCAGCTTACAGGCTAGGCCATGAGGCCAAGGCCTGGCATGCAGGCTACCCGTACCACTTCGAGAAAGGTGCAAGGTGCTGGATATGCAAGTGAAGCTTCTAGAAGTTTGCAAGATCAGCATGAGCCTCCTGGCAGATTTGGTTGACCCCAAAAATCAGGAGTTAGAATCTTGATTGATTGTAATCTGTATAATCCCATGATTCTAGGGATATTGCCATTAAGTGTAGCTGGAGCCTCAACTATAAATAGAGGGCTGCTCCACCCTAATTTGTACACCATCAAAAACTTCTGTTTCAGTGAATACAGAGCATATTCTAGCATTTTGCCTCGTTATCCTGTTTCTTTTTAACTTGCGTAATCAGCCCTTCCCATTGTTCTAGTGCCCGCACACTTGTGTTTTAGGCTGACTTAGACATAAAGGAGTAGATTCCAAGCCTAAGGCCGCATAGATTCTGAGTCTAAAGTCGGAGCCCGTGACACCTACACCAAGGCCCAACACGTGTCGATGGTGCTCGAGGCAACCACCCGCACCAAGGGCCATCTTCTCCCGATGCTCATCAAGGCATGCATGTGTCGATGGCGGTCGAGGCAAGAGCCTGTTCCGGAGAACCTAACCGATGGCATTGACGGTTCTGATGATTGGGGGTCCGGAGGGGTGTGCACACATGATGTGCGATGGGTGCTTGTACTTGGCCCTTATATTGGCCCCCTATCCCTCAACAAACCTCGACAACTCACACCCCCTTAAAGAGCATATGAGATTTTACAGGTTTGTTGCTAGTAACCATTCAAGTGTTTGAAATGGGGACACTTTTTTCAAATGGCCACAAAATCTTCTACACTTTGAGTTTTTAGCTGAATTTTTTTTTTGCATACCAAAAAAAATAAAAGGATCAGGTCTACCAAATTTGGGGCCAAAAATCCTTCTAAAAAAATTTTAAAAAATTCCAAACCGCAAAAAATTTCAAAAATCATGAAAAATAGAAAACGAGTCATCTTGCCATGAAACTTCACAAGAAGGCTTAGGAGACCATTGTATGAATTTAAAAGCCATAAAAATGGCATTGGTATGGCATAAATATGAAGATGTGCCTAAACCCACCTACCACCCGATCGTGGCGCGCACGGTGCTTGGCCAGGGCTCAGGGCACCCACGCGTGGTGTGCGGGCACTGGGGAGTCCTCATATGAATTCACAGGCCATAAAAATGGCATTGGCATGATAGAAATATGAAGATGTGCCTAAACCCACCAACCACCCGATCGTGGTGCTCATTGGTGCTCGACCCAGGCTTAGGACACCTATTCGCGGTGCACGGGCATTGGGGAGCGCTCATATGAATTCATGGACCAAAAAATGGCTTTGGCACTATAGAAACATGAAGATATCCCTGAAACCATTTACTACCCAATCGTGGTGCACAGGGTGCACAGCCCGGGCCTAGGTGTAGTC
>NW_019167937.1:13445553-13455553 GCF_002303985.1 Durio zibethinus | reverse complement strand
AAACGAGGCCAGAACCCTCGCCCAGCTTGCAGGCTAGCCCGTGAGGCCAAGGCCTGGCATGCAGGCTGCCCATACCATATCCAGAGGGGCCCAAAGTGCTAGATATGCGAGGAAAGCTTCTGAAAGCTTGCAAGATCAGCAGGAGCCTCTTGGCAGATTTGGTTGACCCTAGAAATCAGGAGTTAGAATCTTGATTGATTGTAATCTGTATAATCCCTTGATTTTAGCCTTTATTCTAGGGATATTGCCATTAAGTGTAGCTGGAGCCTCAACTATAAATAGAGAGTTGCTCCACCCTCATTTATACACCATCAAACACTTATGTTTCAGTGAATACAAAGCATATTCCAGGATTCTACCTTGTTATCATGTTTCTCTTTAACTTGCATAATCAACCCTTCCCTTTGTTCTAGTGCCTGCACGTTTATGTTTTAGGTTGACTTAGGCATGAAGGAGCAGATTCCAAGCCTAAAGCCGTACGAATTCTGAGTCTAAGGTCAGAGCCCGTGACATTCGCATCAAGGGTCAGCTTGTGCCGATGGTGCTTGAGGTAACCATCCACACAAAGGCCCAGCATGTGCCGATGGTGTTCGAGGCAACCGCACGCACTAGGGACCATCTTCTATCGATGCTGATCGAGGCATGGCACATGCCAATGGTGGTCCAGGCAAGTGCCCGTACTAATGGCCAGCTTGTGACAATGGTGGTCGTGGCATGTGCCCGCACCAAGGCCCAACACATACCGATGGTACTTGAAGCAATCGTTCACACCAAGGCTTGTGCCGATAGTGGTTGAGGCAAGTGCCCGTACCAAAAGGCAGTCAGTACTGATGATGGTCGATGCATGTGCCATCATCATGCACCATCATGTACCTTGGAGACTCACATTGCATCACTAGACTCCATGGGGGAGGAGATCCAAGGTGAACTGCAAGCTACTCTTAACAAATGCATGGATGTGATCACCTAAAGGAATATGACCTTGGAGGCTGAAGTGCTGACCTTGCACGATGGCATGGAAGCCATGCACTAACGGATAAAGGAGCTTGCTAGTGAGCTCATTACTTGCAAGATTTTCATTGGGAATGGCATGTTTGCTGGAGTGTCCAAATCTAGATTGGATGTCCCCAAGCCTAAGGAATTCATGGAGACTAGGGCAGTTAAGAAAGTAGACAACTACCTATAGGGTATGGAGTAGCACTTCCAGGCCATGGGCATGCAGGACGAGATAATAAAGGTAAGCACCACTGCTATGTATCTCACTGATGTAGCCTTATTGTGGTGGAGGCACAGGTGTGATGATGTTAGGCGTAAGAGTGCCAAGATTGAAACCTGGTCAAAGTTCCAAAAGGAGTTCAGAGGGCAATTTTACTTGGAGTATGTCGATGATGAGGCACAGGCAAAGTTACGTAGACGGAGCCAATAAGGGGACATAAGGGAGTATGTCCAAAAATTCTCTAAACTGATGCTATAGATCTCAGATCTAGGTGAAAAGGATGCCTTATTTGCTTTCATGGATGGGCTGAAGCCGTGGGTGAAACATGAGCTACAACGGAGGGGAGTTCATGACTTGGCTAAAGCCATGACTACTACTGAGGCCTTGATAGAGTTCAAGCCTCTGAACAAGTTCGAGTCTTCTAAGCCCAAGGGTAAGGGCAGGGATGATAGGGATTGAAAAAAATAGTCCAAGGGAAGGACCGTGATCGAGAGTCCAAGGATGGGGACCGAGACCGTTCAACCAAGGATGGCGAGAGGAAGCCACTAGCAGGTAAGTGGAAAGCAAAGTGGGACTGAGAGCCACTAGCATGCTACCTATGTGGAGGGAGTCACATAGCATATAATTACCCGTAAAAGGGTAAGCTAGCTACTGTAGACAAAGAGTCTAACGAGGAGCCAGAAACAAAGACAACAAAGCTTAGGTCGTTGGTGCTCAATGCTGTCCAGAGTAAGGGGACCCATAAGCTAAAGGGCTTGATGTTTATGGATCTGATGGTTGTAGGTCAGAAGGTGAGTGCACTGGTGGACACAGGTGCCTCACATCTTTTTATTTCAGGAGATGGAGCCCAAAAACTCGAACTAAAAGTGCAAAAAGTGATTGGTACCATTAAAACGGTGAACTCCAAGGAGGTTCCAGCCATTGGAATAGCACAAGGAGTGGAGTTGCAGCTTGGAAACTAGAAAGGCAAAGAGACCATAGAGGTAATACCCTTTGACGACTATGAGTTTGTGATTGGGTTGGATTTCCTTGTTCAGATTAACGCCCTCCTTGTGCCTTTTGTCGATTGTGTTTACATCTTGGATGCATGGTGCCAATGCCTAGTGCCATTAAGGAGAGGGTCTGGAGTTGGGTCGCGGGTGGTGTCAGCCATCCAATTTGCCAAGGCTGTAAGCAGGGAAGAAGACACCTTCTTGGTAGCCCTGAAGTATGATGAGCCAAGGGAGAAGGAGACTGAGTCACCCTTGGATGTGCTAAAGGTGCTAAAGACCATTAGTGACGTGATGCCCGTAAAGCTACCTAGCCAGCTACCATCTAAGAAGGAGGTGGACCACAAGATTGATCTAGTTTTTGAGGCCAAGCCACCAGCTAGAGCCCCTTATTGAATGTCCCCACCAGAGTTGGAGGAGTTAAGGAAACAGCTCAAAGAGTTAGTTGATGCTAGCCCATCGAAGGCACCATACGGTGCATTGGTTCTATTATAATGCTAGCATGATCGGTCGTTACGACTGTGCATAGACTATCGGGCTTTGAACAAGCTGACCGTCAAGAACAAGTACCCTATCCCACTCATTACAGACTTGTTTGACCAACTTGGGAGTGCAAGGTGGTTCACCAAGCTGATTTGAGGTCGAGCGACTACCAAGTCAGGATCACGGAGGGAGATGAGCCAATGATAGCATGTGTCACTCGGTATGGTTCGTATGAGTTCTTGGTGATGCCATTCAGACTCACAAATGCCCCAACAACATTCTACACCCTTATGAACAAAGTACTTCAGTTGTTTCTTGATCGATTTATTGCGATTTATTTGGATGACATTGTGATCTACAGCCAGACTTTGGGAGAGCATGTAGACCACTTGAGATAGGTGTTCGAGGTGTTGCAGGCACACAAGCTATTTGTCAAGAGGGAGAAGTGCTCGTTTGCCCAGCAGGAGATCCCATTCCTAGGCCACATAGTGGGAGGTGCTAGGATACGCATGGATGAAGGCAAGGTGCATGCTATCTTGAAGTGGCAACCACCAGCCAAGGTCACTGAGTTGAGATCATTCCTTGGGTGGTTAACTACTACAGGTGCTTCATCAAAGGTCACTCAGCAATAGCCATGCCATTGATTGACTTGCTTAAGAAAGGGAGAGCATGGGAGTGGAGCACAGGGTGCTAGGAAGCCCTTGACAGGTTGAAACAAGCTGTGACCGAAGAGCCAGTCTTGGCCTTGCTAGACCATGCCAAGCCATATGATGTGCATATAGATGCATCAATCTTTACCATAAGGGGCGTGTTGATGCAAGAGGGACATCCAGTCGTGTTCAAAAGTAGAAAGCTGAACGAGACTGAGCATAAGTACATGATCTAAGAGAAGGAGATGACTACAGTGGTACACTGCTTACGTACTTGGTGTCATTACCTATTAGGGTCGAGGTTCATGGTTAAGATGGATAATGTGGTGACCAGCTACTTCCAGATGCAAAAGAAGCTGTCCCCCAAACAAGTAAGATGGTAAGATTTTCTTACAAAATTTGACTTTCAGATGGAGTACAAGCCGGGGCGGGCGAACCTAGTGGTAGACGCCCTGAGCAGGAAGGCTAACCTTGCTCCCATTAGCCAACCAGAGGGGTCACTAGTGTTGTGCATCAAGGAGAGACTTGTGCGTGATCTTACAGCCAAGGCTCTTATGGTGTATGCCCAGCAAAGGAAGACTAGGCGATTTTGGGTGCAGGATGGTTTGTTGTACACCAGGGGTAGTACACTGTTTGTGTTGCAGCACGGGAAGCTCCGCAAGGAAGTTTTGTAAAAGTGCCATGATTCAAGGTGGGCTGGACACCCAGGAGTAAGCCATACCTTGGCACTAATCGAGGACCAATACTGCTGGCCGCACATGAAGGATGATGTGGAGGCCTATATGAAGACTTGTCTTGTGTGCCAACAGAACAAAGTGGAGCTCAAGAAACCAGACGGTCTCTTGGAGCCATTGCCAGTGCCAGAACAACCATGGGAGAGTGTTTCTCTGGACTTTATAGTCGGTTTACCCAAAGTAGAGGGGTTTGGAAGCATCATGGTAGTGGTGGACAGGTTATCCAAGTATGGAATCTTCATTCCAACAACCAAGGAGTGCCCAGTCGAGGAGGCAGCTCAATTGTTCCTAAAGAACATAGTTCAATACTAGGGAGTGTCGAGGACCATTGTTAGTGATCGGGATGGGCGTTTCATAGGCAGGTTCAGGACTAAGTTGTTCAAGCTATTAGGGTCAGACTTGAACTTTTCCCCCAGCATGCATCCGCAGACTGATAGGTAGATAGAACACGTGAATGAACTATTGGAGGTCTATCTCAGGCACTATGTGAGTGCCATACAAAAGGACTGGCCAAAGCTGCTAGATGTTGCACAGTTTTCCTACAACTTGCAAAGGAGCGAGGCAATGAACCAGAGCCCATTTGAGGTGGTGACAGGGCAACAACCACTAACACCTGATTTGATTGTTGCAGGTTATACAGGGTTGAATCCAGCAACTTACAAGTTTGCCAAGGCATGGCAGGAGCAAACTGACTTGGCTAAAGTCTGTCTACACAAGGTGACAAAGAGGTCGAAGAAGTGGGCAGACCAGAATAGGTGAGACGTGCAGTTCCAAGTTGGAGACTTGGTGTTGGTGAAGCTACATCCCATTATGCACCACATGGGGCTGCACAAAGGCTAGTCAGGAGGTATGAGGGACCTTTTCGAGTAGTCAAGAGGGTAGGCAAGGTTGCCTACAAGCTGGGTATACCACCTAAGTTGAAGGTACACCTGGTGTTCTATGTAAGCATTCACAAGCCGTTCCATGAGGATAGGGGAGATCCAGGACGGGCAGAGTCAAAGTGTGTGCCATTGGGAGCAAGGGCCTCATATGAGAAGGAGGTCCACAGCATCATAGCTAATCAAGAGGTGAGACAAAAAAATTATCAACCAAGATAAAAGTACTTGGTGTGCTGGAAGGAACTTCCAGACAGTGAGGTGAGCTGGGAAGTAGTAGAGGACTTATGGCAGTTCAGGGACCAAGATTAGGCAGTACCATGCGAAGGACGTAATGAGGGCATTGCACAATCAGGTGAGGGAAAATGTCATGGCTTGGACAGGCATGCTAGGCACTTTATGTGTACCAGCATGCAAGCCAGAGGTTAAGGCCCGCAGACCAGGTGCGTTGGTAGGTATTTGCATGCAAGGCCTGGGAGACGAGGCTAGAATGCCCGTCCAGCTTGCAGGCCAGCCCATGAGGCCAAGGGCTGGCATGCAGGCTGCCCGCACCACATTTAGAGGGGCCCAAGGTCCTAGATACACAAGGGAAGCTTCTGGAAGCCTACAGGATCACCAAGAGCCTCCTGGCAGATTTGGTTGACCCTAGAAATCAGGAGTTAGAATCCTGATTGATTGTAATCTATATAATCCCTTGATTTTAGCCTTTATTCTAGGGATATTGCTATTAAGTGTAGCTGAAGCCTCAACTATAAATAGAGGGCTGCTCCACCCTCATTTGTACACCATCAAACACTTTTGTTTCAGTGAATACAGAGCATATTCCAGCATTCTGCCTTATTATCCTGTTTTTCTTTAACTTGCGTAATCAACCCTTCCCTTTGTTCTAGTGCACGCACGCTTGTGTTTTAGGCTGACTTAGGCATAAAGGAGGAGATTCCAAGCCTAATGTCACACGGATTCTGAGTCTAAGGTCGAAGCTTGTGACACCCACACCAAGGGCCGACTTGTGCCGATGGTGCTCGAGGCAACCGCCCACACCAAGGCCCAGCATGTGCCGATGGTGTTGGAGTCAACAACATGCACCAGGGACCATCTTTTACTGATACTGATCGAGGCATGGCATGTGCCGATGGTGGTCCAGGCAAGTGCCCGTACCAATGGCCAGCTTGTGATGATGGTGGTCGTGGCATGTGCCCGCACCGAGGCCCAACACGTGCCAATGGTGCTTGAGGCAACCGCCCACACCGAGGGCCATCTTCTATCGATGCTCATCAAGGCATGCATGTGTCGATGGTGGTCGAGGCAAGTGCCTATTGCAAGGGCCATCCTCTGTCGATGCTCATCGAGGCATGCATGTGTCGATGGTGGTCAAGGCAAGTGCCTGTTCCAAGGGCCAGCTTGTGTCGATGATGGTCGAGGCAAGTGCCCGTACCAAAGGGTAGCCTGTGCCGATGATGGTCATTGCATGTGCCACACCATGCACCATCATGTGCCGTTGATGGTCGAGGCCTTGGCCGAGGTTTGATTTTGAGCCACAGTGCACTTATTGGGCACGAGCATGTGCTGGTGCCATATTTTTTTTGCTCGGGGCACCATCGTCGGAGCATTACCAGAGAACCTGACTGGCGGTATTGAGGGTTCCAGCGATTGGGGGTCTAGGGGGTGTGCGCACATGATGTGCGATGGGTGCTTGTACTTGGCCCTTATATTGGCCCCCTATCCCTCAACAAACCTCGACAACTCACACCTTCTTAAACAACATATGAGATTTTATAGGTTTGTTGCCAGTAACCATTTAAGTGTTTGAAATGGGGACACTTTTTTCAAATGGCCACAAAATCTTCTACACTTTGAGTTTTTAGCTGAATTTTTTTTTGCATGCAAAAAAAATACAAGGATCAGGTCTACCAAATTTAGGGCCAAAACTCTTTCTAAAAAATTATAAAAAATCTCAAAAAATAAAAAACGAGTCATCTTGCCATGAAACTTCACATGAAGGCTTAGGGGACCATGGTATGAATTTACAAGCCATAAAAATGGCATTTACATGGTAGAAATATGAAGATGTGCCTAAACCCACCTATCACCCGATCGTGGTGCACATGATGCTCGACCTAGGCTCAGGACACCCACGCGTGGTGCGCAGGTGTTGGGGAGTGTTCATATGAATTTAGGGACCACAAAAATGGCTTTAGCACTACAAAAACATGAAGATATCCCCAAACCCACCTACTATCCGATCGTGGTGCACAGGGTGCATGGCCCGGGCCCAAGTGCGGCCGCTTGGTGCACCACCTAGCACAGGCCGATGCTGTTCAAGAGAACTACCTGCACCAAGGTCGAAGCATGCACTGAGACCAAGGGCCAACATATCTCGATGGTGGTCGAGGCATGTGCATGTGTCATGGTTAGCAAGCGGGTCGGTAATCGAGCGACAGACGCGCATGTTGATCTAGCCCAGATTTTGACTTAGAGGCATTCAGTCATAATCCAATGCACGGTAGCTTCACGCCATTGGCTTTTCAACCAAGCGTGATGACCAATTGTGCAAATCAATAGTTCCTCTCGTACTAGGTTGAATTAGTATCACACTATCACCATCAGTAGGGTAAAACTAACCTATCTCACAACGATCTAAACCCAGCTCACATTCCCTATTGATGGGTGAACAATCCAACACTTGGTGAATTCTGCTTCACAATGATAGGAAGAGCCGACATCGAAGGATCAAAAAGTAACGTCACTATGAATGCTTAACTGCCACTAGCCAGTTATCCCTGTGGTAACTTTTTTGACACCTCTAGCTTCAAATCTCGAAGGTCTAAAGGATCGATAAGCCACACTTTCATGTTTCATATTCGTACTGGAAATCAGAATCAAACGATCTTTTACCTTTTTGTTTCATATGAGATTTTTGTTCTCGTTGAGCTCATCTTAAGACACTTGCATTATCTTTCAACAGATGTGCCACCCTAGCCAAACTCCCCACCTGACAATGTCTTTTGCCCGGATCAACCGACCGAGGTTGGCCTTGGGTCCAAAAGAAGGGGTTGTGCCCCACCTCTGATTCACGGAATAAGTAAAATAACGTTAAAGGTAGTGGTATTTCAATTTTTCCCGGGGGCTCCCACTTATCCTACACCTCTCAAGTCATTTCACAAAGTCAGACTAGAGTCAAGCTCAATAGGGTCTTCTTTCCTCGCTGATTCTGCCAGGACCGTTCCCTTGGCTGTGGTTTCACTAGATAGTAGACAAGGACAGTGGGAATCTTATTAATCCATTCATGTGCGTCACTAATTAGATGACGAGGCATTTGGTTACCTTAAGAGAGTCATAGTTACTCTTGCCATTTACCCATGCTTGGTTCAATTTCTTCACTTTGACATTCAGAGCACTGGGTAGAAATTACATTGCCTGAGCATCCGCAAGGACCATCTCAATGCTTTGTTTTAATTAAGCAGTTGGATTCCCCTTGTCCGTACCAATTTTGAGTTGACTGTTCATCACCCGGGAAAGGCCCCTGATGGAGCCATTCCTAGTCCGTCCCCCGACCAACATGCGACGACCCGTTCTTACCGCGAGAATAGCTCAGGTAGTGCACTAGTAGTCAACGGTTTCGAGATTGGGACCCCCGTGCCCAGCCCTCAGAGCAAATCTTTTTCTCGAGGTTACGGATCCATTTTGTCGACTTCATTTGCTACATTGTTCCATCGACCAGAGGCTATTCACCTTGGAGACCTGATGCGATTATGAGTACAACCAGGCACAGACGGCACTTGGTCCTCCAGATTTTCAGAGGCTGTTGGGGGTACACCAGACAGCACACAATGTGCGGTGCTCTTCTGGTCGCTAGACCCTACCTCCGATTGAGCTGTTTCTAGGGTGGGTGAGCTGTTAAATAGGAAAGATAACTTTTTTTGAGGCCCCCACCGATGTCTCTAGACTTCCTAACGTTACTATCATCCGTCGCGTTCGGATTCAAGAATTTTAACCCGAATCCCTTTCGAAGCTCGTGTGGGATGCACTGTAGGATGGGCTCTTAGGATCGACTAACCCATGTGCAAGTGCCGTTCACATGGAACTTTTCCCCTCTTCGACCTTCAAAGTCCTCATTTGAATATTTGCTACTACCACTAAGATCTGCATCGATGGCCATTCCGATCAGGCTCGTACTTCAATTTTTGTGATGACCGTCACACCCTCCTACTCATCGGAGCTTGGCCCTTGCCCTGATGGTCAGGTATAGGTCACGCGCTTAAGCGCCATCCATTTTCAGAGATAGTTGATTTGGTAGGTGAGTTGTTACACACTCCTTAGTGGATTTTGACTTCCATGACCACCGTTCTGCTGTCTTAATCGACCAACACCTTTTGTGGGTTTTGGGTTAGCGTGTAGTTGGGCACCGTAACTTGACTTTCGGTTCATCCCGTATCACCAGTTTAGCTTACCAAAAATGGCTCACTTAGAGCTCTCGATTTTGTGGGGCGGCTCAACGAAGCAACCGCATCGTCCTATCTATTTAAAGTTTGAAAATAGGTCGAGGGCATTACGCCCCCGATGCCTCTAATAATTGGCTTTACCCATTAAACTTGCTGGGGACTCCAGCTATCCTGAGGGAAACTTCAGAGGGAACCGGCCACTAGACGATTCAATTAGTCTTTCGCCCCTATACCCAAGTCAGACGAATGATTTGCACGTCAGTATCACTACGAGCCTCCACCAGAGTTTCCTCTGGCTTTGCCTCGCTCATTTTTTGGGTCCCGACAGGCATGCTCGCACTCGAACCCTTCTCAGAAGATCAAGGTTGGTTGATGGTGCACCCGTGAGGGATCCCGCCAATCAACTTCTTTGTGCTTTATGGTTTTCTTCACCCGTTGACTCGTACACATGTTAGACTCCTTGTTCCGTGTTTCAAGACGGGCTGAATGGGGAGCCCGTAGGCTGACACATGAAGTACGCAGGTGTAGAGGCACGTCGAGACAGCGTGTGCTGCATTCCATGATCACGGTGATGAGGTCTTCGTGGGCACATCGAAAGCTCGGGCTTGGGC
>NW_019167937.1:13433053-13443053 GCF_002303985.1 Durio zibethinus | reverse complement strand
CTACCTCCCCGTGTCAGGATTAGGTAATTTACGCGCCAACTGCCTTCCTTGGATGTGGTAGCCATTTCAGGCTCTTTCTTCAGAATCAAACCCTAATTCTCTATCACCCGTCACCACCATATTAGGCCACTATCCTACCATCAAAAGTTGATAGGGTAGAAATTTGAATGATGCATCATCGGTACAAAGGCTGTTCAATCCATCAAGTTATCATGAATCATCAGAGCAACAGGCATAGCCCGCATCGACCTTTTTATCTAATAAATGTATCCATTTCCAGAAGTCTGGGTTTGTTGCATGTATTAGCTCTAGAATTACTATGGTTATCTGAGTAGTAGATAGCATCAAACAAACTATAACTGATTTAATGAGCCATTCATAGTTTCACAGTCTAAATTAGTTCATACTTACACATGTATGGCTTAATCTTTGAGACAAGCATAAGACTACTAGCAAGATCAACCAAGTAGCATTTTTTCAAGACGTTGGCACCATGTGGGACTTGACGCACATGAAATGCATAGCGTCAGATGTGGAGCGCAAGCATCGTGTGTGTCGAGCACATTAAATGCATAGCATCGAACGAACGGGGGCCGAGAGCCCACCTCCACTAAATGTTTCGCATCTGAGAGCACGATCGAACACTGGTGCACCAATGCGGCCACAAAGAATTGGGTGGTGTGCTTGCGACACCGGCCACGATTGACGTCTGACCCCGTAGCCCCTCAAGACACGAGACGATGAGGAATGGTGAGACATCCGATTTCCATCGATTCAGGTATGCAGCACAGGATCCTGATCGCACCCCAAGGGTATGACGACCGCATGGGGGGAGATTGAAGATGATGACGGGTCGATTGTTCGATGCATCAAGCTTGGAGCCTGCCAACATGCACAACCATAGCACCACTCATATGCCCATTGCGTACAAGTGGTAGCATCCATGCACATCGGTCCACAACCCACCCGATCGATTACTCGACGAGTGAGTGAAGGAAATGACGTGCAAGGTTATGCCACAACCGCTTGGCACAGGAAAAACACAATCAAGGGCCACGAGTCCACTCGGGCCATTCAACAAGCAACAACTGTGCGATACCACCAATGTATGGCCTGGTCGAGATCGCACGCGTGAGCTCCGCTAACACCACCCTAGGGGGATGTTACTTGATTCAGGGACTTGTTCCTAGGGTCTTGGGCAGCATCGACTGTGTGCATGACCTCATCAAGGCCAAGGTGTTTTTGTGGTCGACGAGAAGGAACTGCAAGATCATCAAATACTGAGAGACTTGGTCAGGCCAAGCTCGCAACCGCAGCTTCTGCTTGCACCACTTCAGGGAGCCTTTGCTTAATTCAAAGACTCAGTCTGGGGTCTACGACAGCATCCGCCATGTGCGTAGGCTCGTGCTCGGCTCTCTTTTCTCACATGCATATTAATCGATCGAGGTCATGGGTGCTTGTCGATCCCCGGAGTAGCTAATCATTCAGACAAAATGACCGGAAGGCATGTACGCCCTGTATTTTGCTTGAGGGATGTTACCCTGGCTGTATGCAATGGGAGGCCCATCACGTATACCTAGGCAACCACCCAAACTAGGGGCCATCTTTCGCTGATGGTGATCGAGGCATGGCACGTGCTGACGGTGATCGAGGCAAGTGCCTGCACCAAGGGCTGGTTTGTGCCGATGATGGTCTAGGCATGTGCCCGCACCAAGGTCCAGCATGTGCCGATGGTGTTCAAGGTAACCACCCCCATCAAGAGCCATCTTCTATCGATGGTGATCGAGGTAACCACCAGCACCAAGGCCCAACATGTGTCGATGGTGTTAGACACAATCACTGCACCATGGTCCATCTTCTGTCGATGGTGGTCGAGGCAAGTGCCCACACCAAGGGCTGGCTTGTGCCGATGCTGCTCGAGGCAACCGTACGCACTAGGGACCATCTTCTACCAATGCTGATCAAGGAATGGCATGTGCCGATGGTGGTCCAAGCAAGTGCCCGTACCAATGGCTGACTTGTGACGATGGTGGTCGAGACATGTGCCCACAACAAGGCTCAACACGTGTCGATGGTCTCGAGGCAACCGCCCACACCAAGGGCCATCTTCTATCGATGCTCATCAAGGCATGCATGTGTCGATGGTGGTCGAGGCAAGTGCCTATTCCAAGGGCTAGCTTATGTCGATGGTGGTAGAGGCAAGTGCCTGTACCAAAGGGCAGTCTGTGTCGATGATGGTCGATGCATGTGCCATCAACATGCGCCATCATGTGCCATTGATGGTCGAGGCCTTGGTCGAAGTTCAATTTTGAGCCACGGTGCACATGTTGGGCTTGGCCATGTGCTGGTGTCACATTTTTTTTGCCCGAGGCACCATCGTAGGAGTATCATCGAAAAACCTGATCGACGACATTTAAGGTTTCGACGATTGGGGGTTCAGGGGGGTGTGCGCACATGATGTGCGATGGGTGCTTGTACTTGTGTCACGGGTCGAGACTTAAGCTCCAAACCTGTGTGGCTCTGGGACCCGAACATCCACTTATCCGGTATCCTAGGTCGGCCTTCATGCTACAGTTCACACCCTTGTAAGGTATTGTCCGCTCTGGCCCCCCCTGGCCTCATGGTTTTGTCCTACAAAAGATGTCTCACAAGACAGAGGTGGTGTGAACCCTTTTATACCCCAGTAACCCTCCTATTATGTTTTGTGTGGGATTCAGGACTCTTCCTTAGGTTCGTGACATTTTCCCCCACCCAACCTCGTGATGCCCTCGTCACGGAGGCTGACCACCCTACCTACCTCCCTCGAGGTGCTTGGCATGGATCGAACAGTTTAAGGTTGGCTCTGATACCAACTGTCATGGCCTCTAACCTTAGACTCAGAATCCATGCGGCCTTAGGCTTGGAATCTCCTCCTTTATGCCTAAGTCAGCCTAAAACACAAGCATGCGAGCACTAAAACAATGGGAAGGACTGATTACACAAGTTAAAGAGAAACAGGATAACAAGGCAGAATGCTGGAAATATGCTCTATATTCACTGAAACAGAAGTGTTTGATGGTGTACAAATGAGGGTGGAGCAACCCTCTATTTATAGTTGAGGCTCTAGCTACACTTAATGGCAATATCCCTAGAATAAAGGCTAAATCATGGGATTACAAAGATTACAATCAATCAGGATTCTAACTCCTGATTTTTAGGGTCAACCAAATCTACCAGGAGGCTCCTGCTGATCCTGTAAGCTTTCAGAAGCTTCACTTGCATATCTAGCACCTTGGGCCCCTGTGGATATGGTGCAAGTAGCCTGCATGCCAGGCCTTGGCCTTACAGGCTGGCCTACAAGCTGGGTGCAAATTCTGAACTTTCCTAGGCCTTGAGCGTAAATACCCGCCAGTGCACCTAGTGCACCTGATTTGCCTGGCGTGCCCTCCCAGGGCGTGACATTCTCCCGCACTTGATTGTGGAACACCTTCGTTACGTCTTCTGCATGGTACTGCCTGATCTGGTCCCAAATTACCATAAGTCCTTTGCTGGTTCCCAGCTTGCCTCACCATCTGGAAGTCTTTTCCAGCGTACCAAGTACTCTTGTCTTGGTTGGTAGTTCTTCTGTCTCACTTTCTGATCAGCTATGATGTTGTGGACCTCCTTCTCATATGAGGCCCTATTCCCAATGGTGTACGCTTTGACTCTGCCTATCCTGGATCTCCCTCATCCTCATTGAACAACTTGAGCATGGTTACATGGAACACTGGGTGTACCCTCAGGTTGGGTGGCAATCCAGCTTGTAGGCAACCTTACCTACCCTCTTGACTACTCGAAAAGGTCCTTTATACATTTGGACTAGGCCTTTGTGCAGCCCCCTGTTGCACACAATGGGATGCAGCTTCACCAACACCAAGTCTCCAACCTGGAACTGCACATCCCGCCTATTTTGGTCTGCATACTTCTTCAACCTCTTTGCCGCCTTATGTAGACAAACTCTGGCCAAGTCAGTTTGCTCCTGCCATGCCTTGGCAAACTTATATGCTACTGGATTCAGCCCTGTATAACTTGTAGCAATCGAACCGGGTGTTAGTGGTTGTTGCCCTGTCACAACCTCAAATGGGCTTTGGTTCATTACCTCGTTCTTTTGCAAGTTGTAGGAAAACTGTGCAACATCTAACAGCTTTGGCCAGTCTCTTTGTGTGGCACTCACATAGTGCCTGAGGTAGACCTCCAATAGTTTATTCACACGCTTAGTCTGCCCATCGGTCTGCGGATGCATGTTGGTGGAAAAGTTCAAGTCTGACCCTAATAGCTTGAACAACTCAGTCTAAAACCTACCTGTGAAACGCTCATCCCGATCACTAACAATGGTCCTCGGTACTCCTCAGTACTTAACCATGTTCTTCAGGAACAATCAAGTTGCCTCCTCTGTTGGGCATTCCTTGGTTGCTGGAATGAAGATTCCATACTTGGAAAACCCATCCACCATTACCTTGATGCTTCCAAACCCCTTTACTTTGGGTAGACCAACTATAAAGTCCAGAGAAACATTCTCCCATGGTCGCTCTGGCACTGGCAATGGCTCCAAGAGACCGCCTGGTTTCTTGAGCTCCACCTTGTCCTATTGGCACACAAGATAAGTCTTCACATAGGCCTCCACATCGTCCCTCACGTGCGACCAGTAGTATCGATCCTCGATCAGTGCCAAGGTACGGCTCACTCCTGGGTGTCCAGCCCACCTTGAATCATGGCACTCTTGTAAAACTTCCTTGCAGAGCTTCCCATGCTACGACACAAATAGTCTACTGTCCCTAGTGTACAACAAACCATCCTGGACCCAAAACCACCTAGTCTTACCATGCTGGACGTACTCCATAAGAGCCTTGGCTGTAGGATCATACGTAAGTCCCTCACTAATGGGTGGCACCAGTGACCCCTTTGGTTAGCTAATGGCAACAAGGTTAGCCTTTCTGCTCAGGGCACTTGCCACCGGTTCACCTACCTTAGCTTGTACTCCATATGGAAATCAAATTCTTTAAGATGCTTGTGCTGGAATAAAATCGATGCACCATATAGTGTTTTCGATGACCTGATGAAGCCAGCATCAACTAATTCTTTGAGCTACTTCCTCAACTCTTCCAACTCTGGTGGGGACATTTGGTAAAGCGCTCTAGCTGGTGGCTTGGCCTCGAACACCAGTTCGATCTTGTGGTCCACCTCCCTCTTAGGTGGTAGCTGGCTAGGCAGCTTTGCGGGCATCACATTGCTAAAAGTCTTTAGCACCTTTAGCACTTCCAAGGTTGACTCGATCTCTTTCTCCCTTGGTTCCTCATACTTCAGGGCTGCCAAGAAGGTGTCTTCTTCTCTTCTTACTACCTTGGCAAATTGGATGGCTGACAGCACCCGCGACCCAACTCTAGACCCTCTCTTTAATGGCACTAGGCATTGGCATCGTGCATCCAGGATGCAAATACAATTGGCAAAAGGCACAAAGAGGGCATTAATCTGAACAAGGAAATCTAACCCAATCACAAACTCATAGTCGTCAAGGGGTATTACCTCTATGGTCTCCTTGCCTTTACAGTCTCCAAGTTGCAACTCTACTCCTCGTGCTACTCCAATGGCTGGAACCTCCTTAGAGTTCATCGTTTTAATGGTACTAGTCCCTTTCTGCACCTTTAGTCTGAGCTTCCAGGCTCTATCACTTGAAATAAAAAGATGTGAGGCACCTGTGTCCACCATTGCATTTATCTTCTGACCTATAACCATTAGATCTGTAAACATCAAGCCCTTTGGCATGCGGCTCCCCTTACTCTAGACAGCATTGAGCACCAATGACCTAAGCTTTGCTGCCCCTGACTTTGGCTCCTCATCAGACTCCTTGTCTGCAACAGCTAGCTTGCCCTTTTATGGGTAATTATGCGCTATGTGGCTCCCTCTACATAGGTAGATGCTAGTGGCTCTCGGTCCCCATTTGCTTTCCACTTGCCTGCTGGTGGCTTCCTCTCACCATCCTTGGTTGAACGGTCTCAATCCCTATCCTTGGACTCCCAGTCACGGTCCTTCCCCTTTGACTATTTCTTTCGGTCCTTATCGTCCCTGCCCTTACCTTTGGGCTTGGAAGACATGAACTTGTTCAGAGGCTTGAACTTTATCAAGGACTCAGCAGTAGTCATGGCTTTGGCCAAGTCATAAACTCCCCTCCGTTGTAGCTCATGCTTCACCCATGGCTTCAGCCCATCCATGAAAGCAAATAAGGCATCTTTCTCGCCTAGATCCAAGATTTGTAGCATCAGTTCAAAAAATTTATGGACATACTCCCTTATGTCCCCTTGCTGGCTTAGCCTGCATAACTTTGCTCGCGCCTCATCATCGACATACTTCAGGTAAAATTATTCTCTGAACTCTTTTTGGAACTCTACCCAGGTTCTAATCTTGGTGCTCCTATGCCTAACATCATCACACCTACGCCTCCACCATAATAAGGCTACATCAGTGAGATACATAGCAGTGGTGCCTACCTTTATTATCTCGTCCTGCTGCTTGGAGACATCCATCCTGGACTTAGACACTCTAGCAAACATGCCATTCTCAATGGTAGTCTTGCAAGTAACGAGCTCACTAGCAACCTCCTCCATCCGCTGGTGCATGGCCTCTATGCCATCACAGAAGGTCAGCACTTCAGCCTCCAAGGCCTCATTCTTTTGGGTGATCATGCCCATGCCTTTATTGAGAGTAGCTTGTAGCTCACCTTGGATCTCCTCTCCCATGGAGTCTAGTGATGCAATGTGAGTCTCCACTTTCTCAAGCTTCTCCCCCATGTCGCCCATGGTCACCTCCACCTTGGCCAGCCTACCGTCCATGGTAGACCATATATCTCTTGAACTGGCTTTCCTACCTCTTCCACACCTCTACTCTTGGGCCTTTGGTTGTTGGGTAGCAACGTTGCTTTAGGATGCCATCTCCTCAATCACGATCTAACTTGCACAACATAAACACGTAGAATCGAACTCACTCTGATACCAACTGTCATGGGCTTCGACCTTAGACTCAGAATCCGTGCGACCTTAGGCTTGGAATCTCCTCCTTTATGCCTAAGTCAATCTAAAACACAAGTGTGCAGGCACTAGAACAATGGGAAGGGCTGATTACACAAGTTAAAGAGAAACAGGATAACAAGGTAAAATGCTAGAAATATGCTCTGTATTCACTGAAACATAAGTGTTTGATGGTGTACAAATGAGGGTGGAGCAGCCCTCTATTTATAGTTGAGGCTCTAGCTACACTTAATGGTAATATCCCTAGAATAAATGCTAAAATCAAGGGATTGCAAAGATTACAATCAATTAGGATTCTAACACCTGATTTTTAGGGTCAACCAAATCTGCTAAGAGGCTCCTGCTGATCTTGCAAGCTTCCAGAAGCTTCACTTGTGTATCTAGCACCTTGGGCCCCTCTGGATGTGGTGTAGACAGCCTGCATGCTAGGCCTTGGCCTCACGGGTTGGCCTGCAAGTTGGGCAGGCATTCTGGCCTTGTCTTCTAGGCCTTGCACGCCAATACCCGCTTGCGTGCCTGGTGTGCGGGTCTCAACCTCTAGCTCACGTGCTGGTGCGCCAGATGTGCCTGGCATGCCCTCCCAAGGCATGACACTTGGCCCTTATATTTGCCTCCTATCCCTCAACAAAGCTCAACAATTCACACCCCCCTAAAGAGCATATGAGATTTTACAGGTTTGCTGCCAGTAACCATTCAAGTGTCTGAAATGGGGACACTTTTTTCAAATGGCCACAAAATCTTATACACTTTGAGTATTTAGCTGAATTTTTTTTTTGCATACCAACAAAAATACAAGGATCAGGTCTACCAATTTTGGGGCCAAAACTCCTTGTAAAAAAAGTTTAAAAAATCTCGAACCGTAAAAAATTTCAAAAATCATGAAAAATAGAAAATGAGTCATCTTGCCATGAAACTTCACATGAAGGCTTAAGAGACCATTGTATGAATTTACAAGCCATAAAAATGGCATTGGCAGGGCAAAAATATGAAGATGTACCTAAACCCACCTACCACCCTATTGGGCAAGCATGGTGCTCGGCCCAGGCTCAGGACACCCGCACATGGTGTGCGGGCACTGGAGAGTGGTCATATAAATTCACAGACCATAAAAATGGCATTGGCATGGTAGAAATATGAAGATGTGCCTAAACCCACCTACCACCCGATCGTGGCGCTCATTGGTACTCGCCCCGCGCTTAGGACACCCGCACGTGCTGCGCGAGCATTGAGGAGCGTTCATATGAATCCATGGACCAAAAAAATGGCTTTGGCACTGTAGAAACATGAAGATATCCCTGAACCCACCTACTGCCCGGTCGTGGTGTGCAGGGTGCATGGCCCGGGCCCAAGTTCGACCGCTTGGTGCGTGACCCAACATGGGCTAATGCTGTTCGAGGGAACTGCCCGCACCAAGGTCTAGCATGCATCGATGGTGGTGGAAGCATGCACCAAGACCAAGGGCCAACATGTCTCAATGGTGGTTGAGGCATATGCATGTGTCACAGTTAGTAAGCAAGCTGGGACTGGCCCCGAGGTTGTAATGGGATAGGGTTCAACAGTCGGGGGGACTAGGCCTTAAGGCCTACTCGAGGCACAGGTCATGGGGAATTGGACTGGGATAGTGGTGCGGGAAATGATCAGGACTCCAGGGGCTCAGGCTCGATGTTAGGTTCGACAGAATTGAGCCAGGCCCAGGTGAGGGTGTTGGTGGGCGGTGCATGGGCACGCAGTCAGACCGATGTGCGGGCACTGATGATCAAGGTGTGGGCATGCGATCAAACCAGGGTTGTCCAAGGTAGCAGCCTGCACCGAGTGCCAGTGTCGTGCCTTGGGCGTGCGTACCAAGAGTTAAGGCTCGTGCCCCAACGATTAAGGCTCGAGCACCGTACGCAGAGGCGGGGGTTCCAACAATAGTCATTGCTAGTGCTGTCCAGATCGTTCGCCCGAAAGTCCAGCCTATCTGCGGCACTAAGACCAGGCCCACAACATACTCGTATCACATCCAGGTGGTCCCAGGGAGTGGGGCTGAACCAGAACCATATAGAAAGCCTGCAGGATCTGCAGCACACAGAAGAGGAGCTAACCGATCCTCAGCTTGTGTATTCTACCTCTCTAGCCGGCTTAGTGTTTGCACACTTATTTCGTAGGTTGACTTAGGTATACAGAGTTCATTCCTAGTCTAAGCACTGACCAGATCGAGGGTTGTGGTAGCAAAAACCGCAGTAGGATCGACAGCACACAGAGGGGGACTTGGTCGATCCTCAGCTTAGGCATTCTACCTCTCTGGTTGGCTTAATGCCTGCACGCTCATTTTGTAGGTTGACTTAGGCATACAGAGTTCATTCCCAATCGGGACTGAAGGACGAAGGGCCCCAGGTCATGCCCAACCTCGGAGGGGGCCGACATAAAAAAAAGGAAGGTCGGTGGGGTAAGGGGATGGGGAAAGGGGAGGGATGAATCGAAGCGACAAAGGGTTGAATCTCAGTGGATCGTAGCAGCAAGGCCACTCTGCCACTTACAATATCCCGTCATGTATTTAAGTCATCTGTAAAGGATTCTACCCTTTGCTCGATGGGAATTGAGCTCCAAGAAGGCCTGTGTGGCTCGTTCATCGAGGGGGCTGCACTTACGATACGTGCCCTTAGGGGCCATGGGCCCCTATTGCAAGTCGGCAATCGGGCGATGGGAGAACGCATCATTTCTAGCCCAGATGCTGACTTAGAGGCATTCAATCATAATCAAACGCATGGTAGCTTCAACCAAGTGCGATGACCAATTGTGCGAATCAATAGTTCCTCTCGTACTAGGTTGAATTACTATCATGCCGTCGCCATTAGTAGGGTAAAACTAACCTGTCTCACGACGGTCTAAACCCAACTCACGTTCCCTATTGGTGGGTGAACAATCCAACACTTAGTGAATTCTACTTCACAATGGTAGGAAGAGCCGACATCGAAGGA
>NW_019167937.1:13418053-13430553 GCF_002303985.1 Durio zibethinus | reverse complement strand
TCATTAGGGCCTGGCCTTTATCCCAACGGTAGGGTATAGGTCGTGCATTTAAGCGCCATCCATTTTTTAGGCTAGTTGATTTGGCAGGTGAGTTGTTACACACTCCTTAGCAGATTTCAACTTCCATGACCATCATCCTACTGTCTTAATCGACCAACACCCTTTATGGGTTCTAGGTTAGCGCACAGTTGGGCACCGTAACCCAACTTTTGGTTCATCCTACATCGCCAGTTTTGCTTACCAAAAATGGCCCACTTAAAGCTCTCGATTTCGTGGCGTTGCTCAACGAAGCAGCCACGCCGTCCTACCTATTTAAAGTTTGAGAATAGGTTGAGGGCGTTGCACCCTCGATGCCTCTAATCATTGGCTTTACCTAATAAAACTCGACGGGGGCTCCAGCTATCCTGAGGGAAACTTCGAAAGAAACCAGCTACTAAACAGTTCGATTAGTCTTTCGCCCCTATACCCAAGTCAGACAAACGATTTGCACATCAGTATCGCTGTGGGCCTCCACCAGAGTTTCCTCTGGCTTCGTCCCACTCAGGCATAGTTCACCATCTTTCGGGTCCTGATGGGCATGTTCGCACTCGAACCCTTCTCAGAAGATCAAGGTCGATCGACGATGCACCCACGAGGGATCCTGCCAATCAACTTCCTTACACCTTATGGGTTTTCTGGCCCATTGACTCGCATGCATGTCAGACTCCTTCGTCCGTGTTTCAAGACAGGTCGGATGGGGAGCCCACAAGCTGATGTTGAGAGCACGTAGGTGACGAGGCACATCAAGATGATGTGTGCTACATTCTACGATCACGGTGATGATGTCTCTGTAGTTACATCGAAAGCCCGGGCTTGGGCCACCATCGTGACCTGCATTGATCCATGCCCTGAGTCGATCAGTGGACCAGCTCTCATCATTCCACATCTGACCGAGTGCATCATCGGTCCCATCCGCTTCCTTTCGATAATTTCAAGCACTCTTTGACTCTCTTTTCCAAGTCCTTTTCATCTTTCCCTCGTGATACTTGTTCGCTATCGGTCTCTCACCCGTATTCAACCTTGGATGAAATTTACCGCCTGATTGGGGTTGTATTCCCAAACAACCCGACTAGCAGATAGCGCCTCATGGTGCGATAGGGTCTGGGCACAACGGGGCTCTCACCCTCTCCAGCACCCCTTTCCAGGGGACTTAAGCTCTGTCCATCGTTGAGGATGCTTTTCCAGATTATAATTCGGATGCCGAGGGCACTCGATTCTCAAGCTGGGCTCTTCCCAGTTCGCTCGTCGTTACTAGGGGAATCCTGGTAAGTTTCTTTTGCTCCACTTATTGATATGCTTAAACTCAACGGGTGATCCCGCCTGCCCTGGGGTCACGACGCGAGCATCGATCGAGCGATACGGGGGGTCTGATGAGGTCCGAGTGGACAACAAGCATGCATCATCAGGGACGAGGCACGGTGGGAGCTCTACCACCGATGGTCACGATGCTGTCGTTGTCGGGGATTCACTTTTGGGCCAACCACGACCAATGAGATCACGAGAGGGCATCTTCCGCCCGTCCCCTTGCCCCAGAGCTCGACGGGCGGGGTGTCGAATGGGGGTCGACGGTGCATGACACCCAGGCAGGTGTGCCCTTGGCCTAATGGCTTCGGGTGCAACTTGCATTCAAAGACTCGATGGTTCATGGGATTCTACAATTCACACCAAGTATCGCATTTCGCTACATTCTTCATCGATGCAAGAGCTGAGATATCCATTACCAAGAGTTGTTTCATTTTTTCATGACAAAAGGAGTCGCGGCGCTGCCCGCTCATGCACCACGAATGGGATGGCAACGGCATGGTGCTCCATTTTCATTTTGATTCCTTAGCGGGATTCACGTTGGGGGTTCATTGTTCGACAGTGGGTGAGCTGACACCGATCGTTTGGCCTGCCCCATAGGGGGGATGAATCGATCATCGTGCCTGCCTGGGGCTGAAAGGGGCTCGAGGCGTGGGAGCACCCTCGCCCCCTTGGTGTTTCGTTAACGTGTTCGCGGGTCATCTGTCGAGCAGGGATTCGACAATCATCCTTCCGTAGGTTCACTTACGAAAACCTTGTTACGACTTCTCCTTCCTCTAAATGATAAGGTTCAGTGGACTTTTCGCGAAGTCACGGGCGGTGAACCATCATGTCGTCGCGATTTGAACACTTCACCGGACCATTCAATCAGTAGGAGCGATGGGTGGTGTGTACAAAAGATAGGGATGTAGTCAACAAGAGCTAATGACTCGTGCTTACTAGGAATTCCTCATTGAAGACCAATAATTGCAATGATCTATCCCCATCATGATGAAATTTCAAAGATTACCCGAGCCTATCGGCCAAGGCTATAGACTCGTTGAATACATCAGTGTAACGCCCGTGTGGCCCAGAACATCTAAGGGCATCATAGACCTATTATTGCCTTAAACTTCCTTGGCCTAAGTGGCCATAGTCCGTCTAAGAAGCTAGCCACGAAGGATCACCTTTGCGTAGCTAGTTAACAGGCTGAGGTCTCATTCGTTAATGAAATTAACCAGACAAATCATTCCACCAACTAAGAACGGCCATGCACCACCACTCATAGAATCAAGAAAGAGCTCTCAGTTTGTCAATCCTTACTATGTCTGGACTTGGTAAGTTTCCTCGTGTTGGGTAAAATTAAGCCGCAAGCTCCACTCCTGGTGGTGTCCTTCCATCAATTCCTTTAAGTTTTAGCCTTATGACCATACTTCCCTCGGAACCCAAAGACTTTGATTTCTAATAAGGTGTCGACGGAGTCCTAAAAGTAACATCCACCGATCATTGGTCGGCATCGTTTATGGTTGAGACCAGGACGGTATCTGATCATCTTCGAGCCCCCAACTTTCGTTCTTGATTAATGAAAACATCCTTGGCAAATGCTTTCGCAGTTGTTCGTCTTTCATAAATCCAAGAATTTCACCTCTGACTATGAAATAAGAATGCCCCCGACTATCCCTGTTAATCATTACTCCGATCTCGAAGGCCAACATAATAGGATCAAAATCCTATGATGTTATCCCATGCTAATTTATACAAGCGTAGGCCTGCTTTGAGCACTCTAATTTTTTCAAAGTAATAGTGTCGAAAGAACAACCCGGGTAATTAAGTCCAGGAGCGTATCACTGGCAGTAAGGACGAGTAGATCGGTGCTCACCGTGAGACAAATCAGACGACCCAACCCTAGTTCCAACTACGAGCTTTTTATCTGCAACAACTTAAATATATGCTATTGGAACTGGAATTACCGCGGCTGCTGGCACCAGACTTGCCCTTCAATGGATCCTCGTTAAGGGATTTAGATTGTACCCATTCCAATTACCAGACTCATAGAGCCCGGTATTGTTATTTATTGTCACTACCTCATTGTGTCAGGATTGGGTAATTTGCATGCCTGCTGCTTTCCTTAGATGTGGTAGCCGTTTCTTAGGCTTCCTCTCTAGAATCAAACCTTAATTCTCCATCACCCGTCACCACCATAGTAGGCCACTATCCTACCATCGAAAGTTGATAGGGTAGAAATTTGAATGATGCATCGCCGGCACAAAGGTCATGCGATCCATCGAGTTATCATGAATCATCAGAGCAACGGGCATAGCCCGTGTCAACCTTTTATCTAATAAATGCATCCCTTCTAGAAGTTTGGGTTTGTTGCACGTATTAGCTCTAGAATTACTACGATTATCCGAGGAGTAGATACCATCAAACAAACTATAACTGATTTAATGAGCCATTCACAGTTTCACAGTCTGAATTAGTTTATACTTACACATGCATGGTTTAATCTTTGAGACAGGCATATGACTACTGGCAAGATCAACTAGGTAGCATTCCTTCGAGACGTTGGCATTGCGTGGGCCTCGAGCACTAACCAAGCGGCCGAGAGAGCCCGACATGGAGCGCAAACGTCGTGCATGTCGAGCAAGTGAAATGCATAGCATCGGACGAACGGAGGTCAAGAGCCCGTGCCCGCTAAACATTTCGCATCCGAGAGCACGATCGAACGCCGATGCACCAATGTGGCCACGGAGGATTGGGTGGCGCACTTGGGACACCAACCATGATTGATGTCTGACCCGTCACCCATAGGGACACGAGATGGATGAGGGATGGTGAGACATTCGGTTTCCATCGATTTAAGTATGTAGCATAGGATCTTGATCGTGCCTCTGAGGTACAATGATCGCATGGGGAAAGATTAAAGAGGATGATAGGTCGACAGTTCGATGCATCAAGCACGGAGCCTGCCAACACGCACAACCATAGCACCACTCATATACCCATTGTGTGCAAGTGGCAGCATCCACGCGCGTCGGTCCACAACCCACCCGATCGATTACTCGACCAGCAGGCGAAGGAAATGACGTGCGAGGCCATGCCACAATCGCTTGGCACGAGAAAAACACAAGTAAGGGCCACGAGACTGCCCCTGCCATCCGACAGGCAACCGAGACCGCACGCGCGAGATCCGCTGACACCACCCCAGGAGGACCTTGCCTGATTCAGGTTCTTATTCCTGGGGTCTCGGGTAGCATCGGTTGCGTGCACGACCTCGTCGAGGCCAAGGCATTTTTATGGTTGACGAGAAGGGACCGCGAGACTGTCAAATACTGAGAGACTTGGTCGGGCCAAGCCCGTAACCGCAGCTTCTGCTCAGACCACCCCAGGGAGCTGTTGCTCAATTCAAGAACTTGGTCTAGGGTCTAGGGCAGCATTCATCGCGTGCATGGGCTCGAGCTCGGCTCTTCTTTTTTGCATGTACGCCAACCGGTCGACGTCATGGGTGCCTGTTGATCACCGGAGCAACCAATTATCGGATAAAATGGTCGGAAGGCATGTATACCTTGTATTTCACTCGAGGGATGTTGCCCTAGGTATACATAATGGGAGGCCCATCATGCACACCTACTCCCCTCGTGAGGGGGGAGAGGGGGTGTCGGACCACCACCCCCTAAAGAGCATTAGAGATTTTAAAGATATGCTACCAGTAGACCTTAAAGTGTCTGAAACAGGGATACTTTCTCCAAACAAGCATATCCCACACCGAGGGTGAGCAGGTGTCGATAGTGGTCGAGGCATGTGCTCGCACCAAGGGCCAGCGCATACCGATGGTGTTTGTGTGACTGCCAACACCAAGGGCCATCTTCTACCTATCCTGATCGAGGCAGGTGCCCACATCGATTCTAGCTTATGTGCATGCTAATTGAGGCATGCATGCACCGATGGTGGTCGAGGCATCTGCCCGTAGCAAGGCCCAGCACATACTGATAGTGTTCGAGGGAATCGCCCACACCAAGGCCCATCTTCTGTCGATGCTGATCAAGGCATGGCACGTGTCAACGGTGATCAAGTCAAATGCTCGCACCAAGGGCCGGCTTGTGCCGATGGTGGTCGAGGCATGTGCCTGTGTCACGGGTTCTGACCTTAGACTCAGAATCCGTGTGGCCTTAGGCTTGGAATCTCCTCCTTTATGCCTAAGTTAGCCTAAAACACAAGCGTGCAGGCACTAGAACAATGGGAAGGGCTGATTATGCAAGTTAAAGAGAAATAGGATGAACAAGGTAGAATGCTAGAATATGCTATGTATTCACTGAAACAGAAGTGTTTGATGGTGTACAAATGAAGGTGGAACAGCCCTCTATTTATAGTTGAGGCTCCAGCTACACTTAATGGCAATATCCCTAGAATAAAGGCTAAAATCATGGAATTATACAGATTACAATTAATTAAGATGCTAATTCCTAATTTTCAGGGTTAACCAAATCTGTCAGGATGCTCCTGCTGATCCTACCTACTTCCAGAAGCTTCACTTGCATATCTAGCACCTTGGGCCCTTTTGGATGTCGTGTGAGCAGCTTGTATGCCAGGCCCTGGTCTCGCCTAACCTGCAAGCTGGGCGGGTGTTTTGAACTCATTTGCTAGGCTTTGTACGTAGATAATCGCCAGCACGCCTGGTTTGCGGGCCTCAACCTCTAGCTCACCTGCTGGTGCGCCTGATGTGCCTGGCACGCCCGCCCAGGGTGTGACATTCTCCCCCACTTGATTGTGTAACACCCTCGTTACATCTTCTACATGGTACTACCTGATCTGGTCCCCGAACTGTTATAAGTCATCTGCTAGTTCCCAGCTTGCCTCATTGTCTGAAAGTCCCCTCCAGCGCATCAAGTACTCTTGTCTTGGTTGATAGTTCTTCTATCTCACCTCTCGATCAGTTATGATGCTTTGGACCTCCTTCTCATATGAGGCCCTTGCTCCCAATGGTGCACGCTTTGACTCTGCCCGTCCTGGATCTCCCTCATCCTCATGGGACGGCTTGAGCATGCTCACATGGAACACCAGGTGTACCCTCAACTTGGGTGGAATATCCAGCTTGTAGGCAACCTTGCCTACCCTCTTGACTACTTGGAAAGGTCTTTCATACCTCTGGACTAGGCCTTTCTGCAGTCTCCTGTGGCACACAATGGGATGTAACTTCACCAACACCAAGTCTCCAACTTGGAACTGTACAACCCACCTATTATGGTCTACCCACTTCTTTGACCTCTTGGTCACCTTACATCGATTCTAGCTTATGTGCATGCTAATTGAGGCATGCATGCACCGATGGTGGTCGAGGCATCTGCCCGTAGCAAGGCCCAGCACATACTGATAGTGTTCGAGGGAATCGCCCATACCAAGGCCCATCTTCTGTCGATGCTGATCAAGGCATGGCACGTGTCAAAGGTGATCAAGTCAAATGCTTGCACCAAGGGCCGGCTTGTGCCGATGGTGGTCGAGGCATGTGCCTGTGTCACGAGTTCTGACCTTAGACTCAGAATTCGTGTGGCCTTAGGCTTGGAATCTCCTCCTTTATGCCTAAGTTAGCCTAAAACACAAGCGTGCGGGCACTAGAACAATGGGAAGGGCTGATTATGCAAGTTAAAGAGAAATAGGATGAACAAGGTAGAATGCTGGAATATGCTTTGTATTCACTGAAACAAAAGTGTTTGATGGTGTACAAATGAAGGTGGAGCAGCCCTTTATTTATAGTTGAGGCTCCAGCTACACTTAATGGCAATATCCCTAGAATAAAGGCTAAAATCATGGAATTATACAGATTACAATTAATTAAGATGCTAATTCCTGATTTTTAGGGTCAACCAAATCTGTCAGGATGCTCCTGCTGATCCTACCTACTTCTAGAAGCTTCACTTGCATATCTAGCACCTTGGGCCCTTTTGGATGTTGTGCGAGCAGCTTGTATGCCAGGCCCTGGTCTCACCTGACCTGCAAGCTGGGCGGGTGTTCTGAACTCGTTTGCTAGGCTTTGTACGTAGATAATCGCCAGCACGCCTGGTCTACGGGCCTCAACCTCTAGCTCACCTGCTGGTGTGCCTGATGTGCCTGGCACGTCCGTCCAGGGTGTGACATTCTCCCCCACCTGATTGTGTAACACCCTCGTTGCATCTTCTACATGGTACTACCTGATCTGGTCCCCGAACTGTTATAAGTCATCTACTAGTTCCCAGCTTGCCTTACTGTCTGAAAGTCCCCTCCAGCGCATCAAGTACTCTTGTCTTGGTTGATAGTTCTTCCGTCTCACCTCTCGATCAGTTATGATGCTTTGGACCTCCTTCTCATATGAGGCCCTTGCTCCCAATGGTGCACGCTTTGACTCTGCCCGTCCTGGATCTCTCTCATCCTCATGGAACGGCTTGAGCATGCTCACATGGAACACCGTACCCTCAACTTGGGTGGAATATCCAGCTTGTAGGCAACCTTGCCTACCCTCTTAACTACTTGGAAAGGTCCTTCATACCTCTGGACTAGGCCTTTCTATAGCCTCCTGTGGCACACAATGGGATGTAACTTCACCAACACCAAGTCTCCAACTTGGAACTGTACATCCCACCTATTATGGTCTACCCACTTCTTTGACCTCTTGGTCGCCTTGTGTAGACAAACTCTGGCCAAGTCAATTTGCTCTTGCCATGCCTTGGCAAACTTGTAAGCTGCTGGATTTGACCCTATATAACCTGCAGCAATCGAACCGGGTGTTAGTGGTTGTTGCCCTGTCATAACCTCAAATGGGCTCTGGTTCGTTGCCTCGCTCCTTTGCAAGTTGTAGGAAAATTGTGCAACATCTAGCAGCTTTGGCCAGTCCCTTTGTGTGGCACTCACATAGTGCCTGAGGTAGACCTCCAATAGTCCACTCACTCATTCTATCTACCCATCGGTCTGTGGATGCATGCTGGTGGAAAAGTTCAAGTCTGACCCCGACAGCTTGAACAACTCAGTCCAGAACCTGCCTATGAAATGCCCGTCCCGATCACTAACAATGGTCCTCGACACTCCCCAGTACTTAACCATATTCTTCAAGAACAATCGAGCTGCCTCCTTGGTTGGGCACTCATCAGTTGCTAGAATGAAGATTCCATACTTGGAAAACCTGTCCACCACTACCATGATGCTTCCAAACCCTTCTGCTTTAGGTAAACCGACTATGAAGTCCAGAGAAACACTCTCCCATGGTTACTTTGGCACTAGCAATGGCTCCAAGAGACCGCCTAGTTTCTTCAGCTCCACTTTTTTGGCACACAAGACAAGTCTTTACATAGGCCTTTACATTGTCCCTCATGTGTAGCCAGTAGTACCAGTCCTCGATTCAACGCCAAGGTATGACTCACTCCGGGGTGTCCAACCCACCTTGAATCATGGCATTCTTACAAAACTTCCTTGTGGAGCTTTTCGTGCTACGGCATAAACAGTCTATTGCCCCTGGTGTACAACAAGCCATCCTGTAACCAAAATTGCCTAGTTTTACCTTGCTGGGCATACTCCATCAAAGCTTTGGTTATAGGATCATGCACAAGTCCCTCCTTGATGCGCGGCACCAGTGACCCCTCTGGTTGGGTAATGGCAGCAAGGTTAGCCTTTCTGCTTAGGGCATTTGCCACTAGGTTCACCTGTCCTGGCTTGTACTCCATCTGGAAATCAAATTTTGCAAGAAAATCTTGTCATCTAACCTACTTGGGGGATAGCTTCTTTTGCATTTGAAAGTAGTTGGTCGCCACATTATCCATCCTCACCATGAACCTCGACCCTAACAGGTAATGGCGCCAAGTGCACAAGCAGTGTACCACTGCAGTCATCTCCTTCTCTTGGACCTTGTACCTACGTTCAGTCTCATTCAGCTTCTTGCTCTCGAATGCGACTAGACGTCCCTCTTGCATCAACACACCCCCTATGGCAAAGTCTGATGCATTCGTATGCACCTCATATGGCTTGGCATGGTCTGGAAAGGACAAGACTGGCTCCTCGATCATAGCCTGCTTCAACCTGTCAAAGGCTTTCAGGCACCCTACGCTCTACTCCAATACTCTCCCTTTCTCGAGCAAGTCAGTCAATGGCGTGGCTATTGCTGAGTGACCTTTGATGAAGCACCTGTAGTAGTTAACTAGCCCAAGGAATGATCTCAACTCAGTGACCTTGGCTGGCGGTTGCCACTCCAGGATGGCATGTGTCTTGCCTTCATCCATGTGTATCCTACCACCTCTCACTATGTGGCCAAGGAACGGGATCTCTTGCTGGGTGAATGAGCACTTCTCCCACTTGAAAAATAGCTTGTGCGCTCGTAACACCTCAAACACCTGTCTCAAGTGGTCTACATGCTCTCCCAAAGTTTGGCTATAGATCACAATGTCATCCAAATAAACCACAACAAACCGATCAAGGAATAACTGAAGTATCTTGTTCATAAGGGTACAGAATGTTGATGGGGCATTCGTGAGTCCGAAAGGCATCACCAAGAACTCATACAAACCATATCGAGTGACACATGCTATCTTCGGCTCATCTCCCTCCGCGATCTTGACTTGATAGTAGCCCAACCTCAAATCCAGCTTGGTGAACCAACTTGCACTCCCAAGTTGGTCGAACAAGTCCACAATGAGTGGGATAGGGTACTTGTTCTTGATGGTCAGCTTGTTCAAAGCCCGGTAGTCTATGCACAGCCGCAACGACCCATAATGCTTGCACTGGAATAGAATTGATGCACCATAGGGTGCCTTCGATGGCCTGATGAAGCCAGCATCAACTAACTCTTTGAGCTGCTTCCTCAACTCCTTCAACTCTGGTGGAGACATTCGGTAAAGGGCTCTAACTAGTGGCTTGGCCTCGGACACCAACTCAATCTTGTGGTCTACCTCCCTCTTAGGTGGTAGCTTGTTAGGCAGCTTTGCGGGCATCACATCACTAAAGGTCTTCAGCACCTTTAGCACCTCCAAGGGTGACTCGGTCTCTTTCTCCCTTGGCTCATCATATTTCAGGGCTGCCAAGAAGGTGTTTTCTTGTTTGCTTACCGCCTTGGCAAATTGGATGGCTAACACCACCCGTGACCTAACTCCAGACCCTCTCCTCAATGGCACTAGGCATTGGCACCATGCATCCAAGATGCAAACACAATCGGTAAAAGGCAAAAAGAGGGCGTTAATCCGAACAAGGAAATCCAACCCAATCACAAACTCATAGTCATCAAGGGGTATTACCTCTATGGTCTCCTTGCCTTTCCAGTCTCCAAGCTACAACTCTACTTCTCGTACTACTCCAATGCTTGGAACCTCCTTGGAGTTCACCGTTTTAATGGTACCAATCCCTTTCTGCACCTTTAGTCTGAGCTTCTGGGCTCCATCACCTGAAATAAAAGGATGTGAGGCATTTGTGTTGACTAGTGCGCTCACCTTCTGACCCGCAACCATCAGATCTGTAAACATCAAGCCCTTCGACTTGCAGCTCCCCTTCCTCTGGACAGTATTGAGCATCAACGACCTAAGCTTTACTGCCCCTGACTCTGGCTCCTCGTCAGACTCCTTGTCTACAGCAGCCAGCTTACCCTTCTACGGGTAATTGCATGCTATGTGGCTCCCTCCACATAGGTAGCATGCTAGTGGCTTTCGATCCTCCTTTGTTTTCAACTTGCCTGCTGGTGGCTTCCTCTCACCATCCTTGGTTGAATGGTCTCGGTCTCCATCCTTGGACTCCCGATCATAATCCTTCCCCTTGGACTGCTTCTTTCGGTCCCTATCCTCCGTGCCCTTACACTTGGGCTTGGAAGACTTGAACTTGTTCAGAGGCTTGAACTCTATCAAGGCCTCGACAGTAGTCATGGCTTTAGCCAAGTCATGAACTCCTCTCCATTGTAGCTCATGCTTCACCCACGGCTTCAGCCCATCCATGAAAGCAAATAAGGTGTTCTTCTCACCTAGATCTGAGATCTGTAGCATCAGTTCAGAGAATTTCTGGACATACTCCCTTATGTCCCCTTGCTGGCTCAACCTTCACAACTTTGCTCACGCCTCATCAACGGCATACTCCGGGTAAAATTGTTCTCTGAACTCCTTTTGGAACTCTGCCTAGGTTCCAATCTTAGCGCTCCTATGCCTGACATCATTACACCTGTGCCTCCACCATAATAAGGCTACATCAGTGAGATACATAGCAGTGGTGCTTACCTTTATCACCTCATCTTGCATGCCTATGGCCTGGAAATACTACTCCATACCCCAAAGGTAGTTGTCTACTTCCTTGGCTACCCTAGTCCCCTTGAACTCCTTAGGCTTGGGGACATCCAATCTGGATTTGGACACTTTGGCAAACATGCCATTCCCAATGGTAGTCTTGCAAGCAACGAGCTCACTGGTAAGTTTCTCCATCCGCTTACGCATGGCCTTCATGCCATCGCGCAAGGTCAGCACTTCAGCCTCCAAGGTTTGATTCTTTTGGGTGAACACATTCAAGCCTTTATTGGGAGTAGCTTGCAGCTCACTTTGGATCTCCTCCCCCATGGAGTCTAGTGATGCAATGTGAGTCTCTACCCCTTCAAGCTTCTCCCCCATGTCGCCCATGGTCACCTCCACCTAGGCCAACCTACCGTCCATGGTAGACCAGATGTCTTTAGAACTGGCTTTCCTCGCTTTTCCATACCCATGCTTTTGGGCCTCTGGTTGTTGGTTAGCAGCATCTCTTTGGGATGCCATCTCCTCAATCACGATCTAACTTGCATAACACAAACATGCAGAATCAAACTTGCTCTGATACCAACTGTCACGGGCTCTGACCTTAGACTCAGAATCCGTGCAGCCTTAGGCTTGGAATCTCCTCCTTTATGCCTAAGTCAACCCAAAACACAAGTGTGTGGGCACTAGAACAATGGGAAGGGCTGATTACACAAGTTAAAGAGAAACAGGATGAACAAGGCAGAATGCTGGAATATGCTATGTATTCACTGAAACAGAAGTGTTTGATGGTGTAGAAATGAGGGCGGAGCAGCCCTCTATTTATAGTTGAGGCTCCAGCTACACTTAATGGCAATATCCCTAGAATAAAGGCTAAAATCATGGGATTATACAGATTACAATCAATCAGGATGCTAACTCCTGATTTTCAGGGTCAAATAAATCTGCTAGGATGCTCCTGCTGAT
>NW_019167937.1:13363053-13408053 GCF_002303985.1 Durio zibethinus | reverse complement strand
CATCAATCAGCTTCCTTGCACCTTATGGGTTTCTTGGCCCATTGACTTGCACGCATGTCAGACTCCTTGGTCCATGTTTCAAGACAGGCCAGATGGGGAACCTACAGGCCGACGTCGGGAGCACATAGGTGTCGAGGCATGTTGAGGCAGCACGTGCTGCATTCCACGATTGCGATGATGACGTCTTCGTGGGCACATCGAAAGCCTAGCCTTGGGTCATCGATGCGACCCGCATCGATCCATGCCCCTAGCCGATCGATGGACTGGCTCTCATCGTTCCACATCCGATCGGGGTGTATCACAGGCCCCCATCCACTTCCCTTTTGACAATTTCAAGCACTCTTTGACTCTTTTTTCAAAGTCCTTTTCATCTTTCCCTCGTGGTACTTGGTCGTTATCGATCTTTCGCCTGTATTCAGCCTTGGACAGAATTTACCACCCGATTGGGGCTGCATTCCCAAACAATCCGACTCGCGAAGAGCACCACATGGCGCGATAAGGTCCAGGCATAACGGGGCTCTTACCCTCTTTGGTACCCCTTTCCAGGGGACTTGGGCCCGGTCCACCGCTGAAGACGCTTCTTCAGACTACAATTCAGTTATCGGGGGTGCTCGATTCTCAAGCTGGGCTCTTCTCGGTTCACTCACCGTTACTAGGGGAATCTTGGTAAGTTTCTTTTCCTTCACTTATTGATATTATTAAACTCAGCAGGTGGTCTCGCTTGACCTGGGGTCACGATACGAGCATCGATTGAGCAATGCGAGGGGTCCGACGGGGTCCGAGTGGACAACGAGCGCGTGTCACCGGGGATGAGGCACGTCGGGAGCTCTACCACCGACGGTCATGACACTGTCATTGCCAGGGATTCATTTTTGGGCCAACCACTATCGACAGGATCGTGGGAGGCTATCTTTCACCCGCCCCCTTCCCCCGGAGCTCGATGGGTAGGGGGTCGAGGGGGGTGATGGTGCATGACACCCAGGCAGGCGTGCCCTCAGCCTTATGGCTTGGGGCGTAACTTGCATTGAAAAACTTGATGGTTCACGGGATTCTTCAATTCACACCAAGTATTACATTTCGGTACATTCTTCATTGATGCGAGAGCTGAGATATCCGTTGCCGAGAGTCATTTCATTTTTTCATGACAAAAGGAGTCAGACGCCCCCCTCCCACACGTACCACAAACGGGATGGTGACGATGCACGGGCTTTGTTTTCATTTCAGTTCTTTGGCACGATTCATGTTAGGAGTTCATTGTTCGACAGCGAGGGAGACGATGTCGATCGTTTCGCTTGCCTGATAGGGGGCACGAAGCGATCGTCACACCCACCCAGGGTCGAAAGGGGCTCGGGGCATGGGGGGACCCTTGCCCCCTCGGTGTTTCATTAACGCGTCCGTGGGTTATCCGTTGAGTGGGGTTTCGACAATGATCCTTCCATAGGTTCACCTACAGAAACCTTGTTACGACTTCTCCTTCCTCTAAATGATAAGGTTCAGTGGACTTCTAGCGATGTTACGGGCAGTGAACCGTCCACATTGCCGTGATCCGAACACTTCATCGGATCATTCAATCAGTAGGAGTGACGAGCGGTGTGTATGAAAGGCAGGGACTTAGTCAACGCGAGCTGATGACTTGCACTTACTAGGAATTCCTTGTTGAAGAGCAACAATTGCAATGATCTATCCCCATCATGATGAAATTTTAAAGATTACTCGGGCCTGTCGACCAAGGCTATAGACTCATTGAATACATCATTGTAGTGCACGTGCGGCCCAGAAACATCTAAGGGCATCACAGACCTGTCATTGCCTCAAACTTCCTTGGCCTACGTGGCCATAGTCCCTCTACGAAGCTAGCCATGAAGGCTTACCTCCAAGTAGCTAGTTAGCAGGCTGAGGTCTCGTATGTTAATGAAATTAACCAAACAAATCGCTCCACCAACTAAGAACAGCCATGCACCACCACCCATAGAATCAAGAAAAAGCTCTCAGTCTGTCAATCCTTACAATGTCTGAACCTCATAAGTTTCCCTGCGTTGAGTCAAATTATGCCACAGGCTCCACTCTTGGTGGTGCCATTCCATCAATTCCTTTAAGTTTCAACCTTGCGACCATACTGCCCTCAAAACCCAAAGACTTTGATTTCTCATAAGTGCTGACGGAGTCCTAAAAGTAACATCCATCAATCCCTGGTCAGCATCATTTATGGTTGAGACTAGGACAGTATCTGATCGTCTTCGAGCCCCCAACTTTCGATTCTTGATTAATGAAAACATCTTTGGCAAATACTTTCACAGTTGTTCGTTTTTCATAAATCCAAGAATTTCACCTCTGACTATGAAATACGAATGCCCCCGATTGTCCCTATTAATCATTACTCCGATCCGAAGGCCAACACAATAAGATCGAAATCTTATGATGTTATCCCATGCTAATGTATACAAGCGTAGGCCTACTTTGAGCACTCTAATTTCTTCAAAGCAACAGCATCGGAAGAACGACCCGGGATATTAATTCTAAAAGTGCATCACCAGTAGTAGGGACGAGTAGATCGATGCTCACTGTGAGGCAGACCGGACGACCTAACCCTAGTTCCAACTATGAGCTTTTTAACTGTAACAACTTAAATATACACTATTGGAGCTGGAATTAATACGGCTACTAGCACCAGACTAGCCCTCCAATGGATCCTCGTTAAGGGATTTAGATTGTACTCATTCTAATTACCAGACTCATAAAGCCCGATATTGTTATTTATTGTTACTACCTCCTTATGTCAGAATTGGGTAATTTGCACGCCTGCTGCCTTCCTTGGATGTGGTAGCCGTTTCTCGGGCTCCCTCTCAGGAATCGAACCCTAATTCTCCATCACCCCGTCACCACCCTAGTAGGCCACTATCCTACCATCAAAAGTTGATAGGGCAAAAATTTGAATGACGTGTCACTGGCACAAAGGTCGTGCGATCCATCGAGTTATCATGAATCATCAGAGCAACGGGCATAGCCCGCATTGACCTTTTATCTAGTAAATGCATCCCTTCCAAAAGTTAGGGTTTGTTGCACGTATTGGCTCTAGAATTACTACGGTTATTTGAGTAATAGATACCATCAAGCAAACTATAACTGATTTAATAAGCCATTCACAGTTTCACAGTCTGAATTAGTTCATACTTACACACGAATGGCTTAATCTTTGAGACAAGCATATGACTACTGGCAGGATTAACCAAGTAGCATTCCTTCAGGACATTGGCACCACGTGAGCCTCGATGCACCGATCGAATGATAGAGAGAGCCCAACACTAAGTGCAAGCATCGTGCGTGTCGGGCACGTGAAATGCATAGCATCGGACGAACGGGGGTTGAGAGCTCGCGCCCGCTAAACATTCTGCATCTGAGAGCACGATCGAACACCGGTGCACCAATGTGGCCATGACGGATTGGGTGGCACGCTTGGGACACCGACCAAGATTGACGTTCGACCCGTAGCCCCTCAGGACATGAGACGGATGAGGGATGGCGAGACATCTGGTTTCCATCGATTCGGGTATGTAGCACAGGATCCCGATCGCACCCTCAGGGTATGACGATCGCATGAGGGAAGATTGAAGATGATGATAGGTCGACAGTTCGATGCATCGAGCACGGAGCCTGCCAACATGCATAACCATAGCACCACTCATATGCCTATTAGGTACAAGTGACAGCATCCACGCGCGTCAGTCCACAACCCACCCGATCAATTACTGGATGAGCAAGTGAGGAAATGACGTGCGAGGCCATGCCACAACCGCTTGGCATGGGAAAAACACAAGCAAGGGGCATGAGTCTGCCCCTACCATCCGACAGGCAACAACGATGCGATACAACCACTGCTTGGCCTGGCCATGACTGCACATACGAGCTCTGCTGGCACCACCCCAGGGGGACGTTGCTCGATTCAGGGACTTGCTCCTAGGGTTTTGGGTAGCATCGGCTGTGTGCACGACCTCATCAAAGCCAAGGCATTTTTATGGTCGACGAGAAGGGACCTCGAGACCATCAAATACCAAAAGACTTGGCTGGGCCATGCCCGTAATCGCAGCTTCTGCTCGCACCACCCCAGGGAGCCATTGCCCAATTCAAAGACTTGGTCTGGGGTCTAGGGTAACATCTGCCACGTGCACGAGCTTGAGCTTGGCTTTCTTTTTTCACATGCACACCAACCGGTCGAGGTCTTGGGCGCCTATCAGTCACCGGAGCAACCAATCATCGGATAAAATGGTTGAAAGGCATTTACACCCTATATTTCACTTAAGGGACGTTGCCCTGGGTGTACGCAATGGGAGGCCCATCACGCACACCTATTCTTTTCGTAGGGGAGGGAGAGGGGGTGCCGGACCACTACCCCCTAAAGAGCATTAGAGATTTTACAGATATGCCACTAGTAGACCTTAAAGTGTTTGAAACGGGGACACTTTTTCCAAACAGGCATATCCCGCATCGAGGGTGAGTAGGTGCCGATGGTGGTTAAGGCATGTGCCCGCACCAAGGGCCAGTGCGTGCCGATGGTGTTCGATGCGACTGCCCACACCAAGGGCCATCTTCTGCCTATGCTGATCGAGGTAGGTGGCCGCATTGATTCCAGCTTGTGCGCAATGCTGATTGAGGCATGCATGCACCGATGGTGGTTATGGCATCTACTCGTAGCATGGCCCAGCACGTACCGATGGTGTTCGAGGCAACCGCTCACACCAGGGCCCATCTTCTACCGATACTGATCAAGGCATGGCACGTGCCAATGGTGATAAAGGTAAGTGCCCATACCAAGGGTTGGTTTGTGTCGATGGTGGTCGAGGCATGTGCCTGCACCAAGGCCTAGCATGTGTCGATGATGTTTGAGGCAACTGCCCACACCAAGGCCCAGCATGTGCCGATGGTGTTCAATGCAATCGCCCACACCAGGGGCACCGATGGTTATCGAGGCAAGTGCTCGCACCAAGGGCCGGCTTATGCCTATAGTGCTTGAGGCAACCACTCGCACCAGAGACCATCTTTTATCGATGCTGATCGAGGTATGGCACATGCCGATGGTGGTCCAGGCAAGCACCCATACCAATGGCTAGCTTGTGATAATGGTGGTCATGGCATGTGCCCGCACCAAGGCCCAACATGTGCCGATGGTGCTCGATGCAACCGCCCGCACCAAGGGCCATCCTCTATTGATGCTCATCAAGGCATGCATGTGTCGATGGTAGTCAAGGCAAGTGCTTGTTCCAAGGGCCAGTTTGTGCTGATGGCAGTCAAGGCAAGTGCTTGTACCCAAGGGTTGCCTGTACTGATGACGGTTCATACATGTGCCATCACCATACGCCATCACGTGCCATTGATGGTTGAGGCCATGGTCAAAGTTTGATTTTGAGCCATGGTACACATGCTGGGCTTGGGCATGTGCTGGTGCAGCATTTTTTTTGCCCGAGGCACCATCACCGTAGCATCGTTGGAGAACCTGACCGACGGTATTGGGGGTTCCGACAATTGAGGGTTTGGGGGGGTGTACGCACATGATGTGCGATGGGTGCTTGTACTTGGCCCTTATATTGACCCTCTATCCCTCAACAAACCTCGACAACTCACACTCCCTTAAAGAGCATATGAGATCTTACAGGTTTGCTGCCAGTAACCATTCAAGTGTCTGAAATGGGGACACTTTTTTCAAATGGTCACAAAATCTTGTACACTTCGAGTTTTTAGCTAAATTTTTTATGCATAGTAAAAACAATACAAGGATCAGATCTACCAAATTTGGGGCTAAAACTCCTTATAAAAGTATTTTGAAAAATCCCGAACCAAAAAAAATTTCAAAAATCATGAAAAATAAAAAACGAGTCATCTTGGCATGAAACTTCACATGATGGCTTAGGGGACCATTGTATGAATTTACAAGCCATAAAAATGGCATTCGCATGGTAGAAATATAAAGATGTGCCTAAATCCACCTATCACCCGATCGTGGCACACATGTGCTCGGCTCGGGCTTAGGACACCCTCGCGTGGTGTGCAGGTGCTGGGGAGTGCTCATATGAATTCACTGGCCATAAAAATGGCATTGGCATGGCAGAAATATGAAGATGTTTCTAAACCCACCTATTATCCGATCGTGGTGATCATTTGTGCTTGGCCCGAGCTAAGGACACCCGCGCGTGGTGCGCGGGCATTGAGGAGTACTCATATGAATTCATGGACCACAAAAATGGCTTTGGCACTGCAGAAACATGAAGATATCCCTAAAACCACCTACTACCCGATCGTGGTGTGCAAGGTGCACGGCCTTGGCCTTGGCCTAGGCCTAGGTGCGACCGCTTGGTAAGTAACCCAGCACAGGCCGATGCTGTTCGAGGGAACTACCCACACCAATGTCCAGCATGTGTCGAGACCAAGGGCCAACATGTCTCGATGGTGGTCGAGGCATGTGCATGTGTCACGGTCAGCAAGCAAGCTGGGACTGGCCCTAGGGTTGTAGTGGGATAGGGTCCGACAGTCGGAGGGACCAGGCCTTAAGGCCTACTTGAGGTGCAGGTCATGGGGAACTGGATTAGGACAGTGGTACGGGCAGTGATCAGGACTCCAGGGGCTCAGACACGGTGTTAGGTTCAGTAGAATTGAGCCAAGCCTAGGTATAGGTGTTGGTGAGCAGTGCACGGGCACGCAGTCAGACTAACGTGCAGGCATTAATAATCAAGGTACGGGCATGTAGGTAAACTAGGGGTGTCCGAGGCAGCAGCCCGTACCAAGTGCCAGTGTCGCGCCATGGGAGTGCGCACCAAGAGTTGAGGCCCGTGCCTTAGTGGCCAAGGCTCGAGCACCGTACACAGAGGCGGGGGTTCCAACAATAGTCATTGCTATTGTTGTCTAGACCGCCCACTTGGAAGTTCAACCTGTTCGCGACACCGGGACAAAGTCACAACATGTTCAGACTGCATCCAGGTGGTCTCAAGGAGTGGGGCCAAACCAAAACCATATAGAAAGCCTGCAGGATCTGCAACACAGAGGGGGACCGACCGATCCTCAACTTGCGTATTCTACCTCTCTAGCCTGCTTAGTGCCCGCACGCTTGTTTTGTAGGTTGACTTAGGCATACAAAGTTCATTCCCAGTCTAAGCTCTAATCAGACCGAGGGTTATGGTAGCAAGATCGACAGTACGCAGAGGGGGACCCGACTGATCCTCAACTTGCTCATTCTGCCTTTTTTGGTTGGCTCAGTGCCCGCACGCTCGTTTTATAGGTTGACTTAGGCATACAGAGTTCAATCCCAATCAGGATTGAGGGATAGAAGGCCTTAGGTCATGCCCAACCCCGGAGGGGGGTGGCATAAAAAGAAAGAAGGTCGGTTGGGGAAGGGAGGGGGAGAGGGGAGGTACGAATCAAAACGACAAAGGGCTAAATCTCAATGGATGGTGGAAGCAAGGCCACTCTACCACTTGCAATACCCTATCACGTATTGAAGTCATCTGCAAAGCATTCTATCGGCCGCTCAGTGGGAATTGAGCTCCAAGGAGGCCCGCGTGGCTCGTTCGTCGCAGTAGCTGCACCTACGACACATGCCCTTAGGGGCCATGGGCCCCTACTATGGGTCGGCAATCAGGTATGGGGCACGCGCATCACTTCTAGCCTAGATTTTGACTTAAAGGCATTCAGTCATAATCCAACGCATGGTAGCTTCGCGCCACTGGCTTTTCAACCAAGTGCGATGACCAATTGTGTGAATCAACTGTTCCTCTCATACTAAGTTGAATTACTATCGCGACGCCGCCATCAATAGGGTAAAACCAACCTGTCTCACGACAATCTAAACCCAGCTCACTTTCCCTATTGGTGGGTGAACAATCCAACACTTGGTGAATTCTACTTCACAATGATAGGAAGAGCCGACATCGAAGGATCAAAAAGTAATGTCGCTATGAACGATTGGCTACCAGAAGCCAATTATCCCTGTGGTAACTTTTTTGACACCTCTAGATTCAAATCCCAAAGGAAGTAAACTATTTGTGCCGCAGCATGAAAAGCTCTGCAAGGAAGTTTTGCAAGAATGCCATGATTCAAGGTGGGCTAGACAACCAGGAGTGACCCGTACCTTGGTGCTAATCGAGGATCGGTACTACTGGCTGCACATGAGGGACGATATGGAGGCCTATGTGAAAACTTATCTTGTGTGCCAACAGGACAAGGTGGAGATCAAGAAACCAGGTGGTCTCTTGGAGCCATTGCCAATGCCAGAACGACCATGGGAGAGTGTTTCTCTAGACTTTATAGTCGGTCTACCCAAATTAGAGGGGTTTGGAAGCATCATTGTAGTGGTGGACAGGTTTTCCAAGTATTAAATCTTCATTCCAGCAACCAAAGAGTGCCCAGTCGAGAAGGCAGCTCGATTGTTCCTGAAGAACATGGTTAAGTACTGAGGAATGCCGAGGACCATTGTCAGTGATCGGGACGAGCATTTCATGGGTAGGTTCTGGACTGAATTGTTCAAGCTATTGGGGTCAGACTTGAACTTTTCCACCAGCATGCATTTGTAGATCGATGGGTAGACAAAACGTGTGAATGGACTATTGTAGGTCTACCTCAGGCACTATGTGAGTGCCACACAATGGGATTGGCCAAAGTTGCTAGATGTTGTGCAATTTTCCTACAATTTGCAAAGGAGCGAGGCAACAAACCAGAGCCCATTTGAGGTTATGACAGGGTAACAACCACTAACACCTAGTTTGATTGCTGTAGGTTATACAGGGCCGAATCCAGTAGCATACAAGTTTGCCAAGGCATTGTTGGAGCAAACTGACTTGGCCAGAGTCTGTCTACACAAGGTGCCAAAGAGGTCGAAGAAGTGGGCAGAGCAGAACAGGCAGGACGTGCAGTTCTAAGTTGGAGACTTGGTGTTGGTGAAGCTGCATCCCATTGTGTGACACAGGGGGATGCACAAAGGCCTAGTTCGAAGGTATGAAGGACCTTTTCGAATAGTCAAGAGGGTAGGCAAGGTTGCCTACAAGCTGGATATGCCACCTAAGCCAAGGGTACATCCGGTGTTTCATGTAAGCATGCTCAAGCCGTTCCACGAGGATGAGGGAGAGCCAGGATGGGCAGAGTCACAACGTACACCATTAGGAGCAAGGGCCTCATATGAGAAGGAGGTCCATAGCATCATAGCTAATCTAGAGGAGAGACGAAAGAACTACCGACCAAGACAAGAGTACTTGGTGCGTTGGAAGGGACTTTTAAACAGTGAGGCAAGCTGAGAACTAGTAGAGGACTTATGGCAGTTTGGAGACCAGATCAGGCGGTACCATGTAGAGGATGCAACGAGGGCATTGCACAATCAGGTGGGGGAGAATGTTATGCCCTGGGCGGGCATGCCAATCACATCAAATGCACCAGCACACGAGCCAGAGGTTGAGGCCCGCACACCAGGTGCACTGGCAGGTATTCACGTGCAAGGCCTAGGAGACGAGGTCAGAACGCCTGCCTAGCTTGCAGGCCAGCCCGTGAGACCAAGCCCTGGCATGTAGGCTACCTGTACCACATCCAGAAGGGCTCAAAGAGCTAGATTCGTAAGTAAACATTTTGAAAGCTTGTAGGATCAGCAGGAGCCTCCTGGCAGATTTGGTTGACCCTAAAAATCAGGAGTTAGAATCCTGATTGATTGTAATCTATATAATCCCTTGATTTTATCATTTATTCTAGGGATATTACCATTAAGTGTAGCTGGAGCCTCAACAATAAATAGAGGGTTGCTTCACCCTCATTTGTACACCATCAAACACTTCTGTTTCAGTGAATACACAGCATATTCTAGCATTTTGCCTTGTTATCCTATTTTTCTTTAACTTGCATAATCAGCCCTTCCCTTTGTTCTATTGCCCGCACGCTTGTGTTTTAGGCTGACTTAGCATAAAGGAGGAGATTCCAAGCCTAAGGTCGTACAGATTCTGAGTCTAAGATCAGAGGCCATGACAATTGGTATCAGAGCAAGTTTGATTCTATGTGTTTATGTTATGCAGGTTATATCATGATTGAGGAGATGGCATCCCAAAGTGATGTTGCTAACCAACAACCAGAGGCCCAGGAACAGGGGCATGGAAGAGGTGGTAAAGCCAGTTCAAGAGATATATGGTCTACCATGGACGGTAGGCTGGCCAAGGTGGAGGTGACCATAGACGACATGGGGGAGAAGCTTGAAGAAGTGGAGACTCACATTGCATCACTAGACTCCATAGGGAAGGAGATCCAAGGTGAGCTGCAAGCTGCTCTCAACAAAGGCATAGATGTGATCACCCAAAAGACTGAGGCCTTGGAGGCTGAAGTGCTGACCTTACGTGATGGCATAGAGACCATGCGCCATGGCATGGAGGCCATGCGGCAATGGATGAAGGAGCTTGCCAGTGAGCTCGTTACTTGCAAAACTGCCATTGGTAATGGCATGTTTGCTAGAGTGTCTAAGTCCAGATTGGATGTGCCCAAGCCTAAGGAGTTCAAGGGGACTAGGGCAGCCAAGGAAGTAGACAATTACCTATAGGGTATGGAGCAGTACTTTCAAGCCATGGGCATGCAAGACCAGGCGATAAAGGTAAGCACCGCTGCTATGTAGTGTGGTGGAGGCACAGGTGTGATGATGTTAGGTGTGGGAGCACCAAGATTGGAACTTGGGCAGAGTTCCAAAAAGTGTTCAAAGAGTAATTTGACCCGAAGTATGCCGATGATGAGGCGCGGGCAAAGTTACCAGGTTGAGCTAGCAAGGGGACATAAGGGAGTATGTCTAGAAATTCTCTGAACTGATGCTACAGATCTCGGATCTAGGCAAGAAGGATGCCTTATTTGCTTTCATGGATGGGCTGAAGTCATGGGTGAAGCATGTACTACAACGGAAGGGAGTTCATGACTTGGCTAAAGCCATGACTACTGCTGAGGCCTTGATAGAGTTCAAGCCTCTGAACAAGTTCGAGTCTTCCAAGCCCAAGGGTAAAGGCAGGGACGATAGGGACTGAAAGAAACAATCCAAGGGGAAAGATCATGACTAGGAGTTGAAGGATGTAGACCGAGATCATTCAACCAAAGATGGCGAGAGGAAACCACCAGTAGGCAAGGGGAAAGCAAAGGGGGACCGAGAGCCACTAGCATGCTACCTATGTGGAGGGAGCCACATAACACATAATTGCCTGTAAAAGGGCAAGCTGGCTGATATAGACAAGGAATCTGATGAGGAGCCAGAGACAAAAGCAGTAAAGCTTAGGTCATTGGTGCTCAATACTATCAAGAGTAAGGGGAGCCGTAAGCCAAAAGGCTTGATGTTTACAGATTTGATGGTTACCGAGTCAGAAGATGAGCGCACTGGTAGACACAGATGCCTCACACCTTTTTATTTCAGGTGATGGAGCTCGAAAGCTCAGACCGAAGGTGCAGAAAAGGATTGGTACCATTAAAACGGTGAACTCTAAGGAGGTTCCAGCCATTGGAGTAGCGCGGGGAGTGGAGTTGCAGCTTGGAGACTGGAAAGGCAAAGAGACCATAGAGATAATACCCCTTGATGACTATGAGTTTGTGATTGTGTTGGATTTCCTTGTTCGGATTAACATCCTCCTTATGCCTTTTACCGATTGTGTTTGCATCCTGGATGCACGGTGCCAATGCCTTGTGCCATTGAAGAGAGGGTCTGAAGTTGGGTCACAGGTGGTGTCAGCCATCCAATTTGCCAAGATGGTAAGCAGACAAGAAGACACCTTCTTGGCAGCCCTGAAGTATGAGGAACCAAAAGAGAGGGAGACTGAGTCACCTTTGGAGGTACTAAAGGTGCTGAAGACTTTCAGTGATGTGATGCTCACAAAGCTACCTAGCCAGCTACCACCTAAAAGGGAGGTGGACCATAAGATCGAGCTGGTGTCTGAGGCCAAGCCACTAGTTAGAGCCCCTTATCGAATGTCCCCACCAGAGTTGGAGGAGTTGAGGAAGTAGCTCAAAGAGTTAGTTGATGCTGGCTTCATCAGGCCATCGAAGGCACCATATGGTGCATTGGTTCTATTCCAGCGTAAGCATGATGGGTCGTTGTGGCTGTCCATAGACTACTGGGCTCTGAACAAGCTGACCGTCAAGAACAAGTACCCCATCCCACTCATTGTAGACTTGTTCGACCAACTTAGGAGTGCAAGGTGGTTCACCAAGCTGGATTTGAGGTCAGGCTACTACCAAGTTAGGATCACGGAGGGAGATGAGCCCAAGATAGCATGTGTCATATGGTATGGTTTGTATGAGTTCTTGGTGATGCCTTTCAGACTCACGAATGCCCCAGCAACATTCTACACCCTTATGAACAAGGTACTTTAGTCGTTCCTTGATCAATTTGTTGTGGTTTATTTGGATGACATTGTGATCTACAGCCAGACCTTGGGAGAGCATATAGACCACTTGAGATAGGTGTTCAAGGTGTTATGGGTGCACAAGCTATTTTTCAAGAGTGAGAAGTGTTCATTTACCCAGCAGGAGATCCCATTCCTAGGCCACATAGTGGGAGGTGACAGGATACACATGGATGAAGGCAAGGTGCACGTTATCCTGGAGTGGCAACTACCAGCCAAGGTCACTGAGTTTAGATCATTCCTTAGGCTGGTTAACTACTATAGGCACTTCATCAAAGGTCACTCAGCAATAGCCACACCATTGACTGACTTGCTCAAGAAAGGGAAAGCATGAGAGTGGAGCGTAGGGTGCTAGGAAGCCTTTCATAGGTTGAAGCAGGCTGTGACCGAAGAGCCAGTCTTAGCCTTGTCAGACCATGCCAAGCCGTATGAGGTGCATACAGATGCATCAGACTTTACCATATGGGGCGTGTTGATGTAGGAGGGACATCTAATTACATTCAAAAGCAAGAAGCTAAACGAGACTGAGCGCAAATACACGGTCTAAGAGAAGGAGATGACTGCAGTAACGCACTGCTTACGTACTTGGTGCCATTACCTATTGGGGTCAAGGCTCATGGTTAGGATGGACAATGTGGCAACCAGCTACTTCCAGATGCAGAAGAAGTTGTCCCCTAAGCAGGCGAGAAGGCAAGATTTTCTTACGAAATTTGACTTTTAGATGGAGTACAAGCTAGGATGGGCAAACTTAGTGGCAGACGCCCTGAGCAGAAAGGCTAACCTTGCTGCCATTAGCCAACCAGAGGGGTCACTAGTATCGCGCATCAAGGAGGGACTTGTGCATGATCCTACAGCCAAGGCTCTTATGGAGTACGCCCAGCAAGGTAAGACTAGGCAATTTTGAATATAGGATGGTTTGTTTTACACCGGGGGCAATAGACTGTTTGTGCCACAGCATGGGAAGCTCCACAAGGAAGTTTTGCAAGAATGCCATGATTCAAGGTGGGCTAGACACCCAAGAGTGAGCCGTACCATGGCGCTGATCGAGGACCGATACTATTGGCCGCACATGAGAGACGATGTGGAGGCCTATATGAAGACTTGTCTTGTGTGTCAATAGGACAAGGTGGAGCTCAAGAAACCAAACGGTTTATTGGAGCCATTGCCAGTGCCAGAGTAACCATGGGAGAGTGTTTCTCTAGACTTTATAGTCAGTTTACCCAAAGTGAAGGGGTTTGGAAGCATCATGGTAGTGGTGGACAGGTTTTCCAAGTATGGAATCTTCATTCCAGCAACCAAGGAGTGCCCAGTAGAGGAGGCAACTCGATTGTTCCTGAAGAACATGGTTAAGTACTGGGGAATGTCGAGGACCATTGTTAGTGATCGAGACAGGCATTTCACGGGCAGGTTCTGGACTGAATTGTTCAAGCTATTGGGGTCAGACTTGAACTTTTCCACCAGCATGCATCCATAGACCGATGGGCAGACAGAATGTGTGAATGGAATATTGGAGGTCTACCATAGGCACTATGTGAGTGCCACGCAACGGGACTGGCCAAAGCTGCTAGATGTTACGCAGTTTTCCTATAACTTGCAAAGGAGCAAGGTAACAAACCAGAGCCCATTCGAGGTTGTGACAGGGCAACAACCACTAACACCCGGTTTGATTGTCGTAGGTTATACAGGGTTGAATCTAGCAGCATACGAGTTTACCAAGGCATGGCAGGAGCAAACTGACTTGGCCAAAGTTTGTCTGTCTACACAAGGCAGCAAAGACGTCGAAGAAGTGGGCAGACCAGAATAGGTGAGATGTGCAGTTTCAGGTTGAAGACTTAGTGTTGGTGAAGCTGCATCCCATTGTGCACCACAAGGGGCTGCACAAAGGCCTAGTCCAGAGGTATGAAAGACCTTTTCGATTAGTCAAGAAAGTAGGCAAGTTTGCCTACAAGCTGGGATATGCCACCCAAGCCAAGGGTACACCCAGTGTTCCATGTAAGCATGCTCAAGTCGTTCCATAAGGATGAGGGAGATCCAGGATGGGCAAAGTCAAAGTGTGCGCCATTGGGAGCAAGGGCCTCATATAAGAACGAGGTCCATAACATCATAGCTGACTGAGAGGTGAGATAGAAGAACTACCAACCAAGACAAGAGTACTTGGTGTGCTGGAAGAATCTTCCAGATAGTGAGGCAAGCTAGGAACCAGTAGAGGACTTATGGTAGTTTGAGGACCAGATTAGGTGGTACCATGCAAAGGATGCAACAAGGGCATTGCACAATCAGGTAGGGGAAAATGTCACACCTTGGGCAGGCACGCCAGGCACATCAGATGCACCAGCATACGAGCCAGAGGTTGAGGCCCGCACACCAAGCACGCTAGCGGGTATTCACGTGCAAGGCCTAGGAGACGAGGTCAGAACACTCGCCTACCTTGCAGGCCAACCCGTGAGACCAAGGCTTGGCTTACAGCCTGCCCGCACCACATCCAGAAGGGCTTAAGGAGCTAGATTCACAAGTGAACATTCTGAAAACTTGTAGGATTAGCAGGAGCCTCCTGGCAGATTTGGTTGACCCTAGAAATCAGGAGTTACAATCCTGATTGATTGTAATCTGTATAATCCCTTGATTTTAGCCTTTATTCTAGGGATATTACCATTAAGTGTAGCTGGAGCCTCAACTATAAATAGAGGGCTGCTCCACCCTCATTTGTACACCATCAAACACTTCTGTTTTAGTAATACACAGCATATTCCAGCATTCTGCCTAGTTATCCTGTTTCTCTTTAACTTGCGTAATCAGCCCTTCCCATTGTTCTAGTGCCCGCACGCTTATGTTTTAGGTTGACTTAGGCAGGAGATTCCCAGCCTAAGGCCACATGAATTTTGAGTCTAAGGTCAGAGCCCGTGACACCCATACTAAGGGTCGGCTTGTACCGATGGTGCTCGAGGTAACCACCCGCACCAAGGCCCAGCAAGTGCCGATGGTGTTCGAGGCAACCGCATGCACCAGGGACCATCTTCTATCAATGCTGATCAAGGCATGGCACGTGTGATGGTGGTCCAAGCAAGTGCCCGTACCAGTGGCCAGCTTGTGATGATGGTGGTCGAGGCATGTGCTCACACCAAGGCCCAACACATGTCGATGGTGCTCGAGGCAACCGCTCGCACCAAGGGCCATCTTTTGCCGATGCTCATCGAGGCATGCATGTGTCAATGGTGGTCGAGCCAAGTGCCTATTCCAAGGGCCAGCTTGTGTCGATGGCGGTCAAGGCAAGTGCCTGTACCAAAGGGCTACCTGTGCTGATGATGGTCAATGCATGAGTCATCACCATGCGCCATCATGTGCCGTTGATGGTCGAGGCCTTGGCCGAAGTTCAATTTTGAGCCACGGTGCACATGCTGGGCTCAGGCATGTGCTGGTGCAGCATTTTTTTTGCCCGAGGCCCCATCGCTGAAGCATCGTTGGAGAACCTGACCGGTGGCATTGGGGGTTCCAGCGATTGAGGGTCCGGGGGGGTGTGCGCACATGATGTGCGATGGTTGCTTGTACTTTGCCCTTATATTGACCCCCTATACCTCAACAAACCTCGACAACTCACACCCCCTTAAAGAGCATATGAGATTTTACAGGTTTGCTGCCAGTAACCATTCAAGTGTTCGAAATAAGGACACTTTTTTCAAATGGTCACAAAATCTTCTACAGTTCAAGTTTTTAGCTGAATTTTTTTATGCATGGCAAAAAAAATACAAGGATCAGATTACCAAATTTGGGGTCAAAACTCCTTCTAAAAAAATTTCAAAAAATCTCGAATCGTAAAAAATTTCAAAAATCGTGAAAAATAGAAAACAAGTCATCTTTCCATGAAACTTCACATGAAGGCTTAGAGGACCATTGTATGAATTTACAACCCATAAAAATGGCATCGGTATGGCAGAAATATGAAGATGTGCCTAAACCCACCTACCACCCAATCGTGGCGCGCATGTGCTCGGCCCGAGCTCAGGACACCTACGCATGGTGTGCGGGGGAGAGTGTTCATATGAATTCACAGGCCATAAAAATGACATTGGCTTTGCAGAAATATGAAGATGTTCCTGAACCCACCTACCACCCGGTCATGGTGGTCATTTGTGCTCGGCTCAGACTAAGGACACCCACGCGTGGTGCACGGGTTTTGAGGAGCACTCATATGAATTCATGGACCACGAAAATGGCTTTGGCCCTGCAAAAACATGAAGATATCCTTGAACCCACCTACTGCTCGATCGTGGTGTGTAGGGTGCAGGACTCGAGCCCAGGTACGGCGCTAGGTGTGTAACCTAGCAAGGGCTGATGCTATTCAGGGGAACTGCCCGCACCAAGGTCCAGCATGCGTCGATGGCAGTCGAAGCATGTGTCGACACCAAAGGCCAACATGTCTCGATGGTGGTCGAGGCATGTCCATGTGTCACGGTCAGCAAGCAAGCCGAGACTAGCCCTGGGGTTGGAATGGGATAGGGTCCGACAGCCGGGGGGGACCAAGCCTTGAGGCCTACTCGAGGTGCAGGTCATGGGGAATTAGATCGGGACAGTGGTACGGGCAGTGATAAGGACTTCAAGGGCTCAGACACGATGTTAGGTTTGGTAGAATTGAGCCAAGCCCAGGTGTGGGTATTGGTGAACGGTTCACAGGCATGCAGTCAGACTGACGTGTGGGCACTGATGATCGAGGTGCAGGCATACGGTCAGACCAAAGGTATCTGAGTTAGCAGCCCGTACCAAGTGCCAATGTCGCACCTTGGGCATGTGCACCAGGAGTTGAAGCCCACGCCCTAGAGGCCAAGGCTCGACCATCGTACGCAGAGGAGGGGGTTCCAGCAATAGTCATTGCTATTACTGTCAAGACCACCCGCCTGAAAGTTTGGCCTGTCCATGGCACCGAGACCAGGCCTACAACATGCCCGCATCGCATCCAGGTGGTCCCAAGGAGTGGGGCAAAACCAGAACCATATAGAAAGACTGCAGGATCTGCAGCACACAGAAAGGAACCCGACCGATCCTCAGCTTGTGTATTCTACCTCTTTGGTTGGCTTAGTGCCCGCACGCTTGTTTCGTAGGTTGACTTAGGCATACAGAGTTCATTCTCAGTCTAAGCTTTGATTGGATCGAGGCTTGTGGCAGTAGGAACTGCAGCAAGATCGACAGCATACAGAGGGGGGCCCGACCGATCCTTAACTTGGGCATTCTATCTCTCTGGCTAGCTTAGTGCCCGCACGCTCATTTCATAGGTTGACTTACGCATACGTAGTTCATTCCCGATCGACATAGAGGGATGGAGGGCCTCGGGTCATGCCCAACCCCGAAGGGGGCAGCGTAAAAAGAAGGAAGGTCGACGGAGGAAGGGGAAGAGGAGGGGGGAGGGATGAATCGAAGCGACCAAGGGTTGAATCTCAGTGGATCGTGGAAGCAAGGCCACTCTGCCACTTATAATATCCCGTCATGTATTTAAGTCATCTGTAAAGGATTCTACCCACCGCTCGATGGGAATTGAGTTCCAAAGAGACTAGTGCAGCTCGTCTGCCATGATGGCTGCACCTACGACATGTGCCCTTGGGGGCTATGGGCCCCTACTACGGGTCGGCAATCGGGCGGTGGGAGCGTGCATCACTCTTAGCCCAGATTCTAACTTAGAGGCATTCAGTAATAATCCAATGCACGGTAGCTTCGTACCACTGGCTTTTCAACCGAGCACGATGACCAATTGTGCGAATCAATGGTTCCTCTCGTACAAGGTTGAATTACTATCGTGACACCACCATCAGTAGGGTAAAACTAACCTGTCTTATGACGGTCTAAACCCAGCTCAAGTTCCTTATTGGTGGGTGAACAATCCAACACTTGGTGAATTCTGCTTCACAATGATAGGAAGAGCCGACATCGAAGGATTAAAAAGTAATGTTGCTATGAACACTTGGATGCCACAAGCCAGTTATCCCTGTGGTAACTTTTCTGACACCTCTAGCTTCAAATCCTGAAGGTCTAAAGGATCAATAGGCCATGCTTTCATGATTCGTATTCATATTCATATTGGAAATCAGAATCAAATGACCTTTTACCCTTTTGTTCCACACGAGATTTTTGTTCTCATTGAGCTCATCTTAGGACACCCGCGTTATCTTTTAATAGATGTACCACCCCAGCCAAACTCCCCACCTGACAATATCTTTCACCCAGATCGACCAACCGTGGTCGGCCTTAGGTCCAAAAGAAAGGGTCGTGCCCCACCTCTGATTCACGGAATAAGTAAAATAACGTTAAAAGTAGTGGTATTTCAATTTCGCCCGGGGGCTCCCACTTATCCTACACCTCTCAATTCATTTCACAAAGTCGGACTAGAGTCAAGCTCAACAGGGTCTTCTTTCCCATTCATTCCGCCAAGCCCATTCTTTTGGCTGTGGTTTCCACTGGATAGTAGACAGGAACAGTGGGAATCTCGTTAATCCATTCATGCGCGTCACTAATTAGATGACGAGACATTTGGTTACCTTAAAAGAGTCATAGTTACTCCCACCGTTTACCCGCGCTTGGTTGAACTTCTTCACTTTGACATTCAGAGCATTGGGTAGAAATCACATTGCGTGAGCATCGACAGGGACCATCACAATGCTTTGTTTTAATTAAATAGTCAGATTCCCCTTGTCCGTACTAGTTCTGAGTCGACTATTCGTCATTCGATGAAGGCCTCAGAGGGTGCCGTTCCTAGTTCGTCCCCCGATCGGCATGCGATGACCCGCTCTCATCACAGGAGTAGTTTGAGTAGTGCACCGATAGTCGATGGGTTCGGGACTGGGACCCTTGTGCCCAACCCTCAGAGCCAATCTTTTTCCTGAGGTTATGGATCCATTTTGTTGACTTCCCTTGACTACATTGTTCCATCGACCAGAGGCTGTTCACCTTGGAGACTTGATGCGGTTATGAGTATGACTGAGCACTGATGGCACTCAGTCCTCTGGATTTTTAAGGGCCGTCAGGGTTGCACTGGACACAACGTGACGTGTGATGCTCTTTTGACCGCTGGACCCTACCTCTGACTGAGCCGTTTCCAGGGTGGGTGAGCCGTTAAACAGAAAATATAACTCTTCCTAATGCCCCCATTGATGTCTCCAAACTCCCTAACATTGCCTTCAGCCACCACGTCCTGGTTCACAAATTTTAACCCGATTTTCTTTCGAAGCTAGCGTGGGATGCACTATCGGACGAGCTTTCCCCATCTCCTAGGATCGACTAACCCATGTGCAAGTGCCATTCACATGGAACCTTTCCCCTCTTCGGCTTTCAAAGTTCTCATTTGAATATTTGCTACTACCACCAAGATCTACACCGACGGTCACTTCCCCCAGGCTCGTGCCCTAAGTTTTGCAGTGACCGCCATGCCCTCCTACTCATTAGGGCCTAGCCCTTGATCCGACGATCGAGTATAGGTCACGCGCTTAAGCGCCATCCATTTTCGAGGCTAGTTGATTTGGTAGATGAGTTTTTACACACTCCTTAATGGATTTCGACTTCCATGACCATTGTCTTACTATCTTAATCGACCAACACCCTTTGTGGGTTTTGGGTTAGTGTGCAATTGGGCACCGTAACCCGACTTTTGGTTTATCTCGCATCGCCAGTTCTGCTTACCAAAAATGGCCCACTTGAAGCACTTGATTCCGTGGCATGGCTCAACTTAGCAGTCATGCCATCCTACCTATTTAAAGTTTGAGAATAGGTCGAGGGCGTTGCACCCCCAATGCCTCTAATCATTGGCTTTACCCGATAGAACTCGTCGAGGGCTCCAACTATCCTGAGGGAAACTTCGGAGGGAACCAACTACTAGACGGTTCGATTAGTCTTTCGCCCCTATACCCAAGTCAGACGAATGATTTACACGTCAGTATCATTGCGGGCCTCCATCATAGTTTCCTCTAGCTTCGCTCCACTCAGGCATAGTTCACCATCTTTCGGGTCCCGACGAGCATGCTCGCACTTGAACCCTTCTCAGAAGATCAAGGTCGATCGACGGTGCACCTGTAAGGGATCTCACCAATCAGCTTCTTTACGCCTTACGGGTTTCTTGGCCTGTTAACTCACATGCATGTTAGACTCCTTGGTTCGTGTTTTAAGACGGGCCAGATGGGGAGCCCGTAGGCCGACATCGGGAGCACACGGGTGCCAAGGCATACGAAGATGATGCCTGCTACATTCCACAATGGTGATGACGACATCTCTGCGTGCACATCGAAAGCCTGAGCGTGGGCCTCCATCGAGACCTGCATCAGTCCACGGCCCGAGCCGATCGACGGATCAGCTCTCACCGTTCCACATCCCACCGAGGGCATCACCGGCCCCCATCCACTTCCCTCCCGACAATTTCAAGCACTCTTTGACTCTCTTTTCAAAGTCCTTTTCATCTTTCCCTCACGGTACTTGTTCACTTCGATCTCTCACCCGTATTCAGCCTTGGATGAAATTTACCACCCGATTGGGGTTGCATTCTTGAACAACCCGACTCACAGACAGCGCCTCATGGTGCGATAGGGTCCGGGCACAACGGGGCTCTCACCCTCTTCGGTGCCCCTTTCCAGGGGACTTAGGCTTGGTCTACTGATGAGGACACTTCTCCAGACTACAATTTGATCACCAGGGGCACTCGATTCTCAAGCTGGGCTCTTTCCTGTTCGCTTGCCGTTACTAGGGGAATCCTGGTAAGTTTCTTTTCCTTTGCTTATTGATATGCTTAAACTCAGCGGGTGATCCCGTCTGACATGGAGTCGCGCCATGAGCATCAATCAAGCGATACGAGGGGTTCGACAGGGTCCGAGTGGACAATGAGGGCACGTTACCAGGGACGAGGCACGTCGGGAGCTCTACCACCGACGGTCACGACGCTGTCATTTTCGGGGACTCGCTTTTGGGCCAACCTCGATCAACGAGATTGTGGGAGGCCATCTTCCGTCTGCCCCTTCCCCCGGAGCCCGATGGGCAGGGGGTCGAGGGGGGTGACGGTGCATGACACCCAGGCAAGCGTGCCCTTGGCCTAATGGCTTGGGTGCAACTTGCGTTCAAAGACTCGATGGTTCATGGGATTATGCAATTCACACCATGTATCGCATTTCGCTACATTCTTCATCAATGCGAGAGCTGAGATATCCATTGTCGAAAGTCATTTCATTTTTTCATGACAAAAGGAGTCGCGATGCCGCCCATGCACGCACCGTAAACGGGATGGTGACAGTGCTCGCACTTTGTTTTTGTTTCGGTTCCTTGGCATGATTCGTATTAGGGGTTTGTTGTTTGACAGTGAGCGAGATGATGCCGATCGTTTCACCTGCCCGATAGGGGGCACGAAGCGATCGTCATGCCCGTCCAGGGCCGAAAGGGACTCGCGGCATGGGGGGACCATCACCCCCTCGGCATTTCATTAACGCATCCGTGGGTCATCTATCGAGTGGGGTTTCGACAATGATCCTTTCGTAGGTTCACCTGTGGAAACCTTATTACGACTTCTCTTTCCTCTAAATGATAAGGTTTAGTGGACTTCTCACGACGTCGCAGGCGGTGAACCGTCCATGTCGTCGTAATCCAAACACTTTACTGGACCATTCAGTCAGTAGGAAAAATGGGCGGTGTGTATAAAGGGTAGGGACGTAGTCAATGCAAGCTGATGATTCACGCTTACTAGGAATTCCTCGTTGAAGACCAATAATTGTAATGATCTATCCCCATCATAATGAAATTTCAAAGATTACCTGAGCCTGTCAGCCAAGGCTATAGACTCGTTGAATACATCAATGTAGCGCGCATGCGGCCCAAAACATCTTAGGGCATCACAGACCTATTATTGCCTCAAACTTCCTTGGCCTAAGTGGCCATAGTCCCTCTAAAAAGCTAGCCATAAAGGATCACCTCCACGTAGCTAGTTAGTAGGTTGAGGTCTCGTTCGTTAACGGAATTAACCTGATAAATTGCTCCACCAACTAAGAACGACCATGCATGACCACGCATAGAATCAAGAAAGAGCTCTTAGTCTGTCAATCTTTACTATGTCTGGACTTGGTAAGTTTTCCTGTGTTGAGTCAAATTAAGTCGCAGGCTCCACTCTTGGTGGTGCCCTTCCATCAATTCCTTTAAGTTTCAGCCTTACGGCCATACTCCCCCCGAAACCCAAAGACTTTGATTTCTCATAAGGTATTGGTGGAGTCCTAAAAGTAACATCTGCCATCCCTGGTCAACATCGTTTATGGTTGAGACTAGGATGGTATCTTATTGTCTTCGAGCCCCCAATTTTCATTCTTGATTAATGAAAACATCCTTGGCAAATCTTTCGCAGTTGTTCATCTTTCATAAATCTAAGAATTTCACCTCTGACTATGAAATATGAATGCCCCCGACTGTTCCTGTTAATCATTACTCCGATCCGAAGGCCAACACAATAGGATCAAAATCCTATGATGTTATCCTATGCTAATGTATACAAGTGTAGGCCTGCTTTAAGCACTCTAATTTCTTCAAAGTAGCAGCGTCGGAGGAACGACTCAGGCAATTAAGTCTAGGAATGCATCACCAGCAGTAAGGACGAGTAGATCGGTGCTCACCGTGAGGCAGACTGGACGACCCAACCTTAGTTCCAACTATGAGCTTTTTAACTGCAACAACTTAAATATACGCTATTAGAGCTAGAATTACCGTGGTTGCTAGCCCCAAACTTGCCCTCTAATGGATCCTCGTTAAGGGATTTAGATTGTACTTATTCTAATTACTAGACTCATAGAGCCTGGTATTGTTATTTATTGTCACTACCTCCCCATGTCAGGATTTGGTAATTTGCATGCCTGCTGCCTTCCTTGGATGTGGTAGTTGTTTCTCAGGCTCTCTCTTCGAAATTGAACCCTAATTATCCGTCACCCGTCACCACCATAGTAGGCCACTATCTTACCATCGAAAGTTGATAGGGCAAAAATTTGAATGATGCATCATCGGCACAAAGGCCTTACGATCCGTCGAGTTATCATGAATCATCAAAGCAACGGGTATAGCCGACGTTGACCTTTTATCTAATAAATGCATCCCTTCTAGAAGTCGGGATTTGGCAACGCATGGGCCTCGATGTATTGACCAAGCGACAGAGAGAGCCCAACGTTGAGTGCAAGCATCGTGTGTGTTGAGCATGTGAAATACATAGCATCGAATGAATAGGGGTCGAGAACCCGTGCCCGCTAAACGTTTTGCATCCGAGAGCACGATTGAACACCAGTGCACCAATACAGCCATGGAGGACTAGGTGGCACGCTTGAGACATCGACCATGATTGATGTTTGACCTGTAGCCCCTCAAGACACGAGACGGATGAGGGATGGCAAGACATCCGATTTCCATTGATTCGGGTATGTAGCACAGGATCCCGATCGCACCCCCAAGGTACAACGATCGTATAAAGGGAGATTAAAGAGGATGACGGGTCGACAGTTCGATGCATCGAGCATGAAGCCTACCAACACACACAACCATAGCACCACTCATATGCCCATTGCGAACAAGTGGCAGCATACACGCATGCCGATCTACAACCTACCCGATTGATTACTCGACGAACGAGTGGATGAAATGACATGCGAGGTCGCACCATAACCACTTGCCATGGGAAAAACACAAGCAAGGGCCATGAGTCTGCCCCTGCCATCCGACAGGCAACAATGGCATGATACCACCAATGCTTGGCCTGGCCGAGACCGGATGCACGAGCTCTACTGACACCACCGCAGGGGGACATTACCCAATTCAAAGACTTGTTCCTAGGGTCTAGGGTAGCATCGGCTGCGTGCACGGCCTCGTCAAAGCCAAGGCATTTTTATGGTCGATGAGAAGGGACCGCGAGACTGTCAAATACCAAAAGACTTGGCCGGGCCAAGCCCACAACCGTAGCTTCTGCTCGTACCACCCCAGGGAGCCGTTACCTGATTTAGAGACTTAGTCTGGGGTCTAGGGTAGCAACCGTCGTGTGCACAGGCTCGAGCTTGACTTTTTTTTTACATGCACGCCAACTGGTCGAGGCCATGGGTGCTTGTCAATCATCAAAGCAACCAATCATCGGACAAAATGGTCGGAAGGCATGTATGCCTTGTATTTCACTCGAGGGACAATGCCTTGGGTGTACACAATGGGAGGCCCATCACGCACAACTACTCCTCTCATGGGGGGGAGAGGAGGTGCCGGACCACCACCCTCTAAAGAGCATTAGAGATTTGACAGATATGCTACCAGTAGACCTTAAAGTGTTTAAAACGAGGACACTTTTCCCAAATAGACATATCCCCCATCGAGAGTGAGCAAGTGTCGATGGTGGTCGAGGCATGTGCGCGCACCAAGGGCCAGTGCATGTCGATGGTGTTCGATGTGACTGCCCACACCAAGGGCCATTTGCTACCTATGCTGATCGAGGCAAGTGCCCCCATCGATTCCAACTTTTATGCATGCTGATTGAGGCATGCATGCACTGATGGTGGTCGAGGCTCAGATTGCATTGCTAGACTCCTTAGGGGAAGAGATCCAAGGTGAGCTATAAGCTACTCTCAACAAAGGTATGGACGTGATCACCCAAAGGAATGAGGCCTTGGAGGCTGAAATGCTGACCTTGCGCGATGGCATGGAGGCCAAGTGCCATGGCATGGAGGAGCTTACCAGTGAGCTCGTTACTTGCAAGACTGCCATTGGGAATGGCATGTTTGTTGGAGTGTCCAAGTTCAGATTGGATGTCCCTAAGCCTAAGGAGTTCAAGGGGACTAGGGCGGCCAAGGAAGTAGACAACTACCTATGGGGTATGGAGCAGTACTTCCAGGCCATGGGCATGTAAGACGAGGCGATAAAGGTAAGCACCACTACTATGTATCTCACTGATGTAGCCTTATTGTGGTGGAGGTGCAGGTGTGATGATGTTAGGCATGGGAGCACCAAGATTGGAACCTGGATAGAGTTCCAAAAAGAGTTCAGAGAGCAATTTTACCCGAAGTATGCCTATGATGAGGCATGGACAAAGTTACGCAGGCTGAGCAGCAAGGGGACATAAGGGATTATGTCCAAAAATTCTTTGAACTGATGCTATAAATCTCAGATCTAGGCGAGAAGGATGCCATATTTGCTTTCATGGATGGGTTGAAGTCGTGGGTGAAGCATGAGCTACAACGGAGGGGAGTTCATGACTTGGCTAAAGCCATAACTACTGCTGAGGCCTTGATAGAGTTCAAGCCTCTAAACAGGTTCGAGTCTTCTAAGCCCAAAGGTAAGGGCAGGGATGATAGGGATCGAAGAAACAGTCCAAGGGGAAAGATCGTGATCAGGAGTTCAAGGATTGGGACCGAGACCATTCAACCAAGGATGGCGAGAGGAAGCCACCAACAGGCAAGTGGAAAGCAAAGGGGACCGAGAGCCACTAGCATGCTACCTATGTGGAGGGAGCCACATAACGCACAATTACCCACAAAAGGGTAAGCTGGCTACTGTAGACAAGGAGTCTGATGAGGAGCTAGAGTCAGGGGCACAAAGCTTGGGTCATTGGTGCTCAATGTTGTCCAAAGTAAAGGGAACTAAAAGCCAAAGGGCTTGATGTTTATGGATCTGATGGTTATGGGTCAGAAGGTGAGCGCACTGGTGGACACAAGGGCCTCACATTTTTTTATTTCAGGTGATGGAGCCCAGAAGCTCAGATTGAAGGTGCAGAAAGGGACTGGTACCATTAAAATGGTGAACTCTAAGGAGGTTCCAACCATTGGAGTAGCATGAGGAGTGGAGTTGTACCTTGAAGACTGGAAAGGCAAGGAGACCATAAAGGTAATACCCCTTGACGACTATGAGTTTGTGATTGGGTTGGATTTCCTTGTTTGGATTAACACCCTCATTGTGCCTTTCGTCAATTATGTTTGCATCTTGGATGCACGGTGCCAATGCCTAGTACCATTGAAGAGAGGGTCTGGAGTTAGGTCATGGGTGGTGTCAGCCATCCAATTTTCCAAGGTGGTAAGCATAGAAGAAGACACCTTCTTGGCAGTCCTGAAGTATGAAGAACCAAGGGAGAAGGAGACTGAGTCACCCTTGGAGGTGCTAAAGGTGCTAAAGACCTTTAGTGATGTGATGCCCGTAAAGTTGCCCAACTACCACCTAAGAGGGAGGTGGACCACATGATCGAGCTGGTGTTCAAAGCCAAGCCACCAGCTAGAGCCTTTTACTAAATGTCCCCATCAGAGTTGGAAGAGTTAAGGAAGCAGCTCAAAGAGTTAGTTGATGCTGGCTTCATCAAGCCATCGAAGGCACCATATGGTGCACCGGTTCTATTCCAGTGTAAGCATGATGGGTCATTACGACTGTACATAGACTATTGAGCTTTAAACAAGCTAACCATCAAGAACAAGTACCTTATCCCACTCATTGCGGACTTGTTCAACCAACTTGGAAGCGCAAGGTGGTTCACCAAGCTAGATTTGAGGTCGAGCTACTACTAAGTCAGGATCGCGAAGGGAAATGAGCCAAAAACAGCATGTGTCACTTAGTATGGTTCGTATGAGTTCCTGGTCATGCCATTTGGACTCACGAATGCCCCAACAACATTTCGCACCCTTATAAACAAGGCACTTCAGTCGTTCTTTGATCAATTTGTTGTGATTTATTTGGATGACATTGTGATGTACAGCCAGAATTGGGAGAGCATGTAGACCACTTGAGACAGGTGTTCGAGGTGTTACGAGTGCACAAGCTATTTGTCAAGAGGGAGAAGTGCTCATTCACCCCGTAGGAGATCCCGTTCTTATACCACATAGTGGGAGGTGGTAGGATACCCATGGATGAAGGCAACGTGCATGCCATCCTGGAGTGGCAACCGTCAGCCAAGGTCACTGAGTTGACATCATTCCTTGGGTTGGTTAACTACTACAGGCACTTCATCAAAGGTCACTCAGCAATAGCCACGCCATTGACTGACTTGCTCAAGAAAGGCAGAGCATGGGAGTGGAGCGCAGGGTGCCAGGAAGCCTTTGACAAGTTGAAACAAGCTGTGACTGAAGAGCCAGTCTTGGCCTTGCCAAACCATGCCAAGTCATATGAGGTGCATACAGATGCATCAGACTTTGCCATAGAGGGCGTATTGATGCAAGAAGGACATCCAATCACGTTCGAGAGTAGGAAGCCGAACGAGACTGAGCACAAGTACACGATCCAAGAGAAGGAGATGACAGCAATGGTGCATTGCTTGTGCACTTGGCACCATTACCTGTTGGGGTCGAGGTTCATGGTTAGGACCCAGAAGAAGTTATCCCCAAGTAGGCGAGATGGTAAGATTTTCTTACGGAATTTGATTTCCAGATAGAGTACAAGTCAGGGCAGGCAAACCTAGTGCCAGATGCCTTGAGCATGAAGGCTAACCTTGCTGCCATTAGCCAACTAGAGGGGTCACTGGTGCCGTGCATCAAGAAGGGACTTGCGCATGATCCTACAGCCAAGGCTCTCATGGAGTACACCCAGCAAGGTAAGACTAGGCAATTTTGGGTGCAGGATGGTTTGTTGTACACCAGGGGTAGTAGACTGTTTGTACTGCAACACGAAAAGCTCCGCAAGGAAGTTTTACAAGCATACCATGATTCAAGGTGGGCTGGACACCCAGGAGTGAGCCATACCTTGGCACTGATCGAGGACCGATACTACTGGCCACACATAAGGGACGATGTGGAGGCCTATGTGAAGACTTGTCTTGTGTGCCAATAAGACAAAGTGGAGCTCAAGAAACCAGGCGATGACTTGGAGCCATTGCCAGTGCCAAAGCAACCATGGGAGAGTGTTTCTCTAGACTTTATAGTTGATCTACCCAAAGTAGAGGGGTTTGGAAGCATCATGGTAGTGGTGGACAGGTTTCCCAAGTATGGAATCTTCATTCCAGCAACCAAGGAGTGCCTAGCCGAGGAGGCAGCTCGATTGTTCCTGAAGAACATGGTTAAGTACTGAGGAGTGCCGAGGACCATTGTTAGTGATCAGGACGGGCATTTCACAGGCAGATTCTGGATGAGTTGTTCAAGCTGTTGGGGTTAGACTTGAACTTTTCCCCCAGCATGCATCCGTAGACCGATGGGCAAACAGAACATGTGAATGGACTATTGAAGTCTACCTCAGGAACTATGTGAGTGCCACACAAAGGGACTAGCCAAAGCTGCTAGATGTTGCACAGTTTTCCTACAACTTGCAAAGGAGAGAGGCAATGAACCATAGCCCATTTGAGGTTGTGACAGGGCAACAACCACTAACAATCGATTTGATTGCTGCAAGTTATACAGGGCTGAATCCAGTAGCATACAAGTTTATCAAGGCATGGTAAGAGCAAACTAACTTGCCCAGAGTCTATCTACACAAGGCGACAAAGAGGTCAAAAAAGTGGGTAGACCAGAATAGGCTGGATGTGCAGTTCCAAGTTAGAGACTTGGTATTGGTGAAGCTGCATCCCATTGTACACCACAGGGGGCTGCACAAAGGCCTAGTTCGGAGGTATAAGGGACCTTTCCCAATAGTCAAGAGGGTAGGTAAGGTTGCCTACAAGCTAGATATGCCACCCAAGCTGAGGGTACACCTGGTGTTCCATGTAAGCATGCTCAAGCCATTCCATGAGGATGAGGGAGATCCAGGATGGGTAGAGTCAAAGCGTGCACCATTAAGAGCAAGGGCCTCATATGAGAAGGAGGTCCACAGCATCATAGCTGATCGAGAGGTGAGATAGAAAAACTATCAACCAAGACAAGAGTACTTGGTACACTGGAAGGGACTTCTAGTCAGTGAGGTGAGTTGGGAACCAGTAGAAGACTTATGGCAGTTCGAGGACCAGATCAGGCGGTACCATACAGAGGATGCAATGAAGGCATTGCACAATCAGGTGCGGGAAAATGTCATACCCTGGGAGGGCACGCCAGGCACATTAGGTGCACCAGCATGTGACCCAGAGGTTAAAGCCCGCAGACCAAGCGCGCTGGCGGGTATTTACGTGCAAGGCCTAAGAGATGAGGCCAGAACCCTCGCCCAGCTTGCAAGCCAGCCCGTAAGGCTAAGGCCTGGCATATAGCTACCTGCACCATATCAAGAAGGGCCCAAGATGCTAGATACACAAGTGAACATTCTGGAAGCTTGTAGGATCAGCAGGAGCCTCCTGGCAGATTTGGTTGACCCTAGAAATCAAGAGTTAAAATCTTGATTGATTGTAATATGTATAATCCCTTGATTTTAGCCTTTATTCTAAGGATATTGCCATTAAGTGTAGCTGGAGCCTCAACTATAAATAGAAGGCTACTCCACCCTCATTTGTACACCATCAAACACTTCTGTTTCAGTAAATACAGAGCATATTCCAGTATTCTGCCTTGTTATCCTGTTTATTTTTAACTTGCATAATCAGCCCTTCCCATTGTTCTAGTGCCCGCACGCTTGTGTTTTAGGCTGACTTAGGCATAAAGGAGGAGATTCCAACCCTAAGGCCATACGGATTCTCAATCTAAGGTAGGAGCCTATGACACCCACACCAAGGCCCAGCATGTGCTGATGATGTTCGAGGCAACTGCCTGCAGCAAGGCTAGCATGTGCCGATGGTGTTTGACACAATCGTCCATACCAAGGGCCATCTTCTACCGATGGTGTTGGACACAATCGCCCACACCAAGGGCTGGCTTGTACCAATGGTGCTCGAGGCAACCACCCATACTAAGGCCCAGCATGTGCTGATGGTGTTCGAGGCAACCGTATGCACCAGGGACCATCTTCTACCAATTTTGATCGAGGCATGGCACATGCCAATGGTGGTCTAGGAAAGTGCCCGTTCCAATGGCCAGCTTGTGATGATAGTGGTCGTTGTATGTGCCCGCACCAAGGCCCAACACGTGCCGATGGTGCTCGAGGCAACCGCCCACACCAAGGGCCATCTTTTGCCGATGCTCATTGAGGCATGCATGTGTCGATGGTGGTCAAGGCAAGTGCCTGTTCCAAGGGCTAGCTTGTGCCGATGGCGGTTGAGGTAAGTGCCTGTGTCGATAATGGTCGATGTATGTGCCATCACCATACGCCATTATGTGCCGTTGATGGTCGAGGCCTTGGTCGAAGTTCAATTTTGAGCCACGATGCACATGCTGGGCTTGGGAATGTGCTGGTGCCACATTTTTTTTGCTCGGGGTGCCATCTCCAGAGCATCGTCGGAGAACCTGATCGGCGGCATTGAGGGTTCCGACGATTGAGGGTCCGAGGGGATGTGGGAACATGATGTGTGATGGGTGCATGTACTTGGCCCTTATATTGGCTCCCTATCCCTCAACAAACCTGGACAACTCACACCCCCTTAAAGAGCATATGAGATTTTACAGGTTTGCAGCCAGTAACCATTCAAGTGTCTAAAATGGGGACATATTTTTCAAATGGCCACAAAATCTTTTGTACTTAGATTTTGTAGATGAATTGTTTTTTGTATTGCAAAAAAAAATACAAGGATCAGATCTACCAAATTTGGGGCCAAAAATCCTTCTAAAAAAATTTTAAAAAATCCTGAGCCGTAAAAAATTTCAAAAATTGTGAAAAATAGAAAACGAGTCATCTTGCCATGAAACTTCACATGAAGGCTTAGGGTACCATTGTATGAATTTACAAGCCATAAAAATGGCATTGGCATGGCAGAAATATGAAGATGTGCCTAAACCCACCTACTACCCAATCGTGGTGCGCATGGTGCTCAGCCTGGGATCAGGACACCCACGCGTGGTGCATGGGCATTGGGAAGTGTTCATATGAATTCATGGACCACAAAAATGGCTTTGGCACTATAGAAACATAAAGATATCCCTCAACCCACCTACTGCCCGATAGTGGTACTCAAGGTGCACGCCTCGAGGCCAGGTACGACCGCTTGGTGCGTGACCCAGCATGGGCTGATGCTGTTTGAGGGAACTGCCCACACTAAGGTCCAACATGCACCAATGGTGGTCAAAGCATGTGTTGAGATCGAGGGCCAACATGTCTCGATGGTGGTCAAGGCGTGTGCATGTGTCACGGTCAGAAAGCAAGTCGGGATTGGCCTTGGGGTTGTAGTGGGATAGGGTTGACAGCAGGGGTGGATCAGGCCTTGAGGCCTACTCGAGGTGCAGGTCATGGGGAATTGGATCGGGATAGTGGTTCGGGTAGTGATCAGTACTCTAGGGGCTCAGACATGGTGTTAGGTTCGACAGGCTAGGTAGAGGTATTGGTGAGCAGTGCGCGGGACGCAGTCAGACTGATGTGCAGGCACTGATGATCGAGGTGCAGGCATGCGGTCAGACTAGGGGTGTCTGAGGCATAGCTGCACCAAGTGCCAGTGTCACACCTTGGGCGTGTGCACTGAGAGTTGAGGCCCACGCCCCAGCGGCCAAGGCTCGAGCACCATACGTAGAGGTGAGGGTTCCAGTAATAGTCATTGCTATTGCTGTCCAGACCGCCCGCCTGAAAGTCTAGCCTATCTGCGGCATTAGGACCAGGCCCACAACATGCCCGCACCATATCCAAGTGGTCCCAGGGAGTGGGGCTGAACCAAAACCGTATAGAAAGCCTACAGGATCTGTAGCACACATAGAGGGACCTGACTGATCCTCAGCTTGCGTATTCTGCTTCTTTGGCCGGCTTAGTGCCCGCACGCTTGTTTTGTAGGTTGACTTAGGCATACGAAGTTCATTCCGAATCCAAGCTCTGACCGGATCGAGGGTTGTGGCAGCAAGAACCGCAACAAGATCGACAGCATGCAAAAGGGGACCCGATCGATCCTCAGCTTATGCATTCTGCCTCTCTGGCCAACTTAGTGCCTGGACGCTCATTTCATAGGTTGACTTAGGCATACGGAGTTCATTCTCGATCGAGATTGAGGGACGGAGGGCCTTGGGTCATGCCCAACCTCGGAGGGGGTGGCGTAAAAAGAAAGAAGGTCGGCAAAGGAAGGGGAGGGGGAGGGGAGGGGGAGGGGGGAGGGACGAATCGAAGCGAAAAAGGGCTGAATGTCAGTGGATCATGGAAGCAAGGCCACTCTGCCACTTACAATACCCCATCACATATTTAAGTCATTTGTAAATGATTTTACCCACCGCTCGGTCGGAATTGAGTTCCAAGGAAGCTCGCGCGGCTCGTCCGGGAGGTGAGATGGAAAAACTATCAACCAAGACAAGAGTACTTGGTACGCTAGAAGGGACTTCTAGACAGTGAGGCGAGCTGGAAACCAGCAGAAGACTTATGGCAGTTCAGGGATCAGATCAGGCGGTACCATGCAGAGGACGCAACGAGGGTGTTATGCAATCAGGCGGTACCAGCATGTGAGCCAGAGGTTGAGTCCCATAGACCAGGCTTGTTGGTGGGTATTTGCACGCAAGGCCTGGGAGATGAGGCCAGAACGCCCGCCCAGCTTACAGGCCAGCCCGTGAGGCCAAGGCCTGGCATGTAAGCTGCCTGTACCATATCCAGAAGGGCTCAAGGTGCTAGATATGCAAGTGAACATTCTGGAAGCTTGTAGGATTAGCAGGAGCTTCTTGGCAGATTTGGTTGACCCTAGAAATCAAGAGTTAGAATCTTGATTGATTGTAATCTATATAATCCCTTGATTTTAGCCTTTATTCTAGGGATATTACCATTAAGTGTAGCTGAAGCCTCAACTATAAATATAGGGCTGCTCCACCCTCATTTGTACACCATCAAACACTTCTGTTTCGGTGAATACAGAGCATATTCCAGCATTCTGCCTTATTATCTTGTTTCTGTTTAACTTACGTAATCAGCCCTTTCCACTGTTCTAGTGCCCGCACGCTTGTGTTTTAGGCTGACTTAGGCATAAAGGTGGAGATCCCAAGCCTAAGGCCGTATAGATTCTAAGTCTAAGGTCAAAGCCCGTGACACCCGCACCAAGGCCTAGTGTCACAGACTAAGCTTTCTCTCAACAAGCAATAGACCGTGTGGCACTTGAATGGACGCTTCCACTCGAGTCAGCCTTCAATAGTTTGATATCTGAATGAATAACCATAAGCCATGGTTAGTCCCAAGCATTCATAATAAGGCACATTATATCGAGATCAATCTCAAGCACACACAAGAAGGCACATTCACATCGAGAAAAAGAAAAACACATTGAGGCAACATTTGGGACATTCAATTGGGGTGGATTTTATTATAATCGAGAATCATACATCGGGACTTCCCACCATCACCAAGGCCAGGGGGCAACCCTTGGTGGATGGCCTAGGCCCATCATAGCGACCGGTGAGACAGCCCAACAATATGCTATCGGCTCACCCCTCTTAAAGGGCCTTAGAGATTTTAGAGCTATGCTACCACTAACCACTCTCAATTTGGTTGTCACACTCTTGGAGCTTCCACTAACCGTAAAGGCTGGCGAATTGATTACCTTCATTCGTCTACAGTCCTTGCTAACCTGGAGACCACACCTTTATGCTTCTTCTGGTGTGATGAAAGTATCGGTTGCACCCGTATCTACCATGGCCTTAGTGGCCTTCTTATTGATCATTAAGTTCACATACATCAGACCTTTACCCTGTTCTTTCTTTATTGTGTTCAAATGGGTGTGGAGGGCATTGAGGAACCTTATTGAACCTATCCTGGCCGGCTCCTCTTCAACTTCTTCAACGCTCTCTGGCACTTTTGCAAACTCTTGAGATGAGGCCCTTAAGGCATTAAGGGCTCCTCTGTGTGGGCATTCGGCCACCCGATGTGGCCCCTTGCAAAGAAAGCAAGCTAGCAGTTGCCTAAGCTTGAAAATCACTGCTTTGCTTGTCTTGGGTTAGGTACTATCTCGACCAAAGGACCTCCTGTCTGATCCCCTACTGAAGGGCCGGTCCAACCTAGTCATCTTTCCCTCACTCCCAAAGTTGAAGCTACTGCCAGCTAATGGAGGATTTTTCCATTTTGAGGAGCCATCATTATAATCATGGAGACGTTTAGCTACAGCCATGCCGTGGCCACATCTTGTACTTTTTGTCTTTGTAGTTCTGTCTTAGCCCAAGTTTTGATGCCCTCAAGAAAATAAAACATCTTGTCCTTTTCGAACGTGTCTCGAATATCCAACATCAGGGTAGAAAAGCTCCTTACAAACTCTCGCATTGTTCCTATTTGCACCAACTCTCGAAGCCTCTTTCGAGCCATATACTCCACATTCTCAGGGAAAAATTGGTTTTTCAATTCTTGTTTCAAGTCCATCCAAGTCTTAATCAGACACTCGTCATTGACAAACTTGGAGTGCCACCATAGCTTAGCATCCCCTGTGAGGTACATCGACACCATTGCTACCTTGTCTTCCTTTGAATCCATGTGTACAGCTCGAAAGTACTACTCCATGTCAAACAAGAAATTTTCAAACTCCTTAGCATCCTTTGCCCCCTTATAGCATCGAGGCTCTGACACCTTGGGCCTTTTCCCTCTTTTCGTTGAGCTCAAACCCGATCTAGCCACAGCCATTTGTAAGATGCTCATCTGTGCTTTGAGCTCTTCAAACTCCTTTTGGAGAATATTCAAGGCATCTCTAGCATCTTCGCTCACATTGTGGCAAGTATCAGATAAGTCTCGTTGGGTTGTCTCGATCTCCCTCACTCAATTTTTAGTCACCATGTGAGTTTTCATTATGACTACCATGGCCTAAAGTTCCTCAATTCTCTGTTGGTAATTGGGTCCACCACTTGTGGCCATCACCTCCATTTCCTAGCACTTCTCAATCATGCTTTGATACCACGTGTCACGGACTAAGCTTTCTCTCAACAAATAATAAATCGTGTGGCACTTGAATGGACTCTTCCACCCAAGTTAGCCTTCAATAGTTTGATATCTAAACAAATAACCATAAGCCATGGTTAGTCCCAAGCATTCATAATAAGGCACATTATATCGAAATCAATCTCAAGCACACATAAGAAGGCACATTCACTTCCAGAAAAAGAAAAACACATCGAGGCAACATTCGAGACATTTAATTGGGGTAGATTTTATTATAATCGAGAATCATACATCGAGTCTTCCCACCATCACCAAGGCCAGGGGGTAGCCCTAGTGGATGGCCTAGGGCTGCATAGTGATCGATGAGACAGCCCAACAATACGCTGCCGGTTCACCCCCCTAAAGAGCCTTAGAGATTTTAGAGCTATGCTACCACTAACTATTACAATGTTTGAAATGGGGACATTTTTCCTAGCACAAAAGATCTACCTAGCCATGGCCCTATACATGGGTGGCTCATGACAACCTAAGCCCCGGTCATGGCCCTATACAAGGTTGGCTCATGACACCTAGCATGTGCCGATGGTGTTCGAGGCAACTGCTCGCACCAAGGCCCAGCATGTACTGATGGTGGTTGAGGCAAGTGCCCGTACCAAGGGTCGGCTTGTACCGATGGTGCTCGAGGCAACCATCCGCACCAAGGCCCAGCATGTGCCGATAGTGTTTGAGGTAATCGCATGCACCAGGGACCATCTTCTGCTGATGCTGATCAAGGCATGCCACGTGCCGATGGTGGTCCATGCAAGTGCCCGTACCAATGGCCAGCTTGTGATGGTGGTGGTCAAGGCATGTGCCCGCCCCAAGGCCCAACATGTGTCGATGGTGCTCGAGGCAACCATCCGTACCAAGGGCCATCTTCTGTCGATGCTCATCAAGACATGCATGTATTGATGGTGGTCAAGGTACGTGCCTGTTCCAAGGGCCAGCTTGTGCCGATGGCAATTGAGGCAAGTGTCCGTACCAAAGGGCAGCCTGTGCCGATGATGGTCGATGCATGTCCATCACCATGCGTCATTATGTGCCATTGATGGTTGAGGCCTTGGTCAAAGTTCAATTTTGACCCACAGTGCACATGCTGGGCTTGGGCATGTGCTGGTGCCATATTGGTATTTTTTTGGGGCACCATCGCCAGAGCATCGCCAAAGAACCTGACCGGTGACATTGGGGGTTCCGGCGATTAAGGGTCCAGGGGGTGTGCGTACATGATGTGTGATGGGTGCTTGTACTTGGCCCTTATATTGGCCCCCTATCTCTCAACAAACCTCAACAACTCACACCCCCTTACAGGGCATATGAGATTTTACAGGTTTGCTGCTAGTAACCATTTAAGTGTCTAAAATGGGGATAATTTTTTCAAATAACCACAAAATCTTCTACACTTTGAGTTTTTCGTTGAATATTTTTGTGCATGCCAAAAAAAATACAAGGATCAGATCTACCAAATTTGGGGCCAAAACTCCTTGTAAAAATATTTTAAAAAATCTTGAACCACAAAAAATTTCAAAAATCATGAAAAATAGAAAATGAGTCATCTTGTCGTGAAACTTCACATGAAGGCTTAGGGGACCATTGTATAAATTTTCAAGCCATAAAAATGGCATTGGCATGGCAAAAATATGAAGATGTGCCTAAACCCACCTACCACCCGATCGTGGCGCGTATGGTGCTCGACCGGGGCTCAGGACACCTGCGCATGGTGTGCGGGCGTTAGGGAGTGCTCATATGAATTCATAGGCCATAAAAATGGCATTGGCATGGTAGAAATATGAAGATGTTCCTGAACTCACCTACCACCCGGTTGTAGCGATCATTAGTGCTCGGCCCAGGCTCAGGACACCCACGCGTGGTGCGCGGGCATTGGGGAGTGCTCATATGAATTCGTGGACCACAAAAATGGCTTTGGCACTCCAGAAACATGAAAATATCCCTGAACCCACCTACTGCTCGATCTTGGTACGTAGGGTGCACGGCCTGAGCCCAGGTGCGACCGCTTGGTGCACGACCCAGTACGGGCCGATGTTGTTCGAGGGAACTGCCTGCACCAAGGTCCAGCATGTGTCGAGACCAAGGGCCAACATGTCTCGATGGTGGTCGAGGCATGTACATGTGTCATGGGCTCTGACCTTAGACTCAAAATCTGTGCAGCCTTAGGCTTGGAATCTCTTCTTTTATGCCTAAGTCAGCTTAAAACACAAGCGTGCGGGCACTAGAACAATGGGAAGGGCTGATTATGCAAGTTAAAGAAAAACAAGATAACAAGGCAGAATGCTGGAATATGCTTTGTATTCACTGAAACAGAAGTGTTTGATGGTGTACAAATGAGGGTGAAGCAGCCCTCTATTTATAGTTGAGGCTCCAGCTACACTTAATGGCAATATCCCTAGAATAAAGGCTAAAATCATGGGATTATACAGATTACAATCAATCAAGATTCTAACTCCTGATTTCTAGGGTCAACCAAATCTGTAAGGAGGCTCCTGCTAATCTTGTAAGGTTCCAAAAGCTTCACTTGCATATCCAGCACCTTGGGCCCTTCTGAATGTGGTGCAGGTGGCCTGCATGCCAAGCCTTGGCCTCACAGGCTAGCCTGCAAGCTGGGCGAGCATTTTGACCTTGTCTCCTAAGACTTGCACACAAATACCCGCCAGTGTGCCTGGTCTGCGGGCCTCAACCTTTGGCTCGCCTGCTGGTGCGCCTGATGTGCCTTATTATGGTGGAGGCATAGAGGTGATGATGTTAAGCATGGGAGTACCAAGATTGGAACTTGGGTAGAGTTCCAAAAAGAGTTCAGAGAGCAGTTTTACCCGGAGTATGCCGATGATTAGGCATGGGTAAAGTTACACAGGCTGAGCCAGCAAAAGGACATAAGGGAGTATGTCCAAAAATTCTCTGAACTGATGCTACAGATCTCAAATCTAGGTGAGAAGGATGCCTTATTTGCTTTCATGGATAGGCTGAAGCCGTGGGTGAAGCATGAGCTACAACGGAGGGGAGTTCATGACTTGGCTAAAGCCATGACTACTGCTGAGGCCTTGATAGAGTTCAAGCCTCTGAACAAATTCGAGTCTTCCAAGCCCAAGGGTAAGGGCAGGGATGATAGGGATCGAAAAAAATAGTCCAAGGGGAAGGACCGTGATTGAGAGTCCAAGGATGGAGACCGAGACCATTCAACCAAGGATGGTGAGAGGAAGCCACCAGCAGGAAAGTGGAAAGCAAAAGAGGATCGAGAGCCACTAGCATGCTACCTATGTGGAGGGAGCCACATAGCACACAATTACCCTTAGAAGGGCAAGCTAGCTGTTGTAGACAAAGAGTCTGACGAGGAACCAGAGACAAGGGTAGCAAAGCTTGGGTCATTGGTGCTCAATGTTATCCAGAGTAAGGGAAGCCATAAGCCAAAGGGCTTGATGTTTACGGATCTGATGGTTACAGGTCAGAAGGTGAGCACACTGATGGACATAGGTGCCTCACATCTTTTTATTTCAGGTGATGGAGCCCAGAAGCTCAGACTAAAGGTGCAGAAAGGGATTGGTACCATTAAAACGGTGAACTCCAAGGAGGTTCCAACCATTAGAGTAGCACGGGGAGTGGAGTTACAGCTTAGAGACTGGAAAGGCAAGGAAATCATAGAGGTAATACCCCTTCATGACTATGAGTTTGTGATTGGGTTAGATTTCCTTATTCGAATTAACGCCCTCCTTGTGCCTTTTGCCGATTGTGTTTGCATCTTGGATGCATGGTGCCAATGCCTAGTGCCATTGAGGAGAGGGTCTGGAATTGGGTCACGGGTGGTGTCAGCCATCCAATTTGCCAAGGTGGTAAGCAGACAAGAAGACACCTTCTTGGCAGCCCCTAAAGTATGAGGAACCAAGGGAGAAAGAGACCAAGTCACCCTAGGAAGTGCTAAAAGTACTGAAGACCTTTAGCGATGTGATGCCTGTAAAGCTACCTAGCCAGCTACCACATAAGAGGGAAGTGGACCATAAGATCGAGCTAGTGTTCAAGGCCAAGCCACCAGCTAGAGCCCTTTACCAAATGTCCCCACCAGAGTTGGAGGAGTTAAGGAAGCAGCTCAAAGAGTTAGTTGATGTTGGCTTATCAAGCCATCAAAGGAACCATATGGTGCACCGGTTCTATTCTAGCGCAAGCATGACGGGTCGTTGCAACTGTGCATAGACTACTGGGCTTTGAACAAGCTGACCATCAAGAACAAGTACCTTATCCCACTCATTGCAGACTTGTTCGACCAACTTGGGAGTGCAAGGTGGTTCACCAAGCTGGATTTGAGGTCAGGCTACTACCAAGTCAGGATCGTGGAGGGAGTGAGCCAGAGACAGCATGTGTCACTCGATATGGTTCGTATGAGTTCTTGGTCATGCCATTCAGACTCACGAATACCCCAGCAACATTCTGCACCCTTATGAACAAGGTACCTCAGTGGTTCCTTGATTGATTTGTTGTGGCTTATTTGGATGACATTGTGATCTACAGCCAGACTTTGGGAGAGCATGTAGACCACTTGAGACAGGTGTTCAAGGTGTTGTAGGCGCACAAGCTATTTTTCAAGAGGGAGAAGTGCTCATTCACCCAGCAGGAGATACCGTTCTTTGGCCACATAGTGGGAGGTAGAAGGATACGCATGGATGAAGGCAAGGTGCATTCCATCCTAGAGTGGCAACCGCCAGCCAAGGTCACTGAGTTGAGATCATTCCTTGGGCTGGTTAACTACTACAAGAACTTCAAGAAAGGTCACTCAGCAATAGCCATGCCATTGACTGACTTGCTCAAGAAAGAGAGAGCATGGGAGTGGAGCGCAGGGTGCCAGGAAGCCTTTGATAGGTTGAAGCAGGCTGTGACTGAGGAGCCAGTCTTGGCCTTGTTAGACCATGCCAAGCTGTATGAGGTGCATACAGATGCATCAAACTTTACCATAGGGGGCGTGTTGATGCAGGAGGGACGTCCAGTCTGTTCGAGAGCAGAAAGCTGAATGAGACTAAGCATAAGTACTTGGTCCAAGAAAAGCAGATGATTACAGTGGCACACTGCTTGCACACTTGATGCCATTAAATGTTGTGGTCGAGGTTCGTGGTTAGGATGGACAATGTGGCAACCAACTACTTCCAAAAGTAGAAGAAGCTATCCCCCAAACAGATGAGATGGCAAGATTTTCTTGCAGAATTTGATTTCCATATGGACTACAAGCCAGGATGGGTGAACCTAGTGGCAGACACCCTGAGTAGGAAGGTTAACCTTGCTGTCATTAATGAACCAAGGGGTCACTGATGCCATATATCAAGGAGGAACTTGCACATGATCCTACAGCCAAGGCTTGACTGTTCCTGAAGAAGATGGTTAAGTACTGGGGAGTACCGAAGACCATTGTTAGTGATCGGGACGGGCGTTTCACGGGCAGGTTCTGGATTGAGTTGTTCAAGGTATTGGGGTTAGACTTGAACTTTTCCACCAGCATGCATCCACAGACCGATGGGTAGATAGAACGTGTGAATGGACTATTGGAGGTCTACCTCAGGCACTATGTGAGTGCCACACAAAGGGAATAGCCAAAGCTACTAGATGTTGCACAGTTTTCCTACAACTTGCAAAGGAACGAGGTAACGAACCAGAGCCCATTTGAGGTTGTGACAGGGCAACAACCACTAACACCTAGTTTGATTGCTGCAGGTTATACAAGGCTGAATCCAGTAGCATATAAGTTTGCCAAGGCATGGCAGGAGCAAACTGACTTGGCCAGAGTCTGTCTACATAAGGCGACCAAGAGGTCAAAGAAGTGGGTAGACCAGAATAGGTGGGACGTGCAGTTCCAAGTTGGGGACTTGGTGTTGGTGAAGCTGCATCCCATTGTGCGCCACAGGAGGCTACACAAAGACCTAGTCTGGAAATATGAGGGACCTTTTCAGGTAGTCAAGAGGGTAGGCAAGGTTGCCTACAAGCTGGATATGCCACCCAAGCTGAGGGTACACCTGGTGTTCCATGTAAGCATGCTCAAACCATTCCATGAGGAGGAGGGAGATCCAGGATGGGTAGAGTCAAAGTGTGCACCATTGGGAGCAAGGGTCTCATATGAAAAGGAGGTCCACAACATCATAGCTGACTAGGAGGTGAGACAGAAGAACTACCAACCAAGATAAGAGTACTTGGTATGCTGGAAGGGGTTTCCAGACAATGAGGTGAGTTGGGAACCAGTAGAAGACTTATGGTAGTTCAAGGATCAGATCAAGTAGTACCTTGCAGAAGATGAAACGGGGGCATTATGTTAGGCATACCATGCACACCAACAGGCGAGCCAGAGGTTAAGGCCCGTAGACCAGGCGCACTGGCAGGTATTTGCATGCAAGGGCTAGGAGACAAGGTCAAAACACCCGCCCAGCTTGCAGGCCAGCCCGTGAGGCCAACGCCTGGCATGCAGGCTACCCACACCACATCCAAAATGGCCCAAGGTGCTGGATATGCAAGTGAAGCTTCTGGAACCTTGCAGGATCAGCAGGAGCATCCTGGCAGATTTGGTTGACCCTAGAAATTAGGAGTTAGAATCTTGATTGATTGATTGTAATATGTATAATCCTATGATTTTAGCCTTTATTCTAGGGATATTGCCATTAAGTGTAGCTAGAGCCTCAACTATAAATAGAGCGCTGCTCCACCCTCATTTGTACACCATCAAACACTTCTGTTTCAATGAATACAAAGCATATTCTAGCATTCTGCCTTGTTATCCTGTTTCTCTTTAACTTGCGTAATCAGCCCTTACCATTGTTCTAGTGCCTGCACGCTTGTGTTTTAGGCTGACTTAGGCATAAAGGAGGAGATTCCAAGCCTAAAGCTGTATGGATTTTGAGTCTAAGGTCAGAGCCCGTGACGCATGTGTCACGATCAGCAGGCAAGCTGGGACTGGCCCCTGGGTTGTAGTAGGATAGGGTTCAATAGCCGGGGGGGACTAGGCCTTGAGGCCTACTCGAGGTACAGGTCACGAGAAACTGGATTGAGATAGTGGTACGGGCAATGATCAGGACTTCAGGGGTCAGACACAGTGTTAGGTTCGGCAGAATTGAGCCAGGCCCAGGTGTGGGTATTGGTGAGCGGTGCTCGGGCACGCAGTCAGACCGACGTGAGGGCACTGATGATTGAGGTGTGAGCATGCGATCAGACTAGGGGTGTCCGAGGCAGCAACCCACACCAAGTGTTAGTGTCAGGCCTTGGGCGTGCACACCAGGAGTTGAGGCCCGCGCACCAACGGCCAAGGCTCGAGCACCGTACGCAGAGGTGGGGGTTCCAGCAATAGTCATTGCTATTGCTGTCAAGATCGTCTGCTTAGAAGTCTGGCCTATCCGCGACACCAAGACCAGGCCTATAACATGCTAGCACTGCATCCAGGTGGTCCCAGGGAATGGGGCCGAATCCAAACCATATAGAAAGCCTGCAGGCTCTGCAGCACATAGAGGGGGACCCGATTGATCCTTAGCTTGCATATTCTACCTCTTTGGTCAGCTTAGTGCCTGCACGCTTGTTTCGTAGGTTGACTTAGGCATACAGAGTTCATTCCCAGTCTAAGCTCCGATCAGACTGAGGGTTGTGGCAGTAGGAACCGTAGCAAGATCGGTAACACGTAGAGGGGGACCCGATCGATCCTCGCTTGGGCATTCTACCTCTCTGGCCAGCTTAGTGCCCACACGTTCATTTCGTAGGTTGACTTAGGCATACGGAGTTCATTCCCGATCGGGATCGAGGGATGGAAGGCCCCGGGTCATGCCCAACCCCAGAGGGGGGTGACATAAAAAGAAGGAAGGTCGACGGGGGAAGGGGAGGGGGAAGGGGAGGAGGGAAGGACGAATCAAAGCGACAAAGGGCTGAATCTCATTGGACCATGGAAGCAAGGCCACTCTGCCACTTACAATACCCTGTCACGTATTTAAGTCATCTGCAGAGGATTCTACCCATCGCTCGGTGGGAATTGAGCTTCAGGGTGGCCCGTACGGCTCGTCCGCCGCAGGGGCTGCACCTACGACACATGCCCTTAGGGGCCATAAGACCCTACTGCGGGTCGACAATCTGGCGATGGGTGCGCGCATCGCTTCTAGCCCAGATTCTGACTTAGAGGCATTCAGTCATAATCTAACGCACAGTAGCTTCGAGCCACTGGCTTTTCAATTAAGTGTGATGACCAATTGTGTGAATCAACGGTTCCTCTCTACTAGTTTGAATTACTATCGTGATGCCACCATCAGTAGGGTAAAACTAACCTGTCTCACGACGATCTAAACCTAGCTCACGTTCCCTATTAATGGGTGAACAATCCAACACTTGGTGAATTCTATTTCACAATGATAGGAAGAGCCGACATTGAAGGATCAAAAAGCAACATCGCTATGAACGCTTGGCTGCCACAAGCCAGTTATCACTGTGGTAACTTTTTTGGCACCTCCAGCTTCAAATCCTGAAGGTTTAAAGGATCAATAGGCCACGCTTTCACGATTCGTATTCGTATTGGAAATCAGAATCAAATGAGCTTTTACCCTTTTGTTCCACACAAGATTTCTATTCTCGTTGAGCTCATCTTAGGACAACTACATTATCTTTTAACAGATGAGTCACCCTAGCCAAACTCTTCACTTGACAATGTCTTTCACCCAGATCGACTGATCGAGGCCGACCTTGGGTCCAAAAAAAAGGGTCGTGCCTCACCTTCGATTCATGAAATAAGTAAAATAACATTAAAAGTAGTGGTATTTCAATTTCGCTCGGGGGCTCCCACTTATTCTACACCTCTCAAGTAATTTCACAAAATCAGACAAGAGTCAAGCTCAACAGGGTCTTCTTTCCCCACTAATTCTGCCAAGCCCATTCCCTTGGCTGTGGTTTCACTAGATAGTAGACAGGGATAATGGGAATCTCGTTAATCCATTCATGCGCGTCACTAATTAGATGACGAGGCATTTGGCTACCTTAAGAGAGTCATAGTTACTCCCGCCATTTACCCATGCTTGGTTGACTTTCTTCACTTTGACATTCAGAGCACTGGGCAAAAATCACATTGCGTGAGCATCCACAGGGACCATCACAATGCTTTGTTTTAATTAAACAGTCAGATTCCCCTTTTCTATACCAGTTCTGAGTCACTTGTTCGTCGCTCGGGGAAGGCCCTCGAGGGAGCCGTTCTCGGTCCATCCATCAATCGACACGTGACATCACACTCTCACAGTGAGAGTAGCTCGAGCAGTACACCGACAACCGATGGGGTCAGGACTAAGACCCTCTGCCCAACCCTCAGAGCCAATCCTTTTCTCGAGGTTACGGATCCATTTTGCCGACTTCCCTCGCCTACATTGTTCCATCGACCAGAGGTTGTTCACCTTGGAGACCTGATCGGTTATAAGTCCAACCAAGCATGGATGGCACTCGATCCTCTAGATTTTCAAGGGCCACCGGGGGAGCACTGGACACCACGCGACGAGCGGTGCTCTTTCGACCACTGGACCCTACCTCTGGTTGAGCCATTTCTAGGGTGAGAGGGCCGTTAAACAGAAAAGATAACTCTTCCCAAGGCCCCCATCGACGTCTCTGGACTCTCTCATACTGCCATCAACCGTCGCGTCCCAGTTCAAGAATTTTAACTCGATTCCCTTTCGAAGCTCGTGCGGGACGTGCTGTCGGACGGGCTTCCCCCATCTCTTAAGATCGACTAACCCATGTGCAAGTGCCGTTCACTTGGAACCTTTCCCCTCTTCGACCTTCAAAGTTCTCATTTGAATATTTGCTACTACCACCAAGATTTGCACCGATGGTCATT
>NW_019167937.1:13320553-13360553 GCF_002303985.1 Durio zibethinus | reverse complement strand
TTCATTAACAAAATTAACCAGACAAATCGCTCCACCAACTAAGAACGACCATGCACCACCACCCATAGAATTAAGAAATAGCTCTCAGTCTATCAATCCTTACTATGTCTGGACCTGGTAAGTTTCCCCGTGTTGAGTCAAATTAAGCTGCAGGCTCCACTCCTGGTGGTGCCCTTCCGTCAATTCCTTTAAGTTTCAGCCTTGCGACCATTCTCCTCCCAGAACCCAAAGACTTTGATTTCTCATAAGGTGTAGGTGGAGTCCTAAAAGTAACATCCGTCAATCCCTGGTCGACATCGTTTATGGTTGAGACTAAGATGGTATCTGATCGTCTTCGAGCCCTTAACTTTCGTTCTTGATTAATGAAAATGTCCTTGGCAAATGCTTTCACAGGTGTTCATCTTTCATAAATCCAAGAATTTCACCTCTGACTATGAAATATGAATACCCTCGACTGTCCCTATTAATCATTACTTCGATCCCGAAGGCCAACACAATAGGGCCGAAATCCTATGATGTTATCCCATGCTAATGTATACAAGCGTAGGCTTGCTTTGAGCACTCTAATTTCTTCAAAGTAACAGCACCGAAGGAATGATCCCGATAATTAAGTCTAAGAGTGCATCACCGACAGTAGGGACAAGTTCCAACTACGAGCTTTTTAACAGTAACAACTTAAATATGTGCTATTGGAGCTGGACTTTTTACGGCTACTAGCACCAGGCTTGCCCTCCAATGGATCCTTGTTAAGGGATTTAGATTGTACTCATTGTAATTACCAGACTCATAGAGCCCGGTGCTATTATTTATTGTCACTACCTCTCCGTGTCAGGATTGGGTAATTTGCACGCCTGCTGCCTTCCTTGGATGTGGTAGCCGTTTTTCAGGCTCCCTCTCCGGAATCGAACCCTAATTCTCCGTCACCCATCACCACCATAGTAGGCCACTATCCTACCATCGAAAGTTGATAGGGCAGAAATTTGAATGATGTGTCATCGGCACAAAGGCCGTGTGATCCGTCGAGTTATCATGAATCATCAGAGCAATAGGCATAGCCCGTATCGACCTTTTATCTAATAAATGCATCCCTTCCAAAAGTCAGGGTTTGTTGCACGTATTAGCTCTAGAATTACTACGATTATCCAAGTAATAGATACCATCAAACAAACTATAACTGATTTAATGAGCTATTCGCAGTTTCACAGTCTGAATTAGTTCATACTTACACATGCATGGCTTAATCTTTGAGACAAGCATATGACTACTGGTAGGATCAACCAGGTAGCATTCTTTTGGGACGTTGGCATCGCGTGGGCCTCGACGCATCGATTGAGTGGCCGAGAGAGCCCGACGTGGAGCGTAAGTGTCGTGCGTGTCGAGCACGTGAAATGTGTAGCATCGAACGAAGGGCTCGAGAGCATGCACCCGCTAAACGTTTCGCATCCGAGAGCACGATCGAACGTCGGTGCACCAATATGACCATGGAGGATTGGGTGGTGCGCTTGGGACACCGACCATGATTGACGTCTGACCCGTGGCCCCTAGGGACACGAGACAGATGAGGGATGGCAAGATATTCGGTTTCCATCGATTTAGGTATACAGCACAAGATCCCAATCATGCCCGGGGTACGATGACTGCATGGGGGGAGATTAAAGAGGATGATGGGTCGACAGTTTGATGCATCGAGCATGGAGTATACCAACACGCACAACTATAGCATCACTCAAATGCCCACTGCGTACAAGTGGCAGCATCCACGCTCGCCAACCCACAACCCACCTGATTGATTACTCGATGAGTGAGTAGAGGAAACAACGTACGAGGCCACGCCACAACCGCTTGGCACGGAAAAAACACAAGCAAGGGCCACAAGTCTGCCCTACCATCCGACAGGTAACAATGGCGCGATACCACCAATGCTTGGCTTGGCCGAGATCGCACGCACGAGCTCCACTGACACCACCCCAAGGGGATGTTGCTCGATTCAAGGACTTGTCCCTAGGGTCTTGGGCAGCATCGGCTATGTGCACAGCCTCGTCAAGGCCAAGGCATTTTTGTGGTCGATGAGAAGGGACCGCGAGAGCGTCAAATATCGAAAGACTTGGTTGGGCCAAGCTCGTAACCGTAGCTTCTGCTCACACCACCCCAGGGAGCCTTTGCTCGATTTAGGGACTTGGTCTAGGGTCTTGGGCAGCATTCGTCACTTGCACGGGCTCGAGCTTGGCTTTTCTTTTTCACATGCACGCCAATCGGTCGAGGTTATGGGTGTTTGCTAGTCACTGGAGCAACCAATCATCGAACAAAATGGTCAAAAGGCATGTACAACCTGTATTTCACTCGAGGGATGTTGCCTTGGGTGTACGCAATGGGAGGCCCATCACGCATACCTACTCCCCGAGTGGAAGGGAGGGAGTGCCAGACCACCACCCCTTAAAGAGCATTAGAGATTTTACAGATATGCTACCAGTAGACTTTAAAGTGTCTGAAACGAGGGTGTTTTTTTTAAACAAGCATATCCCGCACCAAGGGTGAGTAGATGCCGATGGTGGTTGAGGAATGTGCCCGCACCAAGGGCCAGCGCATGCCGATGGTGTTCGATGTGACTGTCCACACCAAGGTCCATCTTCTGTCTATGCTGATCGAGGCAGGTGCCCGCATCGATTCCAGCTTATGTGCATGCTGATTGAGGCATGCATGCACCGATGGTGGTCGAGGCATCTGCTCGCACCAAGGCCCAGCACGTACCGATGGTGTTTGAGGCAATCACCCACACCAGGGCCTATCTTCTGTCGATGTTGATCGAGGCATGGCAAGTGTTGACGATGATCAAGGCAAGTGCCCGTTCCAAGGGTCGGCTTGTGCCGATGGTGGTTGAGGCATGTGCCCGCACCAAGGCCCAACATGTGCCGATGGTGTTCGTGGTAACCACTCGTACCAAAGCCCAGCATGTGCCAATGGTGTTCGACGTAACTGCCCATACCATGGGCCATCTTCTGCCAATGGTGGTTGAGGTAAGTGCCTGTGTCATGCCCTAAGCGGGCACGCCAGGCACATCAGGCGCACCAACACGCGAGCCAGAGGTTGAGGCCCGCAAACCAGGTGCGCTAAAGGGTATTTGCACGCAAGGCCTGAGAGACGAGGCCAGAATGCCTGTCCAGGTTGCAGGCTACCCACACCACATCTGGAAGAGGCCAAGGTGCTAGATACATAAGTGAATATTCTGAAAGCTTGCAGGATCAGCAGGAACCTCCTGGCAGATTTGGTTGACCCTAGAAATCAGGTGTTAGAATCCTGATGATTGTAATCTGTATAATCCCTTGATTTTAGCCTTTATTCTAGGGATATTGCCATTAAGTGTAGCTAGAGCCTCAACTATAAATAGAGGGCTACTCTACCCTTATTTGTACACCATCAAACACTTTTGTTTCTGTCAATACATAGCATATTCTAGCATTCTGCCTTGTTATCCTGTTTCTCTTTAACTTGCGTAATCAGCCCTTCCCATTGTTCTAGTGCCCGTATGCTTGTGTTTTAGGCTGACTTAGGCATAAATGAGGAGATTCCAAGCCTAAGGCCGCACGGATTCTGAGTCTAAAGTTGGAGCCCATGACAGTTGGTATCAGAGCAAGTTCGGTTCTGCGTGTTTGTGTTGTGCAGGTTAGATCATGAGTGAGGATATGGCATCCCAAAGCGACGTTGCTAACCAACAACCAAAGGCCTAGGAGTAGGATCATGGAAGAGGCAAAAAAGCCAGTTCAAGAGATATCTGGTCTACCATGAATGGTAGTTTAGCCAAGGTGGAAGTGACCATAGGCAACATGGGGGAGAAGCTTGAGGAAGTGGAGACTCACATTGCATCGCTAGACTCCAAAGGGGAGGAGATCTAAGTTGAGCTACAAGCTACTCTCAACAAAGGCATGGATGTGATCACCCAAAAGAATGAGGCCTTGGAGGCTGAAGTGCTAACCTTGCGCGATGGCATGGAGGCCATGCATCGTGGCATAGAGGTCATGCACCAGCGAATGGAGGAGCTTGCCAGTGAGCTCATTACTTGTAAGACTGCCATTAGGAATGGCATGTTTGCTAGAGTGTCTAAGTCCAGGTTGGATGTCCCCAAGCCTAAGGAGCTCAATGGGACTAGGGCAGCCAAGGAAGTAGACAACTACCTATGGGGTATGGAGCAGTATTTCCAGGCCATGGGCATGCAAGACGAGACAATAAAGGTAAGCACTGCTGCTATGTATCTCACTAATGTAGCCTTGTTATGGTGGAGGCACAGGTGTGATGATACCAGGCATCGAAGCACCAAGATTGGAACCTGGGAAGAGTTCCAAAAAGAGTTTAGAGAGAAATTTTACTTGGAGTATGTCGATGATGAGGCACAGGTAATTTTACACAGGCTGAGCCAGTAAGGGGACCTAAGGGAGTATGTCAAGAAATTCTCTGAACTGATGCTATAGATCTCAAATCTAGGTGAGAAGGATGCCTTATTTGCTTTTATGGATGGGCTGAAGCTATGGGTGAAGCATAAGCTACAATAGAGGTGAGTTCATGACTTGGCTAAAGCCATGACTACTATTGAGGCCTTGATAGAGTTCAAGCCTCTGAACAAGTTCAAGTCTTCCAAGCCCAAGGGTAAGGGCAGGGATGATAAGGATCGAAAGAAGTAGTCCAAAGGGAAGAACCGTGACCGGGAGTCCAAGGATGGGGATCGAGACTATTCAACCAAGGATGGCGAGAAGAAGCCACCAACAGGCAAGTGGAAAACAAAGGGGGACCGAGATGCTACCTATGTAGAGGGAGCCACATAGCATGTAATTGCTTGTAAAAGGGCAAGCTGGCTACTATAGACAAGCTGTCTGACGAGAAGCCAAAAATAAGGGCAGCAAAGCTTGGGTCGTTGGTGCTTAATGTTATCTAGAGTAAGGGGAGTCGTAAGCCAAAGGGCTTGATGTTTACAGATTTGATGGTTGCGGGTCAGAAGGTGAGCGTACTGGTGGACACAGGTGCCTCACATCTTTTTATTTAAGGTAATGGAGCCTGAAAGCTCAGACTAAAGCTACAGAAAGAGACCGGTACCATTAAAATGATGAACTTCAAGGAGGTTTTAGCCATTGGAGTAGCGCGGGGAATGGAGTTACAGTTTAAAGACTGGAAAGGCAAAGAGACCATAGAGGTAATACCTCTTGACGACTATGAGTTTGTGATTGGGTTGGATTTCCTTGTTCGGATTAATGCCCTCCTTGTGCCTTTTGTCGATTATGTTTGCATCCTAGATGCACGGTGCCAATGCCTAGTACCATTGAGAAGAGGGTTTGGAGTTAGGTCACGGGTGGTGTCAGCCATCCAATTTGCCAAGGCGGTAAGCAGAGAAGAAGACACCTTCTTGGTAGCCCTGAAGTATGATGAGCCAAGGAAGAAGGAGATCGAGTCACCCTTGGAGGTGCTAATGGTGCTGAAGACCTTTAGGGATGTGATGCTCGTAAAGTTACCTTGCCAGCTACCACCTAAGAGGGAGGTGAACCACAAGATCAAGCTGGTGTCTGAGGCCAAGCCACCAGCTAGAGCTTTTTACCGAATGTCCCCACTAGAGTTAGAGGAGTTGAGGAAGCAGCTCAAAGAGTTAGTTGATGCTGGCTTCATCAAGCCATCGAAGGCACAATATGGTGCATCGATTCTATTCCAGCGTAAGCATGATGGGTCGTTATGACTGGGCATAGACTATCGGGCTTTGAACAAGCTGACCATCGAGAATAAGTACCCTATCCCACTCATTGCAGACTTGTTTGACTAACTTGGGAGCGCAAGGTGGTTCACCAAGCTAGATTTTAGGTCGGGCTACTACCAAGTCAGGATCACGAAAGGAGATGAGCCAAAGATAGCATGTGTCACTCAGTATGGTTCATATGAGTTCTTGGTCATGCCATTCAGACTCACGAGTGCCCCAACAACATTTTGCACCCTTATGAACAAGGAACTTCAGTCGTTCCTTGATTGATTTGTTATGGTTTATTTGGATGACATTGTGATCTACAGCCAGACTTTGAGAGAGCATGTAGACCACTTAAGACAGGTGTTCGAGGTGTTGCGGGTGCACAAGCTATTTGTCAAGAGGGAGAAGTGCTCATTCACCCAGTAGGAGATCCCATTCTTAGGCCACATAGTGGGAGGTGGCTATGACCGAATAGCCAATCTTGGCCTTGTCAAACCATGCCAAGCCATATGAGGTGCATACAGAGGCATCAGGCTTTGCCATAAGGGGCATGTTGATAGAAGAGGGACATCTAGTCACATTCGAGAGCAGGAAGTTGAACGAGACTGAATGCAACTACATGGTCCAAGAGAAAGAGATGACTGCAGTGGTGAACTACTTGTGCACTTGGTGCCATTACCTATTGGGATCGAGGTTCATGGTTAGAACGAACAATGTGGTGACAAGGTACTTCCAAACATAGAAAAAGCTGTCACCCAAGCAGGCGAGATGGCAAGATTTTCTTACAGAATTTTATTTCTAGGTGGAGTACAAGCTGGGGTGCTTGAACCTAGTGGCGGATGCCCTGAGCAGGAAGGCTAACCTTGTTGCCATTAGCCAACTAGAGGGGTCACTGGTAACGCGCATCAAGGAGGGACTTGGGCATGATCCTATAGCCAAGGCTCTTATGGAGTTGCCCAGCAAGGTAAGACTAGGCGATTTTGGGTGCAAGATGGTTTGTTGTACACTAGGGGCAGTAGACTGTTTGTGCCATAGCACGGGAAGCTCCTCAAGGAAGTTTTACAAGAATGCCATGATTCAAGGTAGGCTGGACACCCAGGAGTGAGTCGTACCTTGGCGCTAATCGAGGATCGATACTACTAGCCGCACATGAGGGATGATGTAGAGGCCTATGTGAAGACTTGTCTTGCATACCAACAAGACAAGGTGGAGCTCAAGAAACCAGGCGGTCTCTTAGAGCCATTGCCAGTGCCAGAGTAACCATGGGAGAGTGTTTCTCTGGACTTTATAGTCAGTCTACCCAAAGCAGAGGGGTTTGGAAGCATCATGGTAGTGGTGGATAGGTTTTCCAAGTATGGAATCTTCATTCCAGCAACCAAGTAGTGCCCACCTGAGGAGGCAACTCGATTGTTCCTGAAAAACATGGTTAAGTACTGGGGAGTGCCGAGGACCATTGTTAGTGATCAGGACGGGCGTTTCACGGGCAGGTTCTGGACTGAGTTGTTCAAGCTGTTAGGGTCAGACTTGAACTTTTCCACCAGCATGCATCTGCAGATCGATGGGCAGACAGAATGTGTGAATGGACTATTGGAGGTCTACCTCAGGCACTATACGAGTGCCACACAAAGGGACTGGCCAAAGCTTCTAGATGTTGCATAGTTTTCCTACAACTTGCAAAGGAACGAGGCAATGAACTAGAGCCCATTTGAGGTTGTGATAGGGCAATAACCACTAACATCTGGTTCGATTGCTACAGGTTATACAAGGTTGAATCTAGTAGCATACAAGTTTGCTAAGGTATGGCAGGAGCAAACTAACTTGGCTAGAGTCTATCTACACAAGGTGGCAAAGAGGTCAAAGAAGTGGGCAGACCAAAATTGACAGGACGTACAGTTTCAAGTTAGAGACTTGGTGTTTGTGAAGCTGTATCCCATTGTGCACCACAGGGGGCTACACAAAGGCCTAGTTTGGAGGTATGAGGGACCTTTCCAAGTAGTCAAGAGGGTAGGCAAGGTTGCCTACAAGCTGGATATGCCAGCCAAGCCGAGGGTACACCCGTTGTTCCATGTAAGCATGCTTAAGCTGTTCCTTGAGGATGAGGGAGATCCAGGATGGGTAGAGTCAAAGTATGTGCCATTGGGAGCAAAGGCCTCATATGAGAAGGAGGTCCACAGCATCATAGCTGATCGGAGGTGAGATGGAGAAACTATTAACTAAGACAAGAGTACTTGGTACGCTGAAAGGGACTCCAAGATAGAGAGACGAGCTGGGAACCAGCAGAAGGCTTATGGCAGTTCGAGGACAAGATCAGGTGGTACCATGCAGAGGACGCAACGAAAGAGTTACGCAATCAGGTGGGGGAGAATGTCATACCCTAGGTAGGTGCGCCAGGCATATCAAGCACACCAGCACGCGAGCCAGAGGTTGAGGCTCACAGACCAGGCGCTGGCAGGTATTTACATGCAAGGCCTAGGAGACAAGGCCAAAATGCTCACCCAGCTTACAGGCCAGCCTGTGAGGCCAAGGCCTGGCATGCAGGCTTCCCACACCATATCCAGAAGGGCCCAAGGTGTTAGATACGTAAGTGAGCATTCTGAAAGCTTACAAGATCAGCAGGAGCTTCCTAACAGATTTGGTTGACCCGAAAAATCAGGAGTTAGAATCCTGATTGATTGTAATCTGTATAATCCCTTGATTTTAGCCTTTATTCTAGGGATATTGTCATTAAGTGTAGCTGGACCCTTAACTATAAATAGAGGGCAACCCCATCCTCATTTGTACACCATCAAACACTTCTATTTTAGTGAATACATAGCATATTCCAGCATTCTGCCTTGTTATCCTGTTTCTCTTTAACTTTGGTAATCAGCCCTTCCTATTGTTCTAGTGCCCGTACGCTTGTGTTTTAGGCTGACTTAGGCATAAAAGAGGAGATTCCAAGCCTAAGGCCACACAAATTCTGAGTCTAAGGTCAGAAACCGTGACACCCGCACCAAGGGCCAGCTTGTGCCAATGGTACTCGAGGCAACCACCCGTACCAAGGCCCAGCATGTGCCGATGGTGTTCAAGGCAACCGCACACACCAAGGACCATCTTCTACTGAAGCTGATCGAGGCATGGCACATGCCGATGGTGGTCCAGGCAAGAGCCCGTACCAATGGCCAGCTTGCGATGATGGTGGTCGAGGCATGTGCCCGCACCAAGGCCCAACATGTGTCGATGGTGTTTGAAGCAACCGCCCGCATCAATGGCCATCTTTGGCCGATGCTCATCAAGGCATGCATGTGTCGATGGTGGTCAAGGCAAGTGCCTGTTCCAAGGGCCAGCTTGTGCTGATGGCGATCGAGGCAAGTGCCCGTACCAAAGGGCAGCCTGCGTCAATAATGGTCGATGCATGTGCCATCACCATGCGCCATCATTTCCCGTTGATGGTAGAAGACTTGGCTGAAGTTTAATTTTGAGCCATGGTGCACATGCTGGGCTCGAGCATGTGCTGGTGCCACATTTTTTTTGCTTGGGGCACCATCGTCGGAGCATCGTCGGTCGAAGCATCGTCGGAGAACTTGATGGACGGCTTTGGAGGTTTCGGTGATTGAGGGTCTGAGGGGTGTGCGCATATGATATGGATGGGTGCTTGTACTTGGCCCATATATTGGCCCCCTATCCCTTAACAAACGTCGACAACACACACCCACTTAAAGAGCATATGAGATTTTACAAGTTTGCTGTCAGTAACCATTCAAGTGTCTAAAATGGGGACACTTTTTTCAAATGGCCACAAAATCTTCTACACTTTGATTTTTTAGCTGAATTTTTTTTTACGTGGCAAAAAAAATACAAGGATCAGATATACGAAATTTAGGGCCAAAACTCCTTCTAAAACAATTTTAAAAAATCCCAAACCTTAAAAAATATCAAAAATCATGAAAAATAGAAAACGAGTCATCTTGCCATGAAACTTCACATGATTAGGGGACCATTGTATGAATTTACAAGCCATAAAAATGGCATTGGTATGGTAGAAATATGAAGATGTGCCTAAACCATCTACCACTCGATCGTGGCGTGCATGGTGCTCTACCCAGGCTAAGGACACCCGCGCGTGGTGTGCAGGCGTTGTGGAGTGCTCATTGAATTCACAGGCCATAAAAATGGCATTGGCATGGCAAAAATATGAAGATGTGCCTGAACCCACCTACCACTCGATCGTGATGATCATTGGTGCTCGACCGGGCAAAAAGACATCCACGCGTGGTGCGCAGGCGTTGGGGAGTGCTCATATGAATTCATGGACCACAAAAATGGATTTGGCACTAAAGAAACATGAAGATATCCCTGAACCCACCTACTGCCCGATCGTGGTGCGTAGGGTGCACGGCCTGAGCCCAAGTGCAGCCGCTTGGTGCATGACCCAGCATGGGCCGATGCTGTTCGAGGGAACTACCCGCACTAAGGTCCAACATGCGTCGATGGCAGTCGAAGCATGTATTGAGACCAAGGGCCAACATGTCGTGATGGTGGTTGAGGCATGTGCATGTGTCACGATCAGTAAGCAAGATGGGACTAACCCCGGGGCTATAGTGGGATAAGGTCCGACAGCCAGGAGGGACCAGGCCTTGAAGCCTACTCGAGGTGCAGGTCACAGGGAATTGGATCGGGATAGTGGTGCAGGTAGTGATCAAGACTCCAGGGGTTCAGACATGGTGTTAGGTTCGACAAAATTGAGCCAGGCCTGGGTGCGGGTGTCGGTGAGCAGTGCACGGGCACGCAGTTAGACCGATGTGCGAGCATTGATGATTGAGGTGCAGGCATGCGGTTAGACCAGAGGTGTCCGAGGCAGTAGCCTGCACCAAGTGCCAGTGTCACGCTTTAGGCGTATGCACTAGGAGTTGAGGCCCGCGCCCAGCGGCCAAGGCTCGAGCACCGTATGTGGAGGCGGGGGTTCCAGCAATAGTCATTGCTATTGCTGTCAAGACCACCCGTCCGAAAGTCCAGCCTATCCGCGGTACCAGGACCAGGCCCACAACATGCCTGCACCACATCCAGGTGGTCCCAAGGAGTGGGGCCAAACCAGAACCGCATAGAAAGCCTGCAGGATTTGTAGCACACAGAGGGGGGACTCGCACGCTTACGTGTTCTGCCTCTCTGGTTAACTTAGTGCCGGCATGCTTGTTTTGTAGGTTGACTTAGGCATACGGAGTTCATTGCCAGTCTAAGCTCTGATCGGACCAAGAGTGGTAGCAGGAACCGCAGCAAGATCGATAACACGCAGAGGGGGACCAGATCGATCCTCAGCTTGTGCATTCAGCCTCTCTAGTCGGCTTAGTGCCCGTATGCTCATTTCGTAGGTTGACTTAGGCATACGGAGTTCATTCTTGATCGGGATCGAGGGACGGAGGGCCCCAGGTCATCCCCAACCCCAGAGGTGGGCGGCTTAAAAAGAAGGAAGGTCGGTGAGAGAATGGGAGGGGGGATGGGGGAGGGACGAATCAAAGTGACAAAAGGCTGAATCTCAGTGGATCATGGCAGCAAGGCCACTCTACCACTTACAATACCCCATCGCATATTTAAGTCATCTACAAAGGATTCTACCTATCGCTCAGTGGAAATTGAGCTCCAATGAGGCCCGTGCACGTGCCCTTGGGGGCCATTAAACACCTACGGCTCGAGCAATGCATCGACAACCGACGGGTTTGGGATGGGACCTCCGTGCCCAACCCTCAGAGCCAATCTTTTTCTCGAGGTTACGGATCCATTTTGCCGACTTCCTTTGCCTACATTGTTCCACCGACCAGAGGCTGTTCACCTTGTAGACCTAATGCAGTTATGAGTATGACCGGGCGCAGATGGCACTCGACCCTCCAGATTTTCAAGGGCCATCGAGGGTGCACTGGACACCACACGACATGCGATGCTCTTTCGACCGCTAGACCCTACCTCCGGCTAAGCCGTTTCTAGGGTGGACGGGCCATTAAACAAAAAAGATAACTTTTCCCAAGGCCTCTGTCGACGTCTGCGGACTCCCTAACGTTGCCGTCAATCGTCGCGTCCCAGTTCAAGAATTTTAACCCGATTATCCTTTGAAGCTCATGCGGGACGCACTATTGGATGGGCTTCCCCTATCTCTTAGGATTGACTAACCCATGTGCAAGTGCCGTTCACATGGAACCTTTCCCCCCTTTGGCCTTTAAAGTTTTCATTTGAATATTTGCTACTACCACCAAGATCTACACCGACGGTCGCTCCGGTCGGGCTTGCACCATGGGTTTTATGGAGATTGCCATGTCGTCCTACTCATCGGGGCTTGGCCCTTGCCCCGACTGCTGGGTATAGGTCGCACGCTTAAGCGCCATCAATTTTCAGGGCTAGTTGATTCGGCAAGTGAGTTGTTAATCGACTTTCATGACCACCATCTTACTGTCTTAATCGACCAACACCCTTTATGGGTTTCGGGTTAACGCGCAGTTGGGCATCATAACCTGGCTTCCGGTTCATCCCACTTCGTCAATTTTGCTTACCAAAAATGGCCCACTTGGAGCTCTCAATTCCATGGCGCGGCTCAACAAAACAGTTGTGCTATCCTACCTATTTAAGGTTTGAGAATAGGTTGAGGGTGTTATGCCCCTGATGCCTCTAATCATTGACTTACTTGATAGAACTCACCGGGGGCTCTAGCTATCCTGAGGGAAACTTCGGAAGGAACCAATTACTAGACGGTTCAATTAGTCTTTTGCCCCTATACCCAAGTCAGACGAACGATTTGCACGTTAGTATCGCTATGGGCCTCCACTAGAGTTTACTCTAGCTTTGCCCCGCTCAGGCATAGTTCACCATCTTTTAGGTCTCGATGGGCATGCTCGTACTCGAACCCTTCTCAGAAGATCAAGGTCGGTTGGTGGTGCACCCTTGAGGGATCCTACCAATCAGCTTTCTTATGCTTTATAGGTTTTCTGGCTCATTGACTCGTACGTATGTTAGACTCCTTGGTCCGTGTTTCAAGACGAGCCAGATGGGGAGCTCGTAGGCTGAAGCCAGGAGCACGTGAGTGCCGAGGCATGCCAAGATGATGCGTGCTACATTCCACGATCGTGACAACGATGATGTCTCCATGAGCACATCGAAAGCCCGGACTAAGGCCGTCATCATGACCCGCGTCGGTCCATACCTCGAGCCAATTGACGGACTGGCTCTCACCATTCCACATCTGACGGGGGTGCATTGCTAGCCCCTATCCGCTTCCCTCCCGACAATTTCAAGCACTCTTTGACTCTCTTTTTAAAGTCCTTTTCATCTTTCCCTTGCGATACTTGTTCACTATCGGTCTCTCGCCCGTATTCAGCCATGGATGAAATTTACCACTCGATTAGGGTTGCATTCCCAAACAACCTGACTCGCGAACAACGCCTCGTGGTGCAATAGGGTCCGGGCACAACGGGGCTCTCACCCTCTCCGACGCCCCTTTCCAGGGGACCTGGGCTCGGTCTATCACTGAAAATGCTTCTCCAGACTACAATTCAATTGTCAAGGGCACCGAATTCTCAAGCTGGGCTCTTCTCGATTCGCTCACCGTTACTAGGAGAATCTTGGTAAGTTTCTTTTCCTCCGCTTATTGATATGCTTAAACTCAGCAGGTGATCCCACCTGACCTGGGGTCACGATGTGAGCATCAATCGAGCGATGCGGGGGGTTTAACGAGGTCCGAGTGGACAAGGAGTGCGTGTCACCTGGGATGAGGCACGTAGGCTGAGGTCTTGTTCTTAACAAAATTAACCAAACAAATCGCTCCACCAACTAAGAACGGCCATGCACTACCACCCATAGAATCAAGAAAGAGCTCTCAGTCTGTCGATCCTTACTATGTCTAGACCTGGTAAGTTTCCCAATATTGAGTCAAATTAAGCCGCAGGCTCCACTCCTGGTGGTGCCCTTCCATCAATTCCTTTAAGTTTTAACCTTGTAACCATACTCGCCCTGGAACCCAAAGACTTTGATTTCTCATAAGGTACCGGTAGAGTCTTAAAAGTGACATCCACCGATCCCTGGTTGACATTATTTATGGTCGAGACTAGGACGGTATCTGATCATCTTCGAGCCCTTAACTTTTATTCTTGATTAATGAAAACATCCTTAGTAAATGCTTTCACAGTTGTTCGTTTTTCATAAATCCAAGAATTTCACTTCTGACTATGAAATATGAATGCCCCCAACTGTCCCTATTAATTATTACTCTGATCCTGAAGGCCAACACAATAGGACCGAAATCCTATGATGTTATCCCATGCTAATGTATACAAGCATAGACCTGCTTTGAGCACTTTAATTTCTTCAAAGTAACAGCGTCGAAGGAACGACCCGGGCAATTAAGTCCAGGAACGTATCACTGACAGTAGGGACTAGTAGATCGTTGCTCACCGTGAGACGGACTAGACAACCAAACCCTAGTTCCAACTACGAGCTTTTTAACTTAAATATATGCTATTGGAGCTAGAATTACCGTGGCTGCTGGCACCAAACTTGCCTTCCAATGGATACTCGTTAAGGGATTTAGATTACGCATTCCAATTACCAAACTCATAGAGCCCGATATTGTTATTTATTGTCACTACCTCCCCATGTCAAGATGGGTAATTTACGCTCCTGTTGCCTTCCTTGGATGTGGTAGCCGTTTCTTAGGATCCCTCTCCGAAATTGAACCCTAATTCTCTATCACCCGTCACTACCATAGTAGGCCACTATCCTACAATCGAAAGTTGATAGGGTAGAAATTTGAATGATACGTCACCGGCACAAAGGCCTTATGATCCGTCGAGTTATCATGAATCATCAAAGCAACGGGCATAGCCCACATCGACCTTTTATCTAATAAATGCATCCCTTCCAGAAGTTAGGGTTTGTTACACGTATTAGCTCTAGAATTACTATGGTTATCCGAGTAGTAGATACCATCAAACAAACTATAACTGATTTAATGAGCCATTCATAGTTTCACGGTCTAAATTAGTTCATACTTACACATACATGGCTTAATCTTTGAGACAAGCATATGACTACTGGCAGGATCAACCAGGTAGCATTCTTTCAGGACGTTGGCACTGTGTGGGCCTCGATGCACTGATCGAGCGATAGAGAGAGCCCAACGTGAAGCGTAAGCGTCGTGCATGTCGAGCACATGAAATGCATAGCATCGGACGAACAGGGGTTGAATGCCTGTGCCCGCTAAATGTTTCACATCCGAGAGTATGATCGAACATCGGTGTACCAATGCAGCCATGGAGGATTGGGTGACACGCTTGGGACACCGGCCACGATTGACATCTGACCCGTTGCCCCTCAAGACACGAGATGGATAAGGGATAGTGAGACATCCGATTTCCATCGATTCGGGTATGCAGCATAGGATCCTGATCGCACCCCTAGGCTACAACAACCGCATGAGGGAAGATTGAAGAGGATGACGGGTCAACAGTTTAATGCATCAAGCATAGAGCTTGCCAACACGCACAACCATAGTACCACTCATATGCCCATTGCGTACAAGTGGCAGCATCGACGCGCGTCGGTCCACAACCCACCCGATTGATTACTTGATGAGCGAGTGGAGGAAACGACATGCGAAGCCATGCCACAACCGCTTGGCACTGGAAAAACACAAGCAAGGGCCATGAGTCTGCCCCTGCCATCCGACAGGCAACAACGGCGTAATACCACCAATGCTTGGCCTGATCGAGACCGCACGTGCGAGCTCTGCTGACACCACCCCAGGGAGTCATTGCCTGATTCAGGGACTTGGTCTGGGGTCTAGGGTAGCATCCGTCATGTGCAAGGGCTCAAGCTCAGCTCTCTTTTTTTGCATGCATGCCAACCGATCGAGGCCATGGGTGCCTACCGATCATCGGAGCAACCAATCGTCGAACAAAATGGCTGGAATTTCACTAGAGGGATGTAGTCCTGGGTGTACGTAATGGGAGGCCCATCATGCACACCTACTCCCCTCGTAGGGAGGGGAGAGGGGGTGTTAGACCACTACCCCCTACAAAGCATTAAAGATTTTGCAAATATGCTACCAGTAGACCTTAAAGTGTCTGAAATGGGGATACTTTTTCCAAATAGGCATATCTCGCACTAAGGGTGAGCAAGAATCGATGGTGGTCGAGGCATGTGCCCACACCAAGGGCCATCTTCTACCTATGCTAATCGAGCCAGGTGCCCGTATCGATTCTAGCTTGTGCGTATGCTGATTGAGGCATGCATACATCGATGGTGGTCGAGGCATCTGCCCGCACCAAGGTCCAGCATGTATCGATGGTGTTCGAGGCAACCGCCCATACTAGGGTCCATCTTCTGTCGATGCTGATCGAGGCATGGCACGTGTCGACGGTGATTGAGGCAAGTGCCCATGTCACGCCCTGGACGGGCACGCCAGGCACACCAGCACGTGAGCTAGAGGTTGAGGCCCACACACTAGGCGCCCTGGCGGGTATTTGCGCACAAGGCCTAGAAGACGAGGCCAAAATAGCTGCCCAGTTTGCAGGCCAGCTTGTGAGGCCAAGGCCTGGCATGCAGGCTACCCGTACCATATCTAGAAAGGCCCAAGGTGCTAGACATGCAAGTGAAGCTTCTGGAAGCTTGCAGGATCAGCAGGAGCCTCTTGGCAGATTTACTTGACCTTAGAAATCAGAAGTTAGAATCCTGATTGATTGTAATCTCTATAACCCCTTGATTTTAGCCTTTATTCTAGGGATATTGCCATTAAGTGTAGCTAGAGCCTCAATTATAAATAGAGGGCTACTCCACCTTCATTTGTACACCATCAAACACATCTGTTTCAGTGAATACACAGCATGTTTCAGCATTCTGCCTTGTTATCCTGTTTCTCTTTAACTTGTGTAATCAACCCTTCCCATTGTTCTAGTGCCCGCACACTTGTGTTTTAGGCTGACTTAGGCATAAAGGAAGAGATTCCAAGCCTCAGGTCGCATGGATTTTGAGTCTAAGGTCAGATCCCGTGACAGTTGATATTAGAGCAAGTTTGATTCTGCATGTTTGTGTTGTGCAGGTTAGATCATGATTGAGGAGATGGCATCCCAGAGCGACGTTGCTAACCAACAACCAGAGGTCCATGAGCAAGGGCATGGAAAAGGTAAGAAAGCCAGTTCAAGAGATATCTGGTCTACCATGGACGGTAGGCTGGCCAAGGTGGAGTTGACCATGGACGACATGGGGGAGAAGCTTGAGGAAGTGGAGACTCACATTGCATCGCTAAACTTCATAGGGGAGGAGATCCAAGGTGAGCTGCAAGCTGCTCTCAACAAAGGCATGGACATGATCACCTAAAAGAATGAGGCCTTGGAAGCTGAAGTACTGACCTTATGCGATGGCATGGAGGCCATGCACCAGCGGATAGAGGAGCTTACCAGTGAGCTCGTTACTTGCAAGACTGCCATTGGGAATGGCATGTTTGTTGGAGTGTCCAAGTCCATATTGGATGTCCCCAAGCCTAAAGAGTTCAAAGGGACTAGGGTAGCCAAGGAAGTAAATAACTACCTATGGGGTATGGAGTAATACTTCCAAGCCATGGGCATGCAAGATAAGGTGATAAAGGTAAGCACCGCTGCTATGTATCTCACTAATGTAGCCTTATTGTAGTAGAGGTACATGTGTGATGATGTTAGGCATGGGAGTGCCAAGATTGGAACCAAGCTAGAGTTCCAAAAAGAGTTCAGAGAGCAGTTTTATCGAGAGTATACCGATGATGAGGCACGGGCAAAGTTACGTAAGCTGAGCTGGCAAAGGGACATAAAGGAATATGTCAAGAAATTCTCTGAACTGATGTTACATATCTCGATTCTAGGTGAGAAAGATGCCTTATTTACTTTCATGAATGGGCTGAAGCCGTGGGTGAAACATGAGCTACAACGAAGGGGAGTTCATGACTTGGCTAAAGCCATGACTACTGCTGAGGCCTTGATAGAGTTCAAGCCTTTGAACAAGTTCGAGTCTTCCAAGCTCGAGGGTAAGGGCAAGGACGATAGGGATCGAAAGAAACAGTCCAAGAGGAAAGATCGTGATCAGAAATCTAAAGATGAAGACCGAGATCGTTCAACCAAAGATGGCAAGAGGAAGCCACCAACAGGTAAGTGGAAAGCAAAGGGGGATCGAAAGCCACTAGCATGCTACCTATGTGGAGGGAGCCACATAGCACACAATTACCCACAGAAGGGCAAGCTGGCTGCTGTAGACAAAGAGTCTAACGATGAGCCAGAGATAAGGGTAGTAAAGCTTGGGTCGTTGGTGCTTAATGCTGTCTAGAGTAAGGGAAGCCGCAAGCCAAATGGCTTGATGTTTATGGATCTGATGGTTAGGGGTTAGAAGGTGAGTGTACTGGCGGGCACAGGTGCCTCACATTTTTTTATTTTAGGTGATGAAGCCCAGAAGCTCAGACTAAAGGTGCAGAAAGGGATTGGTACCATTAAAACGGTGAACTCCAAGGAGGTTCCAACCATTGGAGTAGCATGGGGACTAGAGTTACAGCTTGGAGACTGGAAAGGCAAGGAGACCATAGAGGTAATACCTCTTGACGACTATGAGTTTGTGATTGGGTTGGATTTTTTTATTCGGATTAATTCCCTTCTTATGCCTTTTACCAATTTTGTTTGCATCTTGGATGCTTGGTGCCAATGCCTAGTGCCATTGAGGGAGCCAGGAGGTCAAAAAAGTGGGTAAACCAGAATAGACGGGACATGCAGTTCCAGGTTAAAGACTTGGTGTTGATGACGTTGTATCCCATTGCACGAAGGTATGAGGGACCTTTTCGAGTAGTCAAGAGGGTAGGCAAGGTTGCCTACAAGTTGGATATGCCACCCAAGCTGAGGGTACACTCGATGTTCCATGTGAGCATACTCAAGTCGTTCCATGAGGATGAGGGTGATCCAGAATGGGCAGAGTCAAAGCGTGCGCCATTAGGAGCAAGGGCCTCATATGAGAAGGAAGTCCACAGCATCATAGCTAACCGAGAGGTGAGATGGAAGAACTATCAACCAAGATAAAAGTACTTGGTACACTAGAAAGGACTTCCAAACAGTGAGGCAAGCTGGGAACCAACAGATGACTTATGGTAGTTCGGGGACCCGATCAGGCAGTACCATACAGAAGATGCAATAAGGGCATTGTGCAATTAGGTGAGGGAGAATGTCATGTCCTGGGTGGGCGCGTTAAGCACATCAGGCGCACCAGCACGCAAGCTAGAGGTTGAGGCCCGCAGACTAGGCGTGCTGGCGGGTATTTGAGCACAAGGCCTAGGAGACGAGGCCAGAATACCCGTCTAGCTTGCAGGCTAGCCCGTGAGGTCAAGGCCTGGCATTCAGGCTACCTACACCACATCTAGAAGGGTCCAAGGTGCTAGATGTGTAAGTGAAGCTTCTAGAAGCTTGCAGGATCAGCAAGATCCTCTTGGCAGATTTGGTTGACCCTAGAAATCAAGAGTTAGAATCCTGATTGATTGTAATCTGTGTAATCCCATGATTTTAGCCTTTATTCTAGGGATATTGCCATTAAGTGTAGCTAGAGCCTCAACTATAAATAGAGGGCTACTCCACCCTCATTTGTACACCATCAAACACTTCTGTTTCAGTGAATATACAGCATATTCCAGCATTCAGACTTGTTATCCTATTTCTCTTTAACTTATGTAATCAGCCCTTCCCATTGTTCTAGTGCCCGCACGCTTGTGTTTTAGGCTGACTTAGGCATAAAAGAAAGAGATTCCAAGCCTAAGGCCGCATGGATTCTGAGTCTAAGGTCAAAGCCCATGACACCCGCACCAAGGCCCAGCATGTGCCGATGGTGTTTGACGTAACCACCCGTTCCAGGGGCCATCTTCTGCCGATGGTGGTCAAGGCAAGTGCCCGCACCAAGGGCTGGCTTGTGTCGATGGTGCTTGAGGCAACCGCTCGCACCAAAGCCCAACATGTGCCGATGGTGTTCGAGGTAACTGCATGCACCAAAGACCACCTTTTGCTGAAGCTGATCGAGGCGTGGCACGTGTCGATGGTGGTCCAGGCAAGTGCCTATACCAATGGCTAGCTTGTGATGATGGTGGTCGAAGCATGTGCCCGCACCAAGGCCCAACACGTGCCGATGGTGCTCGAGGCAACCGCTCGCACCAAGGGTCATCTTCTTCCGATGCTCATTGAGGCATGCATGTGTCGATGGTGGTTGAGGCAAGTGCCTATTCCAATGGCCAACTTGTGTCGATGGCGATCGAGGCAAGTGCTCGTATCAAAGGGCAGCCTGTGCCGATGATGGTCGATGCATGTGCCATCACCATGTGCCATCAAGTGCCGTTGATGGTTGAGGCCTTGGCCAAAGTTTGATTTTGAGCCATGGTGCACATGCTGGGCTCGGGCATGTGCTGGTGTCAAATGCTTTTTACCTAGGGCACCTCTGTGCCTCTACCATAATAAGGCACATCATGCGCACCAACAGGCAAGCCAGAGGTTGAGGCCCGTAGACCAGGTGTATTGGCAGGTATTTGCATGCAAGGGCTAGGAGACAAGGTCAAAACACCCACCCAGCTTGTAGGCCAGCCTGTGAGGCCAAGGCCTGGCATGTAGGCTACCCGTACCACATCTAAAAGGGCCCAAGGTGCTGGATATGCAAGTAAAGCTTCTGAAATCTTACAGGATCAGCAGGTGCATCCTGGCAGATTTGGTTGACCCTAGAAATTAGGAGTTAGAATCTTGATTGATTGTAATATGTATAACCCATGATTTTAGCCTTTATTCTAGGGATATTGCCATTAAGTGTAGCTAGAGCCTCAACTATAAATAGAGGGCTGCTCCACCCTCATTTGTACACCATCAAACATTTCTGTTTTAGTGAATACAAAGCACATTCTAGCATTCTGCCTTGTTATCTTATTTCTCTTTAACTTGCGTAATCAGCCCTTACATTGTTCTAGTGCCTGCACGCTTGTGTTTTAGGCTGACTTAGGCATAAAGAAAGAGATTCCAAGCCTAAGGCTGCACGGATTCTGAGTCTAAAGTCAGAGCCTGTGACGCATGTGTCACGGTTAGCGAGCAAGTCGGGACTGGCCCCTAGGTTGTAGTGGGATAGGGTTCAACAGCCAGAGAGGACTAGGCCTTAGGCCTACTCGAGGTACAGGTCATGGGGAACTGGATCGAGATAGTGCTACGGGTAATGATCAGGACTCCAGGGGTCAGACACGGTGTTAGGTTCGGCAGAATTGAGCCAGGCCCAGGTGTGGGTGTTGGTGAGCGATGCTCAGGTACGTAGTCAGACCGACGTGAGGGCACTAATGATCGAGGTGCGAGCATACGATCAGACTAGGGGTGTTCAAGGTAGCAGCTCGCACCAAGTGCTAGTGCCAGGCCTTGGGCGTGCGCACCAGGAGTTGAGGCCCGTGCACCAGTGGCCAAGGCTCGAGCACCGTACGTAGAGGCGGGGGTTCCAGCAATAGTCATTGCTATTGCTGTCAAGACCACCTACTCAGAAGTCCAGCTTGTCTGTGACACCAAGACCAGGCCCATAACATGCTCGCACTGCATCCAGGTGGTCCCAAGGAGTGGGGTCGAATTCGAACCGTATAGAAAGCCTGCAGACTGCGCAGCACATAGAGGGGGACCCAATTGATCCTTAGCTTGCAAATATTCTGCCTCTCTAGCCGCTTGTGCCCGCACGCTATTTCGTAGGTTGACTTAGGCATACGGATTTCATTTCCAGTCTAAGCTCGATCAGACCAGGGTTGTGGCAGCAAGAACCGTTTTAAGCAGATCATAACACACAAAGGGGGACCGATCATTCCTCCACTTGCGCATTCTACCTCTCTGGCAGCTAGTGCTCGCTACGCTCATTTTGTAGGTTGATTTAAGCATGTGGAGTTCATTCCCGATCGGGATCGAGGGATGGAGGGCCCCGGGTCATGCCCAACCCTAGAGGGGGGTGACGTAAAAAGAAGGAAGGTCAATGGGGGAATGGGAGGGGAAAAGGGAGGGGGGAGGGACGAATCAAAGCGAGAAAGGGCTGAATCTCAATGGACCATGGAAGCAAGGCCACTCTGCCACTTACAATACTCCATCGCGTATTTAAGTCATCTACAAAGGATTCTACCCATCGCTCAATGGGAATTGAGCTCCAAGGTGGCCCGTACGGCTCGTCCATCGACATATCTGGACTCCCTAATGTTGCCATCAATCATTGCATCCCAGTTTAAGAATTTTAACTCGATGCCCTTTTGAAGCTCACGTAGGACGTGCTGTCGGACGGGCTTCCCCCATCTTTTATGATCGACTAACCCATGTGCAAGTGCCATTCACTTGGAACCTTTCCCCTCTTTGGCCTTCAAAGTTCTCATTTGAATATTTGCTACTACTATCAAGATCTGCACCGACGGTCGCTTTGTCGGGCTTGCACCCTAGGTTTTGTGGCAACCACCACACCTTCCTACTCATCAGGGTCTAGCCCCTGCCTCGACGGTCGGGTATAGGTCACCCGCTTACGCACCATCCATTTTTGGGGCTAGTTGATTCGGTAGGTGAGTTGTTGCACATTCCTTAGTAGATTTCGACTTCCATGACCACCGTCCTACTGTCTTAATCGACCAACACGCTTTATGGTTCTGGGTTAGCACGCAGTTGGGCACTGTAACCTGACTTTTGGTTCATCCTGCATTGCCAGTTCTGCTTACCAAAAATGGCCCACTTGGAATAGGTCGAGGGCATTGCACCCCGAATGCCTCTAATTATTGGCTTTACCCGATAGAACTCATCGGGGGCTCCAGCTGTCCTGAGGGATACTTCGGAGGGAACCAACTACTAGATGGTTTGATTAGTCTTTTGCCCCTATACCCAAGTCAGACGAATGATTTGCACGTCAGTATCGCTGCGGGCCTCCACTAGAGTTTCATCTAGCTTTGCCCCACTCAGGCATAGTTCACCATTTTTTAGGTCCCGACGGGCATGCTCGCACTTGAACCCTTCTCAGAAGATCAAGGTTGGTCGGTGGTGCACCCACGAGGGATCCTGCCAATCAGTTTCCTTATGCCTTATGCGTTTCCTGACCCGTTGACTAGCACGCATGTCAAACTCCTTGGTCCATGTTTCAAGACGAGCCGGATGGAGAGTCCGTAGGCTGACGCTAGGGGCACGCAGGTGTTGAGCATGCCGAGATGGTGCGTGCTGCATTCCACGATCGTGATGAAGACGTCTTCACTGGCACATCGATAGATTGGCTCTTGTCGTTCCACATCCGATCGGGGCACATCGTAGACCCCAATCCACTTCCCTCCCGATAATTTCAAGCACTCTTTGACTCTTTTTTCAAAGTCCTTTTCATCTTTCCCTCGTAGTACTTGTTCACTATCGATCTCTCACCCGTATTCAGCCTTGGACAGAATTTACCACCCGGTTGGGGCTACTTTCCTAAACAACCTGACTCGCGGACAGCACCTCATGGTACGATAGGGTCCGAGCACAACAGGGCTTTCACCCTCTCTGGTGCCCCTTTTCAGGGGACTTGGACCTGGTCTGTCGCTAAGGACGCTTCTTCAGACTATAATTTGGTCACCAGAGGCACCCGATTCTCAAGCTAGGCTCTTCCCGATTCGCTCGTCGTTACTAGGAGAATCTTGGTAAGTTTCTTTTCCTCCGCTTATTGATATGCTTAAACTCAGTGGGTGATCCCGCCTGACCTGGGGTCGTGACACGAGTGGGGGGTCTGGGTGGACAATGAGCGTACGTCACTGGGGACAAGGCATGCCAAGAGCTCTACCACCAACGGTCACGACGCTATCGTTGCCGGGGACTCGCTTTTGGGCCAACTGCGATCGAAGAGATCGCAGGAGGCCATCTTCCGCTCTGCCCTCCTTCCTTCGGAGTCCGGATGGGGGGGGTTGAGGGGGCCGATAGGTGCATGACCACCCAGGGTAGGCGTGCCCTTGGCCTAATGGTTTGGGGTGCAACTTGGCATTTCAAAGAACTCGATGGCGTTCACGGGGTCTGCAATTTTCACACCCAAGGTATCACATTCGCGGTACCATTCTTACATCGATGCGAGAGCTAAGATTATTCCATTGTCGAGAGTCGTTTCATTTTTTCATGACAAGAAGAGTCAAGATGCCACCCGCACACGTACCACGAACGAGATGGTGATAGCGCGTGCGCTCCGTTTTCATTTCGATTCTTTGGCACGGTTCGCGTCGGGGGTTCATTGTTCGACAGCAAGCGAGATGATGCCAGTCATTTCACCCACCCGATAGGGGGCATGAAACGACCGTCACACCTACCTAAGGTCAAAAGGGGCTCAGGGCACGAGGGGACCCTCGCCCCTTCGGTGTTTCGTTAATGCATCTGTGGGTCTTTCGTCGAGCGGGGTTTCGATAATGATCCTTCCGTAGGTTCACCTACAAAAACCTTGTTACAAATTTTCCTTCCTCTAAATGATAAGGTTTAGTAGACTTCTCGTGACGTCGTAGGCGGTGAACCGTCCATGTCGTCATGATCCGAACACTTCATCTGACCACTCAATCGGTAGGAGTGATGGGTGGTGTACACAAAGGGCAGGGATGTAGTCAACGCGAGCTGATGACTAGCGTTTACTAGGAATTCCTCGTTAAAGACCAACAATTGCAATGATCTATCCCTATCATGATGAAATTTCAAAGATTACCCGAGCCTATCGTCCAAGGTTATAGACTCGTTGAATACATCAGTGTAGCATGCGTGCCGCCCAAAACATCTAAGGGCATCATAGACCTATTATTGCCTCAAACTTCCTTGGCCTAAGCTGCCATAGTCCCTCTAAGAAGCTAGCCACAAAGGATCACCTTCGCGTAGCTAGTTAGCAGGCTGAGGTCTCGTTCATTAACGAAATTAACCAGACAAATCGCTCCACCAACTAAGAACGGCCATGCACCACCACCCCTAGAATTAAGAAATAGCTCTCAGTCTATCAATCCTTACTATGTCTAGACCTGGTAAGTTTCCCCGTGTTGAGTCAAATTAAGCTGCAGGCTCCACTCCTGGTCGTGCCCTTCCATCAATTCCTTTAAGTTTCAACCTTGTGACCATACTGCCCCCGGAACCCAAAGACTTTGATTTCTCATAAGGTGCCGGCGGAGTCCTAAAAGTAACAACCGTCAATCCTTGGTCGGCATCGTTTATGGTTGAGACTAGGATGGTATCTGATCATCTTCCAGCCCTTAACTTTCGTTCTTGATTAATGAAAATGTCCTTGGCAAATGCTTTCGTAGTGATTCATCTTTCAAAAATCCAACAATTTCACCTCTAACTATGAAATATGAATACCCCTGACTGTCCCTGTTAATCATTACTTCGATCTCGAAGGCCAACATAATAGGGCTGAAATCCTATGATGTTATCCCATGCTAATGTATACAAGCGTAGGCTGGCTTTGAGCACTCTAATTTCTTCAAAGTAACAACGTCGAAGGAATGATCTCGATAATTAAGTCTAGGAGTGCATCGCCAGCAATAGGGACAAGTAAATCGATGCTCACCATGAGGCGGACAGGATGACCCAACCCTAGTTCCAACTACGAGTGTTTTAACAGCAACAACTTAAATATGTGCTATTAGAGCTGGAATTATCGCGGCTGCTAGCACCAGGCTTGCCCTCCAATGGATCCTCGTTAAGGGATTTAGATTGTACTCATTGTAATTACCAGACTCATAGAGCCCGGTATTGTTATTTATTGTCACTACCTTCCCGTGTCAGGATCTAATCGCCCACACCAAGGCCTATCTTCTATTGATGCTGATCGAGGCATGGCAAGTGTCAATGATGATCGTGGTAAGTGCCCGCACCAAAGGCCGGCTTGTGTCGATGGTGGTTGAGGCATGTGCCCGCACCAAGGCCCAACATGTGCCGATGGTGTTCAAGGTAACCATCCGTACCAAAGCCCAGCATGTGCCGATGGTGTTCGACGTAACTGCCCACACCATGGGCCATCTTCTGCCAATGGTGGTCGAGGTAAGTGCCTGTGTCACTCACTAGGTGGGCAAGCCAGGCACATCAGGCGAACCAGCATGTAAGCCAGATGTTGAGGCCCGTAAACTAGGTGCGCTAAAGGGTATTTGCACGCAAGGCCTGCGAGACGAGGCCAGAATGCCTACCCAGCTTGCAGGCTACCCACACCACATCCGAAAGGGCCCAAGGTGCTAGATACGCAAGTGAATATTTTGAAAGCTTGCAGGATCAGTAGGAGCCTCCTGGCAGATTTGGTTGACCCTAGAAATCAGGTGTTAGAATCCTGATTGATTGTAATATGTATAATCCCTTGATTTTAGCCTTTATTCTAGGGATATTGCCATTAAGTGTAGCTGGAGCCTCAACTATAAATAGAGGGCTACTCTACCCTTATTTGTACACCATCAAACACTTCTGTTTCTGTCAATACATAGCATATTCTAGCATTCTGCCTTGTTATCTTGTTTTTCTTTAACTTGCGTAATCAGCCCTTTCCATTGTTCTAGTGCCTGTAGGCTTGTGTTTTAGGCTGACTTAGGCATAAATGAGAAGATTCCAAGCCTAAGGTCTCATGGATTCTGAGTCTAAGGTTAGAGCCCGTGATAGTTGGTATCAGAGCAAGTTCAGTTCTTCCTGTTTGTGTTGTGCAAGTTAGATCGTGAGTGAGGATATGGCATCCCAAAGCGACGTTGCTAACCAACAACCAAAGGCATAGGAGCAGGATCATGGAAGCGGCAGAAAAGCCAGTTCAAGAGATATCTGGTCTACCATGGATGGTAGTTTAACCAAGGTGAAGGTGACCATGGGCGACATGAGGAAGAAGCTTAAGGAAGTGGAGACTCACATTGCATCGCTAGACTCCATAGGGGAGGAGATCCAAGGTGAGCTGCAAGCTACTCTCAACAAAGGCATGGATGTGATCACCCAAAAGAATGAGGCCTTGGAGGCTGAAGTGCTGACCTTGCGCGATGGTGTGGAGGCCATACACCGTGGCATAGAGGCCATGCGCCAGTGGATGGAGGAGCTTGCCAGTGAGCTCGTTACTTGCAAGATTGCCATTAGGAATGGCATGTTTGCTAGAATGTCTAAGTCCAGGTTAGATGTCCCCAAGCCTAAGGAGCTCAATGTGACTAGGGTGGCCGAGGAAGTAGACAACTACCTATGGGGTATGGAGCAGTATTTTCAGGCCATGGGCATGCAAGATGAGACAATAAAGGTAAGCACCGCTGCTATGTATCTCACTGATGTAGCCTTGTTGTGGTGGAGGCACTGGTGTGATGATGCCAGGCATCGGAGCACCAAGATTGGAACCAGGGCAAAGTTCCCAAAAGGGTTTAGAGAGAAATTTTACTCGGAGTGTGCCGATGATAAGGCATGGGTAATTTTACGCAGGCTGAGCCAGTAAGGGGACATAAGGGAGTATGTCAAGAAATTTTTTGAACTGATGCTACAGATCTCAAATCTAGGTGAGAATGATGCCTTATTTGCTTTTATGGATGGGCTGAAGCTGTGGGTGAAGCATGAGCTACAACGGAGGGGAGTTCATGACTTGGCTAAAGCTATGACTACTGTTGAGGCCTTGATAGAGTTCAAGCCTCTGAACAAGTTCAAGTCTTCCAAGCCCAAGGGTAAGGGTAGGGACGATAGGTACCGAAAGAAGTAGTCCAAAGGGAAAGACCGTGATTGAGAGTCCAAGGATGAGGATCAAGACCATTCAACCAAGGATGGCGAGAAGAAGCCACCAACAGGCAAGTGGAAAGCAAAGGGGGACCAAGATGCTACCTATGTAGAGGGAGCCACATAGCACGTAATTGCCCACAAAAGGGTAAGCTGGCTACTGTGGACAAAGAGTCTGACGAGAAGCTAGAGACAAGGGTAGCAAAGCTTGGGTCATTGGTGCTTAATGTTATCCAGAGTAAGGGGAGTCGCAAGCCAAAGGGCTTGATGTTTACAGATCTGATGGTTGCGGGTCAGAAGGTGAGTGCACTGGTGGACACAAGTGCCTTATATTTTTTTATTTAAGGTAATAGAGCTCCAAAGTTCAGATTAAAAGTACAGAAAGAGACTGGTACCATTAAAATGATGAACTCCAATGAGGTTTCATCCATTGGAGTAGCATGGGGAGTGGAGTTACAGTTTGAAGACTAGAAAGGCAAGGAGACCATAGAGGTAATACCCCTTGACGACTATGAGTTTGTGATTCAGTTGGATTTCCTTGTTCGAATTAATGCCGTCCATGTGCCTTTTACCGATTGTGTTTACATCCTGGATGCACGGTGCCAATGCCTAGTACCATTGAGAAGAGGGTTTGGAGTTAGGTCACGGTTGGTGTCAGCCATCTAATTTGCCAAGACGGTAAGCAGAGAAGAAGACACCTTTTTGGTAGCCTTGAAGTATGATGAACCAAGGAAGAAGGAGATCGAGTCACCCTTGGAGGTGCTAAAAGTGCTAAAGACCTTTAGGGAAGTGATGCCCATAAAGTTGCCTTGCCAGCTACCACCTAAAAGGGAGGTGAACCACAAGATCAAGCTGGTGTCCGAGGGCCTTGCCACCTAAGCCACCAGCTAGAGCCTTTATTCTAGGGAAATTGTCATTAAGTGTAGCTGGACCCTTAACTACAAATAGAGGGCTGCTCCACCCTCATTTGTACACCATCAAACACTTCTATTTCAGTGAATACATAGCATATTCCAACATTCTACCTTGTTATCTTGTTTCTCTTTAACTTTCATAATCAGCCCTTCCTATTGTTCTAGTGCCCACACGCTTGTGTTTTAGGCATAAAAAAGGAGATTCCAAGCCTAAGGCCACACAGATTCTGAGTCTAAGGTCAGAGCCCATGACACCCGCACCAAGGGCTAGCTTGTGCCAATGGTGCTCGAGGTAACCGCCCGGACCAAGGCTCAGCATGTGCCGATGGTGTTCGAGGCAACCGCATGCACCAAGGACTATCTTTTACTGATGTTGATCGAGGCATGGCATGTGCTAATGGTGGTCCAGGCAACAGCCCGTACCAATGGCCAGCTTGTGATGATGGTGGTCGAGGCATGTGCCCGCACCAAAGCCCAACACGTGCCGGTGGTGTTTGAAGCAACCACCTGCATCAAGGGCCATCTTTTGCCGATGCTCATCAAGGCATGCATGTATCGATAGTGGTTAAGGCAAGTACCTATTCCAAGGGCCAGCTTGTGCTGATGATGGTCGAGGCAAGTGCTCGTACCAAAGGGCAGCCTGCGCCAATGATGGTCGATGTATATGCCATCACCATGCGCCATCATGTGCCGTTGATGGTAGAAGCCTTGGCTGAAGTTCAATTTTGAGCCATGGTGCACATGCTGGGCTCAAGCATGTGCTGGTGCCACATTTGTTTTGCCTGGGGCACCATCGTCGGAGCATCGTCAATCGAAGCATCTTGGAGAACCTAACCAACGGCTTTGGAGGTTCTGGTGATTAAGGGTCCGGGGGGTGTGCACGTATGATGTGGATGGGTGCTTGTACTTAGCCCTTATATTAGCCTCTTATCCCTCAACAAACCTTGACAACACACTCCCCCTTAAAGAGCATATGAGATTTTACAAGTTTGCTGTCAGTAACCATTCAAGTGTCTGAAATGGGGACACTTTTTTCAAATGGCCACAAAATCTTCTACACTTTGAGTTTTTAGCTGAATTTTTTTGTACGTGGCAACAAAAATACAAGGATCAGATATACCAAATTTAGGGCCAAAACTCCTTCTAAAACAATTTAAAAAAATCCCAAACCGTAAAAAATATCAAAAATCATGAAAAATAGAAAACGAGTCATCTTGCCATGAAACTTCACATGAAGGCTTAGGAGACCATTGTATGAATTTACAAGCCATAAAAATGGTATTGGTATGGCAGAAATATGAAGATGTGCCTAAACCACCTACCACCTGATCGTGGCGTGCATAGTGCTCTGCTCGGGCTAAGGACACTCGCATGTGGTGTGCGGGCACTGGGGAGTTCTCATATGAATTCACAGGACATAAAAATGGCATTGGCATGGCAGAAATATGAAGATGTGCCTGAACCCACCTACCACCCGATCGTGGCGATCATTGGTGCTCGGCCCGGGAAAAAAAACATCCACGCGTGGTGCGCAGGCATTGGGGAGTGCTCATATGAATTCATGGACCACAAAAATGGATTTGGCACTACAAAAACATGAAGATATCCCTGAACCCACCTACTGCCTGATCGTGGTGCGTAGGGTGCACGACCCGAGCCCAAGTGCAGCCGCTTGGTGCGCGACCCAGCACAAGCCGATGTTGTTCGAGGGAACTATCCGCACTAAGGTCCAGCATACGTCGATGGAAGTTGAAGCATGTGCTGAGACCAAGGGCCAACATGTCTCGATGGTGGTCGAGGCATGTGCATGTGTCACGGTCAGTAAGCAAGACGGGACTGACCCCGAGGCTGTAGTGGGATAGGGTCCGACAGCCAGGGGGACCAGGCCTTGAGGCCTACTCAAGGTGTAGGTCACAGGGAACTGGATCGAGACAATGGTGCGGGCAGTGATCAAGACTCCAGGGGTTCAGACACGGTGTTAGTTCGACAGAATTGAGCCAGGCCTGGGTGCGGGTATTGGTGAGCGGTGCACGGGCACACAGTCACACCGACGTGTCGACACTGATCGAGGTGCAGGCATACAGTCAGACCAGGGGTGTCCGAGGCAGTAGCCCGCACCAAGTGCCAGTGTCACACCTTGGCCATGTGCACTAAGAGTTGGGGCCCGCACTCAGTGGCCAATGCTCGAGCACCGTACGTAGAGGCGAAGGTTCCAACAATAGTCATTGCTATTGCTGTCAAGATCACCCGTCCAAAAGTCCAATTGTCCGCAGCACCGAGACTAGGCCCACAACATGCTCGCACTGCATCCAGGTGGTCCCAGGGAGTGGGGCTGAACCAGAACCATATAAAAAGCCTACAGGATTTGTAGCACACAGAGGGGGACCTGCACGCTTGCATATTCTGCCTCTCTAGCTGACTTAGTGCCCGCATGCTTGTTTCGTAGGTTGGCTTAGGCATATAGAATTCATTGCCAGTCTAAGCTCTGATTGGACCAAGGGTTGTGGTAGCAGGAACCGCAGCAAGATCGATAGCACGCAGAGGGGGACCCAATCAATCCTTAGCTTGCGCATTCTACCTTTTTGGTCGGCTTAGTGCCCGTACACTCATTTCATAGGTTGACTTAGGCATACGGAGTTCATTCTTGATCGGGATCGAGAGACGGAGGGCCTCAGGTCATCTCCAACCCTAAAGGTGGGTGGCTTAAAAAAAAGGAAGGTCGATGAGAGAAGGGAAGGGGGAGGGGGGAGGGACGAAGCAAAGAGACAAAAGGCTGAATCTCAGTGGATTGTGGCAGCAAGGCCACTCTACCACTTACAATACCCCATCGCGTATTTAAGTCATATGCAAAAGATTCTACCTGCCGCTCAGTGAGAATTGAGCTCCAAGGAGGCCCGTGCGACTCGTTCGTCGTGGGGGCTGCACCCACGACACGTGCCTTTGGGGGCCATGGGCCTCTACTACGGGTCGACAATCGGGCGGTGGGTGTGCGCGTCGGTTCTAGCTTGGATTTTGACTTAGAGGGTTTCAGTCATAATCCAATGCATGGTAGCTTCACGCCACTGGCTTTTCACCCAAGCGCGATGACCAATTGTGCGAATCAACGGTTCCTCTCGTACTAGGTTGAATTACTATCGTGATGCCGCCATCAGTAGGATAAAACTAACCTGTCTCACGATGGTCTTAACCCAGCTCATCTTCCCTATTGGTGGGTGAATAATCCCATACTTGGTGAATTCTACTTCACAATGATAGGAAGAGCTGACATCGAAGGATCAAAAAGCAACGTTGCTATAAATGCTTGGCTACTATAAGCCAGTTATCCCTGTGGTAACTTTTCTGACACCTCTAGCTTTAAATCTCGAAGGTCTAAAAGATCGATAGGCCATGCTTTCATGATTCATATTCGTACCAAAAATCAGAATCAAATGAGCTTTTACCTTTTTATTGCACACGAGATTTTTGTTCTCGTTGAGCTCATCTTAGGACACTTGTGTTATCTTTTAACAGATGTGCCATCCTAACCAAACTCCCCATCTGACAATGTCTTTTGCCTGGATCGACCGATCAAGGCTGACCTTGGGTCTGAAAGAAGGGTCGTGCCCCACCTCCAATTCACGGAATAAGTAAAATAACGTTAAAAGTAGTGGTATTTCAATTTCACCTAGGGGCTCTCACTTATCCTATACCTCTTAAGTCATTTCACAAAGTCGGACTAGAGTTAAGCTCAACAAGGTCTTCTTTCCTCACTGATTTCATCAAGCTTGTTCCTTTGGCTGTGGTTTCAGTAGATAGTAGATAGGGACAGTGGGAATCTCATTAATCCATTCATGCGCATCACTAATTAGATGACGAGACATTTGGTTACCTTAAGAGAGTCATAGTTACTCCTGTCATGTACCCGCGGTTGGTTGAATTTCTTCACTTTGACATTCAGAGCCCTGGGCAGAAATCACATTGCGTGAGCATCCACAGGGACCATCACAATGCTTTGTTTTAATTAAACAGTCATATTCCCCATGTTCGTACCAGTTTTGAGTTGACTATTTGCCGCCCAGGGAAGGCCTCCGAGGGAGCCGTTCCCAGTCTGTCCCTCGACCGGCACGCGTGACCCGTTCTTATAACGGGAACAGCTCAAGCAGTGCACCGACAATCGATGGGTTCGGGACTAGGACCCCTGTGCCCAGCCCTCAGAGCCAATCTTTTTACCGAGGTTACGGATCCATTTTGTCAACTTCCCTTACCTACATTGTTCCACCGACCAGAAGCTGTTCACCTTAGAGACTAATGTAGTTATGAGTACGATCGAGCACAGATGGCACTCGATCCACTAGATTTTTAAGGGCCATCGAAGGTGCACCGGACACCACACGACGTACGGTGCTCTTTCGACCGCTAGATCCTACCTCTGGCTAAGTCGTTTCTAGGGTGGGCGGGCCATTAAACAAAAAAGATAACTTTTCCTAAGGCCTCTGTCGACGTCTCCGGACTCCCTAACGTTGGCGTCAGCCATCGCATCCCAGTTTAAGAATTTTAACTTGATTCTCCTTCGAAGCTCACACGGGACGCGCTATCAGATGGGCTTCCCCTGTCTCTTAGGATTGACTAACCCATGTGCAAGTGCCATTAACATCGAACCTTTCCCTACTTTGGCCTTCAAAGTTTTCATTTGAATATTTGCTACTACCACCAAGATCTACACCGATGGCCACTCTGGTCGGGCTTGCACCCTAGGTTTTATGGTGACTGCCATGCCGTCCTACTCATCGGGGCTTGGCCCTTGCCCCGAAGGCTGGGTATAGGTCACGCGCTTAAGCACCATTAATTTTCAGGGCTAGTTGATTGGCCATCAATTTGTGGGTTTCAGGTTAGCGCGCAGTTGGGCATCATAACCTGGCTTTTGGTTCATCCCACATCGTCAATTTTGCTTACCAAAAATGAACCACTTGGTAACATGCACAACCATAGTACCACTCATATGCCCATTACGTACAAGTGGCAGCATCAATGCACGTCAGTCTACAACCCACCCGATCGATTACTCGACGAGCGAATGGAGGAAACAAAGTGTGAGGCCACGCCACAACTGCTTGGCACTGGAAAAACACAAGCAAGGGCCATGAGTCTACCCCTGCCATCCGACAGGCAACAACAACGCAATACCACTAATGCTTGGCCTGGCCGAGATCACACACGTGAGCTCCACTGACACCACCCCAGGGAGTCGTTGCCCGATTCAGGGACTTGGTCTGAGGTCTAGGGTAGCATCCATCATGTGCAAGGGCTCGAGCTTGACTCTCTTCTTTTGCATGCATGCCAATCGATCGAGGCCATAGGTGCCTACCGGTTATCGAAGCAACCAATCATCGGACAAAATGGCTGGAAGGCATGTACACCTTATATTTCACTAGAGGGATGTAGTCCTGGGTGTACGTAATGGGAGGCCCATCACGCACACCTACTCCCCCCATGGGGAGGGGAGAGGGGGTGCCAGACCACCACCCCTAAAGAACATTAGAGATTTTGCAAATATGCTACCAGTAGACCTTAAAGTGTCTGAAACGGGGACATTTTTTCCAAATAGGCATATCTCGCACCGAGGGTGAGCAGGTGCTGATGGTGGTCAAGGATTGTGCCCGTACCAAGGGCCATCTTCTGCCTATGCTAATTGAGGTAGGTGCCCGTATCGATTCTAGCTTGTGCGCATGCTGATTGAGGCATGCATACACCGATGGTGGTCGAGGTATTTGCCTGCACCAAGGCCCAGCACGTATCAATGGTGTTCGAGGCAACCACCCATACCAGGGTCCATCTTCTACTGATGCTGATTGAGGCATGGCACGTGCCGATGGTGATTGAGGCAAGTGCCCATGTCACGCCCTGGACGAGCGCGTCAGGCACACTAGCACGTGAGCCAGAGGTTGAGGCTCGCACACCAGGCGTGCTGGCGGGTATTTGTGCACAAGGGCTGAAAGACGAGGCCAGAATGCCCGCCCAGCTTGCAGGCCAACCCGTGAGGCCAAGGCCTGGCATGCAGGCTACCCGTACCAAATCCAAAAGGGCCCAAGGTGCTAGATACACAAGTGAAGCTTCTGGAAGCTTGCAGGATCAGTAGGAGCCTTTTGGCAGATTTAGTTGACCCCAAAAATCAGGAGTTAAATTCTGATTGATTGTAATCTCTATAATCTCTTGATTTTAGCCTTTATTCTAGAGATATTGCCATTAAGTGTAGCTGAAGCCTCAACTATAAATAGAGGGCTGCTCCACCCTCATTTGTACACCATCAAACACTTCTGTTTCAGTGAATACACAGCATATTCCAGCATTCTGCCTTGTTATCCTATTTCTCTTTAACTTGTGTAATCAGCCCTTACCATTATTCTAGTGCTCGCACACTTGTGTTTTAGGCTGACTTAGGCATAAAGGAGGAGATTCCAAGCCTCAGGTCACATGGATTCTGAGTCTAAGGTCGGATCCTGTGAAAGTTGGTATTAGAGCAAGTTTGATTCTGCATGTTTGTGTTGTGCAGGTTAGATCATGATTGAAGAGATGGCATCCCAGAGCGACGTTGCTAACCAACAACCAGAGGTCCATGAGCAGGTGTATGGAAAAGGTAGGAAAGCCAGTTCAAGAGATATCTGGTCTACTATAGACGGTAGGCTGGCCAAGGTGGAGGTGACCATGGACGACATAGGGGAGAAGCTTGAGGAAGTGGAGACTCATATTGCATCGTTAAACTTCATAGGGGAAGAGATCCAAGGTGAGCTGCAAGCTGCTCTCAACAAAGGCATGGACGTGATCACCCAAAAGAATGAGGCCTTGAAAGTTGAAATGCTGACCTTACGTGATGGCATGGAGGCAATGCGCCAGCAGATGGAGGAGCTTGCCAGTGAGCTCGTTACTTGCAAGACTGCCATTGGGAATGGCATGTTTGCTGGAGTGTCCAAGTCCATATTGGATGTCCCCAAGCCTAAGGAGTTCAAAGGGACTAGCGCAGCCAAGGAAGTAGATAACTACCTATGGGGTATGGAGCAATACTTCTAGGCCATGGGCATGCAAGATGAGGTAATGAAGGTAAGCACCGCTGCTATGTATCTCACTGATGTAGCCTTATTGTAGTAGAGGTGTAGGTGTGATGATGTCAGGCGTGGAAGTGCCAAGATTGGAACCAGGGCAAAGTTCCAAAAAGAGTTCAGAGAGCAATTTTACCCAGAGTATGCCGATGATGAGGCATGGGCAAAGTTACGCAGGCTGAGCTGGCAAAGGGACATAAAGGAGTATGTCAAGAAATTCTTTGAACTGATGCTACATATCTCAGATCTAGGTGAGAAAGATGCCTTATTTGCTTTCATGAATGGGTTGAAGCCATGGGTGAAGCATGAGCTACAACGAAGGGGAGTTCATGACTTGGCTAAAGCTATGACTACTACTGAGGCCTTGATAGAGTTCAAGCCTCTGAAAAAGTTCGAGTCTTCCAAGCCTAAGGGTAAGGGCAAGGATGATAGGGATCGAAAAAAACAATCCAAGAGGAAGGACCATGATCAGAAGTCTAAGGATGGAGACCGAAATCGTTCAACCAAAGATGGTAAGAGAAAGCCACTAGTAGGCAAGTGGAAAGCAAAGGGGGATCGAGAGCCACTAGCATGCTACCTATGTAGAGGGAGCCACATAGCGCATAATTGCCCACAGAAGGGCAAGCTCGGGTGCTGTAGACAAAGAGTCTGATGATGAGCCAGAGACAAGGGCAGTAAAGCTTGGGTCTTTGGTGCTCAATGATGTCTAGAATAAGAGGTGTCGTAAGCCAAATGGCTTGATGTTTATGGATCTGATGGTTATGGGTAAGAAAGTGAGCGTACTGGTGGACACAAGAGCTCGAAAGCTTAGACTAAAGGTGTAGAAAGGGATTGGTACCATTAAAATGGTGAACTCCAAGGAGGTTCCAACCATTGGAGTAGCACGGGGAGTGGAGTTACAGCTTGGAGACTGGAAAGGCAAGGAGACCATAGAGGTAATACCCCTTGATGACTATGAGTTTGTGATTTGGTTAGATTTTCTTGTTCGGATTAATGCCCTCTTTGTGCCTTTTACCGATTATGTTTGCATCTTGGATGCTCGGTGCCAATGCCTAGTGCCATTAAGGTAGCCAAGAGGTCGAAGAAGTGGGTAGACCAGAATAGGTGGGACATGTAGTTCCAGGTCGAGGACTTGGTGTTGGTGAAGCTGCATCCCATTGTGCGGAGGTATAAGGGACCTTTCTGAGTAATCAAGAGGGTAGGCAAGGTTGCCTACAAGCTGGATATGCCACCTAAGCCAAAGGTACACCTGATGTTCCATGTAAGCATGCTCAAGTCATTCCATGAGGATAAGGGAGATCCAGGATGGGCAAAGTCAAAGCGTGCGCCATTGGGAGCAAGGGCCTCATATGAGAAGGAGGTCCATAGCATCATAGCTGATCGAGAGGTGAGATGGAAGAATTATCAACCAAGACAAGAGTACTTAGTACACTGAAAGGGACTTTCAGATAATGAGGCAAGCTGAGAACTAACAGATGACTTATGGTAGTTCAAGGACCTGATCAGGCAGTACCATGTAGAAGATGTAATAAGGGCATTACGCAATTAGGTGGGGGAGAATGTCACATCTTGGGTGGGCGTGTCAGGCATGTCCGGCACACCAGTACGTAAGCTAGAGGTTGAGGCCCGTAGACCAGGCGTGCTGGTAGGTATTTAAGCACAAGGCCTAGAAGACGAGGCCAGAACACCCGCCCAGCTTGCAGGCCAGCCCGTGAGGTCAAGGCTTAGCATTCAGGCTACCCGTACCACATCCAGAAGGGCCCAAGGTGCTAGACGTGTAAGTGAAGCTTCTGAAAGCTTGTAGGATCAGCAGGAGCCTCCTGGCAGATTTGCTTGACCCTAGAAATCAGGAGTTAGAATCCTGATTGATTATAATCTGTGTAATCCCATGATTTTAGCCTTTATTCTAGGGATATTGCCATTAAGTGTAGCTGGAGCCTCAACTATAAATAGAGGGCTGCTCCACCCTTATTTGTACACCATCAAACACTTTTGTTTCAGTGAATATACAGCATATTCCAGCATTCAGACTTGTTATCCTATTTCTCTTTAACTTGTGTAATCAGCCCTTCCCATTGTTCTAGTGCTTGCATGCTTGTGTTTTAGGCTGATTTAGGCATAAAGGAGGAGATTTCGAGCCTAAGGCCACACGGACTTTGAGTCTAAGGTCGGAGCCTGTGACACCCACACTAAGGCCCTGTATGTGCCGATGGTGTTCGAGGCAACCACCTGCACCAAGGACCAACATGTGCCGATGGTGTTTGACACAACCACCTGCTCAAGGGGCCATCTTCTACCGATAGTGGTCAAGGCAAGTGCTCGCACCAAGGGTTGGCTTGTGCTGATGGTGCTCGAGGCAACCGCCTGCACCAAAGCCCAACATATGCTGATGGTGTTCGAGGCAACTGCACGCACCAAGGACCATCTTTTGCCAAAGTTTATCGAGGCATGGCACATGCCGATGGTGGTCCAAGCAAGTGCCTATACCAATGGCCAACTTGTGATGATGGTGGTTAAGGCATGTGCCCGCACCAAGGCCCAACACGTGCCGATGGTGCTCGAGGTAACCGTTCACACCAAGGGCCATCTTCTTTCAATGCTCATTAAGGCATGCATGTGTCGATGGTGGTTGAGGCAAATGCTTATTCCAAGAGCCAACTTGTGCCGATGGCGATCGAGGCAAGTGCTCGTACCAAAAGGGAGCCTGTGACGATGATGGTCGATACATGTGCCATCACCATGTGCCATCATGTGCCGTTGATGGTTAAGGCCTTGGCCGAAGTTTCATTTTGAGCCATGGTGCACATGCTGGGCTCGAGCATGTGCTGGTGTCAATTTTTTTTTGCCCGGGGCACTATCGTCGAAGAACCTGACTGGCGGCATTGGGGGTTCCGACGATTGAGGGTCCAGGGGGTGTGCGTAAATGATGTGCGATGGGTGCTTGTACTTCGCCCTTATATTGGCCCCCTATCCCTCAACAAACCTCGACAACACACACCCCCTTAAAGAGCATATGAGATTTTACAAGTTTGTTGCCAGTAACCATTCAAGTGTCTAAAATGGGGATACTTTTTTCAAATGACCACAAAATCTTCTACATTTTGAGTTTTTAGCTGAATGTTTTTGTGCATGGCAAAAAATATACAAGGATCAGATCTACCAAATTTGGGGCCAAAATGCCTTCTAAAAAAATTTTAAAAAATCTCAAACCACAAAATATTTCAAAAATCATGAAAAATAAAACATGAGTCATCTTGCCATGAAACTTCACATGAAGGCTTAGGGGACCATTGTAAGAATTTACAAGCCATAAAAATGGCATTGGCATGGTAGAAATATGAAGATGTGCCTAAACTCACCTACCATCCGATCGTGGTGCGCATGGTGCTCGACCCGAGCTCAGGACACCCACGCATGGTGTGCGGGTGCTGGGGAGTGCTTATATGAATTCACAGGCCATAAAAATGGCATTGGCATGATAAAAATATGAAGATGTGCCTGAACCCACCTACCACCCGGTCGTGGCGATCATTGGTGCTCGACCTAGGCTCAGGACACCCGCGCGTGGTGCACAGGCGTTGGGGAGCGCTCATATGAATTCATGGACCACAAAAATGGCTTTAGCACTATAGAAACACAAAGATATCCTTAAACCCACCTACTACCCGATCATGGTGCACAGGGTGTACGGCCCAAGCCAAGGTATGGTCGTTTAATGCTTGACCCAGCACGGGCCAATGCTGTTCGAGGGAACTGCCCGCACCAAGGTCCAGCATGCACCAATGGCGGTCGAAGCATGTGCCAAGACCAAGGGCCAATAAGTCTCGATGTGGTCGAGGCATGTGCATGTGTCACGATCAGCAAGCAAGCCGGGACTAGCCCAGGGTTGTAGTGGGATAGGGTCCAACAATAGGGGGGACCAGGCCTTCAGGTGTACTAGAAGAGCAGGTCACGGGGAATTGGATCGAGACAGTGGTACGGGCAGTGATCAAGATTCGAGGGGCTCAGACACGGTGTTAGGTTCGATGGAATTAAGCCAGGCCCATGTGCGGGTGTTGGTGAGCGATGTGTGGGCACGCAGTCAGACCGACGTGTGGGCATGTAGTCAGACCGATGTGTGGGCACTGATGATCGAGGTACGGGCATGCGGTCAGACCAGGGGTGTCCGAGGCAGCAGTCTAAACCAAGTGCAAGTGTCATGCCATGAGCCTGTGCACCAGGAGTTGAGGCCCGTGCCCCAGCGGCCAAGGGTCGAGCACCGTACGCAGAGGCGGGAGTTCCAGCAATAGTCATTGCTATTGCTATCTAGACCACCCACCTGGAAGTTTGGCCTGTCCATGACACTAGTATCGGGCCCACAACATGCCCGTACCACATCTTGGTGGACCCAGGGAGTGACACTAAACTAGAACTGTATAGTTTGCGTATTCTGCCTCTCTGGCTAGCTTAGTGCCTGCACACTTGTTTCATAGGTTGACTTAGACATACAGAGTTCATTCCCAGTCTAAACTCTAATCGGACCAAGGGTTCTGGCAGCAGGAACCGTAGCAAGATTGGTAGACGCAGAAGGGGACCCGATCGATCCTCAACTTGTGCATTCTATCTCTCTGGTCGTCT
>NW_019167937.1:13258053-13318053 GCF_002303985.1 Durio zibethinus | reverse complement strand
GTCGAGGACGTTACACCCCTAATGCCTCTAATTATTGGCTTTACCCGATAGAACTCACCAGGGGCTCCAACTATCCTGAGGGAAACTTCAGAGGGAACCAGCTACTAGACGGTTCGATTAGTCTTTCAACCCTATACCCAAGTCAGACGAATGATTTACACGTCTGTATCACTCGGGCCTCCACCAGAGTTTCCTCTAGCTTCACCCCGCTCAAGCATAGTTCACCATCTTTCAGGTCCTGACGGGCATGCTCGCACTCGAACCCTTTTTAGAAGATCAATGTCGATCGACAGTGCACCCATGAGAGATCCTGTTAATCAGCTTCCATGTGCATGTCAAACTCTTTGGTCCGTGTTTCAAGACAGGCCGGATGGGGAGCCCGCAGGCCGACACCAGGAGCACGCGGTTGCCGAAGCATGCCGAGACGGTGCATGCTACATTCTACGATCGTAACGATGACATCTCCACGGGCACATCGAAAGCCAAGGCTTGGGCCACCGTTGTGACCCGCATCGATCCATGCCCCAAGCCGATCGACGGACCGGCTTTGACCATTCCACATCTGATTGGGGTGCATCACCAGCCCCCATCCGCTTCCCTTTTGATAATTTCAAGCTCTCTTTGACTCTCTTTTCAAAGTCTTTTTCATCTTTCCTTCGTGGTACTTGCTCGCTATCGGTCTCTCACCCGTATTCAGCCTTGGATGAAATTTACCGCCCAATTAGGGCTACATTCCCAAACAACCCGACTCGCGGACAGCGCCTCGTGGTGTGACAGGGGCACAACGGGGCTCTTACCCTCTTCGATGCCCCTTTTTAGGGGACTTGGGCCCGGTCCACCACTGAGGACGTTTCTCTAGACTATAATTCGATCGTTGGGGGCATCCGATTCTCAAGCTGGGCTCTTTTCGATTTGCTCATCGTTACTAGGGGAATCTTGGTAAGTTTCTTTTCCTCCTCTTATTGATATGCTTAAACTCAGCGGGTGATCTCGCTTGACATGGGGTTGCGACGTAAGCATCGATCGAGCAATGCGGGGGGTCCGACGAGGTTTGGGTGGATAATGAGCGTGCTTCACCAGCCACGAGGCACGTCGAGAGCTCTACCACCAATGATCACGGTGCTGTCATTATCGAGGACTCACTTTTGGGCCAACCACGATCGACAAGATCGCGAGAGGCCATCTTCCGCCCGCCCCCTTTCGTCAGAGCCCGATGGGCTGGGGGTCGAGGGGAGGTGATAGTGCATGACACCTAGGCAGGCATGCCCTCGGCCTAATGGCTTAGGGTGCAACTTGCATTCAAAGACTCGATGGTTCACAAGATTCTGCAATTCACACCAAGTATCGTATTTTGCTACATTCTTCATCGATACGAGAGCCAAGATATCTGTTGTCGAGAGTCGTTTCATTTTTTCATGACAAAAAGAGTCCCGATGCTGCCTGTGCATGCACAGCGAATGAGAAGATGATGGATCGCGCATTCTATTTTCGTTTCCATTCCTTGGCGTGATTCACATCAGAGGTTCGTTGTTCGATAGTGAGCAAGACGACACCGATCATTTCGCTCACCCGATAATGGGCATGAAGTGACCGTCGTGCCCGCCAGGTGTCGAAAGGGGCTCGAGGCACAGAGGGACCATCGCCTTTTTGGTGTTTCGTTAACGCATCCTCAGGTCGTTCGTCGAGCATGGTTTCGACAATGATCCTTCCGTAGGTTCACCTATGGAAACCCTGTTATGACTTCTCCTTCTTCTAAATGATAAGGTTCAGTGGACTTCTCGTGGCATTACGGAAGGTGAACCATCCATGTCGCCGTGATTCGTACAATTCACTGGACCATTCAATCAGTAGGAACGACAGGCGGTGTGTACAAAGGGCAGAGACGTAGTCAATGTGAGTTGATGACTAGCACTTACTAGGAATTCCTTGTTGAAGACTAACAATTGCAATGATTTATCCCCATCACGATGAAATTTCAAAGATTACCCGTGCTTGTCGGCCAAGGCTATAGACTCGTTGAATACATCAATGTAGCGTGCATGCGGCTTAGAACATCTAAGGGCATCATAGACCTGTTATTGCCTTAAACTTCCTTGGCCTAAGTGGCCATAGTCCCTCTAAGAAGCTAGCCACGACGGATCACCTATGTGTAGCTAGTTTGCAGGCTGAGCTCTCATTCGTGCTAACTAGACAAATCGCTCCACCAACTAAGAACGGCCATGCACCACCACCCATAGAATCAAGAAAGAGCTCTCAGTCTGTCAATCTTACTATGTCTGGACCTGGTAAGTTTTCCCGTGTTGAGTCAAATTAAGCCATGAGCTCCACTCCTGGTGGTGCCCTTCTGTCAATTCCTTTAAGTTTCAGCCTTACGACCATACTCCTCCCAAAACCCAAAGACTTTGATTTCTCACAAGGTGCCGACGGAGTCCTAAAAGTAACATCCACTTATCCCTGGTCGACATTGTTTATGGTTGAGACTAGGATGGTATCTGATCGTCTTTGAGCCCTCAACTTTCATTTTTCATTAATGGAAACATCCTTGGCAAATGCTTTCGCTGTTGTTCGTCTTTCATAAATCTAAGAATTTCACCTCTGACTATGAAATACGAATGCCCTTGACTGTCCCTGTTAATCACTACTCCGATCCCATGCTAATGTATACAAGCATGGGCCCACTTTGAACACTCTAATTTCTTCAAAGTAATAGCGTTGGAGGAATGACCCAGGCAATTAAGTCCATGAGCGCATCGCTAGCAGTAGGGACTAGTAGACTGATGCTCACCGTGAGGTAGACCAGACGACCCAACCCTAGTTTCAACTACGAGCTTTTTAACTGCAACAACTTAAATATATGCTATTGGAGCTAGAATTACCATAGCTGCTACCACTAGACTTGCCCTCTAATGGATCCTCGTTAAGGGATTTAGATTGTACTCATTCCAATTACCAGACTCATAGAGCCCGATATTGTTATTTATTGTCACCACCTCTCTATGTCAGGATTGGGTAATTTGCACGCCTACTGCCTTCCTTAGATGTGGTAGCTGTTTTTCAAGCTCCCTCTCCGAAATTAAACCCTAATTCTCTATCACCCGTCACCACCATAGTAGGCCACTATCCTACCATCGAAAGTTGATAGGGTAGAAATTTGAATGATGCGTCACCGGTACAAAGGTTGTTCGATCTGTCGAGTTATCATGAATCATCAGAGTAATGGGCATAGCCCGTGTCAACCATTTATCTAATAAATGCATCCCTTCCAGAAGTCAGGGTTTGTTGCACGTATTAGCTCTAAAATTACTACGGTTATCTGAGTAGTAGATACCATCAAACAAACTATAACTGATTTAATGAGCCATTCGAAGTTTCACAGTCTAAAATAGTTCATACTTACACATGCATGGCTTAATCTTTGAGACAAGCATATGACTACTGGCAGGATTAACCAGGTAGCATTTTTTTGGGACGTTGGCATCGTGTGGGCCTCAACGCATTGACCAGATGGCCAAGAGAGCCCAACACGGAGTACAAGCATCATGCGTGTTGAGCACATGAAATGCATAGCATCTGATGAACGGGGGTTGAGAGCTCATGCCCACTAAACATTTCGCATCCGAGAGTACGATCGAACACCAGTGCACCCATGTGGCCACGAAGGATTTGGTGGCACGCTTGGGACACCGGCCACGATTGACTTTCGACTCGTAGCCCCTCAGGATACGAGACAGATGAGGGATGGTAAGACATCCAGTTTCCATCGATTCGGGTATACAGCACAGGATCTCGATCGCACCCCCGAGGTAAACAACTGCATGGGGGGAGATTGAAGAGGATGATGGGTCGATAGTTTGATGCATCGAACACGGAGCCTGCCAACATGCACAACCATAGCACCACTCATATGCCCATTGCGTACAAATGACAGCATCCACACGCATCGGTCCCCAACCCACCTGATCAATTACTCGATGAGTGAGTGGAGGAAACGACGTGTAAGGCCACGCCACAATAGCTTGGCACGGGAAAAACACAAGCAAGGGCCATGAGTCTACCTCTGCCATCCGACAGGCAACAACGACATGATACCACCAATGCTTGGCCTGGTTGAGACCACACGCACGAGCTTTGCTGACACCACCCCAAGGGGATGTTCAGGGACTTGTTCTATTGTCTTGGGCAGCATCGGCTGCGTGCACAGCCTCATCAAGGCCAAGGCATTTTTATGGTCGATGAGAAGGGACCGTGAGACCATCAAATATTGAAAGACTTGGCCGGGCCAAGCCCGTAATCGTAACTTTTGCTCGCACTACCCCAGGGAGCTGTTGCCCAATTCAGGGACTTGGTTTGGGGTCTAAGACAGCATCTGCCACATGTACGGGCTCGAGCTTGACTCTCTTTTTTCGTATGCACGCTAACCGGTCGAGGCCATGGGTGCCTACCGATCACCAGAGCAACCAACCATCGGACAAAATGGTTGAAAGACGTGTATGCCCTGTATTTCACTCGAGGGACATTACCTTGGGTGTAGGCAATGGGAAGCCCATCACGCACACCTACTCCCCCTGTGGGGGGGAGAGGGCATGCCTGGCACCACCCCCTAAAAAACATTAGAGATTTTACGGATATGCTACCAGTAGACCTTAAAGTGTCTAAAATGGGGATACTTTTTCCAAACAGGCATATCCCATACCAAGGGTGAGCAGGTGTCGATGGTGGTCGAGGCATGTGCCCGTACCAAGGGCCAACGTGTGTCGGATGGTGCTTGATGTGACTGCCCGTACCAAGGGCCATCTTCTACTTATACTGATCAAGGCAGGTTCCCGTATCGATTTCCAGCTTGTACACAAGCTAATTGAGGCATGCATACACTGATGGTGGTCGAGGCATCTGCCCGTATCAAGGCTTAGCACATACCGATGATGATCGAGGCAACCGTTCACACCAGGGCCCATCTTCTGCTGATAGTGATCGAGGCATGGCACGTGCCGATGGTGATCGAGGTAAGTGCCCGCACCAAGGGCCAACTTGTACTGATGGTGATCGAGGCATGTGCACGTACCAAGGCCCAGCATATGCCGATGGTGTTCAACACAACTGCCCACACCAAGGGCCATCTTCTACCAATGGAGGTCGAAGCAAGTGCCTGTGTCATGGGCTCTGACCTTTGACTCAGAATCCGTGTGGCCTTAGGCTTGGAATCTCCTTTTTTATGCCTAAGTCAGCAAAAAACACAAGCCTGTGGGCACTAGAGCAATGGGAAGGGCTGATTACGCAAGTGAAAGAGAAACAGGATAATAAGCCAGAATGCTGGAATATACTGTGTATTCATTAAAACAGAAGTGTTTGATGGTGTACAAATGAGGGTGGAGTAGCCCTCTATTTATAGTTAAGGCTCCAGCTACACTTAATGGCAATATCCCTATAATAAAGGCTAAAATCAAGGGATTACAAAGATTACAATCATTCAGGATTCTAACTCTTGATTTCTAGGGTCAACTAAATTTGCCAAGAGGCTCCTCCTGATCCTGCAAGCTTCTAGAACCTTCACTTGTGTGTTTAGCACCTTGGGCCCCTCTAGATGTGGTGCGAGTAGCCTGCATGCCAGGCCTTGGCCTCACAGGTTGGCCTGCAAGCTGGGTGGGCATTCTGGCCTAATCTCCTTGACCTTGCGTGCAAAGACCCATCAACGCACCTGGTGTGTAGGTCTTAACCTCTGGCTCACGTGCTTGTGCACCTGATGTGCCTGGCGCACCCCCCAGGGTGTGACATTCTTCGTCACCTGCCCGTGTAATGCCCTCCTTGCATCCTCTGAATGTTACCACCTGATCTGGTCCCCAAACTGCCATAAGTCCTCTGCTGGTTCCTAGCTCACCTCACTATCTAGAAGTTCCTTCCAGTGCACCAAGTACTCTTGTCTTGGTTGATAGTTCTTCCATCTCACCTCTCAGTCTGCTATGATGCTGTGGACCTCCTTCTCATATGAGGCCCTTGCTCCCAATGGGGCACGCTTTGACTCTGCCCGTCTTGGATCTCCCTCATCCTCATGGAGCGACTTGAGCATGCTTACATGGAACACCGGGTGTACCCTCAGCTTGGGTGGCATATCTAGCTTATAGGCAACCTTGCCTACCCTTTTGACTACTTGGAAAGGTCCCTCATACCTTCAAACTAGGCCTTTGTGCAGCCTCCTGTGGCACACAATGGGATGCAGCTTCATCAACACCAAGTCTCCAACCTGGAACTACACGTCCCACCTATTCTGGTCTGCCCACTTCTTTGACCTCTTTGCTGCCTTATGTAGACAGACTCTGGCCAAGTCAATTTTCTCCTGCCATGCCTTGGCAAACTTATATGCTGCTGGATTTAGCCCTATACAACTTGCAGCAATCGAACCGAGTGTTAGTGGTTGTTGCCCTGTCACAACCTCAAATGGGCTCTGGTTCATTACCTCGCTCCTTTACAAGTTGTAGGAAAACTGTGCAACATCTAGCAGCTTTGGCCAGTCCCTTTGTGTGGCACTCACATAGTGCCTAAGGTAGACCTCTAATAGTCTATTCACACGTTCTGTCTACCCATCGGTCTACGGATGCATGCTAGTGGAAAAGTTCAAGTCTAACCCTAACAGCTTGAACAACTCAGTCCAAAACCTACCCGTGAACCGCCTGTCCTGATCACTAATAATGGTCTTCGACACTCCCCAGTACTTAAAAATATTCTTCAAGAACAATCAAACTGCCTCCTCTACTGGGCACTCCTTGGTTGCTGGAATGAAGATTCCATACTTGGAAAACCTATCCACCACTACCATGATGCTTCCAAACCCTTCTATTTTGTGTAGATCGACTACAAAGTCCAGAGAAACACTCTCCCATGGTCGCTTTGGCACTGGCAATGGCTCTAAGAGATTGCCTGGTTTCTGGAGCTCCTTCTTTTCCTGTTGGCACACAAGACAAGTCTTCACATAGGCCTCCACATTGTCCTTTATGTACGGCTAGTAGTACCAGTCCTTGATCAGCGCTAAGGTGCAGCTCACTCGTAGGTGTCCAACCCACCTTGAATCATGGCACTCTTGCAAAACTTCCTTGCTGAGCTTCTCGTGCTGCAGCACAAACAGTCTACTACCCCTGGTGTACAACAAACCATCTTGCACCTAAAACCGCCTAGTTTTACCTTGCTGGGCGTACTCCATAAGAGCCTTGGCTGTAAGATCATGCGTAAGTCCCTCTTTGATGTGCAACACCAGTGACCCCTCTAGTTGGCTAATGGCAGTAAGGTTAGCCTTCCTTCTCAGGGCGTCTGCCACTAGGTTTGCCTCACCTCGACATGTACTCCATCTAAAAGTCAAATTTTGTAAGAAAATCTTACCATCTTGCCTGCTTGGGGGACAGCTTCTTCTGTGTCTGGAAGTAGCTAGTGGCTACATTGTCCATCCTAACCACAAACCTTGACCCCAATAGGTAATGGCACCAAGTGTGCAAGCAGTGCACCACTGCAGTCATCTCCTTCTCTTGGACTATGTACTTACGTTCAGTCTCATTTAGCTTCCTACTCTTGAACGCAATTGGATGTCCCTCCTACATCAACATACCCCCTAAGGCAAAGTCTAATGCATCCATATGCACCTTATATGGCTTGGCATGGTCTGGCAAGGCCAAGACTGGCTCCTTGGTCATAGCCTGCTTCAATCTGTCAAAGGCTTCCTGGCACTATGCATTTCACTCCCATGCTCTCCCTTTCTTGAGCAAGTCAGTCAATGGCATGGCTATTGCTGAATGACCTTTGATGAAATGCCTATAGTAGTTAACCAGCCTAAGGAATGATCTCAACTCAGTGACCTTCACTGGCGATTCCCACTCCAGGATGGCGTGTACCTTGCCTTCATCCATGCATATCCTACCACTTCGCACTATGTGGCCTAGGAATGGGATCTCCTACTGGGTAAACGAGCACTTCGCCCTCTTAACAAATAGCTTGTGCACCCGCAACACCTCGAACACCTGTCTCAAGTGGTCTACATGCTCTCCTAAAGTCTAGCTGTAGATCACAATGTCATCCAAATAAACCACAACAAATCGATCAAGGAACGACTGAAGTACCTTGTTCATAAGGGTGCAGAATGTTGCTGGGGCATTCGTGAGTCTGAAAGGCATCACCAAGAACTCATACGAACCATACTGAGTGACACATGCTATCTTTGGCTCATCTCCCTCTGCGATCCTGACTTGGTAGTAGCCCGACCTCAAATCTAGCTCGGTGAACCACCTCGCATTCCCAAGTTGGTCGAACAAGTTTGCAATGAGTGGGATAGGGTACTTGTTCTTAATGGTCAGCTTGTTTAAAGCCTGGTAGTCTATGCACAGCCACAACGACCCATCATGCTTGCACTAGAATAGAACCGGTGCACCATATGGTGCCTTCGATGGCCTGATGAAGCCAGCATCAACTAACTCTTTGAACTGCTTCCTTAACTCTTCCAACTCTGGTGAGGACATTCGGTAAGGGGCTCTAGCTAGTGGCTTGGCCTCAGACACCAGCTTGATCTTGTGGTCCACCTCTCTCTTAGGTGGTAGTTGGCTACGTAGCTTTATGGGCATCACATCACTAAAGGTCTTCAGTACCTTTAGTACCTCCAAGGTGACTCGGTCTCTTTCTCCTTTGGTTCTTCATACTTCAGGGCTGCCAAGAAGGTGTCTTCTTATCTGCTTATTGCCTTGCCAAAATGGATGGCCGACACCACCCGTGACCCAACTCCAGACCCTATCCTTAATGGTACTAGGCATTGGCACCGTGCATCTAAGATGCAAACACAATCGGCAAAAGGCATAAGAAGGGCGTTAATCCAAACAAGGAAATCCAACCCAATCACAAACTCATAGTCATCAAGGGGTATTACCTCTATGGTCTCCTTGCCTTTCCAGTCTCTAAGCTACAACTCCACTTCCTGTGCTACTCCAATGGCTGAAACTTCCTTGGAGTTCATCGTTTTAATGGTACCAGTCCCTTTCTACACCTTTAGTCTGAGCTTTTAGGCTCCATCACCTGAAATAAAAAGATGTGAGGCACCTGTGTCCATCAGTGCACTCACCTTCTAACCCGCAACCATCAGATCCGTAAACATCAAGCCCTTTGGCTTGCGGATCCCCTTACTCTGGACAGTATTGAGCACTAATGACCCAAGCTTTGCTGCTTTTATCTCTGGCTCCTCGTCAGACTCTTTGTCTACAGCAGCCAGCTTACCCTTTTACGGGTAATTGCATGCTATATGGCTCCCTCCACATAGGTAGCATGCTAGTAGCTCTCGGTCCCCCTTTGCTTTCCACTTGCCTGCTGGTGGCTTCCTCTCGACATCCTTGGTTGAACAGTCTCGATCCCCTTCCTTGGACTCTCAATCACGATCCTTTCCCTTGGACTACTTTTTTCGATCCCTATCATCCCTGCCTTTACCCTTGGGCTTGGAAGACTCGAACCTGTTCAAAGGCTTGAACTTTATCAAGGCCTCAGCAGTAGTCATGGCTTTAGCCAAGTCATGAACTCCCCTCCGTTGTAGCTCATGCTTCACCCACGGCTTCAGCCCATCCATGAAAGCAAATAAGGCATCCTTTTCACCTAGATCCAAGATCTGTACCATCAGTTCAAAAAATTTCTGGACATACTCCCTTATGTCCCCTTGCTGGCTCAACCTGCATAACTTTGCCCGTGCCTCATCATCGACATACTCCGGGTAAAATTACTCTCTGAACCCTTTTTGAAACTCTGCCCAGGTTCCAATTTTGGCACTCCCACACCTCACATCATCACACCTGTGCCTCCACCACAATAAGGCTACATTAGGGAGATATATAACAGCGGTGCTTACCTTTATCACCTCGTCTTGCATGCCCATGGCCTGGAAGTACTGCTCCATACCCCATAGGTAGTTGTCTACTTCCTTGGCCACCCTAGTCCCCTTGAACTCCTTAAGCTTGGAGACATCCAATCTGGACTTGGACACTCCAGCAAACATGCCTTTCCCAATGGCAGTGTTGCAAGTAACGAGCTCACTGTTAAAACCCTCCATCCGTTGGTGCATGGCCTCCATGCCATCATGCAATGTCAGCACTTCAACCTCCAAGGCCTCATTCTTTTAGGTGATCACATCCATGCCTTGTTGAGAGCAGCTTACAGCTCACCTTGGATCTCCTCCCCCATGGAGTCTAGCGATGCAATGTGAGTCTCCACTTCCTTAAGCTTCTCGCTCATGTCGCCCATGGTCACCTCCACCTTGGCCAGCCTACCGTCCATGGTAGACCAGAAATCTCTTAAACTAGCTTTCCTGCCTCTTCCACGCCTTTGTTCCTGGGCCTCTGGTTGTTGGTTTGCAACATCGCTTTAGGATGCCATCTCCTCAATCACGATCTAACCTACACAACACAAACACGCAAAATCGAACCCGCTCTGATACCAATTATCATGGGCTCTGACCTTAGACTCAGAATCCGTGTGACCTTAAGCTTGGAATCTCCTCCTTTATGCCTAAGTCAGCCTAAAACACAAGCATGTGGGCACTATAACAATGGGAAGGGCTGATTATGCAAGTTAAAGAGAAACAGGATAACAAGGCAGAATGATGGAATATGCTGTGTATTCACTGAAACAGAAGTGTTTGATGGTGTACAAATGACGGTAGAGTAGCCCTCTATTTATAGTTGAGGCTCCAGCTACACTTAATGGCAATATCCCTAGAATAAAGGCTAAAATCAAGGGATTACAAAGATTACAATCAATCAGGATTCTAACTCCTAATTTCTAGGGTCAACCAAATTTGCCTAGAGGTTCCTGCTCATCCTACGAGCTTTCAGAAGCTTCACTTGGGTGTCTAGCACCTTGGGCCCCTCTGGATGTGGTGCAGACAGCCTGCATGCTAGGCTTTGGCCTCACAGGTTGGCCTGTAAGCTGGGCCAGTGTTCTGGCCTCTTCTTCTAAGCCTTGCATGCAGATACCCACCAGCACACTTGGTGTGCGAGCCTCAACCTCTGGCTCACGTGTTGGTGCTCTTGATGTGCCTGACGTGCCTACCCAGGGTGTGACACCTGTACCAAGGGCCGGCTTGTGCCGATGGTGCTCGAGGCAATCGTCCGGACCAAGGCCCAGCATATGCCGATGGTGTTCGAGGCAACCACATGCATCGGGGACCATCTTCTGCCAATGCTGATCAAGGTATGGTGCATGCTGATGGTGGTCCAAGCAAGTGACCGTATGAATGGCCAGCTTGTGATGATGGTGGCCAAGGCATGTGCCCACACCAAGGCGTAACACGTGTCGATGGTGCTCGAGGCAACCGCCCGCACCAAGGCCCATCTTCTGCCGATGCTTTTCGAGGCATGCATGTGTTGATGGTGGTCGAGGCAAGTGCCCATACCAAAGGGTAGCTTGTGCCGATGATGGTCGATGCATGTGCCATCACCATGCACCATCATGTGTCGTTGATGGTCGAGGCCTTGGTCAAAGTTTGATTTTGAGCCACGATGCACATGCTGGGCTCGGGCATGTGCTGGTGTTGCATTTTTGTTGCCCGGGGCAACATCACTGGAGAACCTGATCGACGACATTGGGGGCTCGACGATTGAGGGTCCGTGGGGTGTGCGCACATGATGTGCGATGGGTGCTTGTACTTGGCCCTTATATTGGCCCCCTATCCCTTAACAAACCTTGAAAACTCACACCCCCTTAAAGAGCATATGAGATTTTACAGATTTGCTGCTAATAACCATTCAAGTGTCTGAAATGGGGACACTTTTTTCAAATGGCCACAAAATCTTCTACACTTCGAGTTTTTAGTTGAATTTTTTTGTGCATGGCAAAAAAAAATACAAGGATCAGATCTACCAAATTTGGGGCCAAAACTCCTTTTAAAAAAATTTAAAAAAATCCCAAATCGTAAAAAATTTAAAAAATCATGAAAAATAGAAAACGAGTCATCTTGCCATGAAACTTCACATGAAGGCTTAGGGGACCATTGTATGAACAAGCCATAAAAATGGCATTGGCATGGCAGAAATATGAAGATGTGCCTAAACTCACCTACCACCTGATCATGGCACGCATGGTGCTCGACCCGGGCTCAGGACAGTCGCGCGTGGTGTGTGGGCGCTAGGAAGTGCTTATATGAATTCACAGGCCATAAAAATGGCATTGGCATGGTAGAAATATGAAGATGTGCCTGAACCCACCTACCACCCGTTCGTGGTGATCATTGGCGCTCGGCCCGAGCTCAGGACACCCACGTGTGGTGGGCGGGCATTGGGGAGTGCTCATATGAATTTATGGACCACAAAAATGGCTTTGGCACTGCAGAAACATGAAGATATCCTTGAACCCACCTACTCTCCAATCGTGGTGCGCAGGGTGCATGGCCCAAGCCCAGGTGCGACTGCTTGGTGCGTTACCCAGCACGGGTTGATGCTGTTCAAGGGATCTGCCCGCACGAAGGTCTAGTTGCATCGATGGCGGTCAAAGCATGTGCTGAGACCAAGGACCAATAAGTCTCGATGGTGGTCGAGGCATGTGAATGTGTCACAGTTAGCAAGCAAGCCGGGACTGGCCCCGAGGTTATAGTGGGATAGGGTCCGATAGCCCGGGGGACCAGGCCTTGAGGCCTACTCAAGGTACAGGTCATGGGGAACTGGATCGGGACAGTGGTGAGGGTAGTGATCAGGACTCCGGGGGCTCAGACATGGTGTTTGGTTCGACAGAATTGAGCCAGGCCCAGGTGCAGGTGTTGGTCAACGGTGCATGGCACGCAGTCAGACCGACGCACGGGCACTGATGATCGAGGTGTGGCCATGCAGTCAGACCAGGGGTGTCCGAGGTAGCAGCCTGCACCAAGTGCTAGTGTCGTACCTTGGGCATGTGCACCAAAAGTTGAGGCCTGTACCCCAGCAGCCAAGGCTCGAGCACCGTACGCAGAGGCGGGGGTTCTAGCAATAGTCATAGCTATTGCTGTCTAGACCGTCTGCCCAAAAGTTTGACCTATCCGTGACATTGAGACCAGGCCCACAACATGCCCGCACCGCATCCAGGTGGTCCCGAGGAGTGGGGCCAAACCATAACCATATAGAAAGCCTGTAAGATCTGTAGCACATAGAAGGGGACCCGATCGATCCTCAGCTTGTGTATTCTGCCTCTCTGGCCAGCTTAGTGCCTGCATGCTTGTTTCATAGGTTGACTTCAGCATACATAGTTCATTCCCAGCCACACGAAGTTCGTAGGTTGACTTAGGCAATCGAGCAGTGGGTGCATGCCTTACCTCTAGCTTGAATTATGATTTAGAGGCATTCAGTCATAATCCAACGCACGGTAGCTTCGCGCCACTGGCTTTTCAACCAAGCGTGATGACCAATTGTCCAAATCAACAGTTCCTCTCGTACTAGGTTGAATTACTATCGCGACACCGCCATCAGTAGGGTAAAACTAACTTGTCTCATGATGGTCTAAACCCAGCTCACGTTCCCTATTGGTGGGTGAACAATCCAACACTTGGTGAACAATCCCACGCATGCACCGCGAACGGGATGGTAACGGTGCACGCACTCTGTTTTCATTTTGATTCTTTAGCGCAATTCGCACCAGGGGTTCATTGTTCGATAGCTAGCGAGATGACGTCAATCGTTTCACCAGCCCAATAGGGGGCATGAAGCAATCGTCGTGCCCGCCTGTGGCCGAAAGGGGCTCGGGGCACGGGAGGACCCTCAACCCTTCGGTGTTTCATTAATGCGTCCGTGGGTCATCCGTCGAGTGGGGTTCCGACAATGATCCTTCCGCAGGTTCACCTACAAAAACCTTGTTACGACTTCTCCTTCCTTAAAATGACAAGGTTTAGTGGACTTCTCGCGATGTCACGGGTGATGAACTATCCATGTCACCGCGATCCGAACACTTCACCGGACCATTCAATCAGTAGAAGGGACGGGTGGTATGTACAAAGGGTAAGGACGTAGTCAACGTGAGCTGATAACTCACGCTTACTAGGAATTCCTCATTGAAGACCAATAATTGCAATGATCTATCCCCATCATGATGAAATTTCAAAGATTACCCAGGCCTGTCGGCCAAGGCTATAGACTCATTGAATACATCAGTGTAGCGCGCGTGTGGCCCAGAACATCTAAGGGCATCACAGATCTATTATTGCCTCAAACTTCCTTGGCCTAAGCGGCCATAGTCCCTCTAAGAAGCTAGCCACGAAGGATCACCTCCACATAGCTAGTTAGCAGGCTAAGGTCTCGTTCGTTAACAGAATTAACCAGACAAATTGCTCCACCAACTAAGAAAGGCCATGCACCACCACCCATAGAATCAAGAAAGAGCTATCAATCTGTCAATCCTTACTATGTCTGGACCTGGTAAGTTTCCCCATGGTGAGTCAAATTAAGCTGAAGGCTCCACTCCTGGTGGTGCCCTTCCATCAATTCCTTTAAGTTTTACCCTTACGACTATCTCCCCCCGAAACCCAAAGACTTTGATTTCTTATAAGGTGCCCACAGAGTCCAAAAAGTACCATCCGTGGATCCCTGGTCGGCATCGTTTATGGTTGAGACTAAGACGGTATCTGATCGTCTTTGAACCCTCAAGTTTCACTCCTGATTAATGAAAACATCCTTGGTAAATGCTTTCGTAGTTGTTCGTCTTTCATAAATCCAAGAATTTCACCTCTGGCTATGAAATACGAATGCCCTTGACTGTCCCTGTTAATCATTACTCCAATCCGAAGACCAATACAAGAGGATTGAAATCTTATAATGTTATCCTATACTATTATATACAAGTGTAGGCCTGCTTTGAGCACTTTAATTTCTTCAAAGTAATAGCGTCAGAGGAATGACCCAGGCAATTAAGTCCAGGAGCACATCACCGATAGTAGGGACAAGTAGATTGGTGCTCACCGTGAGGCAGATCGGACGACCAAACCCTAGTTCCAACTACGAGCTTTTTAACTGTAACAACTTAAATATATGCTATTGGAGCTGGAATTACTGCTGCTGCTGGCACCAGACTTGCCCTCTAATGGATCCTCGTTAAGGGATTTAGATTGTACTCATTCCAATTACCAGACTCATAGAGCTCGGTATTGTTATTTATTGTCACTACCTCTCCGTGTCAGGTTTGGGTAATTTGTGCGCCTACTGCCTTCCTTGGATGTGGTAGCCGTTTCTTAGGCTCCCTCTCCGGAATCGAACCCTAATTCTGCATCACCTGTCACCCGTCACCACCATAGTAGGCCACTATCCTACCATCAAAAGTTGATAGGGTAAAATTTTGAATGATGCGTCACCGGCACAAAGGTCGTGCGATCCATCGAGTTATCATGAATCATCAGAGCAACGGGCATAGCCCGCGTCGACCATTTATCTAATAAATGCATCCCTTCTAGAAGTCAGGGTTTGTTGCACGTATTAGCTCTAGAATTACTACGATTATCCGAGTAGTAGATACCATCAAACAAATTATAACTGATTTAATGAGCTATTCATAGTTTCACAGTCTGAATTAGTTCATACTTACACATGCATGGCTTAATCTTTGAGACAAGCATATGACTACTAGCAGGATCAACCAGGTAGCATTCTTTTGAGACATTGGCACCGCATGGGCCTCGACGTATTGATCGAATGGCAGAAAGAGCCCAACACAAAGTGCAAGCGTTATGCGTGTCAAGCATGTGAAATGCATAGCATCGGATGAACGGGGGTCGAGAGCCCACGCCCGCTAAATGTTTTGCATCCGAGAGCACGATCAACATCGGTGCACCAATGAGGCCACGAAGGATTAGGTGGCACGCTTAGGACACCGACCACGATTGACATTCGACCCATAGCCCCTCAGGACACGAGACGGATGAGGGATGGCGAGACATCCGATTTCCATCGATTCGGGTATGTAGCACAGGATCCCGATCACACCTTCGGGGTATGATGATCGTATGGGGGTAGATTGAAGAGGATGATGGGTCGATAGTTTGATGCATCGAGCACGGAGCCTACAACACGCACAACCATAGTACCACTCATATGCCCATTACGTACAAGTGGCATCATCTACAAGCGTCGATCCACAACCCACCCGATCAATTACTCGACGAGCAAATGGAAGAAATGACAAGCGACGCCACGTCACAGTCGCTTGGCATGAGAAAAACACAACCAAGGGCCATGAGTCTGCCCCTACCATCCGGTAGGCAATAACAGTGAGATACCACCAATGCTTGGCCTGGCTGAGACCGCACGTGACACCACCTTAGGGGGATGTTACCTGATTCAAGAACTTGTTCTTAGGGCCTTGGGTAGCATCGACTGCGTGCACGGCCTCATCAAGGCATTTTTGTGGTTGACGAGAAGGGACCGCGAGATCATCAAATACCAAAAGACTTGGCTGAGCCAAGCCTGTAATCACAGATTTTATTCACACCACCCCAGGGAGCCATTGCCCGATTCAAGGACTTGGTCTGGGGTCTAAGGGTAGAATCCACTGCATGCACAGGCTCGAGCTCGACTCTTTTTTTTCACATACATGCCAACCAGTCGAGGCCATGGGTGACTGTTGGTCACCGGAGTAACCAATCATCGAAATAAAATGGTCGGAAGGCATGTACCCCCTATATTTCACTCGAGGGACGTTGCCTTGGGTGTACGCAATGGGAGGCCCATCATGCACACCTACTCCCCCCGTGGGAGGAGAAGGGGTGCCGGACCATCACCCCCTAAAGAGCATTAGAGATTTTACAGATATGCTATCAGTAGACCTTAAAGTGTCTAAAACAGGGAAACTTTTTCTAAACAGGCATATCCCACACCAAGGATGAGCAAGTGCCGATGATGGTCAAGGAATGTGCCCACACCAAGGGCCAGCGCGTTTCGATGGTGTTTAATGCGACTGCCCACACCAAGGGCCATCTTTTGCCTATGCTAATCGAGGTAGGTGCCCTCATCGATTCCAGCTTGTGTACATGCTGATTGAGGCATGCATGCACCGATGGTGGTCAAGGCATTTGCCTGCACCAAGGCCTAGCATGTACCGATGGAGTTCGAGGCAATAGCCCACACCAGGGCCCATCCTCTATCGATGCTAATCGAGGCATGGCACGTGCTGACGAAGATCGAGGCAAGTGCCCACACCAAGGGCTTGCTTGTGCCGATGGTGGTCGAGGCATGTGCCTGCACCTAAGCCCAGCATGTGCCGATGGTGTTCGAGGCAACCGCACTCACCAAGGCCCAGCATGTGCTGATGGTGTTCGATGCAACCGCCTACACCAGGGGCCATCCTCTACCAATGGTGGTTGAGGGAAGTGCCCGCACCAAGGGCCAGCTTGTGCCGATAGTGCTCGAGGCAATCGCCCGTACCAAGGCCCAGCATGTGTCGATAGTGTTCGAGGCAACTCCACATACCAGGGACCATCTTCTATCGATGCTGATCAAGGCATGGCACGTGCCAATGGTGGTCTAGGCAAGTACCCGTACGAATGGCCAGCTTGTGATGATGGTGGTCGAGGCAAGTGCCCACACCAAGGCCCAACACGTGTTGATGGTGCTCGAGGCAACCGCCCGCACTGAGGGCCATCTTCTGTTGATGCACATCGAGGCATGCATGTGTCGATAGTGGTCAAGGCAAGTGCCTGTTCCAAGGGCCACCTTATGTCAATGGGGGTCGAGGCAAGTGCTTGTACCAAAGGGCAACCTGTGCCGATGATGGTCGATGCATGTGCCATCACCATGTGCCATCATGTGCCGTTGATGGTTGAGGCCTTGGTCGAAGTTTGATTTTGAGCCACAGTGCACATGCTGGGCTCGAGCATGTGCTGGTGTCATATTTTTTTGCCTGAGGCACCATCGTCGGAGAACCTGATCGACGGCATTGGGGGTTCTGGTGATTGAGGGTCCAGGGGGTGTGCACGCATGATGTGCAATGGGTGCTTGTACTTGGCCCTTATATTGGACCCATATCCCTCAACAAACCTTGACAACTCACACCCCCTTAAAGAGCATATGAGATTTTACAGGTTTGCTGCCAGTAACCATTCAAGTGTCTGAAATAGGGACACTTTTTTCAAATGGCCACAAAATCTTCTACACTTTGAGTTTTTAGCTAAACTTTTTATGCATGGAAAAAAAAGTACAAAGATCATATCTACCAAATTTGGGGCCAAAACTCCTTCTAAAAAAAGTTTAAAAAATCTTAAACCGTAAAAACTTTCAAAAATCATGAAAAATAAAAAACAAGTCATCTTGCCATGAAACTTTTCATGAAGGCTTAGGGGACCATTGTATGAATTTACAAGCCATGAAAATGGCATTGGCATGGTAGAAATATGAAGATGTACCTAAACCCACCTACCACCCGATCATGGCGCGCATGGTGCTCGACCCGGGCTCAAGACACCCGCGCGTGGTGTATGGGCACTGAAGAGTGCTCACATGAATTCACAGGCCATAAAAATGGCATTGGCATGGCAAAAATATGAAGATGTGCATGAACCCACCTACCACCCGGTCGTGGCGATCATTGGTGCTTGGCCTGGGCTCAGGACACCCGCGCGTGGTGCACGGGTGTTGGGGAGCACTCATATGAATTGATGGACCACAAAAATGGCTTTGGCACTGTAGAAACATGAAGATATCTCTGAACCCACCTACTGCCCGATCGTGGTGTGCAGGGTGCACGGCTCGAGCCCAGGTGCGGTCGCTTGGTGCACGACCCAACATAGATCGATGTTGTTCGAGGGACCTACCCGCACCAAGGTCCAGGATGTGCCGATGGTCGTCAAAGCATGTACCGAGACCAAGGACCAACATGTCTCGATAGTGGTCGAGGCATGTGCATGTGTCATGGTCAGTAAGTAAGCCGGGACTGGCCCCGGGGTTGTAGTGGGATAGGGTCTGATAGTCGGGGGGACCAGGCCTTGAAGCCTACTTGAGGTGTAGGTCACAGGGAACTAGATCGAGACAATGGTATGGGCAGTGATCAGGACTCCAAAGGCTCAGACACGGTGTTAGGTTCGGTAGAATTAAGCCAAGCCCAGGTGCGGGTGTTGCTGAGCGGTGCGTGGGCATGCAGTCAGACTGACGTACAGGCACTGATGATCAAGGTGTGAGCATGCAGTCAGACCAGGGGTGTCCAAGGCAGCAGCCCACACCAAGTGCTAGTGTCATGCCTTGGGCATGTGCACCAGGAGTTGAGGCTCGCGCCCCAGCGGCCAAGGCTCGAGCATCGTACGCAGAGGTAGGGGTTCCAGCAATGTCATTGCTATTGCTATCCAGATTGCCCGCCCAAAAGTCTGGCTTGTTCGTGGCACCGGGACCAGGCCCACAAAATGCCCGCATTGCATCCAGGTTGTCCCAGGGAGTGGGGCCAAACCAAAATCGTATAGAAAGCCTGTAGGATCTACATCACACAGAGAGGGACCCGATCGATCCTCGCTTGTGTATTCTGCCTCTCTGGCTAGCTTAGTGCCTGCACGCTTATTTTGTAGATTGACTTAGGCATACGAAGTTCATTCCCAGTCTAAGCTCCAACTGGACTGAGGGTTGTGGCTGCAGGAACTGCAGCAAGATCAGTAGCACGTAGAGGTGGACCCGATCGATCCTCAGCTTGCGCATTCTGCCTCTTTAGCTGGCTTAGTGCCCGCACGCTCATTTCGTAGGTTGACATAGGCATATGAAGTTCATTCCCAATCGGGATCGAGGTACGGAGGGACCCAAGTCATGCCTAACCCCGGAGGAGGGCGGCATAAAAAAAAGAAAGGTTGGCGGGGGAAGGGGAGAGGGAGGGGGGAGGGACGAATCGAAGTGACTAAGGGCTGAATCTCAGTGGATCATGGCAGCAAGGCCACTCTGCCACTTACAATACCCCGTTGCATATTTATGTTGTCTGCAAAGGATTCTACCCACCGCTTGGTGGGAATTGAGCTCCAAAGAGGCCCACACAGCTTGTCCATCGCGGGTGCTGCACCTACGACATGTGCCCTTGGCGGCCATGGGCCTCTACTTCGGGTCGACAATCGGGTGGCGGGCACGCGCATCACTTCTAGCTTGAATTCTGACTTAGAGGCATTCAATCATAATCCAACGCATAGTACCTTCATACCACTGGCTTTTCAACCAAGCACGATGAACAATTGTGCGAATCAATGGTTCCTCTCATACTAGGTTGAATTACTATCACGCTGTCACCTTCAGTAGGGTAAAACTAACCTATCTCATGATGGTCTAAGCCCAACTCATGTTCCCTAGTGGTGGGTGAACAATCCAATACTTGGTGAATTCTGCTTCACAATGGTAGGAAGAGTCGACATCGAAGGATCAAAAAGCAACATCGCTATGAATGCTTCACTGCCACAAGCCAGTTATCCCTGTGGTAACTTTTTTGACACCTTTAGCTTCAAATCCTGAAGGTATAAAAGACCGATAGGCCATGCTTTCACGGTTCGTATTCATTTTGGAAATCAGAATCAAATGAGATTTTACCCTTTTGTTCCACATGACATTTTTGTTCTCGTTGAGCTCATCTTAGGACACCTACGTTATCTTTTAACAGATGTGCTGCCCTAGCCAAACTCCCCACCTGACAATGTCTTTCTCGGATCAACCGATCGAGGCTAGCCTTGGGTCCAAAAAAAGGGGTCGTGCCCCACCTCTAATTCACGGAATAAGTAAAATAACATAAAAGTAGTGGTATTTCAATTTCGCCCGGGGGCTCCCATTTATCCTACACCTCTCAAGTTATTTCACAAAGTCGAACTAGAGTCAAGCTTAACAGGGTCTTCTTTCCCCGTTGATTTTGCTAAGCCGGTCCCTTGGCTGTGGTTTCACTGGATAGTAGATAGAGATAGTGGGAATCTCGTTAATCCATTCATGCGCGTCACTAATTAGATGACGAGGCATTTGGCTACCTTAAGAGAGTTATAGTTACTCCCACCGTTTACCCGCGCCTGGTTGAATTTCTTCACGTTGACATTCAGAGCACTGGGTAGAAATCACATTGCATGGGCATCCGCAGGGACCATTACAATGCTTTGTTTTAATTAAACAGTCGGATTCCCCTTGTTCATACCAGTTTTGAGTCGACTTTTCATCGCTTGGAGAAGGCCCCCGAGGGAGCCATTCTCAGTCCGTCCCCTGACCGACATGCAATGACCTACTCTCACTGTGGGAGTAGCTCGAGTAGTACACCAGTAGCTGACAGGTTTAAGACTGGGACCCTCGTGCCTAGCCCTCAGAGCGAATCCTTTTCTCGAGGTTACAAATCCATTTTGTCGACTTTCCTTGGCTGCATTATTCCATCGACCAGAGGCTGTTCACCTTGGAGACCTGATGCGGTTATGAGTACGATCAGGCACAGACGGCACTCAATCTTTCATATTTTGAAGGGCTGTCGGGGGTGCACTGGACACCACGCAATGTGCGGTGCTCTTTCGACCATTGGACCCTACCTCTGACTAAGCCATTTCCAAGGTGGACGGGCCGTTAAACAAAAAGATAACTCTTCTCGAGGCCCTCGTCGATGTCTCCGGACTCCCTAACGTTGCAGTCAGCCATCGTGTCTCAGTTCAGGAATTTTAACTTGATTCCCTTTCGAAGCTCATGCAGGATGCACTGTCAGACGGGCTTCCCATCTCTTAGGATCGACTAACCCATGTGCAAGTGCCGTTCACATGGAACCTTTCCCCTCTTCGACCTTCAAAGTTCTCATTTGAATATTTGCTACTACCACCAAGATCTGCATCGAAAGTCGTTCCACCCGGGCTCGTGCCTCGGGTTTTATGACAACCATCGCACCCTCCTACTCATCACGCACTTAAGCACCATCCATTTTTTAGGCTAGTTAATTCGGCAAGTGAGTTGTTACACACTCCTTACTGGATTTCGACTTCCATGACCACCGTCATGCTGTTTTAATCGACCAACACCCTTTGTGGGTTCTGGGTTAGTGCGTAGTTGGGCACCGTAACCCGATTTCTGGTTCATCCTGCATCACCCATTTTGCTTACCAAAAATTACCCACTTGGAGCTCTCGATTTCGTGGCACGGCTCAACGAAGTAGCCGTGTCATCCTACCTATTTAAAGTTTGAGAATAGGTCGAGGGCGTTGTGCCCCCGATGCCTCTAATCATTGGCTTTACCTAGTAAAACACAACAGGGGCTCCAGCTATTCTGAGGAAACTTCGGAGGGAACTAGCTACTAGATGGTTCGATTAGTTTTTCGCCCTTATACCCAAGTCAGACGAATGATTTGCAAGTTAGTATCGTCGCGGGCCTCCACTAGAGTTTCCTCTGGCTTCACCCCACTCAGGCAAAGTTCACCATCTTTCGGGTCCTGACGGGCATGCTCGCACTTGAACCCTTCACAGAAGATCAAGGTCGATCGACGGTGCACCCGCGAGGTATCCCACCAATTAGCTTCCTTACGCCTTACGGGTTTCTTGGCCCATTGACTCACACACATGTCAGACTCCATGGTCTGTGTTTCAAGATGGGCTGAGTGGGAAGCCCACAGGCAAACGTCAGGAGCACATGGGTGTCGAGGCACATCGAGACGGCACGTGCTGTACTCAACAATCACGGTGATGATGTCTCCATGAGCACATCAAAAGCCCAGTCTTGGGCTACCATAACCCACGTCGGTCCATGCCCCGAGCCGATGGACAGACTGACTCTTCTCATTCACATCCAATCGGGGTGCATCGTCGACCCCCATCCACTTCCCTCCTAACAATTTCAAGCACTCTTTGACTCGCTTTTCAAAGTCTTTTTCATCTTTCCCTCGTAGTACTTGTTCATTATCGGTCTCTCGCTCATATTCAGCCTTGGATGAAATTTATCACAGATTGGGGCTACAATCCTAAACAACCTGACTCGCGGACAGCACCTCGTGGAGCTACAGGGTCCAGGCACAATGGGCCTCTCACCCTCTCCGATGCCCCTTTTTAGGGGACTTGGGCCAGGTCTGCCGCTGAGGATGCTTCTCTAGACTACAATTCGGAAGGGGCACCCGATTCTCAAGCTGAGCTCTTTTCGGTTCACTCATCGTTACTAGGGGAATCCTAGTAAGTTTCTTTTCCTCCGCTTATTGATATGCTTAAAGTCAGTGGATGATCCCACCTGACCTGGGGTCGTGACGTGAGCATCGATCGAGCGATGCGGGGGGTTCGATGGGGTCCAGGTGGACAACGAGTGTGAGTCACTGGGGACAAGGCACGTCGGGAGCTCTACCACCGACGGTCACGACGCTGTCATTGTCGGGGACTTGCTTTTGGGCCAACCACGACCAACGAGATCACGGGAGGCCATCTTTCACCTACCCCCTTCCCCTGAAGCTCAATGGCGGAGGGTCGGAGGGGGGTCGATGGAGCATGACACCCAGGAAGGTGTGCCCTTGGCCTAATGGTTTTGGGTACAACTTGCATTCAAAGACTCGATGGTTCATGAGATTCTACAATTCACACCAAGTATTGCACTTCGCTACATTGTTCATCGATGCGAGAGCTGAGATATCCGTTGTCGAGAGTCGTTTCATTTTTTTACGACAAAAGGAGTTGTGGCACCATCTGCGCATGATCGTGAACTGGATGGCAACAATGTACGCGCTCAGATTCGTGTCGGGGGTTCATTGTTCGACAACGAGCAAGACGACGCCGATCATTTTGCCTACCCGGTAGGGGTACGAAGCGACCGTCGCACCCACCTGGGGTCGAAAGAGGCTCGAGGCACGGGGGCACCCTCACCCTCTCGATGTTTCGTTAACGCGTTTGTGGGTCATCTGTCGAGTGGGGTTTGGACAATGATCCTTCTGCAGGTTCACTTACGAAAGCCTTGTTACGACTTCTCCTTCCTCCAAATGATAAGGTTCAGTGGACTTCTCGTGACGTCACGGACAGCGAACCGTCCACGTCACCGTAATCTGAACACTTCACCAGACCATTCAATCAGTAGGAGTGATGGGCAGTGTGTACAAAGGGCATGGACGTAGTCAATGCGAGCTGATGACTCGCGCTTACTAGGAATTCCTCGTTGAAGACCAACAATTGCAATGATCTATCCTCATCACAATGAAATTTCAAAGATTACCCTAGCCTATCGGCCAAGGCTATAGACTCATTGAATACATCAGTGTAGCGTACGTGCGGCCCAGAACATCTAAGGGCATTACAGACCTATTATTGCCTCAAACTTCCTTGGCCTAAGTGGCCATAGTCCCTCTAAGAAGCTAGCCACGAAGGATCACCTCCGCGTAGCTAGTTAACAGGCTGAGGTCTCGTTTGTTAATGGAATTAACCAGACAAATTGCTCCACCAACTAAGAACAACCATGCACCACCACCCATAGAATCAAGAAAGAGCTTTCAGTTTGTCAATCCTTACTATGTCTGGACCTGGTAAGTTTCCCCGTGTTGAGTCAAATTAAGCCGCAGGCTCTACTCCTGGTGGTGCCCTTCTATCAATTCCTTTAAGTTTCAGCCTTACGACCATACTCTCCCCAGAACCCAAAGACTTTGATTTCTCATAAAGTGGCAGTGGAGTCCTAAAAGTAACATCCGTCGATCCCTGGTCGGCATCGTTTATGGTTGAGACAGGATGGTATCTAATCGTCTTTGAGCCCCTAACTTTCGTTCTTGATTAATGAAAACATCATTGGCAAATGCTTTCGTAGTTGTTCATCTTTCATAAATCCAAGAATTTCACCTCTGACTATGAAATACGAATGCCCCTGACTGTCCCTGTTAATCATTACTCTGATCCCAAAGGCCAACACAATAGGACTGAAATCCTATGATCTTATCCGATGCTAATGTATACAAGCGTAGGCCTACTTTGAGCACTCTAATTTCATCGAAGTAACAGTGTCAGAGGAACGACCTGGGCAATTAAGTCCAGGAGCGCATCATCAGTAGTAGGGACAAGTAGACCGGTGCTCACCATGAGGCGGACCTGACGACCCAACCTTATTTTTAACTACAAGCTTTTTAACTGCAACAACTTAAATATACGCTATTGGAGTTGGAATTGTCGTGGCTGCTAGCACCAGACTTGCCCTCCATTGGATCCTCATTAAGGGATTTAGATTGTACTCATTCTAATTACCAGACTCATAGAGCCTAGTATTGTTATTTATTTTCGCTACCTCTCTGTGTCAGAATTGGGTAATTTGAGCGCCTGCTGCCTTCCTTGGATGTGGTAGCCGTTTCTCAAGCTCTCTTTTCAAAATTGAACCCTAATTCTCCGTCACTCGTCACCACCATAGTAGGCCACTATCCTCCCATCGAAAGTTGATAGGGCAAAAATTTGAATGATGCGTCACCAACGTAAAGGTCGTGCAATCCGTCGAGTTATCATGAATCATCAGAGCAAAGGGCGTAGCCTGTGTCAACCTTTTATCTAATAAATGCATTCCTTCCAAAAGTCGAGGTTTGTTGCATGTATTAGCTCTAGAATTACTATGATTATTCGAGTAGTAGATACTATCAAACAAACTATAATTGATTTAATGAGCAATTCACAGTTTCACAGTCTAAATTAGTTCATACTTACACATGCATGGCTTAATCTTTAAGACAAACATATGACTACTGGCAGGATCAAACCAGGTAGCATTCCTTCAGGATGTTGGCATCGTATGGGCCTTGATACACTGATCAAATGGTAGAGAGAGCCCAATGTGAAGCACAAGCATCGTGCGTGTCGAGCATGTGAAATGCATAGCATTGGATGAACGGGGGTCGAGAGCCTGTGCCCTCGAAACGTTTTGCATCCGAGAGCATGATTGAACACCGGTGCACCAATAAGGTCACAGAGGATTGGGTGGTGCACTTTGGACACCGGCCATGATTGATGTCTGACCCGTAACCCCTCAGGACATGAGACGGATGAGGGATGGCAAGACATCCAATTTCCATCGATTCAGGTATTTAGCACAGGATCTCGATTGCACCCTTGGGGTACGATGATCGCATGGGGAGAGATTGAAGAGAATGACGGGTCGACAATTTGATGCATCGAGCACGGAGCCTGCCAACACGCACAACCATAACACCACTCATATGCCTATTGCGTACAAGTGGCAGCATCCACGCACGTCGATCCATAACCCACCCAATCGATTACTCAATGAGTGAGTGAAGAAAACAATGTACGAGGCCACGCCACAATCGCTTGGCACTGGAAAAACACAAGCAAGGGCCACGAGTCTACCCGGGCCATCTGACGGGCAACAACAGTGGGATACCACCAATGCTTGGCCTAGCCGAGACCGCACACGCGAGCTCCGTTGACACCACCCCAAGGGGACGTTGCCCAATTCAGGGACTTGTTCGTGGGTTCTTGGGTAGCATCGACTGCATGCACGGCCTCGTCGAGGCCAAGGTGTTTTAGTGGTTGACGAGAAGGAACCGTGAGACCATCAAATACCGAGAGACTTGGCCAGGCCAAGCCCATAACCGCAGCTTCTGCTCGTACCACCCCTGGGAGCCACTGCCCGATTCGGGGACTTGGTCTAGGGTCTAGGGTAGCATCCGTCCCATGCATGGGCTCAAGCTTGGCTCCCCTTTTTCACATGCACTCCAACTGATCGAGGCCATGAGCACCTGTCAGTCATCGGAGCAACCAATCATCAGACAAAATGATTGGAAGGCATGCATACCCTGTATTTCACTCGAGGGACGTTACCCTAGGTGTATGTAATTGGAAGGCCATCACGCACAGCTATTGGGGGGAGAGGGGATGTCGGACCACCACCCTCTAAAGAGCATTAGAGATTTTACAGATATCCTACTAGTAGACCTTAAAGTTTCTGAAACGAGGACACTTTTTCCAGATAGACATATCCCATACCAAGGGTGAGTAGGTGCTGATGGTGTTTGATGCGACTGCCCACAACAAGGGCCATCTTTTACCTATGCTGATCGAGGTAGGTGCCCACATCGGTTCCAGCTTGTGCGCATGCTGATTGAGGCATGCATGCACCAATGGTGGTCAAGGCATCTACTCGCACCAAGGCCCAGCATGTGCCAATAGTGTTTGAGGCAACCGCCCACACTAGGGGCCATCTTCTACCGATGCTGATTGAGGCATGGTACATACTGATGGTGATCGAGGTAAGTGCCCGCACCATGGGCTGACTTGTGTCGATGGTGGTTGAGGCATGTGCCCACACCAAGGCCCAGCATGTGCTGGCACCAAGGCCCAGATGTGCCGATGGTGTTCAAGGCAATCACCTGCAACAATGGCAATCTTCTACCGATGGTGATCGATGCAACTGCTCGAACCAAAGCCCAGCATGTGCTGATGGTGTTCAACGTAATAGCCTACACTAGGGGCCATCTTTTACCGATGGTGGTCGAGGCAACTGCCCACACCAAGGCCCAGCATGTGCTGATGGTGTTCAAGGTAACCGCACGCACCAGGGACCATCTTCTACCGATGCTGATCGAGGCATGGCACATGTTGATGGTATTCCAAGCAAGTGCCCATACCAATGGCCAGCTTGGGACGATGGTGGTCGAGGCATGTGGTTGTGTCACGCCTTGGCCAGGTGCACCAGGCACATCAAGCGTACCAGCAGGTGAGCTAAAGGTTGAGGCCCGTAGACCAAGCACACTAGCGGGTATTTACGTGCAAGGCCTAGGAGACAAGGTTAGAATGCCCGCCCAGCTTGTAGGCCAGCCCATGAGGCCAAGTTCTAGCATGCAGTCTGCCCGCACCACATCCAGAAGGGCCCAAGGTGCTGGATATGCAAGTGAAGCTTCTGGAACCTTACAGGATCAGTAGGAGCCTCCTGGCATATTTGGTTGACCCTAGAAATAAGAGTTACAATCCTGATTGATTGTAATCTATATAATCCCATGATTCTAGGGATATTGCCATTAAGTGTAGTTGGAGCCTCAACTATAAATAGAGGGCTACTCCACCCTCATTTGTACACCATCAAACACTTTCGTTTCAATGAATACAGAGCATATTCCAACGTTTTGCCTTGTTATCTTGTTTCTTTTTAACTTGCATAATCAGCCCTTCCCATTGTTCTAGTGCCTACACACTTGTGTTTTAGGCTGACTTAGGCATAAAGGAGGAGATTCCAAGCCTAAGGCCACACAGATTCTGAGTCTAAGGTCAGAGCCCGTGACAGTTGGTGTCAAAGCAAGTTCGATTCTAAGTGTTTATGTTGTGCAAGTTAGATCGTGATTGAGAAGATGGCATCCCAAAGCGACGTTGCTGACCAACAACCGCCTACAGCCTAGGAGCAGGGGCATGGAAGATGTAGGAAAGCCAGTTCAAGAGATATATGGTTTACCATGGGTGGTAGGCTGGCCAAGGTGGAGGTGACCATGGGTGATATGGGGGAGAAGCTTGAGGAAGTAGAGACTCACATTGCATCGCTAGACTCTATGGGGGAGGAGATTCAAGGTGAACTGCAAGCTGCTCTCAACAAAGGCATGGACGTGATCACCCAAAAGAATGAGGCCTTGGAGGCTGAAGTGCTGACCTTGCGTGACGGCATGGAGGCCATGCGCCATGGCATGGAGGCCATGCGCCAACAGATGGAGGAGCTTACCAGTGAGGTCGTTGCTTGCAAGACTGCCATTGGGAATGGCATGTTTGCTTGAGTGTCCAAGTCCATAATGGATGTCCCCAAGCCTAAAGAGTTCAAGGGGACTAGGGTGACCAAGGAAGTAGGCAACTACCTATGGGGTATGGAGCAGTACTTCTAGGCCATGGGCATGCAAGATGAGGCGATAAAGATAAGCATCGCTACTATGTATCTCACTGATGTAGCCTTATTGTGATGGAGGCGTAGGTGTGATGATGTCAGGTGTGGGAGCACCAAGATTGGAACCTGGGTAGAGTTCCAGAAAGAGTTCAGAGAGTAATTTTACTCGGAGTATGTCGATGATGAGGCACGGGCAAAGTTACGTAGGCTGAGCCAGCAAGAGGACATAAGGGAGTATGTTTAAAAATTCTCTGAACTGATGCTACAGATTTCAGATCTAAGTGAGAAGGATGCTTATTTGCTTTCATGGATGGGCTGAAGCCGTGGGTGAAGCATGAGCTACAACGGAGGGGAGTTCATGACTTGGCTAAAGCCATGACTACTACTAAAGCCTTAATAAAGTTCAAGCCTCTGAACAAGTTCGAGTCTTTCAAGCCCAAGGGTAAGGGCAGGGACAATAGGGACTAGAAGAAGCAGTGCAAGGGGAAGGGCCATGACAAGGAGTCCAAGGAGGAAGACCAAGACTGTTCAACCAAGGATGGCAAAAGGAAGCCACTAGCAGGCAAATGGAAAGCAAAAGAGGATCAAGAGCCATTAGAATGCTACCTATGTAGAGGGAGCCACATAGCACGTAATTACCCGCAGAAGGGCAAGCTGGCTGCTGTAGACAAGGAGTCTGACGAGGAGCCAGAGTCAGAGGTAGCAAAGCTTGGGTTGTTAGTGCTCAATGCTATCCAAAGTAAAAGGAGCCATAAGCCAAAGGGCTTGATATTTGCAGATCTGATGGTTACGAGTCAGAAGGTGAGTGCACTGGTGGACACAGGTGCCTCACATCTTTTTATTTCAGGTGATGAAGCCCAAAAGCTCAAACTAAAGGTGTAAAAAGGGACTGGTACCATTAAAACAGTGAACTCTAAGGAGGTTTCAGCCATTGGAGTAGCACAGGGAGTGGAGTTGCAGCTTAGAGACTGGAAAGGCAAGGAGACCATAGAGGTAATACCCCTTGATGACTATGAGTTTGTGATTATGTTGGATTTTCTTGTTTGGATTAACGCCCTCTTTGTACCTTTTATCGATTGTGTTTGCATCCTGGATGCAAGGTGCCAATGCCTAGTGCCATTGAAGAGAGGGTCTGGAGTTGGGTCACGAGTGGTGTCAGCCATCTAATTTGCCAAGGTGGTAAGTAGACAAGAAGACACCTTCTTGGCAACCCTGAAGTATGAGGAACCAAGGGAGAATGAGATCGAGTCACCCTTGAAGGTGCTGAAGGTGCTGAAGACCTTTAGTGATGTGATGCTTGTAAAGCTACCTAGCCAGCTACCACCTAAGAGAGAGGTGGACCACAAGATCAAGCTGGTGTCTGAGGCCAAGCCACCAGCTAGAGCCCCTTACCGAATGTCCCCATCAGAGTTAGAAAAATTGAGGAAGTAGCTCAAAGAGTTAGTTGATGCTGGCTTCATCAGGCCATCGAAGGCACCATATGGTGCATCGGTTCTATTCTAGTGCAAGCATGATGGGTCGTTGCAGCTGTGCATAGACTACTAGGATTTGAACAAGCTGACTATCAAGAGCAAGTACCCTATCACACTAATTGTGGACTTGTTCGACCAACTTGGGAGCGCAAGGTGGTTCACCAAGCTGGATTTGAGGTCGAGCTACTATCAAGTCGAGGGAGATGAGCTAAAGACAGCATGTGTCACTCGGTATGGTTTGTATGAGTTCTTGGTGATGCCTTTCAGACTCACGAATGCCCCAGCAACATTCTGCACCATTATGAACAAGGTACTTTAGTCGTTCCTTAATCGATTTGTTGTGGTTTATTTGGATGACATTATGATCTACAGCCAGACTTTGGGAGAGCAAGTAGACCACTTGAGACAGGTGTTCTAGGTGTTACGAGCGCACAAACTGTTTGTCAAGAGGGAGACGTGCTCATTCACCGAGCAAGAGATCTCATTCCTTGGCCACATAGTGGGAGGTGATAGGATACGCATGGATGAAGGCAAGGTGCACGCCATCTTGGAGTGGCAACTGCCAGCCAAGGTCACTGAGTTGAGATCATTCCTTAACTACTATAAGCGCTTCATCAAAGGTCACTCAGCAATAGCCACGCTATTGACTGACTTGCTCAAAAAAGAGAGAGCATGAGAGCGGAGCGTATGGTGCCAGGAAGCCTTTAATAGGTTGAAGCAGGCTATGACCGAAGAGCCAGTCTTGGCCTTGCCAGACCATGCCAAGCCATATGAGGTGCATACGAATGCATCAGACTTTGCCATAAGGGGCGTGTTGATGCAGGAGGGACATCCAGTCACTTTCGAGAGTAGGAAGCTGAACGAGACTGAGCATAAGTACATGGTCCAAGAGAAGAAGATGACTGCAGTGGTGCATTGCTTGCGCACTTGGTGCCATTACCTGTTGTGGTCGAGGTTCGTGGTTAGGACAGACAATATGGCGACCAGCTACTTCCAGACGCAGAAGAAGCTATCCCCCAAGCAGGCAAGATGGCAAGATTTTCTTATGAAATTTGACTTTCAGATAGAGTACAAGCCGGGGTAAGCGAACCTAGTGGCAGACACCCTGAACAGGAAGGCTAACCTTGCTGCCATTAGCCAACCAGAGGGGTCACTAGTGCCATGCATCAAGGAGGGACTTGTGCATGATTCTACAGCCAAGGCTCTCATGGAGTACGCCCAGAAAGCTAAGACTAGGTGATTTTGGATGCAGGATGGTTTGTTGTACACCAACGACAGTAGACTATTTGTGCCGTAGCATGAGAAGCTCCACAAGGAAGTTTTACAAGAGTGTCATAATTCAAGGTGGGTTGGACACCCCGAAGTGAGCCACACCTTGACGCTGATCAAGGATAGGTACTACTGGCTGCACATGAGGGACAATGTGAAGGCCTATATAAAGACTTGTCTTATGTGCCAATAGGACAAGGTAGAGCTCAAGAAACCAAGCGATCTCTTGGAGCCATTGCCAGTGCCAGAGTGACCATAGGAGAGTGTTTCTCTGGACTTTATAGTCAGTCTACCCAAAGCAAAAGGGTTTGAAAGCATCATGTTAGTGGTGGACAAGTTTTCCAAGTATGAAATATTCATTCCAGCAACCAAGGAGTGCCGGTCGAGGAGGCAGCTCAATTGTTCCTGAAAAACATGGTTAAGTACTAGGGAGTGCCAAGGACCATTGTTAGTAATCGAGACGAGCATTTCACGGTAGGTTTTGGACTGAGTTGTTCAAGCTGTTGGGGTCAGACTTGAACTTTTCCACCAGCATGCATCCGCAGACCAATGGGCAGACAGAATGAGTAAATGGACTATTGGAAGTCTACCTCAGGCACTATGTAAGTGCCACACAAAGAGACAGGCCAAAGCTGCTAGATGTTGCACAGTTTTCCTACAACTTGCAAAGGAGTGAAGCAACGAACCAGAGCCCATTTGAGGTGATGACAGGGCAACAACCACTAACACCCGGTTCGATTTCTGTAGGTTATATAGGGTCAAATCTAGTAGCATATAAGTTTGCCAAGGCATGGCAGGAGCAAACTAGCTTGGCCAGAGTCTGTCTACAAAAGGAGGCCAAGAGGTCAAAGAAGTGGGTAGACTAGAATAGGCAGGACATACAGTTCCAGGTTAGGGACTTGGTGTTGGTGAAGTTGCATCCCATTGTGCACCATAGAGGGCTGCACGAAGGCCTAGTCTGGAGGTATGAGGGACCTTTTCGAGTAGTCAAGAGGGTAGGCAAGGTTGCCTATAAGCTGGATATAACACCCAAGCCGAGGGTACACCTGGTGTTCCATGTAAGCACGCTCAAACCATTCCATGAGGATGAGGGAGATCCAGGATGGGTAGAGTCAAAGCATGCACCATTGGGAGTAAGGGCCTCATATGAGAAAGAGGTCCACAACATCATAGCCGACCAAGAGGTGAGACGGAAGAACTACCAACCAAGACAAGAGTACTTGGTGTGCTAGAAGGGACTTCCAGATAGTGAGGTGAGTTAGGAACCAACAGAAGACTTATGACAGTTCAGGGACCAGATCAGGTAGTACCATGTAGAAGACACAACGACGGTGTTACGCAATCAGGTGAAGAGAATGTCATGCCTTGGGCAGGTGCACCAAGCACATCAAGTGAGCCAGAGGTTGAAGCCTGCAGACCAGGTGCACTAGCGGGTATTTACGCGCAAGGCCTAGGAGACAAGGTAAGAACGCCCGCCTTGCCTACATGCCATCCCGTAAGGCCAAGGCCTGGCATGCAGGTTACCCGTACCACATCCAGAAAGGCCCAAGGAGTTGGATACACAAGTGAAGCTTCTGGAACCTTGTAGGATCAGCAGGAGCCTCTTGGCAGATTTGGTTGATCCTAGAAATCAGGAGTTACAATCCTGATTGATTGTAATTTGTATAATCCCATGATTCTAGGGATATTGCTATTAAGTGTAGCTGGAGCCTCAACTATAAATAGAGGGCTGCTCTACCCTAATTTGTACACCATCAAACACTTCTGTTTCACTAAACACAGAGCATATTCCAACATTTTGCCTTGTTATCCTGTTTCTCTTTAACTTGCATAATCAGCCCTTCCCATTGTTCTAGTGCCCGCACGCTTGTGTTTTAGGCTGACTTAGGCATAAAGGAGGAGATTCTAAGCCTAAGGCCGTACGGATTCTGAGTCTAAGGTCAGAGTCCGTGACATCTACACCAAGGCCCAACACGTGTCGATGGTGCTCGAGGCAACCACCCGCACCAAGGGCCATCTTCTGTCGATGCTCATTGAGGCATGCATGTGTCAATGGTGGTCAAGGCAATTGCCTGTTCCAAGGGCCAGCTTGTGCCAATGGCAGTCGAGGCAAGTGCCCTTACCAAAGGGCAGCCTGTGTCGATGATGGTCAATACATGTGCAATCACCATGTGCCATCATGTGCCGTTAATGGTTGAGGCCTTGGTCGAAGTTTGATTTTAAGCCACGGTGCACATGTTGGGCTCAGGCATGTGCTAGTGCAGCATTGCTCGGGGCACCATCGTCGGAGCATGGCCAGAGAACCTGACCGATGGCATTGGCGGTTTCGATGATTGGGGGTCCAGAGGGGTGTGCGCACATGATGTGCGATGGGTGCTTGTACTTGGCCCTTATATTGGCCCCCTATCCCTCAACAAACCTTGACAACTCACACCCTCTTAAATAGCATATGAGATTTTACAGGTTTGTTGCCAGTAACCATTCAAGTGTCTAAAATAAGGACACTTTTTCAAATGGCCACAAAATCTTCTACACTTTGAGTTTTTAGCTGAATTGTTTTTTGCATACCAAAAAAAATAAAAGGTCAAGTCTACCAAATTTGGGGCCAAAAATCCTTCTAAAAAAATTTTAAAAAATCCCGAACCGTAAAAAATTTCAAAAATCATGAAAAATAGAAATCGAGTTATCTTGCCATGAAACTTCACAAGAAGGCTTAGGGGACCATTGTATGAATTTAAAAGCCATGAAAATGGCATTGGCATGGCATAAATATAAAGATGTGCCTAAACCCACCTACCACCCGATCGTGGCGTGCATGGTGCTCAACCCTAGCTCAAGACACCTGCACTTGGTGTGCGGGCACTAGGGAGTACTCATATGAATTCACAGGCCATAAAAATGGCATTGCATGGTAGAAATATGAAGATATCCCTAAACCCACCTGCCACCTGGTCGTGGTGCTCATTGGTGCTCGACCCGGGCTTAGGACACCGCGTATGGTGCGCGGGCGTTGGGAAGCACTCATATGTATTCATGGACCACAAAAATGGCTTTGACACTGTAGAAACATGAAGATATCCCTGAAACCACTTACTGCTCAATCGTGGTGCGTAAGGTGTATAGCCTAGGCCCAAGTGCAGTTGCTTGGTGCGCGACCCAGCATGGGTCGATGTTGTTCGAGGGAACTACCCGCACCAAGGTCCAGAATGCATCAATGGTGATCGAAGCATGCACCAAGAGTAAAGGCCAACATGTCTCGATGGTGGTCAAGGCATGTGCATGTGTCACGGTCAACAAGCAAGCCGGGACTAGCCTCGGGGTTGTAGTGGGATAAGGTCCGATAGTCGGAGGGACCAGGCCTTAAGGCCTACTCGAGGCACAGGTCATGGGGACTAGGACTGAGACATTGGTGTGGGCAGTGATCAGACTCTAGAGGCTCAGGCACGGTGTTAGGTTCGACAGAATTGAGCCAGGCCCAGGTGCAGGTGATGGTGGGTGATGCGCGGTGCGTGGGCACACAGTCAGACTGACGCGTGGGCATGCGATCAGACCAGGGGTGTCTGAGGCTGCATCCCGCACCAAGTGCCAGTCTTGCATCTTGGGCATGTGCACCAGGAGTTGAGGCCTGCCCCCCAGCGGCCAAGGCTCGAGCACCGTATGCAGAGGCGAGGGTTCCAGCAATACTCATTGCTATTGCTGTCCAGACTACCCGCTCGAAAGTCTGGCCTATCCATGGCATCGGGACTAGGCCCATAACATGCTCGCACCACATCCAGGTGGACCCAGGGAGTGGGGTTGAACCAGAACCATATAGAAAGCCTGTAAGATCTGTAGCACACAGAAGGGGACTCGATCGATCCTCAGCTTGCGTATTCTGCCTCTTTGGCTGGCTTAGTGACCTCACGCTTGTTTCGTAGGTTGACTTAGGCATATAAAGTTCATTCCCACTCTAATCTCCGATTGGATCGAGGGTTGTGGCTACAAAAACCGTAGCAGAATTGACAGCACACAGAGAGGGACCCAATCACTCTTCAACTTGCGCATTCTGCCTCTCTGGCCGACTTAATGCCCGCACGCTCATTTCATAGTTTGACTTAGGCATACGAAGTTCATTCTCGATCGAGACCGAGGGACAGAAGGCCTTAGGTCATGCCCAATCCCAGAGAGGGGTGAAATAAAAAGAAAGAAGATTGGTAAGGGAAAGGGGAGGGACGAATCGAAGCTACAAAGGGCTGAATCTCAGTGGATCATGGTAGCAAGGCTACTCTACCACTTACAATACCCCATCGCATATTTAAGTCATTGTAAAGGATTCTACCCATCGTTTGGTGGGAATTGAGCTCCAAGGAAGCCCGCATGGCTCGTTCGTTGCGAGGGTTGCATGTACGACACGTGCCCTTGGGGGCATGGGCCCCTACTGCAGGTCGACAATCGGGCGATGGGTGCGCACATCGCTTCTAGCCCAAATTCTAACTTAGAGGTGTTCAGTTATAATCCAACGCATGGTAGCTTTACGCCACTGGCTTTTCAACTAAGCGCGATGATCAATTGTACGAATCAACGGTTCCTCTCGTACTAGGTTGAATTACTATCACGTCATTGCCATCAGTAAGGTAAAACTAACCTATCTCACGGTGGTCTAAACCCAGCTCACGTTCCCTATTGGTGGGTGAACAATCCAACACTTGGTGAATTCTACTTCACAATGATAGGAAGAGCTGACATCGAAGGATCAAAAAGTAATGTCGCTATGAACGCTTGGCTACCATAAGCCAGTTATCCTTGTGGTAACTTTTCTGACACCTCTAGCTTCAAATCTCAAAAATTTAAAGGAACGATAGGCCATGCTTTCACGGTTCATATTCGTACTGGAAATCAGAATTAAACGAGCTTTTACCCTTTTGTTTCACACGAGATTTTTGTTCTCGTTGAGCTCATCTTAAGACACCTGCACTATCGATTTCTCACCCATATGCAGCACATAGAAGGGGACCTGACTGATCCTTAGCTTATGTATTCTGCCTCCCTAACGGCTTAATGCCTGCACACTCATTTTGTAGGTTGACTTAGGCATACAGAGTTCATTCCTGATTGGGACCGAGGGACAGAAGGCCTCGGGTCATGCCCAACCCCGGAGGGGGTGACATAAAAAAAAAGAAGGTCAATGGGGGAATGAGAGGGGGAAGAGGGAGGGATGAATCGAAGTGACAAAAGGTTGAATCTCGATGGATCATGGCACCAAGGCCACTCTACCAATTACAATACCCTGTCGCGTATTTAAGTCATCTGCAAAGGATTCTACTCGTCGCTCGATGGGAATTGAGCTCTAAGGAGGCTCGCATGGCTCGTCCGTCGTGGGGGCTGCACCTATGACATGTACCCTTGGGGGCCATAGGCCCCTACTGCGGGTCGACAATCAGGTGGTGGGTGCGTGCATCATTTTTATCCCAGATTCTGACTTAGAGGTGTTCAGTCATAATCCAATTAACGGTAGCTTCGTGCCACTGGCTTTTCAACCAAGCACGATGACCAATTGTGCGAATCAACGATTCCTCTCGTACTAGGTTGAATTACTATCATGTCGTCGCCATCAGTAGGGTAAAACTAACCTATCTCACGATGATCTAAACCTAGCTCCCATTCCCTATTGGTGGGTGAATAATCCAACACTTGGTGAATTCTGCTTCACAATGATAGGAAAAGCCTACATCGAAGGATCAAAAAGCAACGTCGCTATGAATGCTTGGCTGCCACAAGCCAGTTATCCCTGTGGTAACTTTTTTGACACCTCTAGCTTCAAATCCCAAAGGTTTGAAAGATCAATAGGCCACGCTATCATAAGATTTTTGTTCTTGTTGAGCTCATCTTAGGACACCTACGTTATCTTTTAACAGATGTGTCACCCCAACCAAACTCCCCACCTGACAATGTCTTCCACCCGGGTGAGGCTGGCCTTGGGTCGAAAAAAAGGGGTCGTGCCCCACTTTCGATTCATGAAATAAGTAAAATAACGTTAAAAGTAGTGGTATTTCAATTTCGCCCAAGGGCTCCCACTTATCCTACACCTCTCAAGTCATTTCACAAAGTCGGACTAGAGTCAAGCTCAACAGGGTCTTTTTTCTCGTTGATTTCACCAAGCCCGTTCCCTTGGCTGTGGTTTTGCTGGATAGTAGATAGGGACAGTGGGAATCTCATTAATCCATTCATGCACGTCACTAATTAGATGACAAGGTATTTGGCTACCTTAAGAGAGTCATAGTTACTCCCGCCGTTTACCCGCGCTTGGTTGAATTTTTTCACTTTGACATTCAGAGCACTGGTAAAAATCACATTGCGTGAGCATCCGCAAGGACCATCACAATGCTTTCTTTTTAATTAAACAGTCAAATTCCTTTTGTCCGTACCAGTTTTAAGTCGACTGTTCGTCACTCGTGGAAGGCCTCCGAGGGTGTCATTCTCAGTTCGTCCCCCGATCGGCATGCGGTGACCCGTTCTCACCATGGAAGTAGCTCGAGCAATGCATCGACAATCGACGGGTTCGAGACTGGGACCCCTATGACCAGCCCTTAGAGCCAATCCTTTTTCAAGGTTACAGATCCATTTTGTCGACTTCCCTTACCTACATTATTCCATTGACCAAAGGTTGTTCACCTTGGAGACCTAATGTGGTTATGAGTATGATCGGGCACAGATAGTACTTGATCCTTTGGATTTTCAAGGGTCATCGGGGGTGCACCGGACATCACGTGACGTGTGGTGCTCTTTTAACCGCTGGACCCTACCTTCAGTTAAGCCGTTTCCAGGATGGGTGGGCCGTTAAACAGAAAAGATAACTCTTTTCGAGGCCCTCACCGACGTCTCTGGACTCCCTAACGTTACTGTCAGTCATCGCATCTCGGTTCAAGAATTTTAGCCTGATTCCCTTTTGAAGCTCACGTGGGACACGCTATCAGATAGGCTTCCCCCATCTCTTAGGATCGACTAACCCATGTGCAAGTGCCATTCACATGGAACCTTTACCCTCTTCAGCCTTCAAAGTTTTCATTTGAATATTTGCTACTACCACCAAGATCTGCACCGATGGCCATTTTGCTCGGGCTCATGCCCCAAGTTTTACGGTGATCGTCACACCCTCCTACTCATCGGGGCCTGGCCTTTGCCCCGACGATCAGGTATAGGTCACACGCTTAAGCACCATCCATTTTTGGGCTAGTTGATTCGGCAGGTGAGTTGTTACACATTCCTTAGTGGATTTCGACTTCCATGACCATCGTCCTGCTGTCTTAATTGACCAACACCCTTTGTGGGTTTCGGGTTATCGCGTAGTTGGGATCGTAACTCAAATTTCGGTTCATCCCGCATCACCAGTTCTGCTTACCAAAAATGGCCCACTTGGAGCTCTCGATTTCATGGCATGGCTCAACGAAGTAGTCACGCTGTCTTACCTATTTAAAGTTTGATAATAGGTCGAAGGCGTTACACCCCTAATGCCTCTAATCATTGGCTTTACTAGATAGAACTCGTTGGGGGCTTCAGCTATCCTAAGGAAAACTTCAGAGGGAACCAGCTACTAGACGGTTCAATTAGTCTTTCGCCCCTATACCCAAGTTAGACGAATGATTTGCACATCAATATCACTGTGGGCCTCCACCAAAGTTTCCTCTAGCTTCGCCCCGCTTAGGCATAGTTCACCATCTTTCGCGTCCTAATGGGCATGCTTGCACTCAAACCCTTCTCAAAAGATCAAGGTCGATCGATGATGCACCCATGAGGGATCCCATCAATCAACTTCCTTGTGCTTTACGGGTTTTTTGGCCCATTGACTCGCACGCATGTCAGACTTCTTGGTTCATGTTTCAAGATGGGCTGAATGGGGAGCACGCAAGTGTCGAGGTGGGCTTGGGTTGGGCTCTTCCTGGTTCACTCATCGTTACTAGGGGAATCCTAGTATGTTTCTTTTCCTCTGCTTATTCATATGCTTAAACTCAGCGGGTGATCCTGCCTGACCTGGCATCACGATGCGAGCATCGATCGAGCAATGTGAGGGGTCCGACGGGGTTCGGGTGGACAACGAGCACGCGTCACTGGGGACGAGGCATACCGGGAGCTTTACCCCCGACGATCATGGCACTGTCATTGTCGGGGACTCACTTTTTAGCCAACCATGATCGATGGGATCACGGGAAACCATCTTTCACCCACCCCTTCCCCTGAGCTCGATGGCGGGGGGTCGGAGGGGCGGTGACGGTGCATGACACCCAGGCAGGCGTGCCCTCGGCCTAATGGCTTCGGGTGCAACTTGCGTTCAAAGACGCGATGGTTCACGAGATTCTGCAATTCACACCAAGTATCACATTTTGCTACGTTCTTCATCGATGCGAGAGCCAACATATCCGTTCCCTAGAGTCATTTCATTTTTTTATGACAAAAGGAGTCACAGCACCATCCGCGATGCACCACCAACGGGATGGCGACGACTCACGCGCTCCGTTTTGGTTTTGGTTCCTTGGAATGATTCACGTTGGGGGTTCATTGTTCAACAGTGAGTGAGACGATGCCGATTGTTTTGCCCGCCTGGTAGGGGAGACGAAGTGACCGTCACACCTACCCAGGGCCAAAAGGGGCTCGGTGTACGGAGGCACCCTTGCCCCCTCGATGTTTCATTAACGTGTCCACCGATCATCCGTCAAGCAAGGTTTCAACAGTGATCCTTCTGTAGGTTCACCTACGAAAACCTTGTTACGACTTCTCCTTCCTTTAAATGATAAGGTTCAGTGGACTTCTCACGACGTCATGGGCGATGAACCGTCTAGGTCACCATGATCTGAACACTTCATCGGACCATTCAATCGATAGAAGCGACAAGCGATGTGTACAAAAGGTAGGGACGTAGTCAACGCGAGCTTACTAGGAATTCCTCATTGAAGACCAACAATTGCAATGATCTATCCCTATCACGATGAAATTTCAAAGATTACTCAGGCCTGTCGGCCAAGGCTATAGACTCGTTGCATACATCAGTGTAGTGCGCGTGCAGCCTAGAACATCTAAGGGCATCACAGACCTGTTATTGCCTCAAACTTCCTTGGCCTAAGCGGCCATAGTCCCTCTAAGAAGCTAGCCATAAAGGATCACCTTCGCGTAGCTAGTTAACAGGCTGAGGTCTCGTTCATTAACGAAATTAATCAGACAAATCACTCCACCAACTAAGAATGGCCATGTACCACCACCCATAGAATCAAGAAAGAGCTCTAAGTCTGTTAATCCTTACTATGTCTGGACTTGGTAAGTTTCCCTGTGTTGAGTCAAATTAAGCCACAAGCTCCACTCCTGGTGGTGCCCTTCCATAAATTCCTTTAAGTTTCAGCCTTGTGACTAAACTCCCCCAAAACTCGAAGACTTTGATTTCTCATAAGGTGCCGGCAGAGTCCTAAAAGTAACATCCATCGATCCCTAGTTGACATCGTTTATGGTTGAGACTAGGACGGTATCTGATCGTCTTCGATCCCCCAACTTTCATTCTTGATTAATGAAAACATCCTTGGTAAATGCTTTCACAATTGTTCATCTTTCATAAATCCAAGAATTTCACCTCTGACTATGAAATACAAATGCCCTCGACTGTCTTTGTTAATCATTACTCCAATCCCGAAGGCCAACACAATAGGACCGAAATCCTATGATGTTATCCCATGCTAATGTATACAAGCCTAGGCCTACTTTGAGAACTCTAATTTCTTCAAAGTAATAGTGCCGGAGGAATGACCCAGGCAATTAAGTCCAGGAGCGCATCACCAGTAGTAGGGATGAGTAGACCGTGCTCACTGTGAGGTAAACCTACTGGGGTCTTCGGCAGCATCGACTGCGTGCACGGCCTCGTCAAGGCCAAGGTGTTTTTGTGGTTGATGAGAAGGAACCGCGAGATCATCAAATACCGAGAGACTTGGTCGGGCCAAGCCCATAATCGTAGCTTCTACTCACATCACCTCAGGGAGCCGTTGCTTGATTCTGAGACTTGGTTTAGGGTCTAGGGCAGCATCCATCATGTGCACAGGCTTGAGCTCGACTCCTCTTTTTTACATGCACGTCAATCGATCAAGGCCATGGGTGCATGCCGATCACCGGAGCAACCAATCATCGAACAAAATGGCCAGAAGGCATGCACACCCTGTATTTCGCTTGAGGGATGTTGCCCTGGATGTACACAATGGGAGGCCCATCACGCACACTTACTCCCCCCATGGGGGGAGAGGGGGTGCTAGACCACCATCGTCTAAAGAGCATTAGAGATTTTGTAGATATTCTACCAGTAGACCTTAAAGTGTTTGAAATGGGGATACTTTTTCAAAATAGGCATATCTCGTACCAAGGGTGAGTAAGTACCGATAGTGGTCGAGGCATGTGCCTGCACCAAGGCCTAGCACATACCGATGGTGTTCGCGGTAATTGCCCACACCAAGGGCCATCTTCTACCAATGCTGATTGAGGCATCCCTTACCAACGGTGATCCAGGCAAGTGCCTGCACCAAGGGCTAGCTGGTGCCGATGGTGGTCAAGGCATGTGCCCGCACTAAGGCTCAGCATGTGTCGATGGTGTTCGAGGCAACCGTCTGCACCAAGGACCATCTTCTACCAATAGTGATCTAGGTAATCGCCTGTACCAAGGCCCAGCATGTGCTAATGGAGTTTGGTGCAATCGCCTGTACCAGGGGCCATTTCTGCCAATAGTGGTTGAGGCAAGTGCCCATGTCACGTCCTGGACGAGCGCGCCAGGCACATCAGGTGCACCAGTAGGTTGAGGCCCATAGACCAGGCACGCTGACGGGTATTTGAGCACAAGGCTTGAGAGACGAGGCCAGAACACCCACCCAGCTTGTAGGCCAACCCGTGAGGCCAAGGCCTGGCATGCAGGCTACCCGTACCATATCCAGAGGGGCCCAAGGTGCTAGATATACAATGGAAGCTTCTGAAAGCTTGCAGGATCAATAGGAGCCTCCTGGCAGATTTGGTTGACCTTAAAAATCAGGAGTTAGAATCCTAATTGATTGTAATCTGTATAATCCCTTGATTTTAGCCTTTATTCTAGGGATATTGGCATTAAGTGTAGCTGAAGCCTCAACTATAGATAGAGGGCTGCTCCACCCTCATTTGTACACCATCAAACACTTCTGTTTTAGTGAATACATAGTATATTCTAGCATTCTGCCTTGTTATCCTGTTTCTCTTTAATTTGCATAATCAGCCCTTCCCTTTGTTCTAATGCCTGCATGCTTGTGTTTTAGGTTGACTTAGGCATAAAAGAATAGATTCCAAGCCTAAGGCCACACGGATTCTGAGTCTAAGGTCAGAGACTATGACACCCACACTAAGGGTCGGCTTGTGCCGATGGTGCTCGAGGTAATCGCCCACACAAAGGCCTAGTATGTGTTGATAGTGTTTGAGGCAACCGCACGCGCTAGGGACCATCTTCTGTTGATGTTGATCGAGGCATGGCACATGCCAATGGTGGTCCAGGCAAGTGTCTGTACCAATGGCCAGCTTGTAACGATGGTGGTCGTGGCATATACCCGCATCGAGGCCCAACACGTGCCGATGGTGCTTGAGGCAACCATCCGCACCAAGGGCTATTTTCTACAGATGCACATCGAGGCATGCATGTGTCAATGGTGGTCGAGGCAAGTGCCTATTCTAAGGGCCATCCTCTACGATGGTGGTCGAGGTAAGTGCCTGTACCAAAGGGTAGCCGGTGCCGATGATGGTCAATGCATGTGCCATCACCATGCACCATCATGTGCCTTGGAGACTCACATTGCATCGTTAGACTCCATGGGGGAGGCGATCTGAGGTGAGCTGCAAGCTACTCTCAACAAATGTATGGACGTGATCACCCATAGGAATGAGGCCTTGGAGGCTGAAGTGCTGACCTTGCGCGATGGCATGGAGGCCATGGGCTAACGGATGGAGGAGCTTGCCAGTGAGCTCATTACTTGCAAGACTTTCATTGGGAATGGCATGTTTGCTGGAGTGTCCAAATCCAGATTGGATGTCCCTAAGCCTAAGGAGTTCAAAGGGACTAGGGCAGCCAAGGAAGTAGACAACTACCTATGGGGTATGGAGCAACACTTCCAGGCCATGGGCATGTAGGATGAGACAATAAAAGTAATCACCGCTGCTATGTATCTCACTGATGTAGCCTTATTATGGTGGAGGCACAGGTGTGATGATGCTAAACATAGGAGTGCCAAGATTGGAACCTGGGCAGAGTTTCAAAAGGAGTTCAGAGAGCAATTTTACCCGATGTGTGTCGATGATGAGGCACGGGCAAAGTTACGCAGGCTGAGCCAACAAGGGGACATAAGGGAGTATGTCCAGAAATTCTCTGAACTGATGCTACAGATCTCAGATCTAGGCGAGAAGGATGCCTTATTTGCTTTCATGGATAGGCTGAAACTGTGGGTGAAGCATGAGCTACAACGGAGGGGAGTTCATGACTTGGCTAAAGCCATGACTACTATTGAGGCCTTGATAGAGTTCAAGCCTCTGAACAAGTTCGAGTCTTCTAAGCCCAAGGGTAAGGGCAAGGACGATAGGGACCGAAAGAAACAGTCTAAGAGAAAAGATCATGATCGAAAGTCTAAGGATGGGGACCGAGACCATCCAACCAAAGATGGCGAGAGGAACCCACCAGCAGGCAAGTGGAAAGTAAAGTCAGATCGAGAACCACTAGCATGCTACCTATGTGGAGGGAGCCACATAGCATGTAATTTCTCGTAAAAGGGCAAGCTGGCTATTGTAGACAAGGAGTCTGACAAAGAGCCAAAGACAAAGGCAGTAAAGCTTGGGTCATTGGTGCTCAATGTTGTCCAGAGTAAGGGGAGCCATAAGCCAAAGGGCTTGATGTTTATGGATCTGATGGTTACGGGTTAGAAGGTGAGCGCACTAGTGGACACAGGTGCCTCACATCTTTTTATTTCAGGAGATGGAGCCTAAAAGCTTAAACTAAAAGTGCAAAAAGAGACTGATACCATTAAAATGGTGAACTCCAAAGAGGTTCCAACCATTGGAGTAGCATGGGGAGTGGAGTTATAGCTTGGAGACTGGAAAGGTAATAAGACCATAGAGGTAATACCCCTTGATGACTATGAGTTTGTGATTGGGTTGGATTTCTTTGTTCGGATTAACACCCTCCTTGTGCCTTTTGTTGACTGTGTTTGCATCCTGGATGCACGGTGCCAATGTCTAGTGCCATTGAGGAGAGGGTCTGGAGTTACGTCGCGGGTGGTGTCAGCCATCCAATTTGCCAAGGTGGTAAGTAGAGAAAAAGATGCCTTCTTGGTAGCCTTGAAGTATGATGAACCAAGGGAGAAAGAGACTGAGTCACCCTTGGAGGTGCTAAAGGTGCTAAAGACCTTTAGTGATGTGATGCCCGCAAAGCTGCCTAGCCAGCTACCACTTAAGAAAGAGGTAGACCATAAGATTGAGCTAGTGTCTGAGGCCAAGCCACCAGTTAGAGCCCCTTATCGAATGTCGCTACCAGAGTTGGAGGAGTTAAGGAAGTAACTCAAAGAGTTAGTTGATGCTGGCTTTACCAAGCCATCAAAAGCACCATACGGTGCACCGGTTCTATTCCAGTGCTAGCATGATGGGCTGTTGCAGCTGTGCATAGACTACTGGGCTTTGAACAAGCTGACCATCAAGAACAAATACCCTATCCCACTCATTACGGACTTGTTCGACCAACTTGGGAGTGCAAGGTGGTTCACCAAGCTAGATTTGAGGTCGGGCTACTACCAAGTCAGGATCACGGAGGGAGATGAGCTAAAGATAGTATGTGTCACTCAGTATGGTTTGTATGAGTTCTTGGTGATGCCATTCGGACTCATGAATGCCCAGCAACATTCTGCACCCTTATGAATGAGGTACTTCAGCCGTTCCTTGATCAATTTGTTGTGGTTTATTTGGATGACATTGTGATCTATAGCTAGACTTTGAGAGAGCATGTAGACTACTTGATACAGGTGTTCAAGGTGTTACGGGTGCACAAGCTATTTGTCAAGAAGGAGAAGTGCTCATTTGCCCAGCAGAAGATCCCATTCCTAGGCCATATAGTGGGAGGTGGTAGGATACGCATGGATGAAGGCAAGGTGCACGCCATCCTGGAGTGGCAACCACCAGCCAAGGTCACTGAGTTGAGATCATTCCTTGGGCTGGTTAACTACTACAGGTGTTTCATCAAAGGTCACTCAGCAATAGCCATGCCATTGACTGACTTGCTCAAGAAAGGGAGAGCATGGGAGTGGAGCGCAGGGTGCCAAGAAGCCTTTGACTGGTTGAAGCAAGCTGTGATCGAGGAGCCAGTCTTGGCCTTGCCAGACCATGCCAAGCTGTATGAGGTGCATACGGATGCATCAATCTTTGCCATAGGGGGCATGTTGATGCAGGAGGGACATCCAGTCGCGTTCAAGAGCAGGAAGCTGAACGAGACTGAGCATAAGTACACGGTCCAAGAGAAGGAGATGACTGCAGTGGTACACTGCTTGCGCACTTGGCATCATTACCTATTGGGGTCGAGGTTCATGGTTAAGACAGACAATGTGGTGACCAGCTACTTTCAGATGCAGAAGAAGCTGTCCCCCAAGTAGGCGAGATGGTAAGATTTTCTTACGAAATTTGACTTTCAGATGGAGTACAAGCCGGGGCAGGCAAACCTAGTGGCAGACACCCTGAGCAGGAAAGCTAACCTTGCTACCATTAGCCAACCAGAGGGGTCACTGGTGCCATGCATCAAGGAGGGACTTGCGCATGATCCTACAACCAAGGCTCTTATGGAGTACACCCAGCAAGGGAAGACTAGGTGGTTTTAGCTGCAGGATGGTTTATTGTACACCAAGGGCAGTACACTATTTGTGTCACAGCACGGGAAGCTCCATAAGGAAGTTTTGCAAAAGTGCCATGATTCAAGGTCGACTGGACACCCAGGAGTGAGCCGTACCTTGGCGCTAATCGAGGATCGGTACTACTAGCCGCATAAGAGGGACGATGTGGAGGCCTATGTAAAGACTTGTCTTGTGTGCCAACAGAACAAGGTGGAGCTTAAGAAACCAAGTGGTCTTTTGGAGCCATTGCCAGTGCCAGAATGACCATGGGAGAGTGTTTCTCTAGACTTTATAGTCGGTCTACCCAAAGCAGAGGGGTTTGGAAGCATCATGGTAGTGGTGGATAGGTTTTCCAAGTATGGAATCTTCATTCCAGCAACCAAGGAGTGCCTAGCCGATGAGGTAGCTCAATTGTTCCTAAAGAACATGGTTAAGTACTGGAGAGTGCCAATGACCATTGTTAGTGATCGGGATGGGCATTTCACAAGCAGGTTCAGGACTAAGTTGTTCAAGCTGTTGGGGTCAGACTTGAACTTTTCCACTAGCATGCATCCACAGACTGATGGGCAGACAGAACACGTGAATGGACTATTAAAGGTCTACCTCAAGCATTATGTGAGTGCCACATAAAAAGACTGGCCAAAGCTGCTAGATGTTGCACAGTTTTCCTATAACTTGTAAAAAAATGATGCAATGAACCAGAGCCCATTTGACGTTGTGACAGGGCAATAACCACTAACACCCAATTCTATTGTTGCAGGTTATATAGGGCTGAATCCAACAGCTTACAAGTTTGCCAAGGCATGGCAGGAGTAAACTGACTTGGCTAGAGTCTGTCTACACAAGGTGACAAAGAGGTCAAAGAAGTGGGCAGACCAGAATAGGCGAGACGTGTCGTTCCAGGTTGAAGGCTTGGTGTTGGTGAAGTTGCATCCCATTGTGTGCCACAGGGGGCTGTATAAAGGCTAGTCTAGAGGTTTGAGAGACCTTTTTGAGTAGTCAAGAGGGTAGGCAAGGTTGCCTACAAGCTGGATATGCCACCTAAGCTGAGGGTACACCAGGTGTTCCATGTAAGCATTCTCAAGCCGTTCCATAAGGATGAGGGAGATTCAAGATGGGCAGAGTCAAAACGTGTGCCATTGGGAGCAAGAGCCCATATGAGAAGGAGGTCCACAGCATCATAGCTGATCGAGAGGTGAGACGAAAAAACTATCAACTAAGATAAAAGTACTTGGTGCGTTGAAAGGGACTTTCAGATAGTGAGGCAAGTTGGGAACCAGTAGAAGACTTATGGCAGTTCAGAGACCAGATCAGGTAGTACCATACAGAGGATGCAACGAGGGTGTTGCACAATCAGGTGAGGGAGAATGTCATAGCCTGGACGGGCGTGCCAGGCACATCATGTTCACCAGCACGCGAGCCAAAGGTTAAGGCCCGTACGCTGGCGGGTATTTGCGCACAAGGCTTAGGAGACGAGGCCAGAACACCCACCCAGCTTGCAGGCCAGCCCGTGAGGCCAGGGCCTGGCATGCAGGCTGCCCGCACCACATCTAGAGGGGCCCAAGGTGCTAGATACACAAGGAAAGCTTCTGAAAGCTTGCAGGATCAGCAGGAAACTCCTGGCAGATTTGGTTGACCCTAAAAATCAGGAGTTAGAATCCTGATTGATTGTAATCTGTATAATCCCTTGATTTTAGCCTTTATTCTAGGGATATTGCTATTAAGTGTAGTTGGAGCCTTAACTATAAATAGAGTGCTGCTCCACCCTCATTTGTACACCATCAAACACTTCTATTTTGGTGAATACAGAGCATATTCTAGCATTCTACCTTATTATCCTGTTTCTCTTTAACTTGCGTAATTAACCCTTCCCTTTGTTCTAGTGCATGTACGCTTGTGTTTTAAGCTAACTTAGGCATAAAGGAGGAGATTCCAAGCCTAAGGCTGCATGAATTATGAGTCTAAGGTCAAAGCCCGTGACAGTTGGTATCAAAGCCAACCTTAAACTGTTTGATCCACGCCAAGCACCTCGAGCGAGGTAGGCAGGGTGGCTAGCCTCCATGACGAGGACGTCACAAGGTTGGGTGGGGGAGAATGTCATGAACCTAAGGAAGAGTCTTGAATCCCACATCGAACATAATAGGAGGGTTACTGGGGTATAAAAGGGTTCACACCACCTCTGCCTTGTGAGGCATCTTTTGTAGGATAAACCCGTGAGGCTAGGGGGGCCAGAGCGGACAATACCTCACAAGGGCATGAACCATGGCATGAAGGCTGATCCGGGATACCGAATGAGTGGATGCCCGAGTCCTAGAGCCACGCGGGTTCAGAGTTTAAGTCTTGAATCGTGACACAAGTACAAGCACCCATCACACATTATGTGCCACACCCCTCCGAACCCCAATCGTCGGAACCCTCAATGCCGTCGATCAAGTTTTTTGGTAATGCTCCTGCGATGGTGCCTCAGGCCAAAAAAAAGTGACACCAGCACATGGTCGAGCCCAACATGTGCATCATGGCTCAAAATCAAACTTTGGCCAAGGCCTCGACCATCAACGGCACATGATGGCGCATGGTGATGGCACATGCATCAACCATCATCAGCACAGGCTGCCCTTTGGTACGGGCACTTACCTTGACCGCCATCGGCATAAGCTGGCCCTTGGAATAGGTGTCGATGGTGCTCCGGGCAACCGCCCGTACCAAGGGCCATCTTTTGTCGATGCTCATCGAGGCATGCATGTGTCGATGGTGGTCGAGGCAAGTGCCTATTCCAAGGGCCAGCTTATGCCGATGGCGGTCAAGGTAAGTGCCCGTACCAAAGGGCAGCCTGTGCTGATGATGGTTGATGCATGTGCCATCACCATGTGCCATCATGTGCCGTTGATGGTCGAGGTCTTGGCCGAAGTTTGATTTTGAGCCATGATGCACATGTTGGGCTCGACCATGTGCTGGTGTCACTTTTTTTTGGCCTGAGGCACCATCGCAGGAGCATTACCAAAAAACTTGATCGACGGCATTGAGGGTTCCGACGATTGGGGTTCGGAGGGGTGTGTGCACATAATGTGTGATGGGTGCTTGTACTTGTGTCACGATTCAAGACTTAAACTCTGAACCCGCGTGGCTCTAGGACTCGGGCATCCACTCATTCGGTATCCCGGATCAGCCTTCATGCCATGGTTCATGCCCTTGTGAGGTATTGTCCGCTCTGGCCCCCCTAGCCTCACGGGTTTATCCTACAAAAGATGCCTCACAAGGCAGAGGTGGTGTGAACCCTTTTATACCCCAGTAACCCTCCTATTATGTTCGATGTGGGATTCAAGACTCTTCCTTAGGTTCATGACATTCTCCCCCACCCAACCTTGTGACGTCCTCGTCATGGAGGCTAGCCACCCTGCCTACCTCGCTCGAGGTGCTTGGCGTGGATCAAACAGTTTAAGGTTGGCTTTGATACCAACTGTCACGGGCTTTGACCTTAGACTCAGAATCTATGCGACCTTAGGCTTGGAATCTCCTTCTTTATGCCTAAGTTAGCCTAAAACACAAGCGTCCGGGCACTACAACAATAGGAAGGGCTGATTACGCAAGTTAAAGAGAAACAGGATAACAAGGTAGAATGTTGAAAATATGCTCTATATTCACTGAAACAGAAGTGTTTGATGGTGTACAAATGAGGGTGGAGCAGTCCTCTATTTATAGTTGAGGCTCTAGCTACACTTAATGACAATATCCCTAGAATAAAAGCTAAAATCAAGGGATTACAAAGATTACAATCAATCAGGATTCTAACTCCTGATTTCTAAGGTCAACCAAATATGCTAGGAGGCTCCTGCTGATCCTACAAGCTTTCAGAAGCTTCACTTGAGTATCTAGCACCTTGGGCCCCTTTGGATGTGGTGCGGGTAGCCTGCATGCCAGACCTTGGCCTTACGGGCTGGCTTGTAAGCTGGGAACACGTTCTGAACTTGTCTCATAGGCCTTGCGCACAAATACCCGCCAGTGTGCCTGGTGCGCCTGATTTGCCTGGCATGCCCTCCCAGGGCGTGACATTCTCCCCCACCTGATTGTGCAACACCCTCGTTACGTCTTCTGCATGGTACTACCTGATCTGGTCCCAAACTACCATAAGTCCTCTGCTGGTTCCTAGCTCACCTCACCATCTAAAAGTCCCTTCCAATGCACCAAGTACTCTTGTCTTGGTTGGTAGTTCTTCCATCTCACCTCCCGATCAGCTATAATGCTGTGGACCTCCTTCTCATATGAGGCCCTTATTCCCAATGGTGTACGCTTTGACTCTGCCCATCCTGGATCTCCCTTATCCTCATTGAATGACTTGAGCATGCTTACATGGAACACCGAGTGTACCTTCAGCTTGGGTGGCATATCCAGCTTGTAGGCAATCTTGCCTACCCTCTTGACTACTTGGAAAGGTCTTTCATACCTCTAGACTAGGCCTTTGTGTAGCCCCCTGTGGCACACAATGGGATGCAACTTCACCAACACCAAGTCTCCAACCTGGAACTGCACATCCCGCTTATTCTGGTCTGCCCACTTCTTCAACCTCTTTACCGCCTTGTGTAGACAAACTCTAGCCAAGTCAGTTTGCTCCTGCCATGCCTTGGCAAACTTATATGTTACTGGATTCGACCTTGTATAACCTGCAACAATCAAACTGGGTGTTAGTGGTTGTTGCCCTGTCACAACCTTAAATGGGGTTTGGTTCGTTGCCTCGCTTCTTTGAAAGTTGTAAGAAAACTATGCAACATCTAGCAGCTTTGGCCAGTCCCTTTGTATGGCACTCACATAGTGCTTGAGGAAGACCTCCAATAGTTCGTTCACATGCTCAGTCTGCCCATCGGTCTACGGATGCATGCTAGTGGAAAAGTTCAAGTCTGACCCCAATAGCTTGAACAACTCTGTCTAGAACCTGCCTGTGAAATGCTCATCCCGATCACTAACAATGGTCCTCGGTACTCCCCAGTACTTAATAATGTTCTTTAGGAACAATCGAGCTGCCTGCTTGGTTGGGCACTCCTTGGTTGCTGGAATGAAGATTCCGTACTTGGAAAACCTATCCACCACTACCATGATGCTTCCAAACCCCTCTGCTTTGGGTAGACTAACTATAAAGTCTAGAGAAACACTCTCCCATGATCGCTCTGGCACTGGCAATGGCTCCAAGAGACCACCTAGTTTCTTGAGCTCCACCTTGTCCTATTGGCATGCAAGATAAGTCTTCACATAGGCCTCCACATTGTCCCTCATGTGCGGCCAATAGTACCGATCCTCGATCACCACCAAGGTACGGCTCACTCCTGGGTGTCCAACACACCTTGAATCATGGCACTCTTGTAAAACTTCCTTGCGAAACTTCCCATGCTGCAGCACAAATAGTCTACTACCCATGGTGTACAACAAACCATCTTGCACCCAAAACTGCCTAGTCTTACCATGCTGGGTGTACTTCATAAGAGCCTTGGCTGTAGGATCATGCGCAAGTCCCTCCTTGATGTGCAGCACTAGTGACCCCTCTGGTTGGCTAATGGCAGTAAGCTTAGCCTTCCTGCTTAGGGTGCCTGCCACCAAGTTCACCCACCATGGCTTGTACTCTATATGGAAATCAAATTCTGTAAGATGCTTGTGCTAGAATAAAATCGGTGCACCATATAGTGCCTTCGATGACCTGATGAAGCCAGCATCAACTAACTCTTTAAGCTGCTTCCTTAACTCCTCCAACTCTAGTGGAGACATTCAATAAGGGGTTCTAGCTGGTGGCTTAGCCTCGGACACCAGGTCGATCTTGTGGTCCACCTCCCTCTTAGGTGGTAGCTGGCTAGGCAGCTTTGCAGGCATCACATCGCTAAAGGTCTTCAGCACCTTTAACACCTCAAAGGGTGACTTGGTCTCTTTCTCCCTTGGTTCCTCATACTTCAGGGCTGCCAAGAAGGTGTCTTCTTCTTTGCTTACTACCTTGGCAAATTGGATGGCTGACACCACCCGTGACCCAACTCTAGACCCTCTCATCAATGGCACTAGGCATTGGCACCGTGCATCCAGGATGCAAATACAATTGGCAAAAGGCACAAAGAGGGTGTTAATCCGAACAACGAAATCCAACCCAATCATAAACTCATAGTCATCAAGGGGTATTACCTCTATGGTCTCTTTGCCTTTACAGTCTCCAAGCTGCAACTCCACTCCCCGTGCTACTCTAATGGCTAGAACCTCCTTGGAGTTCACCATTTTAATGGTACCAGTCCCTTTTTGCACTTTTGGTCTGAGCTTTTGGGCACCATCACCTAAAATAAAAAAGATGTGAGGCATCTGTGTCCACTAGTGCATTCATCTTTTGACCCGCAACCATCAGATCTATAAACATCAAGCCCTTTGGCTTACGGTTCCCCTTACTCCAGATAGCATTGAGCACTAATGACCTAAGCTTTGCTGCCCCTGACTCTGGCTCCTCATTAGACTCCTTGTCTACAGCAGCTAGCTTGCCCTTTTATGGGTAATTGCGCACTATGTGGCTCCCTCCACATAGGTAGCATGCTAGTGGCTCTTGGTCTCCCTTTGCTTTCCACTTGCTTGCTGGTGGCTTCCTCTCGCCATCCTTGGTTGAACGATCTTAGTCCCCATCCTTGGACTCCCAGTCACAGTCCTTCCCTTTGGATTATTTCTTTCGGTCCCTATCATCCCTGCCCTTACCCTTGGGCTTTGAAGACTCGAACTTGTTCAGAGGCTTGAACTCTATCAAAGACTTAGCAGTAGTCATGGCTTTAGCCAAGTCATGAACTCCCCTCCGTTGTAGCTCATGCTTCACCCATGGCTTCAGCCCATCCATGAAAGCAAATAAGGCATCTTTCTCACCTAGATTTGAGATCTATAGCATCAGTTCAGAAAATTTCTAGACATACTCCCTTTGTCCCCTTGTTGGCTTAGCCTACGTAACTTTGCCCGCACCTCATCATCAGCATACTCCGGGTAAAATTATTCTCTGAACTCTTTCTGAAACTTTGCCCAGGTTCCAATTTTGGCACTCCCATGCCTAACATCATCACACCTGCACCTCCACCACAACAAGGCCACATTAGTGAGATACATAGCAGCGGTGCTTACCTTTATTGTCTCATCCTGCATGCCCATAGCCTAGAAATACTGCTCTATACCCCGTAGGTAGTTGTCTACTTCCTTGGTCACCCTAGTCCCCTTAAACTCTTTAGGCTTGGGGACATCCATCCTAGACTTGGACACTCTAGCAAACATGCCATTCCCAATGGTAGTCTTGCAAGCAACGAGCTCACTAGCAAGCTCCTCCATCCGTTGGCGTATGGCCTCCATGCCATCGCAGAAGGTCAACACTTCAGCCTCCAAGGCCTCATTCCTTTGGGTGATCATGCCCATGCCTTTATTGAGAGCAGCTTGTAGCTCACCTTGGATCTCCTCCCCCATGAAGTCTAGTGATGCAATGTGAGTCTCCACTTCCTCAAGCTTCTCCCCCATGTCGCTCATGGTCACCTCTACCTTGGCCAGCCTACCGTTCATGGTAGACTATATATCTCTTGAACTGGCTTTCCTGCCTCTTCCACACCTCTACTCCTGGGCCTTTGGTTGTTGGGTAGCAACGTTGCTTTGGGATGCCATCTGCTCAATCACAATCTAGCCTGCACAACACAAACATGTAGAATCAAACTTGCTCTGATACCAACTGTCATGGGCTCTGACCTTAGACTCAGAATCTGTGTGGCCTTAGGCTTGCAATCTCCTCTTTTATGCCTAAGTTAGCCTAAAACACAAGTGTGTAGGCACTAGAACAATGGGAAGGGCTGATTGCACAAGTTAAAGAGAAATAAGATAATAAGGTAGAATGCTGGAAATATGCTATGTATTCACTAAAACAGAAGTGTTTGATGGTGTGCAAATAAGGGTGGAGCAGCCCTCTATTTATAGTTGAGGCTCTAACTACACTTAATGGCAATATCCCTAGAATAAAGGCTAAAATCAAGGGATTACAAAGATTACAATCAATCAAGATTCTAACTCTTGATTTCTAGGGTCAACCAAATCTGCCAAGAGGCTCCTGTTGATCCTGCAAGCTTCCAGAAGTTTCACTTGCATATCTAGGACCTTAGGCCCCTCTGGATGTGGTACGAGCAGCCTACATGCCAGGCCTTGGCCTCATAGGCTGGCCTGCAAGCTGGGCAGGCATTCTGGCCTTGTCTTCTAGGCCTTGCGTGCCAATACCCGCTTGCGTGCTTGGTGTGCAAGCCTCAACCTTTGGCTCACGTGCTGGTGAGCTTGATGTACTTGGCATGCCCTCCCAGGGTGTGACACTTGGCCGTTATATTTGCCCCTTATCCCTCAACAAAACCTCAACAACTCACACCCCCTTAAAGAGCATATGAGATTTTACAGGTTTGCTGCCAGTAACCATTCAAGTGTCTAAAATAAGGACACCTTTTTCAAATGGCCACAAAATCTTCTACACTTTGAGTATTTAGCTGAATTTTGTTTTGCATACCAACAAAAATACAAGTATCAGGTCTACCAATTTTGGGGCCAAAACTCTTTCTAAAAAAAGTTTAAAAAATCTCGAACCGTAAAAAATTTCAAAAATCATGAAAAATAGAAAATGAGTCATCTTGCCATGAAACTTCACATGAAGGCTTAGGGGACCATTGTATGAATTTACAAGCCATAAAAATGGCATTGCAGAGCAGAAATATGAAGATGTCCGTAAACCCACCTACCACCCTATTGGGCGCGCATGGTGCTCGACCCGAGCTCAAGACACCCGCATGTGGTGTGCGGGCGCTGGGGAGTGGTCATATAAATTCACAGGCTATAAAAATGGCATTGGCATGGTAGAAATATGAAGATGTGCCTAAACCCACCTACCACTCGATCGTTGCGCTCATTGGTGCTCGACCCGAGCTCAGGACACCCGCGCGTGCTACATGGGCATTGGGGAGTGTTGATATGAATTCATGGACCATAAAAATGGCTTTGGTACTGTAGAAAGATGAAGATATCCCTAAACCCATCTACTGCCCGATCGTGGTATGCAGGGTGCACGGTCCGAGCCTAGGTTCGGCCGCTTAGTGCGCGACCTAGCACGGGCCGATGTTGTTCAAGGGAACTGCCCGTACCAAGGTCCAGCATGCGTCGATAGAGATCGAAGCATGCACCAAGACCAAAGGCCAACATGTCTCGATGGTGCTCGAGGCATGTGCATGTGTCACGGTCAGCAAGCAAGTCAGGACTGGCCCCGGGGTTGTAGTGGGATAGGGTCCGATAGCTGGGGGCACCAGGCCTTGAGGCATACTTGAGGCATAGGTCATGGGGAACTAGACTGGGATAGTGGTGCGGGCAGTGATCAGGACTCCAGGGGCTTAGGCACGATGTTGGTTCGATAGAATTGAGCCAGGCCCAAGTGTGGGTGTTGGTGGGTGGTGCACGGACACGCAGTCAGACCGATGTGCAGGCACTGATGATCAAGGTGTGGGCATGCGGTTAGACCAAAGGTGTCCAAGGCAGCAGCCCGTACCAAGTGTCAATGTCGTGCCTTGGGCGTGCGCACTAAGAGTTGAGGCCCATGCCCCAGTGGCCAAGGCTCGAGCACCGTACGCAGAGACGGGGGTTTCAGCAATAGTCATTGCTATTACTGTCCAAACCACTCGCCCGAAAGTCCAGCCTTTCCACAGCATCGAGACTAGGCCCACAACATGCCTGTATCACATCCAGATGGTCCCAAGGAGTGGGGTCAAACCAAAACCGTATAGAAAGCCTGCAGGATTTGTAGCACACAGAAGAGGACCCGGTCGATCCTCAGCTTGCGTATTCTACCTCTCTGGCTGGCTTAGTGCTCGCCCGCTTGTTTCGTAGGTTGACTTAGGCATATCGAGTTCATTCCTAGTCTAAGCACTGACCAGACTGAGGGTTGTGGCACCAAGAACCGTAGCAGGATCGACAGCACGCAAAAGGGGACCCGACCGATCCTCAGCTTACGCATTCTGCCTCTCTAGCTGGCTTAATGCCCGCACGCTCATTTCGTAGGTTGACTTAGGCATACGGAGTTCATTCTCAGTCAGGACCAAGGGATGGAGGGCCCCGAGTCATGCCCAACCCGGAGAAGGGCGATGTAAAAAGAAGAAAGGTCGACGGGGGAAGGGGAGGAGGAAGGGGGAGGGACGAATCGAAGCAACAAAGGGCTAAATCTCAGTGGATCATGGCAGTAAGGCCACTCTACCACTTATAATACCCCATCATGTATTTAAGTCATCTATAAAGGATTCTACCCTCTGTTCGGTGGGAATTGAGCTCTAAGGAGGCCCGTACGGCTCATCCATCACGGGGGCTGCACCTACGACACGTGCCCTTAGGGGCCATGGGCCCCTACTGCGAGTCAACAATCGGGCGATGGGCACGCGCATCACTTCTAGCCCAGATTCTGACTTAGAGGCGTTTAATCATAATCCAACGCATGGTAGCTTCATGCCATTGGCTTTTCAACCAAATGCGATGACCAATTATGTGAATCAATGGTTCCTCTCGTACTAGGTTGAATTACTATCATGCCATCACCATCAGTAGGGTAAAACTAACCTGTCTCATGATAGTCTAAACCCAGCTCATGTTCCCTATTGGTGGGTGAACAATCCAACACTTGGTGAATTCTACTTCACAATGATAGGAAAAGCCGACATCGAAGGATCAAAAAGCAACATCACTATGAACGCTTGGCTGCCACAAACCGATTATCCCTATGGAAACTTTTCTGACACCTCTAGCTTCAAATCTCGAAGGTTTAAAGGATCGATAGGCCACACTTTCACGGTTCATATTCATACTGGAAATCAAAATCAAATGAGCTTTTACCCTTTTATTCTACACGAGATTTTTGTTCTCGTTGAGCTCATCTTAGGACACCTGCATTATCTTTTAACAGATGTGCCACCTCAGCCAAACTCTCCACCTGACAATGTCTTTCACCCGGATCGATCGGCCGAAACTGACCTTGGGTCTAAAAGAAAGGGTCGTGCCCCACCTTCGATTCACGGAATAAGTAAAATAACATTAAAAGTAGTGGTATTTCAATTTTGCCCGGGGGCTCCCACTTATCCTACACCTCTCAAGTCATTTCACAAAGTCGGACTAGAGTCAAGCTCAACAGGGTCTTCTTTCTCCGCTGATTCCACCAAGCCTGTTCCCTTGGCTGTGGTTTCGCTAGTAGTAGACAGGGACAGTGGAAATCTCGTTAATCCATTCATGCGCGACACTAATTAGATGATGAGGCATTTGGCTACCTTAAGAGAGTCATAGTTACTTTCGCCATTTACCCGCGCTTGGTTGAATTTCTTCACTTTGACATTCAGAGCACTGGGCAGAAATCACATTGTGTGAGCATCCGCAAGGACCATCACCAATGCTTTGTTTTAATTAAACAGTTGGATTCCCCTTGTCCATACCAATTCTTAATTGACTGTTAGTCGCCTTGGAAAGGCCCTGGTGGGAGCCTTTCCCAATCTGTCACCCGATCGAAACACGACGACCCATTCTCGTCACGGGAACAGCTCGAACAGTGCACCGACAGTCGACGGGTTCGAGACTGAGACCTCTATGCCCAACCCTCAGAGCCAATCCTTTTCTCAAGGTTGCGGATCTATTTTGCTGACTTCTCTTGCCTACATTGTTCCATCGACCAGAGGCTATTCACCTTGGAGACCTAATGCGATTATGAGTACGACCGGGCACGGACGGCACTCAGTCCTTCAGATTTTCAAGGGCCACCGGGGGCATATCGGACACCACGCGACCTCTGGTTGAGCCGTTTCCAGGGTGGGCGGGCCGTTAAATAGAAAAGATAACTCTTCTCGAGGCCCCCACCGATGTCTCCAGACTCCCTAACATTGCAGTCAGTCGTCGCATCCTGGTTTAGGAATTTTAACCCGATTTCCTTTCGAAGCTCTCACGGGTTGCTCTATCGAACGGGCTTTCCCCGTCTCTTAGGATCTACTAACCCATGTGCAAGTGCCGTTCACATGGAACCTTTCCCCTTTTCAGCCTTCAAAGTTTTCATTTGAATATTTACTACTACCACTAAGATCTACATCGATGATCGTTTCGTGTGGGCTCGTGCCCCGGGTTTTACAATGACTGTCATGCCCTCCTACTCATTCGAGGCTTGGCCCTTGCCCCGACGACTGGGTATAGGTGTCGCGTTTAAGCTCCATCCATTTTCGAGGCTAGTTGATTCGACAGGTGAGTTGTTACACACTCCTTAGCGGATTTTGACTTCCATGACCATCGTCTTGCTGTCTTAATCAACCAACACCATTTTATGGGTTCTGTGTTAGCGTGTACTTGGGCACCGTAACTCAACTTTCAGTTCATCTTGCATCACCAGTTCTGCTTACCAAAAATGGCCCACTTGGAGCTCTCGATTCCGTGGCATGGCTCAACAAAGCAGCCGCATCATCCTACCTATTTAAAGTTTGAGAATAGTTTGAGGGCATTGCACTCTCGATGCCTCTAATCATTGGCTTTACCCGATAGAACTCACTGGGGGCTCCAGCTATCCTAAGGGAAACTTCGAAGGGAACCAGCTACTAGACGGTTCGATTAGTCTCTAGCCCCTATACCCAAGTCCAAGGAATGATTTGCACATCAGTATCACTGCAGGCCTCCACTAGAGTTTCCTCTGGCTTTGCCCTGCTCAGGCATAGTTCACCATCTTTCAGGTCTCGACGAGCATGCTTGCACTCAAACCCTTCTCAGAAGATCAAGGTTGGTCGATAGTGCACCCGTGAGGGATCCTGCCAATCAGTTTCCTTGTGCTTTATGAGTTTCTTGGCCCATTGACTCACATGCATGTCATACTCTTTGGTTCATGTTTCAAGACGGGTTGGATGGAGAGCCCACAGGTCGATGCCAGGAGCACACGGTGTCGAGGCACATCGAGACAGCGCCTGCTGCATTCCATGATCATGATGAAGACGTCTCTGCGGGCACATTGAAAGCTCAGGCTTGGCCACCATCGTGACCCGCAGCGGTCCACACCTCGAGCCAATCGGTGGACCGACTCTTGTCATTCTACATCCGATCAGGGCGCATCATCAGTCACTATCCGTTTCCCTTCCAACAATTTCAAGTACTCTTTGACTCTTTTTTCAAAGTCCTTTTCATCTTTCCCTTGCGGTACTTGTTCGCTATCAGTTTCTCGCCCGTATTCAGCCTTGGATAGAATTTATCGCCCAATTCGGGCTGTATTCCCAAACAACTCGACTCGTTGACAGCATCTCATGCTACGATAGAGTCCAGGCACAATAGGGCTCTCACCCTCTCCGGTGCCCCTTTGCAGGGGACTTGGGCCTAGTTCACCGCTGAGGACACTTCTCCAGACTACAATTCAGACATCAGGGGCACCCGATTCTCAAGCTGGGCTCTTCTCGGTTCACTCACCGTTACTAGGGGAATCCTGGTAAGTTTCTTTTTCTCTGCTTATTGATATGCTTAAACTCAGCGGGTGATCCCGCTTGACTTGGGGTCGCGTTTCGAGCATAGATCGAGCGATGCAGGGGGTCTGATGGGGTTCGAGTGGACAACGAGCATGCGTCACTGGGGATGAGGAACGCCGGGAGCTCTACCACCGAC
>NW_019167937.1:13245553-13255553 GCF_002303985.1 Durio zibethinus | reverse complement strand
TTCTACATCTGAGAGCATGATCAAACACCGGTGCACCAATGCGGCCATGAAGGATTGGGTGGCGTGCTTGGGACACCGACCACAATTGACGTCTGAAATGTAGTCCCTCAAGACACGAGACGGATAAGGGATGTTGAGACATTCGGTTTCCATCGATTCAGGTATGCAGCACAGGATCCCGATCGCACTTCCAGGGTACGATGACCACATGGGGGGAGATTAAAGAGGATGATGGGTAAACAGTTTGATGCATCGAGCACGAAGCCTGCCAATACGCACAACCATAGCACCACTCATATGCTCATTGCGTACAAGTGGCAGCATCCATGTGCACCGGTCCACAACCCACTCGATCGATTACTCGATGAGCGAGCGAAGGAAAAAATGTGCAAGGCCATGCCACAACTACTTGGCATGGGAAAAACACAAGCAAGGGCCATGAGTCTACTGGGGCCATTCGACAGGCAACAACAGCACGATACCACCAATGATTGGCCTGGCCGAGACCGCACGTGCGAGCTCTGCTGACACCACCCCAAGGGGATGTTGCTTGATTCAGGGACTTGTTCCTGAGGTCTTGGGTAGCATCGACTACGTGCATAGCCTCGTTAAGGCCAAGACATTTTTGTAGGTGACGAGAAGGAACCACGAGATCGTCAAATTTTGAAAGACTTGGCCGGGCCAAGCCTGTAACTGCAGCTTCTGCTTGCACCACCCTAGGGAGCCATTACTCGATTCGGGGACTTGGTCTGGGGTCTAGGGCAGCATCCGCTGGGCGTATGGGCTCAAGCTCAACTCCCCATTTTCACATACATGCCAACTGGTCGAGGTCATGGGCGCTTGCCGATCACCAGAGCAACCAATCATCAGACAAAATGATCCAAAGGCATGCACGCCCTATATTTCACTCGAGGGACGTTGCCCTAGGTGTATGCAATTAGAGGCCCATCACGCACACCTACTCCCCCTGTGGGGGGGAGAGGGGTGTCGGACCACCACCCCCTAAAGAGTGTTAGAGATTTTACAGATATAGTACTAGTAGACCTTAAAGTCTCTGAAACAGGGACACTTTTTTCAAATAGGCATATCCTGCACTGAGGGTGAGCAGGTGCCGATGGTGGTCGTAGCATGTGCCCGCACTAAAGGCCAGTGCGTGACAATTGTGTTAAATGCGACTGCCTGAACCAAGGGCCATCTTTTGCCTATGCTGATTGAGGTAGGTGCTCACACCATTTTCAGCTTGTGTGCATGCTGATTGAGGCATGCATGCACCGATTGTGGTCGAGGCATCTACCCGTACCAAGGCCTAGCACGTGTCGATGGTGTTCGAGGCAACCACCCACACTAGGGGCCATCTTTTACCGATGCTGATCGAGGCATGGCATGTACCAACAGTGATCAAGGTAAGTACCCACACCAAGGGCCGGCTTGTGCCGATGGTAGTTAAGGCATGTGCCCATACCAAGGCCCAGCATGTGCCGATGGTGTTCGAGGCAACCACCATCATCGAGGGCCATCTTCTACCGATGGTGATCGAAGCAATCACCTACACCAAGGCCCAGTATGTACTGATGGTGTTTGATGCAACCACCCACACCAAGGGCCATTTTCTACCAATGGTGGTTGAGGTAAGTACCCGCACCAAGGGTCGACTTATACCGATGGTGCTCGAGGCAATCGTCCGCACCAAGGCCGAGCATCTGCCGATGGTGTTCAAGGCAATCGCACGTATCAGGGACCATCTTCTATCGATGCTGATTAAGGTATGGCACATGCCGATGGTGGTCCAAGCAAGTGCCCATACCAATGGCCAGCTTGTGATGATGGTGGTCGAGGCATGTGCCCTCACCAAGGCCCAACACGTGCCGATGGTGCTCGAGACAACCGTCCGCACCAAGGGCCATCTTCTGCCGATGCTCATCGAGGCATGCATGTGTCGATGGTGGTTGAGGCAAGTGCCTATTCCAAGGGCCAGCTTCTGTCGATGGCGGTCGAGACAAGTGCCCGTATCAAAGGGTAGCCTATGTCGATGATGGTCGATGCATGTGCCATCACCATGCGCCATCATGTGCCGTTGATGGTCGAGGCCTTGGCTGAAGTTTGATTTTGAGCCAAGATGCCCATGTTGGGCTCGAGCATGTGCTGGTGTTACATTTTTTTTACCTGGGGCACCATCATCGGAGCATCGTCGGAGAACCTGACCGACGGCATTAGGGGTTTCGATGATTGGGGGTCCAGGGGGTGTGTGCACATGATGTGCAATGGGTGCTTGTACTTGGCCTTATATTGGCCTCCTGTCCCTCAATAAACCTTGACAACTCACAGACCCTTAAAGAGCATATGAGATTTTACAGGTTTGCTGCCAGTAACGATTCAAGTGTCTAAAATGGGGACACTTTTTTCAAATGGCCACAAAATCTTCTACACTTTGAGTTTTTAGGTGAATGTCTTTTTACATGCCAACAAAAATACAAGGATCAGGTGTATCAAATTTGGGGCCAAAACTTCTTCCAAAAAAACTTTCAAAAATCTCAAACCATAAAAAATTTCAAAAATCATAAAAAATAGAAAATGAGTCATCTTGCCATGAAACTTCACATGAAGGCTTAGGGGACCATTGTATGAATTTACAAGCCATAAAAATGGCATTGGCATTACAAAAATTTGAGGATGTGCCTAAACCCACCTACCACCCTATCGTGGCACGCATGCTGCTCGGCCCAGGCTCAGGACACCAGCGTGTGGTGTGTGGGTGCTGGGGAGTGCTCATATGAATTCACAGGCCATAAAAATGGCATTGGCATGATAGAAATATAAAGATGTGCCTAAACCCACCTACCACCCAGTCGTGGCGCTCATTGGTGCTCGGCCCGGGCTCAGGACACCTGTGCGTGGTGTGCGGGCGTTGAGGAGTGCTCATATGAATTCGTGGACCATTCAATTGGTAGGAGCAATGGGCGGTGTGTACAAAAGGGTAGGGACGTAGTCAACGTGAGCTGATGACTCACACTTATCTCTCTTTTTTCGCATGCACGCCAACCGGTTGAGGCATGCACGCCCTGTATTTTGGTTAAAAGGCATGCACACCCTATATTTTGGTCGAGGGAGGTTGCCCTGGGTGTACGTAATGGAGGCCCATCATGCACACCTACTTCCCCTGTGAGGGAAGAGAGGGTACCGGACCATCACCCCCTAAAAAGTATTAGAGATTTTGTAGCAGTAGACCTTAAAGTGTCTGAAAATGGGGATACTTTTTCCAAATAGGCATATCCCACATCGAGGGTGAGTAGGTGCCAATGGTGGTCAAGGCATGTGCCCGTACCAAAGGCCAACGCGTGGCGATGGTGTCGATGCGACTGCCTGCACTAAGGGCCATCTTCTGCCTATGCTGATCGAGGTAGGTGCCTGCTATCATGAACCTAAGGAAGAGTCCTAAATCTCACATCGAACATAATAAGAGGGTCACTGGGGTATAAAAGGGTTCACACCACCTCTTCCTTGTGAGGTAGCTTTTATAGGACAAAACCATGAAGCCAAATAGTTAAAGCGAATAATACCTCATAAGGGTGTGAACCGTGGTAGGTAGGTTGATCTAGGACACCGGATGAATGGATGCATAGGTCCCGAAGTTGCGTAGGTTCAGAGCTTAAGTCTCAACCCGTGACAAGTGGTATCAAAGCCAGCCCTAAACCGTTCGATCCACGCCAAGTACCTCGAGGTAGGTAGGCAGGGCGGCCAGCCTCAGTGATGAGGGCGTCATGAGGTTGGGTGGGGGAAAATGTCATGCCCTAGGTGGGTGCATCAGGCACATTAGGTGCACCAGCATGCGAGCCAGAGGTTGAGGCCCGCACACTAGGCACTTTGGTGGGTATTTGCGCGCAAGGCCTAGGAGACGAGGCCAAAACGCCCGCCCAGCTTGCATGCCAGCCCGTGAGGCCAAGGCTTGGCCAGCAGGCTACCCGCACCACATCTAAAAGGGCCCAAGGTGGGAGATACACAAGTGAAGCTTCTAGAAGCTTGCAAGATCAGCAAGAGCCTCCTGACAGATTTGGTTGACCCTAAAAATTAGGAGTTAGAATCCTGATTGATTGTAATCTTTGTAATTCCTTGATTTTAGCCTTTATTCTAAGGATATGGCCATTAAGTGTAGCTGGAGCCTCAACTATAAATAAAGGGCTGCTCCACCCTCATTTGTACACCATCAAACACTTCTGTTTCAATGAATACAAAGCATATTTCCAGCATTCTACCTTGTTATCATATTTCTCTTTAACTTGCGTAATCAGCCCTTCCCATTGTTGTAGTGCCCGCACGCTTGTGTTTTAGGCTAACTTAGGCATAAAAAAGGAGATTCCAAGCCTAAGGCCGTATAGATTCTGAGTCTAAGGTCGAAGCCCATGATAGTTGGTATCAGAGCAAGTTTAGTTCTACGTGTTTGTGTTGTGCAGGTTAGATCGTGATTAAGGAGATGGCATCCCAAAGTGATGTTGCTAGCCAACAACCAGAGGCCCAAGAGCAGGGGCGTGGAAGAGGCAGGAAAGCCAGTTTAAGAGATATATGATCTACCATGGATGGTAGGCTAGCCAAGGTGGAGGTGACCATGGGTGACATGAGAGAGAAGCTTGAGGAAATAGAGACTCACATTGCATCGCTAGACTCTATGGGAAAGGAGATCTAAGGTGAGCTACAAGCTGCTCTCAATAAAGGCATGGACGTGATCACCCAAAGGAATGAGGCCTTGGAGGTTGAAGTGCTAACCTTGTGCAATGGCATGGAGGCCATGCGCCAGCGGATGGAGGAGCTTGCCAGCGAGCTTGTTGCTTGCAAGACTGCCATTGGGAATGGCATGTTTGCTGGAGTGTCTAAGTCCAAGATGGATGTCCCTAAGCCTAAAGAGTTTAAGGGAACAAGGGTGGCCAAGGAAGTAGACAACTACCTATGGGGTATGGAGCAATATTTCCAGGCCATGGGCATGCAAGATGAGACAATAAAGGTAAGCACTGCTGCTATGTATCTCACTGATGTAGCCTTGTTGTGGTGGAGGCATAGGTGTGATGATGTTAGGCGTGGGAGCGCCAAGATTGGAACCTGGGCAGACTTTCAAAAAGAGTTCAAAGAGCAATTTTACATAGAGTATGCTGATGATGAGACACAGGCAAAGTTACACAGGCTGAGCCAGCAAGGGGACATAAGAAAGTATGTCTAAAAATTCTATGAACTGATGCTACAGATCTCAGATCTAAGTGAGAAGGATGCCTTATTTGCTTTCATGGATGGGCTGAAGTCGTGGGTGAAGCATGAGCTACAATGGAGGGGAGTTCATGACTTGGCTAAAGCCATGATTACTGCTGAGTCCTTGATAAAGTTTAAGCCTCTGAACAAGTTCGAGTCTTCCAACCCCAAGGGTAAGGGCAGGGACGATAGGGACCAAAAGAAGTAGTCCAAGAGGAAGGACCATGATCGAGAGTCCAAGGATGGGGACCAAGACCGTTCAACCAAAGATGGCGAGAGGAAGCCACTAGCAAGCAAGTGGAAAGCAAAGGGGGACTGAGAGCCACTAGCATGCTACCTATGTGGAGGGAGCCACATAGCATGCAATTGCCCACAAAAGGGCAAGCTAGCTACTGTAGACAAGGAGTCTGATGAGGAGCCAGAGTTAGGGGCCACAAAGCTTGGGTCGTTGGTGCTCAATGCTATCCAGAGTAAGGGGAGTCGTAAGCCAAATGGCTTGATGTTTACGAATTTGATGGTTGCGGTCAGGAGGTGAGTGCACTGGTGGACTTAGGTGCCTGACATCTTTTTATTTCAGGTGATGGAGCCCAGAAGCTTAGACTAAAGGTGCAGAAAGGGACTGGTACCATTAAAATGGTGAACTCCAAGGAGGTTCCAGCCATTGGAGTAGCACGGGGAGTGGAGTTATAGCTTGGAGACTGGAAAGGCAAGGAGACCATAGAGGTAATACCCCTTGATGACTATGAGTTTGTGATTGGGTTGGATTTCCTTGTTCGGCTTAACACCCTCCTTATGCCTTTTGCCAATTATATTTGCATCTTGGATACATGGTGCCAATGCCTAGTACCATTGAGGAGAGGGTCTGGGGTTGGGTCGTGGGTGGTGTCAACCATCCAATTTGCTAAGGTAGTAAGCAAAGAAGAAGACACCTTCTTGGTAGCCCTGAAGTATGAAGAACCAAAGAAGAAGGAGACTGAGTCACCCTTAGAGGTGTTAAAGGTGTTAAAGACCTTTAGTGATGTGGTGCCCGCAAAGCTGCCTAGCCAGCTACCACATAAGAGAAGGTAGACCACAAGATCAAGCTGGTGTCCGAGGCCAAGTTACCAGCTAGACCCCCTTACCAAAAGTTGCCACCAGAGTTGGAGGGACATCCAGTCGCATTCGAGAGCAGGAAGCTGAACGAGACTGAGCATAAGTACACGGTCCAAAAGAAGGAGATAACCGTAGTGGTACACTGCTTGTGCACTTAACACCATTACCTGATGGGTCAAGGTTCATGGTCAGGACAGACAATGTGGCGACCAACTACTTCCAGATGCAAAAGAAGCTGTCCCCCAAGCAGGCGAGATGGTAAGATTTTTTTACAGAAATTGATTTCTAGATAGAGTACAAGCTGAGCAAGTGAACCTAATGGCAGATGCCCTGAGCAGGAAGGCTAACCTTGCTGCTATTAGCCAACCAGAGGGGTCACTAGTGTCGCGTATCAAGGAGGGACTTGCATATGATCCTATAGCCAAGACTCTTATAAAGTACGCCCAGTAAGGTAAGACTAGGCGGTTTTAGGTGCAGAATGGTTTGTTGTACACCATGGGCAATAGACTGTTTATGCTGTAACTTGGGAAGCTCCGCAAGAAGTTTTGCAAGAGTGCCATGATTCAAGATAGGCTAGACACCTAGGAGTGAGCCGTACCTAGGCACTGATCAAGGATTGGTACTACTGGCTGCACATGAAGGACAATGTGGAGGCCTATGTGAAGACTTATCTTGTGTGCCAACAAGGACAAGGTGGAGCTCAAGAAATCAGGCGATCTCTTAGAGCCATTGCCAATGCCAGAGCGACCATAGGAGAGTGTTTCTCTAGACTTTATAGTCGGTCTACCCGAAACAGAGGGGTTTGGAAGCATCATGGTAGTGGTGGACAGGTTTTCCAGCAACCAAGGAGTGCCCAGCCGAGGAGGTAGCTTGATTGTTCTTGAAGAACATGGTTAAGTATTGGAGAGTGCCGAGGACCATTGTTAGTGATCGAAACGGGTGTTTCACGGGTAGGTTCTGGACTAAGTTGTTCAAGCTGTTGGGGTCAGACTTGAACTTTTCCACCAGCATGCATCCACAGACCGATGGGCAGACTGAGCGTGTGAAAGGACTATTGGAGGTCTACCTCAGGCACTATATGAGTGCCACACAAAGAGACTGGCCAAAGCTACTAGATGTTGCACAGTTTTGCTACAACTTGCAAAGGAACGAGGCAATGAACCAGAGCCCATTTGAGGTTGTAATAGGGCAACAACCACTAACACCCAGTTCGATTGCCATAGGTTATATAGGGTCGAATCTAGCAGCATACAAGTTTGCCAAGGCATGGCAAGAGCAAACTGACTTGGCCAGAGTTTGTCTACACAAGGCGGCAAAGAGGTTGAAGAAGTGGGCAGACCAGAATAGGCGGGATGTATAATTCTAGGTTAGAGACTTGGTGTTGGTGAAGCTGCATCCCATTGTACGCTAGAGGGGGCTGCACAAAGGCCTAGTACGGAGGTATGAGGGACCCTTCCAAGTACTCAAGAGGGTAAGCAAGGTTGCCTACAAGCTGGATATGCCAACCAAGTCAAGGGTACACCTGGTGTTCCATGTAAGCGTGCTCTGTTCCATGAGGATGGTGGAGATCCAGGATGGGCAAAGTCAAAGTGTACACCATTGGGAGTAAGGGCCTCATATGAGAAGGAGGTCCATAGCATCATAGCTAACCAAGAGGTGAGACGAAAAAACTATCAACCAAGACAAGAGTACTCGGTGTACTGAAAGAGACTTCCAGACAGTGAGGTGAGCTGGGAACCAACAGAGGACTTATGGTAGTTTAGGGACCAGATCAGGTAGTACCATGTAGAAGATGCAACGAAGGTGTTGCGCAATTAGGTGGGGGAGAATGTCATGCCCTGAACGGGTGCGCCAGGCACATTAGGTGCACCAGCACATGAGCCAGAGGTTGAGGCCCACACACCAAGCGCGCTGGCGGGTATTTACGTACAAGGCCTAGGAGACGAGGCCAAAACACCCGCCCAACTTACAGGCCAGCCCGTGAGGCCAATGCCTAGCTAGCAGGCTGCTTGTACCACATCTAGAGGGGCCTAAGGTGGGAGATACGCAAGTAAGGCTTCTGAAAGCTTGCAGGATCAGCATGAGCCTCTTGACAGATTTGGTTGACCCTAGAAATTAGGAGTTAGAATCCTGATTGATTATAATCTTTGTAATCCCTTGATTTTAGCCTTTATTCTAGGGATATTGCCATTAAGTGTAGCTGAAGCCTCAACTATAAATAGAGGGTTACTCCACCCTCATTTGTACACCATCAAACACTTCTGTTCAATGAATACAGAGCATATTTCCAGCATTTTGCCTTATTATCCTGTTTCTTTTTAACTTGCGTAATCAGCCCTTCCCATTGTTCTAGTGCCCGCACGCTTGTGTTTTAGGTTGACTTAGGCATAAAGGAGGAGATTCCAAGCCTTAAGCCTCACGCATTCTGAGTCTAAGGTCAAAGCCCATGACACCCGTACTGGTTCCAACTTGTGCACATGCTGATTAAGGCATGCATACGCTGATGGTGGTCGACGCATCTGCCCGCACCAAGGCCCAGCAAGTGCCAATGGTGTTCGAGGCAACCGCCCACACCAGGGGCCATATTCTATCGATGCTGATTGAGGCATGGCACGTGTCGATGGTGATCAAGGCACGTGCTGATGGTGATCGAGGCAAGTGCCTGCACCAAGGGCTGACTTGTGCCAATGGTGGTCGAGGCATGTGCCCGCACCAAGGCCCAACATGTGCCGATAGTGTTCGATGCAACCACCCGCACTAGAGGCCATCTTCTATCGATGGTGGTCAAGGCAAGTGCCTGCACCAAAGGCTGACTTGTGTCGATGGTGCTCGAGGCAACCGCCCACACCAAGGCCCAGCATGTGTCGATAGTGTTCGAGGCAATCGCACGCACCAGGGATCATCTTCTACTGATGCTGAACGAGGCATGGCACATGTCGATGGTGGTCCAGGCAAGTGCCCGTACCAATGGCCAGCTTGTGACGATGGTGGTCAAGCCATGTGCCCTTACCAAGGCCCAACACATGCCGATGGTGCTCAAGGCAACTGTCCGTACCAAGGGCCATCTTTTATCGATGCTCATCAAGGCATGCATGTGTTGATGGTGGTCGAGGCAAGTGCCTGTTCCAAGGGCCAGCTTGTGTCGATGGCGGTTGAGACAAGTGCCCGTACCAAATGGTAGCTTATGCCGATGATGGTCGATGCATGTGCCATCACCATGCACCATCATGTGCCGTCACCATGCACCATCATGTGCCGTTGATGGTTGAGGCCTTGGCCAAAGTTTGATTTTGAGCCATGGTGCACATGTTGGGCTCGGGGCACGTGCTGGTGCAGCATTTTTTTTGCCCGGGGCACCATCACCGAAGCATCGTTAGAGAACCTGACTGGCGGCATTGGGGGTTCCGACAATTGGGGGTCCGGGGGGTGTGCGCACATGATGTGTGATGGGTGCTTGTACTTGGCCCTTATTTGGCCCCCTATCCCTCAACAAACCTCGACAACTCACACCCCCTTAAAGAGCATATGAGATTTTACAAACCTACAACATGTGCCCTCGGGGGCCATGGGCCCCTACTACGGGTCAGCAATCAGGCGGCGGGCGTGCACGCCGCTTCTAGCTCGGATTTTGACTTAGAGGCATTCAGTCATAATCCAGTGCAAGGTAGCTTCGCAC
>NW_019167937.1:13240553-13243053 GCF_002303985.1 Durio zibethinus | reverse complement strand
CATTTCGCATTCGAGAGCATGATCGAATACCGATACACCAATATGGCCATGGAGGATTGGGTGGCATGCTTAGGATACCAGCCATGATCGACGTCTGACCCGTAGCCTTTCAGGACATGAGTCGGATAAGGGATGTTGAGACATCCGGTTTCCATCAATTTGGGTTTGAGCACAGGATCCCGATCACACCCTTAGGGTACGATTATCGCATGGGGAGAGATTGAAGAGGACGATGGGTCGACAGTTTGATGCATCGAGCACGGAGCCTACCAACACGCACAACCATAGCATCACTCATATGCCCATTGCGTACAAGTGGCAGCATCCATGCTCGCCGGTCCACAACCCGCCCAATCAATTACTCGACGAGCAAGCGAAAGAAATGACGTGCGAGGCCACGCCACAACCGCTTGGCACGGAAAAAACACAAGCAAAGGCCATGAGTCTATCCTTGCCATCCGACAGGCAAGAATGGCGCGATACTACCAATGCTTGGCCTGGTCGAGACCGCACACGCGAGCTCTGTTGTCACCACCCTAGGGGGACGTTGCTTAGGGACTTGTTCCTAGGGTCTTGGGCAGCATCGATTGCATGCACGGCCTCGTCAAGGCCAAGGCATTTTTATGGTCGATGAGAAGGGACTGCGACATCGTCAAATATCAAAAGACTTGGTCGAGCCAAGCTCGTAACCCCAGCTTTTGCTCACACCACCCCAGGGAGCCGTTGCCCGATTCAGGGATTTGGTCTGAGGTCTAGGGTAGCATCTGCCACATGCATGGGCTCGAGCTCGGCTCTCTTTTTTTACATGCACACCAATCGATCGAGGCCATGGGCACCTGTCGATCACCGAAGCAACCAATCATCGGACAAAATGGTCAGAAAGCATGTACACCTTATATTTCACTCGAGGGACGTTGCCTTGGGTGTACGCAATAGGAGGCCCATCACGCACACCTACTCCCCCGGGGGGAGGGAGAAGGGGTGTCGGACCACCACCCTCTAGAGAGCATTAAAGATTTTACAGATATGCTACCAGTAGACATTAAAGTGTCTGAAACGGGGACACATTTTCCAAATAGGCATATCTGCACCAAGGGTGAGCAAGTGTCGATAGTGGTCGAGACATGTGCCTGCACCAAGGGCCAGTGCGTGCTGATGGTGTTCGATGCGACTGCCCACACCAAGGGCCATCTTCTGCCTATGCTGATTGAGGCAAGTGCTTGCATCGATTCCATCTTGTGCGCATGCTGATTGAGGCATGCATGCATCGAAGGTGGTCGAGGCATCTGCCTGTAGCAAGGCCCAGCACGTACCAATGGTGTTCGAGGCAACCGCCCACACTAAGGCCCATCTTCTATCGATGCTGATCGAGGCATGGCACGTGTCGATGGTGATCGAGTCAAGTGCCCATACCAAGGGCCATATTGTGCCAATGGTGGTCGAGGCATGTGCTCGCACCAAGGCCCAGCATGTGCCGATGGTGTTCCACACAACCGCCCACACTAGGGGCTATCTTCTGCAAATGGTGGTCAAGGCAAATGCCCATACCAAGGGCCAGCTTGTGCCGATGATGCTTGAGGTAACCGCCCGCACCAAGGCCCAGCATGTACCGATGGTGTTTGAGGCAACCGCATGCACCAGAGACCATCTTCTACCAATGCTGATTGAGGGATGGCACATGCCGATGGTGGTCCAGGCAAGTGCCCATACCAATGGCCAGCATGTGATGATGGTGGTCGAGGCATGTGCCTGCACCAAGGCCTAACACTTGTCGATGGTGCTCGAGGCAACCGCCCGCACCAAGGGCTATCTTTTGCCGATGCTCATCGAGGCATGCATGTGTCGATGGTGGTCAATGCAAGTGCCTATTCCAAGGGCCAGCTTGTGCCAAGGGCAGTCGAGGCAAGTGCCCGTACCGAAGGGCTGTCTGTGCCGATGATGGTCGATGCATGTGCCATCACCATGCGCCATCATGTGCCTTTGATGGTCGAGGCCTTGGTCGAAGTTTGATTTTGAGCCATGGTGCACATATTAGGCTCGAGCATGTGCTGGTGTCGTATTTTTGTTGCTCGAGGCACCATCATCGGAGAACATGACCGGCGGCATTGGGGGTTCTGACAATTGAGGGTCTGGGGGGTGTGTGCACATGATGTGTGATGGGTGCTTGTACTTGGCCCTTATATTGACCCCCTATCCCTCAACAAACCTCGACAACTCACACCCCCTTAAAGAGCATATGAGATTTTACAGGTTTGCTGCCAGTAACCATTTAAGTGTCTGAAATGGGACACGTTTTTAAAATGGCCACAAAATCTTCTACACTACGAGTTTTTAGCTGAAGTTTTTTGAGCATGGCAGAAAAAATACAAGGATAAGACTAAATTTGGGGACAAAACTCCTAAAAAAATTTTAAAAAATCCCAAACCGTAAAAAATTTTAAAAATCGTGAAAAATAGAAAATAAGTCATCTTGCCATGAAACTTCACATGAAGGCTAAGGG
>NW_019167937.1:13190553-13235553 GCF_002303985.1 Durio zibethinus | reverse complement strand
CTTCCCGCCCCCTTCCCTCGGAGTCCGATAGGTGGGGGGTCGAGGGGGGCGACGGTGCATGACACCCAGGCAGACGTGCCCTCGGCCTAATGGCTTGGGGCGTAACTTATGTTGAAAGGCTCGATGGTTCATAGGATTCTACAATTCACACAAAGTATCGCATTTCGTTACATTCTTCATTGATGCGAGAGTCGAGATATCTGTTGTCGAGAGTCGTTTCATTTTTTCATGACAAAAGGAGTCGCGACACTGCTTGCGCACGCACCACGAATAAGATGGTGACGGCATGCGCTTTTCATTTTCATTTTGGTTCCTTGGCATGATTCACGTCGGGGGTTCATTGTTCGATAGCGAGAGAGATGACGTCGATCATTTCATCCGCCCGATAAGGGGCACGAAGAGACCGTCATGCTTGTCTAGGGCCAAAAGGGGCTCGGGCCACGGGGGACCCTACCCCCTCAGTGTTTCATTAATGCATCCATGGGTCATTCGTCGAGCGGGGTTTCGACAATGATCCTTCCATAAGTTCACGTACGAAAACCTTGTTATGACTTCTCCTTCCTCTAAATGATAAGGTTCAGTGGACTTCTCGCGACGTCGTAGGCGACGAACCATCCACGTTGCCACGATCCGAACACTTCATCGGACCATTCAATCAGTAGGAGCGACGGACAGCATGTACAAAGTGCAGGGATGTAGTCAACGTGAGCTGATGACTCACGCTTTCTAGGAATTCCTCATTGAAGACCAACAATTACAATGATCTATCCCCATCACAATGAAATTTTAAAGATTACCCGAGCTTGTCGACCAAGGCCATAGACTCGTTGAATACATCATTGTAGCGCGCGTGCGGCCCAGAACATCTAAGGGCATCACAGACATGTTATTGCCTCAAACTTCCTTCGCCTAAGCGGCCATAGTCCCTCTAAGAAGCTAGCTATGAAGGATCACCTCCGCGTAGCTAGTTAGCAGGCTAAGGTCTCATTTGTTAACGGAATTGACTAGACAAATCACTCCACCAACTAAGAACAGCCATGCACCACCACCCATTGAATGAAGAAAGAGCTCTTAGTCTGTCAATCCTTACTATGTCTGGACTTAGTAAGTTTCCCTGTGTTGAGTCAAATTAAGCTGTAGGCTCCACTCCTGATGGTGCCCTTCTGTCAATTCCTTTAAGTTTCAGCCTTGCAACCATACTCCCCCCTGAACCCAAAGACTTTGATTTCTCATAAGGTGTCGATGGAGTCCTAAAAGTAACATCCATCGATCTTTGGTCGGCATTGTTTATGGTTGAGACTAGGATCGTATCTGATCATCTTCGAGCCCCCAACTTTTATTCTTGATTAATGAAAACATCCTTGGCAAATGCTTTCACAGTTGTTCGTCTTTCATAAATCCAAGAATTTCACCTCTGACTATGAAATACGAATGCCCCCAACTGTCCCTGTTAATCATTACTCCGATTCGAAGGCTAACACAATAGGACCAAAATCCTATGATGCTATCCTATGCTAATGTATAAAAACGTAGGCCTACTTTGAGCACTCTAATTTCTTCAAAGTAATAGCATCGGAGCAACGACCTGCGTAATTAAGTCTATGAGTGCATCATCAGCAGTAGGGATGAGTAGACCTGTGCTCACCGTGAGATGGCCCGGATGACCCAACCCTAGTTTCAACTATGAGCTTTTTAACTGCAACAATTTAAATATACGCTATTAGAGCTGGAATTACCGTGGCTGCTGGCACCAGACTTGCCCTCCAATGGATCCTCATTAAGGGATTTAGATTGTACTCATTCCAATTACCAGACTCATAGAGCCCGATATTGTTATTTATTGTCACTACCTCCCCCTGTCAGAATTGTGTAATTTGCGTGCCTGCTGCCTTCCTTAGATGTGGTAGCCATTTCTCAGGCTCCCTCTTAGAAATCGAACCCTAATTCTTCGTCACCTATCACCACCATAGTAGGCCACTATCCTACCATCGAAAGTTGATAGGGCAAAAATTTGAATGATGCATCACCGGTGCAAAGGCCATACAATCCATCAAGTTATCATGAATCGTCAGAGCAACGGGCATAGCCCGCATTGACATTTTATCTAATAAATGCATCCCTTCCAGAAGTTGGGGTCTGTTGCACGTATTAGCTATAGAATTACTATAGTTGTCCGAGTAGTTGATACCATCAAACAAACTATAACTAATTTAATGAGCCATTCATAGTTTCACAGTCTGAATTAGTTCATACTTACACACGCATGGCTTAATATTTGAGACAAGCATATGGCTACTGACAGGATCAACCAGCTAGCATTCCTTCAGGACGTTGGCACCGACCAAGTGACTGAGACAGCCCAACACGGAGTGCAAGCGTCATACGTGTTGAGCACGTGAAATGCATAGCATCAGATGAATGGGGTTCAAGAGCCTGTGCCCATTAAACGTTTCGCATCTGAGAACACGATCAAACATCGGTGCACCAATGCGACCACGAAGGATTGGGTGGCACGCTTGGGACACCAGCCAAGATTGACGTTCGACTCGTAGCCATTCAAGACACGAGATAGATAAGGGATGGCAAGACATCTGGTTTTCATCAATTCGGGTATGCAGCACAATATCCCAATCGTACGCTCGAGGTACGATGATCGCATCGAGGGAGATTGAAAAGGATGATGGGTCGACAGTTCAATGCATCGAGCATGAAACCTGTCAACATGCACAACCATAGCACCACTCATATGCCCATTACGTACAAGTGACAGCATCCACGCACGCCAGTCCATAACCCACTCGATCGATTACTCGACGAGCAACCGGAGGAAATGACGTGCGAGGCCACACCACAATCACTTGGCACGAGAAAAACACAAGCAAGGGCCATGAGTCTGCCCCTGCCATCCGATAGGCAAGAATGGCGTGATACCACCAATGCTTGCCTTGGGCATGATCGCACGTACGAGCTCTGCTGACACCACCTCAGGGGGATGTTGCTCGATTCAGGACTTGTTCCTAGGGTCTTGGGCAGCATCGATTGTGTGCATGGCCTCGTCAAGGGCAAGGCATTTTTATGGTTGATGAGAAGGGACCTCGAGACCGTCAAACATCAAAAGATTTGGCTGAGCCAAGGCCCGTAATCACAGCTTCTACTTGCACCACCCCAGGGAGCCATTGCTCAATTTAGGGACTTCGTCTGGGGTCTAGGTAGTATCCACCACGTGCACGGGCTCGAGCTTGGCTCTTCTTTTTCACATGCACGCCAACCGGTCGAGGCCATGGGCATCTGTAGGTCATCGGAGTAACCAATCGTTAGATAAAATGGTCGGAAGGAATTTACACCCTGTATTTCACTCAAGGGATGTTGCCCTAGGTGTACGCAATGGGAGGCCCATCATGCACACCTACTCCTCCCGTGGAGGGGGAGAGGGGTGCCGGACCACCACCCCCTAAAGAGCATTAGAGATTTTGCAGATATGCTACCAGTAGACCTTAAAGTGTCTGAAAAAGGACATTTTTTTCAAACAGGAATATCCTACACCGAGGATGAGCAGGTACCGATGGTGGTCAAGGTATGTGCCTGCACCAAGGGCCAGCACGGGCTGATGGTGTTCTATGCGACTGTCTGCACCAAGGGCCATCTTCTGCCTATGCTGATCGAGGCAAGTGCCCGCATTGATTCCAGCTTGTGCACATGCTGATTGAGGTATGCAAGCACCAATGGTGGTCGAGGCATCTGCTCGCACCAAGACCGAACGTACCGATGGTGTTTGAGGCAACCGCTCACACCAGGGCCCATCTTCTATCGATACTGATCAAGGTATGGCATGTGTCGACGGTGATAGAGGCAAGTACCTACACCAAGGGCCAACTTATGCTGATGGTGGTCGAGGCATGTGCTCGTAGCAAGGCCCAGCAAGTGCCGATGGTGTTCGACGTAACCCCCCGCATCGGAGGCCATCTTCTGCCGATGGTGGTCAAGGCAAGTGCCCACACCAAGGGCCAGCTTGTGCCGATGGTGCTCGAGGCAACCGTACACACCAGGGACCATCTTCTATCGATGTTGAACGAGGTCGAGGCAAGTGCCCATACCAAAGGGCTGCCTGTACCGATGATGGTCGATGCATGTGCCATCACCATGCGCCATCATGTGCCGTTGATGGTTGCGGCCTTGGTCGAAGTTTAATTTTAAGCCACAGTGCACATGCTGGGCTCGGGCATGTGCTGGTGTCACAGTTTTTTTGCTCGAGGCACCACTTCAGAGCATCATCGGAGAACCTGATTGACGGTATTAGGGGTTTCGATGATTGAAGGTTTGGGGGGTGTGCGCACATGATGTGCGATGGGTGCTTGTATTGGCCCATATATTGAACCCCTATCCCTCGACAAACCTCGACAACTCACACCCCCTTAAAGAGCATATGAGATTTTATAGGTTTGCTGCCAGTAACCATTCAAGTGTCTAAAATAGGGACACTTTTCTCAAATGGCCACAAAATCTTTTACACTTCAAGTTTTTAGCTGAATTTTTTTATGCATGGAAAAAAAATACAAGGATCAGATTACCAAATTTGGGGTCAAAACTCCTTCTAAAAAAATTTTAAAAAATCTTGAACCGTAAAAAATTTCAAAAATCGTAAAAAATAGAAAGTGAGTCATCTTGCCATGAAACTTCACATGAAGGCTTAGGGGACCATTGTATGAATTTACAAGCCATAAAAATGGCATTGGCATGGAAAAATATGAAGATGTGCCTAAACCCACCTACCACCCGATCGTGGCGTGCATGTGTTCAGCCCAGGCTCAGGACACCTATGCGTGGTGTGCGAGGAAGAGTGCTCATATGAATTCACAGGCCATAAAAATGGCATTGGCATTGCAGAAATATGAAGATGTTCCTAAACCTACCTACCACCCGATCATGGCGATCATTTGTGCTCGACTCGGGTTAAGGACACCCACGCGTGGTGCGAGGGCGTTGGGGAGCGCTCATATGAATTCATGGACCACAAATATGACTTTGGCACTGTAAAAACATGAAGATATCCTTGAACCCACCTACTACCCAATTGTGGTGTGTAGGGTGCACGGCTCAGGCCCAGGTGCGACCACTAGGAGTGTAACCCAGCACGGGCCGATGTTGTTCGAGGGAACTGCCTGCACCAAGCTCTAGCATGCATCGATGGTGGTCGAAGCATGTGCCGAGACCAAAGGCCAACATGTCTCGATGGTGGTCAAGGCATGTGCATGTGTCACGGTCAGTAAGCAAGCTAGGACTGGCCCTGGGGTTGTAGTGAGATAGGGTTTTGATAGTTAGAGGGACCAGGCCTTGAGGCCTACTCAAGGTGCAGGTCACTGGGAACTAGATCGAGATAGTGGTGCGGGTAGTGATCAGGACTCTAGGGGCTCAGACACGATGTTAGGTTTGGTATAATCGAGCCAGGCCCAGGTGCAGGTGTTGGTGAGCAGTTTGCGGGCACGCAATCAAATCGATGTGTGGGCATTGATGATTGAGGTGCGGGCATGCGACCAGACCAGGGGTGTCTGAGACAGTAGCCCATACCAAGTGCCAGTGTCGTGCCTTGGGCTACGCACCAAGAGTTGAAGCCCACGCCCTAGAGACCAAAGCTCGAGCACTGTACGTAGAGGTAGGGGTTTCAGCAATAGTCATTGCTATTGCTGTCCAGACTGCCCGCCCAAAAGTTCAACCTGTCTGCGGCACCAAGACTAAGCCTACAACATGCCCACACCACATCCAGGTGGTCCCAGGGAGTGGGGCAAAACCAGAACCTTATAGAAAGCCTACAGGATCTGCAACACATAGAGGGGGACCCGACTGATCCTTAGCTTGCATATTTTACCTCTCTGGCTGGCTTAGTGCCTGTACGCTTGTTTAGTAGGTTAACATAGGCATACGAAGTTTATTCCCAGTCTAAGATCCGATCGAACTGAGGGTTATGGCAGCAAGAATCGTAGTAAGATCGACAACACGCAGAGGGGGCCCCGATCGATCCTCAGCTTGGGCATTATGCCTCTCTGGCTGGCTTAGTGCCCGCACGCTCATTTCGTAGGTTGACTTAGGTATACGGAGTTCATTCTCGATCAGGATCAAGGGACGGAAGGCCCTGGGTCATGCCTAACCTCGGAGGGGGGAGACGTAAAAAGAAGGAAGGTCGGCAGAAGATGTGGAAGGGGAGGGGGAGGGACGATTTGAAGCGACAAAGGGTTGAATCTTAGTGGATCATGGAAACAAGGTCCCTCTACCACTTACAATACCCCATCACATATTTAAGTCATTTGCAAAGGATTCTACCTGTCGCTTAGTGGGAATTGAGTTCCAAAGAGGCTCGTGTGGCTCATCCGCCACGAGGGCTGCACCTACGACACGTGCCCTAACTTAGAGGTGTTCAGTCATAATCTAACGCATGGTTGCTTCGCGCCACTGGCTTTTCAATTGAACGTGATGACCAATTGTGTGAATCAATGGTTCCTTTCGTACAAGGTTGAATTACTATCATGACACCATCATCAGTAGGGTAAAACTAACCTGTCTCACGATGGTCTAAATGTAGCTCACGTTTCCTATTGGTGGGTGAACAATCCAACACTTGGTGAATTCTGCTTCACAATGATAGGAAGAGTCGACATCAAAGGATTAAAAAGCAACGTTGCTATGAATGCTTGGCTGCCACAAGCCAGTTATCCCTGTGGTAACTTTTCTGACCCCTCTAGCTTCAAATCTTGAAGGTCTAAAGGATCGATAGGCCACGCTTTCACGATTCGTATTCGTACTGGAAATCAGAATCAAATAAGCTTTTACCATTTTGTTCCACATGAGATTTTTGTTCTCGTTGAGCTCATCTTAGGACACCTACATTATCTTTTAATAGATGTGCCACCCTAGGCAAACTCCCCACCTGACAATATCTTCCGCCTGAATCGATCGACCAAGGCCGACCTTGGGTCCAAAAGAAGGGGTCGTGCCCTGCCTCCAATTCACGGAATAAGTAAAATAACGTTAAAAGTAGTGGTATTTCAATTTCACCTAGGGGCTCCTACTTATCCTATACCTCTCAAGTCATTTCACAAAGTCAGACTAAAGTCATGCTCAATAAGGTCTTCTTTCCCTATTTATTCCACCAATCCCATTCCCTTGGCTGTGGTTTCACTGGATAGTAGACAGGGACAGTGGGAATCTCGTTAATCCATTCATGCGTATCACTAATTAGATGACGAGGCATTTGGCTACCTTAAGAGAGTCATAATTACTCCCACCGTTTACTCGTGCTTGGTTGAATTTCTTCACTTTGACATTCAGAGCACTGGGCAAAAATCACATTGCGTGGGCATCCACAAGGACCATCGCAATGCTTTGTTTTAATTAAACAGTCATATTCCCCTTGTCCGTACCAGTTCTAAGTCGACTATTCATCACCCGAGGAAGGCCCTCGAGGGAGCCGTTCCTAGTCCGTCCCTCGGTCGACACGTGGTGACCCGCTCTCCTCGTGAGAGCAGCTTAAGCATTGCACCGACAGCTGATGGGTTCGAGACTGGGACCCCTATGCCCAACCCTCAGAGCCAATCTTTTTCCTAAGGTTACGAATCCACTTTGCTGACTTCCCTTAACTACATTGTTCCATCAATCAGAGGTTGTTCACCTTGGAGACTTGATACGGTTATGAGTACGTTCGGGCGCGGATGGCACTCAGTTTTTCAAATTTTCAAGGGCCGTCGGGGGTGTACCGGACACAACGCGACGTGCGATGCTCTTCCGACCACTGGACCCTACCTCCGGTTGAGCCATTTCTAGGGTGGATGGGCTGTTAAACAGAAAAGATAACTCTTCTCGACGCCTCCGTCGATGTCTTTGGACTCCTTAACATTGCCCTCAGCTGTCGCATCTCGGTTCATGAATTTTAACCCGATTCCCTTTCGAAACTCACGTGGGATGCACTATCGGATGGGCTTCCCCCGTTTCTTAGGATTGACTAACCCATGTGCAAGTGTCGTTCACATGGAACCTTTCCCCTCTTCGACTTTCAAAGTTCTCATTTGAATATTTGCTACTACCACCAAGATCTGCACTAACGGTTACTCTGCATGAGCTCGTGCCCTAGGTTTTGGGACGATCGTCGTGCCCTCGTACTCATCGGGGCCTAGACCTTGATCCGTCGATCGAGTATAGGTCACGCGCTTAAGCACCATCCATTTTCGGGGCTAGTTGATTCGGCAGGTGAGTTGTTACACACTCCTTAGCGGATTTCGACTTCCATGACCACCATCCTGCTATCTTAATCGACCAACACCCTTTATGGGTTCTGGGTTAGTGCGTAGTTGGGCACCGTAACCTAGCTTTCGGTTCATCCTGCATCACCAGTTTTGCTTACCAAAAATGGCCAACTTGGAGTCCTTGATTCTAAGGCACTGTTCAATGAAGCAGTCGCACCATCCTACCTATTTGAAGTTTGAGAATAGGTCAAGGGCGTTACACGCCCGATGCCTCTAATCATTAGCTTTACCCGATAGAACTCGCCTAGGGCCCCAATTATCATGAGGGAAACTTCGAAGGGAACCAGCTGCTAGACGGTTCGATTAGTCTTTCACCCTTATATCCAAGTTAGATGAACGATTTGCACATCAGTATCGCTGCGGGCCTCTACCAGAGTTTCCTTTGGCTTCGCCCCACTCAGGTATAGTTCACCATCTTTCGGGTCCCGATAGGCATGCTCGCACTCGAACCCTTCTCAGAAGATCAAGGTCTATCAGCGGTACACCTAGGAGAGATCCCGCCAATCAGCTTTCTTGTGCCTTATGGGTTTCCCAACCCATTGACTCACACATGCATGTCAGACTCCTTGGTCCGTGTTTCAAGACAGGCCGGATGGAAAGCCAGCAGGTCGACGTCGAAAGCACGCGGGTGCCAAGGCACACTGAGACGGTGCGTGCTGCATTCCATGATCACGACAATGACGTCTCCACGGGCACATCGAAAGCTCGAGCTTGGGCCATACCGTGACCTGCATCGATCCACTCCTCGAGTCGATCGACAGACCGGCTCTCGCCATTCCACATCCGACTGGAACGCATCATCGACCCCCATCCATTTCCCTCCTGACAATTTCGAGCATTCTTTGACTCTCTTTTCAAAGTCCTTTTCATATTTCCGTCACGATACTTGTTCATTATCGGTCTTTCGCCCATATTTAGCCTTGGATGAAATTTACTGCCCGATTCGTGCTGCATTCCCTAAACAACTTAACACACGGACAGCGCATCGTGGTACGATAGGGTCAGGACACAACAGGGCTCTCACCTTCTCTGGTGCCCTTTTCCAGGGGACTTCGACCCAGTCCACCATTGAAGACGCTTCTCCAAACTACAATTCGATCACCGGGGGTGCCCGATTCTTAAGCTGGGCTCTTCTTAGTTCACTCAGCATTACTAGGGGAATCCTGGTAAGTTTCTTTTCCTCTGCTTATTGATATGCTTAAACTCAGCGGGTGATCCTGCCTGACCTGGGGTCGTGAGACGAGCATCGATCGAGTGATGTGAGGGGTCCGACGGGGTCTGAGTGGACAATGAGTGCACGTCACCGGGGACGAGGCACGCCAATAGCTCTACCATCGATGGTAATGGCGCTGTCATTTCTGAAAACTCACTTTTGGGCCATCTTCTACCCACCCCCTTCCTTCAGAGCCCGATGGTGGGGGGTCGAGGGGGGGCGACGGTGCATGACACCCAGGCAGGCGTGCCCTCGACCTAATGGCTTGGGGCGTAACTTGCGTTCAAAGACTTGATGGTTCACGAGATTCTGCAATTCACACCAAGTATCATATTTCGTTACATTTTCATCGATACGAGAGTTGAGATATCCGTTTCTGAGAGTCATTTCATTTTTTCAAGACAAAAGGAGTCGTGACGCTGCTCGTACACACACTTTGAACGGGATGGTGACGATGCATGTGCTCCATTTTCGTTTCGATTCTGTAGCACGATTTGCTCCAGGGGTTCGTTGTTCGATAGTGAACAAGATGATGTCGATCATTTTGCCTGCCCGATAGGGGGCACAAAGCGACCGTCGCACCCGCTCTAGGTCGAAAGGGGCTCGGGGCATGAGGGGACCCTTGCCCCCTCGATGTTTCATTAACGTGTCAGCGGGTCATCCGTCAAGCGGGGTTTCGACAATGATCCTTCCACAGGTTCACCTACAGAAACCTTGTTATGACTTATCCTTCCTCTAAATGATAAGGTTTAGTGGACTTCTTGTGACGTCGAGGACGGTAAACCGTCCACCTCATCATGATTCGAACACTTCACCAGACCATTCAATCGGTAGGAGCGATAGGTGGTGTGTATAAAGGGTAGGGACGTAGTCAAGATGAGCTGATGACTCGTCCTTACTAGGAATTCTTCATTGAAGACCAATAATTGCAATGATCTATCCCCATCATGACTAAATTTCAAAAATTACCCAGGCCTGTCGGCCAAGGCTATAGACTCGTTGAATACATCAGTGTAGCGCGCGTGCGGCCCAGAACATTTAAGGGCATCACAAACCTGTTATTGCCTCAAACTTCCTTAGCCTAAGTGGCCATAGTCCCTCTAAGAAGCTAGCCGTGAAGGATCACCTCCGCATAGCTAGTTAGCTAGCTGAGGTCTTGTTTGTTAATGGAATTAACCAAACAAATCGCTCCACCAACTAAAACGGCCATGCACCACCACCCATAGAATCAAGAAAGAGCTTTCAGTCTATCGATCCTTACTATGTCTGGACCTAGTAAGTTTCCCCGTGTTGAGTCAAATTAAGCCGCAGGCTCCACTCCTGGTGGTTCCCTTTTGTCAATTCTTTTAAGTTTCAATGTTGTGACCATACTCCCCTCGAAACCTAAAGACTTTGATTTCTCATAAAGTGTCGACGGAGTCCTAAAAGTAACATCCACCGATCCCTAGTCGGCATCGTTTATGGATGAGACTAGGATGGTCTCTGATCGTCTTCGAACCCCCAACTTTCATTCTTGATTAATGAAAACATCCTTGGTAAATGCTTTTGTAGTTGTTCATCTTTCATAAATCCAAGAATTTACCTCTGACTATGAAAAACGAATACCTCTGACTGTCCCTGTTAATCATTACTACGATTCAAAGGCCAACACAATATGACCAAAATCCTATGATGTTATCCCATGCTAATGTATACAAGCATAGGCCTGCTTTGAGCACTCTAATTTTTTCAAAGTAACAGCACCGGAGGAACGACCCGGGTAATTAAGTCGAGGAGCACATCACTGGTATTAGCGATGAGTAGACCGATGCTCACTATGAGGCAGACCGATGCTCACTATGAGGCAGACCGGATGACCTAACCCTAGTTCCAACTACGAGCTTTTTAACTGCAACAACTTAAATATACGCTATTCGAGCTGGAATTACCGCGGCTACTAGCACCAGACTTGCCCTCCAATGGATCCTCGTTAAGGGATTTAGATTGTACTCATTCTAATTACCAGACTCATAGAGCCCGATATTGTTATTTATTGTCACTACATCCCTATGTCAGGATTGGGTAATTTGCATGCCTGCTGCCTTCCTTGGATGTGGTAGTTGTTTCTCAGGCTCCCTCTCTGGAATCGAACCCTAATTCTTCGTCACCTGTCACCACCATAGTAGGCCACTATCCTACCATCAAAAGTTGATAGGGTAAAATTTTGAATGATGCATCACCGGCACGAAGGTCATGCCATCCGTCGAGTTATCATGAATCATCAGGGAATGGGCAGAGCCGCGTTGACCTTTTATCTAATAAATGCATCCCTTCCAGAAGTCGAGGTTTGTTGCTTGTATTAGCTCTAGAATTGCTATGGTTATTCGAGTAGTAGATACCATCAAACAAACTATAACTGATTTAATGAGCCATTCACAGTTTCACAGTCTGAATTAGTTCATACTTACACATGCATGACTTAATCTTTGAGACAAGCATATGACTACTAGCAGGATCAACCAGGTAGCATTCCTTCAGGATGTTGGCATCGCATGGGCCTCGACACACTGATCGAGCGATGGAGAGAACCCAACGTGAAGTGCAAGCGTCGTGCGTGTTGAGCACATGAAATGCATAGCATCGGGTGAACGGGGGTCAAGAGCCCATTCCCACTAAACGTTCCGCATTCAAGAGCATGATCAAACACCAGTGCACCAATACAACCATAGAGGATTGGGTGGCATGCTTGGGACACCGACCATGATTGACGTTCGACTCATAGCCCTTCAGGACACGAGACGGATGAGGGATAGTGAGACATCTGGTTTCCATCGACTCAGGTATGTAGCACAGGATCCCGATCGCACCCACAGGGTATGATGATCGTATGGGGGAAGATTGAAGAGGATGACAGGTTGATAGTTTGATGCATCGAGCACGAAGCCTGCCAACACACACAACCATAGCACTACTCATATGCCCATTATGTACAAGTGGTAGCATCAATGCGCGTTAGTCCATAACCCACCTGATCGATTACTCGATGAGCGAGTGAAGGAAATGACATGCGAGGCCACGCCACAACCGTTTGGCATGGGAAAAACACAAGCAAGGGCCATGAGTCTGCCCTTACAATCTGACAGGCATCAACGACGCGATACCACCAATGCTTGGCCTGGTCGAGACTGCACGCGTGCGCTTTGCCGACACCACCCCAGGGGGAGTTACCCGATTCAGGGACTTGTTCCAAGGGTCTTGGGCAGCATCGACTGCGTGCACGACCTCGTCAAGGCTAAGGCATTTTTATGGTCGACGAGAAGGGACCACGAGACCGTCAAATATCGAAAGACTTGGCTGGGCCAAGATCGTAACCGTAGCTTCTGCTCACACCACCTCAGGGAGCCTTTGCCTGATTTAGGGACTTGGTCTGAGGTCTAGGGCAGAATCCACCGTGTGCACTGGCTCAAGCTCGACTCTCTTTTTTGGCATGCAAGCCAACCGATCGAGGCCATGGGCACTTGCCGATCACCGGAGCAACCAATCATTGGACAAAATGGATGGAAGGCATGTACACCCTGTATTTCACTCGAGTGACATTGCCCTGGGTGTACACAATAGGAGGCCCATCACGCATAACTATTCCCCCCGTGGGAGAAGAGAGGGGGTGCCGGAGCAGCACCCCTAAAGAGCATTAGAGATTTTACAGATATGCTACCAGTAGACTTTAAAGTGTCTAAAATAGGGACATTTTTTCTAAACAAGCATATCCCACACCGAGGGTGAGCAGGTGCTGATTGTGGTCGAGGCATGTACCTATACCAAGGGCCAGCGTGTGCCGATGGTGTTCGATGTGACTGCCTGTACCAAGGGCCATCTTCTACCTATATTGATCAAGAAAGGTGCCTACATTGATTACAGCTTATGCGTATGCTGATTGAGGCATGCATGCATCGATGGTGATCGAGGCATCTGCCCGCACCAAGGCCCAGCACATACCGATGGTGTTTAAGGCATGGCATGTGCGGATGATGATCGAGGCAAGTGCCCACACCAAGGGTCGACTTGTGTCAATAGTGGTCGAGGCATGTGCCCGCACCAAGGCCCAGCATGTGTGGAAGGTGTTCGAGCCAACCATTCGCACCAAAACCCAACATGTGCCGATGGTGTTCGACGTAACCGCCCACACCAAGGGCCATCTTCTACCGATGGTGGTCGAGGTAAGTGCCCGTACTAAGAGCTAGCTTGTGCTGATGATGCTCGAGGCAACCGTTCGCACCAAGGCCCAACATGTGCCGATAGTGTTTGAGGCAATCGCACACACTAAGGACCATTTTCTATCAATGTTGATTGAGGCATGGCACATGCCGATGGTGGTCCAGGCAAGTGCCCATACCAATGGCCAGCTTGTGATGATGATGGTTGAGGCATGTGCCCGCACCAAAGCCCAACACATGTCGATGGTGCTCGAGGCAACCGCCCTCACCAAGGGCCATCTTTTGCCGATGCTCATCGAGGCAACCACCCTCACCAAGGGCTAGCTTGTGTCGATGGTGATCGAGGCAAGTGCCTGTACCGAAGGGCTACTTGTGTCGATGATGGTCGATGCATGTGCCATCACCATGCGGCATCATGTGCCGTTGATGGTCGAGGCCTTGCTTGAATTTGATTTTGAGCCACGATGCACATGCTGGGCTAGGGCATGTGCTGGTGCCGTATTTTTTTTCTCGAGGCCCCATCACCAGAGCATCACAGGAGAACTTGACCGACAGTATTAGAGGTTTCGACGATTGAGGGTCGGGGGGTGTGCGCACATGATGTGCAATAAGTGCTTGTACTTGGCCCTTATATTGACCCCCTATCACTCAACAAACCTCGACAACCCACACCCTTGTAAAAAGCATATGAGATTTTACAGGTTTGCTGCCAGTAACCATTCAAGTGTTTAAAATGGGGACACATTTTTCAAATGGCCATAAAATCTTCTACACTTTGAGTTTTTAGCTGAATTTTTTTTTTGCATGGCAAAAAAAATACAAGGATCAGATCTACCAAATTTGGGGCAAAAATCCTACTAAAAAAATTTTAAAAAATTTCGAACCATAAAAAATTTCAAAAATCATGAAAAATAAAAAAAGAGTCATCTTGCCATGAAACTTCACATGCAGGCTTGGGGGACCATTTTATGAATTTAAAAGCCATAAAAATTTCATTGGCGTGGTAGAAATATGAAGATGTGCCTAAACCCACCTACCACCCGATAGTGGCGCGCATGTGCTTGGCCCGGGCTCAAGACACCCATGAGTGGTGTGCGGGCACTGAAAAGTGCTCATATGAATTCACAGGCCATAAAAATGGCATTGGCATGGTAGAAATATGAAAATGTTCCTGAACCCACCTGCCACCTGGTCGTGGTGATCATTTGTGCTTGGTCCGAGCTTAAGACACCCGTGTGTGGTGCGCGAGTGTTGGGGAGCGCTCATATGAATTCATGGATCAGAAAAATGGCTTTGGCACTATAGAAACATCAAGATATCCCTGAACCCACCTACTGCCCGATCGCGGTGTGCAGGGTGTACGGCCCGAGCCCAGGTATGGCCACTTGGTGCGTAACCCAGCACGGGCTGATGCTGTTCAAGGGAACTACCCGCACCAGGGTCCAACATGCATCGATGGTGGTCGAAGATGTGCCAAGACCAAGGGCCAACATGGCTCAATGGTGGTCGAGGCATGTGCATGTGTCACGGTCAGCAAGCAAGCCGAGATTGGCCCTAGGGTTGTAATGGGATAAGGTCCGACAGCTGAGGGGGACCAGGCCTTGAGGCCTACTCGAGGTGTAGCTCATGGGGAACTGGATCAGGATAGTAGTGCGTACAGTAATCAAGACTCTAGGGGCTTAGACACGGTGTTGGTTTGATAGAATTTAGCCAGGCCCAGGTGCAGGTGTTAGTGAGCGGTGCACGAGCACACAGCCAGACCGACGTGCAGGCATTGATGATTGAGGTGCGGGCATGCGGTCAGACCAAGGGTGTCCAAGGCAGCAGCCCGTACCAAGTGCCAGTGTCACACCTTAGGCATGCACACCAGGAATTGAGGCCCTCGCCCCAGCGACCAAGGTTCGAGCACCGTACGCAGAGGCGGGTGTTCCAGCAATAGTCATTGCTATTGCTATCCAGAGCCCGCCCAGAAGTCTGGCCTATCCGCAGCACTAGGACCAGGCCCACAACATGCCTACACCGCATCCAGGTGGTCCCAGGGAGGGGCTAAACCAGAGCCGTATAGAAAGCCTACAAGATCTGTAGCATACAGAGGGGGACCCTATCGATCTTCAGCCTATTTATTCTACCTCTCTGGCCGGCTTAGTGCCCGCACGTTTGTTTCATAGGTTGACTTAGGCATACAGAGTTCATTCCCAGTCTAAGCTCCTACCGGACTGAGGCTTGTGGCAGTAGGAACCATAATAAGATCGGCAGCATGTAGAGGGGGACCCGACCGATCCTCAGCTTACGTATTCTGCCTCTCTGGCCAGCTTAGTACCCGCACACTTTTTTTGTAGGTTGACTTCAGCATACAGAGTTCATTCTCGATTGGGATCGAGGGATGGAGGGCCCTGGGTCATGCCCAACCCCAAAGGGGGTCGGTGCAAAAAGAAGAAAGATCTGCAGGGGAAGGGGAGAGGGAGGGGGGAAGGATGAATTAAAGTGACAAAGGCCTGAATCTTAGTGGATCATGGAAGAAAGGCCACTCTGCCACTTACAATACCCCATCATGTATTTAAGTCATCTGCAAAGGATTTTACCTATCGTTCGGTGGGAATTAAGCTCCAAGGAGGCCCATGTGGCTCATCTGCCATGGGGGCTACACCTATGACACGTGCCCTTGGGGGCTATGGGCCCCTACTATGGGTCAGCAATCAGGCGGTAGGCACGCACGTTGCTTCTAGCCCAAATTTTGAATTAAAGGCATTCAGTCATAATCCAACACACGATAGCTTTGCGCCACTAACTTTTCAATCGAGCGTGATGACCAATTGTGTGAATCAACGGTTCTTCTCGTACTAGGTTGAATTACTATCGTGATGTCACCATCAGTAGGGTAAAACTAACCTGTCTCACGACGGTCTAAACCCAGCTCATGTTCCCTATTGGTGGGTGAACAATCCAATACTTGGTGAATTCTACTTCACAATGATAGGAAGAGTCGACATCGAAGTAGCAAAAAGCAACATCGCTATGAACGCTTGGCTGCCACAAGCCAGTTATCCTTGCGCTAACTTTTTTGACACTTCTAGCTTCAAATCTTGAAGGTCTAAAGGATCGATAGGCCACGTTTTCATGATTCATATTCGTACTAGAAATCAAAAACAAATGAGCTTTTACCTTTTTATTCCACATGAGATTTCTGTTCTCGTTGAAATCATCTTAGGACACCTGCATTATCTTTTAACAGATGTGCTGCTCCAGCCAAACTCCCCACCTGGTAATGTCTTTTGCCCGAAATGATTAATCGAGGTCGGCCTTGGGTCTAAAAGAAGGGGTTATGCCCTACCTCTGATTCATGGAATAAGTAAAATAACGTTAAAAGTAGTGGTATTTCAATTTTGCCCGAGGTCTCCCACTTATCCTACACCTCTCAAGTCATTCCACAAAGTCGAACTAGAGTCAAGCTCAACAGGGTCTTCTTTCCCCGCTGATTTTGCCAAGCCCGTTCCTTTGGCTGTGGTTTCACTGGATAGTAGACGGGATAGTGAGAATCTTGTTAATCTATTCATGCACGTCACTAATTAGATGATGAGGCATTTGGCTACCTTAAGAGAGTCATAGTTACTCCCATCGTTTACCCGTACCTAGTTGAATTTCTTCACTTTGACATTCAGAGCACTGGGTAGAAATCACATTGTGTGAGCATCCGTAGGGATGATCACAATGCTTTATTTTAATTAAACAGTCAGATTCCCCTTGTTCGTACCAGTTTTGAGTTGACTGTTCGTCACCCAGGGAAGGCCCCTGAGGGAGCCGTTCCCAGTCCATCCCTCGACTGGCACGAGACGACCCACTCTCACCGTGGGAGTAGCTTGAGCAGTGCACCTGCAGCTGACAGGTTCAAAATTGGGACCCCCGTGCCCAGTCCTCAGAACCAATCCTTTTCTTGAGGTTATGGATCCATTTTATCGACTTCCCTTGCCTACATTGTTCCATCAACCAAAGGCTGTTCACCTTGGAGACCTGATGCGGTTATGAGAATGATCGGGTGTGGACGGCACTGGTCCTCGAGATTTTCAAGGGCCGCCAGGGGCGTGTCAGACACCACGCAACATGCGATGCTCTTTCAATCGCTGGACCTTACCTCAGGTTGAGCCATTTCCAGGGTGGGTGGGCTATTAAACAGAAAAGATAACTCTGCCTGAGGTCCCCGTCAACGTCTCCGAACTCCCTAACGTTGCTGTCAGCCACCGCATCTCGATTCAAGAATTTTAACCTGATTCCCTTTCGAAGCTCACACGGGATGCACTTTCGAATGGGCTTCCCCCGTATCTTAGGATCGACTAACCCATGTGCAAGTGCCGTTCACATGGAACATTTCCCCTCTTCGGCCTTCAAAGTTCTCATTTGAATATTTGCTACTACCACCAAGATTTGCACCGACAGTCATTCCGCCCAGGCTCACACCCCAAATTTTACGACGATCGTCATGCCCTCTTACTCATCGAGGCCTGGCCCTTGCCCCGACGATCGGGTATAGGTCGCGCACTTAAGCGCCATCCATTTTTGGGGCTAGCTGATTCGGCAGGTGAGTTGTTACACACTCCTTAACGGATTTTGACTTCCATGACCACCATCTTGCTATCATAATCGACCAACACCCTTTATGGGTTTTGGGTTAGTGCACAGTTGGGCACTGTAACCCAACTTTTGGTTCATCCTGCATCACCAGTTCTAATTACCAAAAATGGCCCACTTGAAGTTTTTGATTCCGTGGCGTGGCTCAACGAAGCAGCTGCGTTGTCCTACCTATTTAAAGTTTGAGAATAGGTTGAGGCCGTTGCACCCCCAATGCCTCTAATCATTGGCTTTACCTGATAAAACTTGTCGAGGGCTTCAGCTATCCTAAGGGAAACTTTGGAGGGAACCAGCTACTAGATGGTTGGATTAGTCTTTCGCCCCTATACCCAAGTCAAATGAACGATTTGAACGTCAGTATCGCTATGGGCCTCTACCATAGTTTCCTCTAGTTTCACCCTGTTCAGGCATAGTTCACCATCTTTTGGGTCCCGACGGGTATACTCGCACTCAAACCCTTCTCAGAAGATCAAGGTTGATCAGCGGTGCACCCATGAGGGATCCCACCAATTAACTTCCTGGCACCTTACGGGTTTCCTGGCTTGTTGACTCGCACGCATGTTAGACTCTTTAGTCTGGGTTTCAAGATGCGCCAGATGGGGAGCCCGTAGGTTGACACAAGGAGCACACGAGTGCCAAGGCATGTCGAGATGGCACGTGTTGCATTCCACGATGGTGATGATGACGTCTCCGCAGGCACATCGAAAGCCCGGGTGTGGGCCTCCAACGTGACCCTCGTCGGTCCATACCCCGAGTCGATCGACGGATCGGCTCTCGCCGTTCCACATCCCACCAGGGCGCATAACCAGCCCCCATCCGCTTCCCTCCTAACAATTTAAAGTACTCTTTGACTCTCTTTTCAAAGCCCTTTTCATCTTTCCCTCACGGTACTTGTTCGCTATCGGTCTCTCGCCTGTATTCACCCTTGGATGAAATTTACCGCCCGATTGGGGCTACATTCCTGAACAACTCGACTCACGAATAGTGCCTCATGGTGCCACAGGGTCTGGGCACAATGGGACTCTCACTCTATTCGGTGCCCTTTTTCAGGGGACTTGGGCCTGATCTACCATTGAGGACACTTCTCTAGACTACAATTCGATCACCGGAGGCACCCGATTCTCAAGCTGGGCTCTTCTTGGTTTGTTTGTCATTACTAGGGGAATCCTGGTACGTTTCTTTTCCTCCACTTATTGATATGCTTAAACTCAGTGGGTGATCCCGTCTGACCTAGAGTCACGCCATGAGCATCGATCGAGAGATGTGGGGGGTCTGACAAGGTTCGAGTGGACAATGAGGGTGCGTTACCAGGGACAAGGCACACCGAGAGCTCTACCACCAACGGTCATGGTGCTGTCATTACCGGGGACTCACTTTTGGGCCAACCACAATCGACGAGATCATGAGAGGCCATCTTCCGTCCACCCCCTTCCCCCGGAGCCCGATGGGCGAGGAGTCGAGAGGGGGCGACGGTGCATGACACCCAGGTAGGCGTGCCCTCAGCCTAATGGCTTAGGTGAACTTGTGTTCAAAGACTTGATGGTTCATAGGATTATACAATTCACACCAAGTATCGCATTTCACTACATTCTTCATTGATGCGAGAGCTGAGATATCCATTGTTGAGAGTTGTTTCATTTTTTCATGACAAAAAGAAGCGCAACACCGCCCATGCACGCACCACGAATGAGATGGTGATGGTGCGCACGCTCCATTTTCGTTTCGATTCCTTGGCACGATTCATGCTGGGGATTCATTGTTCAACAGTGAGCGAGACAATGCCGATCGTTTCACTCGCCCGATAGGGGGCACGAAGCGACAGTTACGCCCGTCCAAGGTCGAAAGGGGCTCGATGCACGGGGGGACCCTCACCCCTCGGTGTTTCGTTAACGCGTTCGCGGGTCATCCGTCGAGTGGGGTTTTGACAATGATCCTTCTGCAGGTTCACCTACAAAAACCTTATTACGACTTTTCCTTCCTCTAAATGATAAGGTTGAATGGACTTCTCGATACATCCCTAGCGGTGAACCGTCCAAGTCATCACGATCTGAACTTTTTACCGGACCATTCAATCGGTAGGAGCGACAGACGGTGTGTATAAATAGCAGGGACATAGTCAACGTAAGCTGATGACTCACACTTACTAGGAATTCCTCGTTGAAGACCAACAATTACGATGATCTATCCCCATCATAATGAACTTTCAAAGATTACCCGGGCCTATCAGCCAAGGCTATAGACTTGTTGAATACATCAATGTAGCGCGTGTGCGGCCCAGAATCTCTAAGGGTATCACAGACCTGTTATTGCCTCAAACTTCCTTGGCCTAAGCGGCCATAGTCTCTCTAAGAAGCTAGCCACGAAGGATCACCTCTGCGTAGCTAGTTACCAGGTTGAGGTCTGGTTCATTAACGAAATTAACTAGACAAATTGCTCCACCAACCATGCACCACCACCCATAGAATCAAGAAAGAGCTCTCAGTCTGTCAATCCTTACTATGTTTGGAACTGGTAAGTTTCCCCGTGTTGAGTCAAATTAAGTCGTAGGCTCCACTCCTGGTGGTGCCCTTCCATCAATTCCTTTAAGTTTCAGCCTTGTGACCATACTCCCCTCGAAACCCAAAGACTTTGATTTCTCATAAAGTGCCAACGGAGTCCTAAAAGTAAGATCCGCCATCCCTGGTCAACATCGTTTATGGTTGAGACTAGGACGATATCTGATCATTTTTGAGCCCCCAACTTTCGTTCTTGATTAATGAAAACATCCTTGGCAAATGCTTTCGTAGTTGTTCGTCTTTCATAAATCTAAGAATTTCACCTCTAACTATGAAATACGAATGCCCCCAACTGTCCCTGTTAATCATTACTCCGATCCGAAGGCCAACACAATAGGACCAAAATCCTATGATGTTATCCCATGTTAATGTATACAAGCATAAGCCTGCTTTTAGCACTCTAATTTCTTCAAAGTAACAGTGCAAGAGAAACGACTCAGGTAATTAAGTCCAGGAGAGCATAACTGGCAGTAGGGATGAGTAGATCGATGCTCACCATGAGGCAGACTGGATGACCCAACCCTAGTTCCAACTACGAGCTTTTTAATTGCAACAATTTAAATATACGCTATTGGAGTTGGAATTACCATGGCTACTGGCACCAGACTTGCCCTCTAATGGATCCTCGTTAAGGAATTTAGGTTGTACTCATTCCAACTAATAGACTTATAGAGCCCAGTATTGTTATTTATTGTCACTACCTCCTTATGTCAGGATTGGGTAATTTATGCGCCTGCTGCCTTCCTTGGATGTGGTAGCCATTTCTAAGGCTCCTTCTTCGAAATTGAACCCTAATTCTTCGTCACCCGTCACCACCATAGTAGGCCACTATCCTACCATTGAAAGTTGATAGGGCAAAAATTTGAATGATGCGTCACCAGCACAAAGGTCGTGTGATCCGTCGAGTTATCTTGAATCATTAGAGCAACGGGCATAGCCCGTGTCAACCTTTTATCTAATAAATGCATCCCTTCTAGAAGTCAGGGTTGGGCACCGCGTGGGCCTCGACGTACTGACCGAGCGACAGAGAGAGCCTAATGCGGACTGCAAGTATCGTACGTGTCGAGCACGTGAAATGCATAGCATCGGACAAATGGGGGTCGAGAGCCCATGCCCGCTAAACATTTCGCATCCAAGAGAAAAATTGAACACCGATGCACCAATACGGCCACGGAGGATTAGGTGGCATGCTTGCGACACCGGCCACGATTGACGTCTGACCCGTAGCCCCTCAGGACACGAGACGGATGAGGGATGGCAAGACATCTAGTTTTCATCGATTCGGGTATGTAGCACAGGATCTCGATCGCACCCCCGAGATACAACGACCGCATGGGGGGAGATTAAAGAGGATGACGGGTCGACAGTTTGATGCATCGAGCACGAAGCCTGCCAACACGTACAACCATAGCACCACTAATATGCCCATTGTGTACAAGTGGCAGCATCTACGTGCGCTGGTCCACAACCCACCCGATTGATTACTCGATGAGCGAGCGGACGAAACGACGTGCGAGGCCGTGCCACAATCGCTTGGCACAAGAAAAACACAAGCAAGGGCCATGAGTCTACCCCTGCCATCCGACAGGCAACAACGGCGCGATACCACCAATGCTTGGCCTGGCCAAGACCGCATGCGCGAGCTCCGCTGACACCACTTCAGGGGGACGTTGCTTGATTCAAAGGACTTGTTCCTAGGGTCTTTGGCAGCATCGGCTGTGTGCACGGCCTCGTCAAGGCCAAGGCATTTTTGTGGTCGATGAGAAGGGACTGCGAGATTGTCAAATACCGAAAGACTTGGTCGAGCCATGCCCACAATCGCAGCTTCTGGTCACACCACCCCAGGAAGCCATTGCCTGATTCAGGGACTTGGTCTAGGGTCTAGGGAGCATCAAGCTCTACTTTTTTTTTTGCATGCGACGCCAACCGATTGAGGCCATGGGCGCCTGCCGATCACTGGAGCAACCAATCATCAGATAAAATGGTTGAAAGGCATGTATGCCCTGTATTTCACTCGAGGGACATTACCCTGGGTGTACGCAATGGGAAGCCCATCACGCATAACTACTCCCCCCGTGGGGGGGAGAGGAGGTGCCGGACCACCACTCTCTAAAGAGCATTAGAGATTTTGTAGATATGCTACCAATAGACCTTAAAGTGTCTAAAAAGGGGACATTTTTTCCAAACAGGCATATCCCACATCGAGGGTGAGCAGGTGCCAATGGTGGTCAAGGCATGTGCCCACACCAAGGGCCATCTTTTGCCTATGCTGATCAAGGTAGGTGCCTGCATTGATTCAAAGTTTTGCACATGCTAATTGAGGCATGCATGCACCAATGGTGGTCGAGGCTCAGATTGCATCACTAGACTCCATAGGGGAAGAGATCCAAGGTGAGCTGTAAGCTACTCTCAACAAAGGCATGGGCATGATCACCCGAATGAATGAGGCCTTGGAGGCTGAAATGCTGACCTTGCACGATGGCATGGAGGCCATGCGCCAACGGATGGAGGAGCTTGCCAGTGAGCTCGTTACTTATAAGACTAGCATTGGGAATGGCGTGTTTGTTGGAGTGTCCAAGTCCAGATTGGATGTCCCCAAGCCTAAGGAGTTCAAGGGACTAGGGCGGCCAAGAAGGTAAACAACGACCTATAGGGTATGGAGCAGTACTTCCAGGCCATGGACATGCAAGATGAGGCGATAAAGGTAAGCATCGCTGTGATGTATCTCACTGATGTAGCCTTATTGTAGTGGAGGCACAGGTGTGATGATGTCAGGTGTGAGAGTGCCAAGATTGAAACCAGGGCAGAGTTCCAAAAAGAGTTTAGAGAGCAATTTTACCCAGAGTATGCCGATGATGAGGTGCGAGCAAAGTTACGCAGGCTGAGCCAGTAAGGGGACATAAGGGAGTACATCCAGAAATTCTTTGAACTGATGCTATAGATCTCGGATCTAGGCGAGAAGGATGCCTTATTTGCTTTCATGGATGGGTTGAAGCCATGGGTGAAGCATGAGTTACAACGGAGGGGAGTTCATGACTTGGCTAAATCCATGACTACTGCTGAGGCCTTGATAGAGTTCAAGCCTCTGAACAAGTTCGAGTCTTCCAAGCCCAAGGGTAAGGGCAGGGACGATAGGGACCAAAAAAAATAGTCCAAGGGGAAAGACCATGATCGGGGGTCCAAGGATTGGGACCGAGATCGTTCAACCAAGGATGGTGAGAGGAAGCCACCAATAAGCAAGTGGAAAGCAAAGGGGGACCGAGAGCCACTAGCATGCTACCTATGTGGAGGGAGCCACATAGTGTGTAATTACCCACAAAAGGGCAAGCTGGCTGCTATAGACAAAGAGTTTGACAAGGAGCCAAAGTCAAGGGCAGTAAAGCTTGGGTCATTGGTGCTCAATGTTGTCTAGAGTAAGGGGAGCTGCAAGCCAAAGGGCTTGATGTTTATGGATCTGATGGTTGTAGGTCAGAAGGTGAGCGCACTGGTGGACACAGGTGCCTCACATCTTTTTATTTCAGGTGATGGAGCCTAGAAGCTCAGACTGAAGGTGCAGAAATGGACTGGTACCATTAAAATGGTGAACTCCAAGGAGGTTCCAGCCATTGGAGTAGCACGGGGAGTGGAGTTGTAGCTTGGAGACTGGAAAGGCAAGGAAACCATAGAGGTAATACCCCTTAACGACTATGAGATTGGGTTAGATTTCCTTGTTCGGATTAATGCCCTTTTTGTGCCTTTTACTGATTGTGTTTGCATCTTGGATGCACAGTGCCAATGCCTAGTACCATTGAGGAGAGGGTCTAGAGTTGGGTCACGGGTGGTGTCAGCCATCCAATTTGCCAAGGTGGTAAGCAGAGAAGAAGACACCTTATTGGCAGCCCTGAAGTCTGAGGAACCAAGGGAGAAGGAGATCGAGTCACCCTTAGAGGTGCTAAAGGTACTAAAAACCTTTAGTGATGTGATGCTCGTAAAGCTACCTAGCCAACTACCACTTAAGAGAGAGGTGGACCACAAGATCGAGCTGGTGTCTGAAGCCAAGCCACCAAGTAGAGCCTCTTATCGAATGTCCCCACTAGAGTTAGAGGAGTTAAGAAAGTAGCTCAAAGAGTTAGTTGATGCTGGCTTCGTTAAGCCATCGAAGGCACCATATGGTGCACCAGTTCTATTCCAGCGTAAGCATGATGGGTCATTATGGCTGTACATAGACTACCGAGCTTTGAACAAGCTGACCATAAAAAACAAGTACCCTATCCCACTCATTGCAGACTTGTTCGACCAACTTGGAAGTGCAAAGTGGTTCACCAAGCTGGATTTGAGGTCGGGTTACTACCAAGTCAAGATCACAGAGGGAAACAAACTAAAGATAGTATGTGTCACTCGGTATGGTTCGTATGAGTTCTTGGTCATGCCATTCGGACTCACGAATGCCCTAGCAACATTTTGCACCCTTATGAACAAAGTACTTCAGTCATTCCTTGATCGATTTGTTGTGATTTATTTGGATGACATTGTGATCTATAGCCAGACATTGGGAGAGCATGTAGACCACTTGAGATAGGTGTTCAAGGTGTTGTAGGTGCACAAGCTGTTTGTCAAGAGGGAGAAGTGCTCATTTGCCCAGTAGGAGATCTCGTTCTTAAGCCACATAGTGGGAGGTGGCAGGATACGCATGGATGAGGCAAGGTGCACGCCATCCTGGAGTGGCAACCGCCAGCCAAGGTCACTGAGTTGAGATCATTCCTTGAGCTGGTTAACTACTACAGGCACTTCATCAAAGGTCACTCAGCAATAGCCACGCCATTGACTGACTTGCTCAAGAAAGGGAGAGCATGGGAATGGAGCGCAGGGTGCCAGGAAGCCTTTGACAGGTTGAAGCAGGCTATGACCAAAGAGCCAGTCTTGGCCTTGCCAGACCATGCCAAGCCATATGAGGTGCATACGGATGCATCAGACTTTGCCATAGGGGGTGTTGATGCAGTAGGGACATTCAATCACGTTCGAGAGCAGAAAGCTGAATGAAACTAAGTGTAAGTACACGATCCAAAAGCAAGAGATGACAGCAGTGGTGCACTGCTTGCACACTTGGCACCATTACTTGTTGGGGTCAAGGTTCATGGTTAGGATGCAGAAGAAGTTGCCCCTCAAGCAGGTGAGATGGTAAGATTTTCTTACGAAATTTGATTTCCAGATGGAGTACAAGCTGGGGCGGATGAACCTAGTGGCAGATGCCCTAAGCAGGAAGGCTAACCTTGCTGCCATTAGCCAACCAGAGGGGTCATTGGTGCCGTGCATCAAAGAGGGACTTGCATATGATCCTACAGCCAAGGCTCTCATAGAGTACGCCCAGTAAGGTAAGACTAGGCGATTTTAGGTACAGAATGGTTTGTTGTACACCAAGGGTAGTAGACTGTTTGTACCGTAGCATGGTAAGCTCCGTAAGGAAGTTTTGTAAGAATGCCATGATTCAAGGTGGGCTGGACACCCAGAAGTGAGCCGTACCTTGGCACTGATCGAGGACCGGTACTACTGGCCGTACATGAAGGATGATGTGGAGGCCTATATGAAGACTTGTCTTGTGTGCCGACAAGACAAGGTGGAGCTCAAGAAACCAAGCAGCCTCTTGGAGCCATTGCTAGTGCCAAAACGACCATGGAAGAGTGTTTCTCTAGACTTTATAGTTGGTCTACCCAAAGCAGAGGGGTTTGAAAGCATCATGGTAGTGGTGGACAGGTTTTCCAAGTATGGAATCTTCATTCCAGCAACCAAGGAGTGCCCAGTCGAGGAGGCTACTCGATTGTTCCTGAAGAACATGGTTAAGTACTAAGAAGTGCCGAGAACCATTGTTAGTGATCGGGACGGGCATTTCACGGGCAAGTTCAAGACTGAGTTGTTCAAGCTGTTGGGGTCAGACTTGAACTTTTCCACCAGCATGCATCCATAGACCGATGGGCAAATAGAACATGTGAATGGACTATTGGAGTCTACCTCAGGCACTATGTGAGTGCCACATAAAAGGACTGGCCAAAGCTACTAGATGTTGCACAGTTTTCCTATAACTTGTAAAGGAGCGAGGCAACGAACCAGAGCCCATTTGAGGTTGTGACAGGGCAACAACCATTAACACCCAGTTCGATTGCTGCAGGTTATATAGGGTCGAATCCAGCAGCATACAAGTTTGCTAACGCATGGCAGGAGCAAACTGACTTGGCCAGAATTTATCTACATAAGACGAGAAAAAGGTCGAAGAAGTGGGTAGACCAGAATAGGTGGGACATGCAGTTCCAGGTTGGAAACTTGGTATTGGTGAAGCTGCATCCCATTGTGTGCCACAGGGGGCTGCACAAAGGCCTAGTCTAAAGGTATGAGGGACCTTTCCAAGTAGTCAAGAGGGTAGGCAAGGTTGCCTACAAGCTGGATATGCCACCCAAACTGAAGGTACACCCGATGTTCCATGTAAGCATGCTCAAGCCATTCCATGAGGATGAGGGAGATCCAGGACGAGTAGAGTCAAAGCGTACGCCATTGGGAGCAAGGGCCTCATATGAGAAGGAGGTCCACAGCATCATAGCTGATCGAAAGGTGAGACTAAAAAACTATCAACCATGACAAGAGTATTTGGTACGCTGGAAGGGACTTCCAGATAGTGAGGTGAGCTGGGAACCAGCAGAAGACTTATGGTAGTTTGGGGACCAGATCAGGGGTTGCACAATCAAGCGGGGGAGAATGTCACACCCTGGGTAGGTGCACCAAGCACATCAGGCGCACCAACACGGAGCCAGAGGTTGAGGCCCGCAGACCGAGCGCGCTGGTGGGTATTTGCATGCAAGGCTTGGGAGACAAGGGCAGAATGCCCACCCAGCTTGCAGGCCCCTCAACAAACCTCGACAACTCACACTGCCTTAAAGAGCATATGAGATTTTACAAGTTTGCTACCAGTAACCATTCAAGTGTCTGAAATGGGGACATTTTTTTTCAAATGGCCACAAAATCTTCTGTACTTCGAGTTTTTAGCTGAATTTTTTGTGCATTGCAAAAAAAATACAAGGATCCTTCTAAAAAAATTTTAAAAAATCCCGAACCACAAAAAATTTCAAAAATTGTGAAAAATAGAAAACGAGTCATCTTGCCATGAAACTTCACATGAAGGCTTAGGGGACCATTGTATGAATTTACAAGCCATAAAAATAGCATTGGCATGGCAGAAATATGAAGATGTGCCTAAACCCACCTACCACCCGATCGTGACACGTATGGTGCTCCACCGGGGCTATTGGAGAGTGTTCATATGAATTCATGGGCCACAAAAATGGCTTTGGCATTATAGAAACATGAAGATATCCCTTAACCCACCTACTACCCGATCATGGTGCGCAGGGTGCACGACCCGGGCCCAAGTGCAACTGCTTGGTGCACGACTCAGCACGGGCTGATGCTGTTCGAGGTAACTGCCCACACCAAGGTCCAGCATGCACCAATGGCAATCAAAGCATGTGTCGAGATTGAGGGCCAGCATGTCTCGATGGTGGTCGAGGCATGTGCATGTGTCATGGTCAGAAAGCAAGCAGGGACTAACCATGGGGTTGTAGTGGGATAGGGTCCGACAGTAGGGGCATCAGGCCTTCAGGCCTACTCAAGGTGCAGGTCGTGAGGAACTAGATCGAGACAGTGGTTCAGGTAGTGATCAAAACTCTAGGGGCTCAAACACGGTGTTAGGTTCGACAGAATTGAGCCAGGCGCAAGTGAGGGTGTTTGTGAGCAGTGCACGGGCACGTAGTCAGACCGATGTGCAGGCACTGATGATCGAGGTGCAGGCGTGCAGTCAAACTAGGGGTGTCTGAGGTAGCAGGCCACACCAAGTGCCAGTGTCACACCTTGGGCGTGCACACCAGGAGTTGAGGCCCGCGCCCTAGCAGCCAATGCTCGAGCATTGTATGCAGAGGTAAGGGTTCCAGCAATAGTCATTGCTATTGCTATCCAGACCGTCCGCCCGAAAGTCTGGCCTATCTGTAGCACTGGGACTAGGACCACATCATGCCCGCACTGCATCCAGATGGTCCCAGGGAGTGGGGCTGAACCAGAATCGTATAGGAAGCCTGTAGGATCTGCAGCACACAGAGGGGGACCCGATCGATCCTCAGCTTATGTATTCTGCCTCTTTAGCTGACTTAGTGTCTGCACGCTTGTTTCATACATTGACTTAGGCATACAGAGTTCATTCCCAGTCTAAGCTCTAATCGGACCGAGGGTTGTGGTAGCAAGAACCGTAGCAAGATCGGTAACACAGAGAGGGGGACCCAACCGATCCTCAGCTTGTGCATTCTGTCTCTCTGGCCGGCTTAGTGCCCACATGCTCATTTCATAGGTTGACTTAGGCATACGAAGTTCATTCCTGATCAGGATCGAGGGACAGAGGGCCTCGGGTCATGCCCAACCCCGAAGGGGGGTGGCGTAAAAAGAAGGAAGGTCGATAGGAGAAGGGGAAGGGGAAGGGGGAGGGACGAATTGAAGCGACAAAGGGCTGAATGTTAATGGATCATGGAAGCAAGGCCACTCTGGCACTTACAATACCCTATCACGTATTTAAGTCATCTACAAAGGATTCTACCCATCGCTCGATGGGAATTGAGCTCTAAGGGGGCTTGTATGGCTCGTCCGAGAGGTGAGATGAAAAAACTATCAACCAAGACAAGACTACTTGATATGCTGGAAGGGACTTCTAGACAATGAGGTGAGCTAGGAACCAGTAGAAGACTTATGGTAGTTAAGGGACCAGATCAGGTGTTACCATACAGAGGACACAATGAGGGTGTTACGCAATCAGGTGGGGGAGAATGTCACACCCTGGGTGGGTGCGCTAGACAGGTACACCAACACGTAGCCAGAGGTTGAGTCTCATAGACCAGGCACGCTAGCAGGTATTTACGCGCAAGGCCTAAGAGATGAGGCTAAAACACCTACCTAGCTTGCAGGCCAGCCTGTGAAGCCAAGGCCTGGCATGCAAGCTACTCGCACCATATCCAGAAGGACCCAAGGTGCTAGATACGCAAGTGAACATTCTGGAAGCTTGCAGGATCAGTAGGAGCCTCTTGGCAGATTTGGTTGACCTTAAAAATCAAGAGTTAGAATCCTAATTGATTGTAATTTGTATAATCCCTTGATTTTAGCCTTTATTCTAGGGATATTGCCATTAAGTGTAGCTAGAGTCTCAACTATAAATAGAGGGCTGCTCCACCCTCATTTGTACACCATCAAACACTTCTGTTTCAGTGAATACAGAGCATATTCTAACATTCTTCCTTGTTATCCTGTTTCTGTTTAACTTGCATAATCAGCCCTTCCCATTGTTCTAGTGCCCGCACGCTTGTGTTTTAGGTTGACTTAGGCATAAAGGAGGAGATCCCAAGCCTAAGGCCGCATAGATTCTAAGTCTAAGGTCAGAGCCTGTGACACCCACACCAAGGCCCAGTGTCACGGACTAAGCTTTCTCTCAACAAGCAATAGACCGTGCGGCACTTGAATGAACTCTTCCACCCAAGTCAGCCTTCAACAGTTCGATATCTGAACAAATAACCATAAGCCATGGTTAGTCCCAAGCATCATAATAAGGCACATTATATCAAGAGCAATCTCAAGCACACACAAGAAGGCACATTCACATCAAGAAAAAAAAAACACATCAAGGCAACATTCTGAACATTTAATTGGAGTGGATTTTATTATAATCAAGAATCATACATCGGGACTTCCCACCATCACTAGGGCCAGGGGGCAGCCCTTGGTGAATGGCCTAGGCCTGTATAGCGACTGGTGAGACAGTCCAACAATACACTATCGGTTCACCCCTCTGAAGAGCCTTAGAGATTTTAGAGCTATGCTACCACTAACTATTACAATGTTTGAAATAGGGACACTTTTCCTAGCACAAGAGATCTACCTGGCGATGGCCCTATACATGGGTGGCTCATGACAACCTAAACCTCGGTCATGGCCCTATACAAGGTTGGCTCTTGACATCCTCCCCCACCTATTCTATTGACATCCTTGTCGCCTTGCTAGCTTGAAATTCTTTAATCTTCTTTTTGAATCTCTAGAGGTCATGTTCTCTTTCCCAGCTGGTTTCTTTTAGTCCTAATCCCTTCCACTTCACTAAGTATTCTCAAACTAATCTTCGAGATATCTTGGTTTCCCTATCGGCTAGGATCTCTTCGACTCGATGCTCTGAGGGTGGCTTCATGGTGATGGTGGCTTTGGTTGGCTCCCTTCGGCTAGCATCTGTAGGATCTACATGGAAAGGTTTCAGGTTGCTCATATGAAATACTGGGTGCACTTTCATCCATTTTGGTGGGTTGATTTTGTAAGAAGCATTCCCCACCTTGGAAAGGATCTTCACTGGACCCTCATATTTGTGCACCAGTCTACGATCTCTATTTCTCAAGAATCTGGTTTGTTCAGGGACTAGTCGAACAAGGACCAAATCACCAACTTGGAATTGTTGAGCCCTACGACTTTTGTCTGCCCATTTCTTCATTCGCTTCGATGGTTTCTCTAAGTAGGCTTGTGCAATCCTTGTTTCCACTTCTTACCGAGGTTGAAGGCTTTCAGATTCTTTCTTCCATATTATTTCAAGGAAGTATGGGGTAACCTTGGTAATTGCCCGGTGACCACCTCAAATGGGTTTTTATTGGTAGGAGAGCTTTTATTGGAATTAAAGTAGAGTTGAGCAACGTCCAATAATGAAGGCCAGTTCTTCTGATTGGCTTGAACAAAGTGCCTTAAATATTCCTCCAGTAATCCATTGAACCGTTCCGTCTGACCATCGATTTGAGGGTGGTAGCTTGAAGAGATGTTGAGTTAGGACCCCAATATCTTGAAAAGCTCTTTCCAGAAGGACCCCGCGAATCTCAGATCTCTATCGCTAACAATGTTTTGAGGGAGGCCCCAGTATTTGACCACATGTTTAAATAATAGTCGAGCTGTGTCTTTTGCTGTACAATACTTGTGAGTGGGAATGAATGTGGCGTACTTAGATCAATCACCACTAAAATAGCTCTAAGATCACCAACCTTGGGTAAGCTCAAAATGAAATCAAGAGAGATGCTTTCCCATGGTCTGACGGGTACCGATAGTGGTTCAAGCATGCCTGCAGGTTTTTTCTTTTCCACTTTGTCTTGTTGGCAAATGAGGCAAGTCTTCGTGTAGTCCATCATATCTTATCGCATGTGAGGCCAATAGTATCCCTATTTCAATAATGCCAAAGTGTGTTGCCAGCCCGGATGTCCAGCCCATGGTATGTCATGACATTTCTTCATCAGCATCTATCTCAGACTTCTTACTCTTGGCACAAACAATCGAGGCCCCTTGGTCCACAGGACCTCATTTTCTTGCCAAAAGCACTTAGACTTCCCTTCTTTCATTAGCTTCAGAATGGCACTGGCCTGCAAGTCCTTCCCTAAATGATCGCCATCAACTTGCGAATGTCTATCGTGGCTCTACTAGCCGCCATTGGGGTAATTCTTCTAAAGGCCGTTAACTCTGTTCACCTATTTAATACATCGGCCACTTGATTGGTCTTTCCAGTAGTGTGCTCAAAACAAAAGTCGAACTCCACTAAAAAATTTTACCATCTAGCTTGTTTCGCTGTAAGCCTTGGTTGGGTGAGAAAGTGGCTAACAGTCACATTGTTTGTCTTCACAACAAAGTGTTAACCTAACAAATAATGTCGTCAAGCCCTCAAGCAGTGAACTACCGCCAGGAGCTCTTTTTCCTGGGCTGTATATTTCCTTTCAGCTTCGTTTAGCTTCTTACTTTCAAATGCTATCGGGTGATATTATTGTAAAAGTACTCTTCTAATAGCAAAATCAGATGCATCCATCTAAACTTCGAAAGGCTTTTCAATATTAGGGAGAGCTAAGATGGGATCCTTCATAATAGCATTCTTCAATCCTTCAAAGGCCTCTTGGCACTCACTCATCCAACACCATTTATGCTCTTTCTTCAATAGCTCTGTGAAGGCCGTGGTCTTACGAGAGTACCCTTCCACAAACCTTCTATAATAGTTGGCTAGTCCCAAAAACGACTGGAGTTCACTAACATTCTTTGGTGTTGACCACTCCTTGATGGCCCTAACCTTTTCCATGTCCATTTGAATGTGGTCACGTTCGATAATGTGACAGAGAAAATGGATTTGGGTCTGAGCAAATGCACACTTCTCCTTTTTCACATACAACTGGTGGTCCTGTAACCTTCGAAGCACCTGGCGCAGGTGTTCTTGATGTTCTTCCAGAGTGGAGCTATATACCACTATGTCGTCTAAATAGATGACTATAAATTTGTCTAGGTAGTCATGGAACACCTGATTCATCAATGTACAAAATGTGGCAGGAGCATTGGTCAGTCCAAAGGGCATAACAAGAAATTCAAATGCACTATACAGTGTTACGCAAGTGGTCTTTGGCTGATCTCCCTCAACGATTCTGACCTGATGGTAGCCAGATCCTAAGTCCAATTTGAAAAAGTACTTGGCCTAGCTTAATTGGTCAAACAAATCTACTATAAGAGGGATAGGATATTTGTTTCTCATGGTGACTTTGTTCCGGGCCCTGTAGTCAACATATAATCATAAACTCCCATCATGCTTCTTCTGAAATAGCACTGGTGCTTCGAAAGGAGCCTTTGATGGTCTAATGAACCCAGCTTGTAAAAGTTCATCTAGCTGTTTCCTTAGTTCGGCCACCTCTGGCAGGGCCATGTGATAAAGAGCTCTAGGAGGGGGTTTCGCTCCTAGGAGGAGCTTAATTTCATGGTCCACTACTCGTTGAGGGGGTAAATCTTAGGCAACATGTCTGGCATCACCTCTTCGAATTCTTCTAACACCTTTTCCACGCCATCGAGTATCGGTTCCACTCCTGACCCTTCTTTGTAGATTGGCATGGCCACAAAAGAGGGTTCCCCTTCTTTACCCCTTTCTTAAACTGTAAAGTTGAAATCATTTTCTTCCCTTTATTTGGTAAGATATTGGCTGGCACTACGCATGGGTGTTCCCCTAAGAACAACAAGCAGCTAGCGACGGGGATAGGGATCACCTGAGCCAATATCATGAAGTCCAATTCAAGGATGACATCAAAGTCATCCATGGGGGAAACTGTAAAGTCTACCTTTCCTTCCCATGGCCCCAATTTAGTTGTCACACTTTTGGAACTTCCATTGATCACAAAGGCTGGCAAATTGACCGCCTTCATTCATCCACAGTCCTTGCTAACCTGGAGACCACACCTTCTTGTTTTTTTTGGTGTGATGAAAGTATCGATTGCACCTGTATCTACCATGGCCTTGGTGGCCTTCTCATTGATCGTTAGGTTCACATACATCATACCTCTACCCTGCTCTTTCTTTATTGTGTTCAGTTGGGTGTGGAGGGCATTGAGGAACCTTATTGAACCCATCCTGGCCGACTCCTCTTAAACTTCTTCAACGTTCTCTGGCACTTTTACGGACTCTTGAGATGAGGCCCTTAAGGCATTAAGGGCTCCTCTGTGTGGGCATTCAGCCATCCGATGTGGCCCCTTGCAAAGAAAACAAGCTAATGGTTGCCTAGGCTTGAAAATCACTATATTGCTTGTCTTAGGTTGGGTACTATCTCGACCAAAAGACCTCCTATCTGATCCCCCATTGAAGGGCCGGTCCAACCTAGTCATCTTTCCTCCACTCCCAAAGTTGAAGCTACTGCCAGCTAATGGAGGATTTTTCTATTTTGAGGAGCCATCATTATAATCGTAGAGACGTTTAGCTACAGCCATGGCTATGGCCACATCTTGCACTTTTTGTCTTTGTAGTTCTGTCTTGGCCCAAGTCTTGAGGCCTTCAAGAAAATAAAATATCTTGTCCTTTTCGAACATGTCTCGAATATCCAACATCAGGGTAGAAAAGCTCCTTACAAACTCTCACTTTGTTCCTATTTGCACCAACTCTCGAAGCCTCTTTCGAGCCATATACTCCACATTCTCAGGGAAAAATTGGTTTTTCAGTTCTCGTTTCAGGTCTGTCCAAGTCTTAATCAGACACTCGTCATTGACAAACTTGGAGCGCCACCATAGCTTGGCATCCTCTGTGAGGTACATCGATGCCATTGCTACCTTGTCTTCCTCTGAATCCGTGTGTACAGCTCGAAAGTACTGCTCCATGTCAAACAAGAAATTTTCAAGCTCCTTAGCATCCCTTGCCCCCTCATAGCATTGAGGCTCCGGCACCTTGGGCCTTTTCCCTCTTTCTATTGAGCTCAAACCTGATCTGGCCATAACCATTTGTAAGATGCTCACCTATGCTCTGAGCTCCTCAAACTCCTTTTGAAGAATATTCAAGGCATCTCTAGCCTCCTCGCTCACGTTGTGGAGAGTATCGGACAACTCTCGCTAGGTTGTCTCGATCTCCCTCACTCGATCTTTAGTCACCATGTGAGTTTTCATTACGGCCATCGCAACCTCAAGTTCCTCAATTCTCCATTGGTAATTGGGTCCACCACTTATGGCCATCACCTCCATTTCTTAGCACTTCTCAACCGTGCTCTGATACCACGTGTCACGGACTAAGCTTTCTCTCAACAAGTAATAAACTGTACGACACTTGAATGGACACTTCCACCCAAGTCATCCTTTAACAGTTCGATATCTAAACAAATAACCATAAGCCATGGTTAGTCTCAAGCATTCATAATAAGGCACATTATATCGAGATCAATCTCAAGCACACACAAGAAGGCATATTCACATCGAAAAAAGAAAAACACATCGAGGCAACATTCGGGACATTCAATTGGGGTGGATTTTATTATAATCAAGAATCATACATCGAGACTTCCCACCACCACCAGGGCCAGGGGGTAGCCCTTGGTGGATGGCCTAGGCCCTCATAACGATCGATGAGATAGCCCAACAATACGCTGCTGGCTCACCCCCTAAAGAGCCTTGAGATTTTAGAGCTATGCTACCACTAACCATTACGATGTTTGAAATGCGGAGACTTTTCCTAGCACAAGAGATCTACCCGGCCATGGCCCTATACATGGGTGGCTCATGACAACCTAAGCCCCGGTCATGGCCCTATACAAGGTTGGCTCATGACACCAAGGTTGGCTCATGACACCCAGTATGTGCCGATGGTGTTCAAGGCAACTGCCTGTACCAAGGCCCAGCATGTACCGATGGTGTTTGACGTAATCACCCACAGCAGGGGCCATCTTCTACAGATGGTGGTCGAGGTAAGTGCCCGAACCAAGGGTCAGCTTGTGCCGATGGTGCTCGAGGCAACCGCCCGTACCAAGGCCCAGCATGTGCCGATAGTGTTTGAGGCAACCGCACACACCAGGGACCATCTTTTGTAGATGCTGATCGAGGCATGGCACGTGCCAATGGTGGTCCATGCAAGTGCCTGTACCAATGGCCAGCTTGTGATGATGGTGGTCGAGGCATGTGCCCGCACCAAGGCCCAACACGTGCCGATGGTGCTCAAGGCAACCGCCTGCACCAAGGGCCATCTTCTGCTAATGCTCATTAAGGCATGCATGTGTTGATGGTGGTCGAGGTAAGTGCCTATTCCAAAGGCCAGCTTGTGCTGATGGCGGTCAAGGCAAGTGCTCGTACTAAAGGGCAGCCTGTGCCGATGATGGTCGATGCATGTCCATCACCATGCACCATCATGTGCCGTTGATGGTCGAGGCCTTGGCCGAAGTTCAATTTTGAGCCTCAATGCACATGCTGGGCTCGGGCATGTGCTGGTGCTGCATTGTTTTTTTTCGGGGCACCATCGTCGGAGCATTATCAGAGAATCTGACCGGTGGCATTGGGGGTTCCGGCGATTGAAGGTCCAGGGGGTGTGCAGACATGATGTGCGATGGGTGCTTGTACTTGGCCCTTATATTGGCCCCCTATCCCTCAACAAACCTCAACAACTCACACCCCCTTAAAGAGCATATGAGATTTTATAGGTTTGCTGCCAGTAACCATTCAAGTGTCTAAAATGGGGATAATTTTTTCAAATGGCCACAAAATCTTCTACACTTTGACTTTTTGGCTGAATATTTTTTTGCATGGCAAAAAAAATACAAGGATCAGATCTACCAAATTTGGGGCCAAAAATCCTTGTAAAAATATTTTCAAAAATCTTGAACCGTAAAAAATTTCAAAAATCATGAAAAATAGAAAACGAGTCATGTTGCCATGAAACTTCACATGAAGGCTTAGGGGACCATTGTATAAATGTACAAGCCATAAAAGTGGCATTGGTATGGCAGAAATATGAAGATGTGCCTAAACCCACCTACCATCCGATCGTGGCATGCATGGTGCTCGACCTGGGCTCAGGACACTGGCGCGTGGTGTGTGGGCACTGAGGAGTGCTCATATGAATTCAAAAGCCACAAAAATGGCATTGGCATGGAAGAAATATAAAGATGTGCCTGAGCCCACCTACCACCCGATCGTGGCAATCATTGATGCTCGACCCGGGCTCAGGACACCCGCACGTGGTGCGCGGACATTGGGGAGCGCTCATATGAATTCATGGACCACAAAAATGGCTTTGGCACTGCAAAAACATGAAGATATCCCTGAGCCCACCTACTACCTAATCTTGGTACGCAAGGTGCATGACTCGAGCAAAGGTGCGGTCGCTTGGTGCACGACCCAGCATGAGCTAATGCTGTTCAAGGGAACTACCTGAACCAAGGTCCAGCATGCGTCGATGGTGGTCAAAGCATGTGTCGAGACCAAGGGCCAACATGTCTCGATGGTGGTCGAGGAATGTACATGTGTCACGGGCTCTGACCTTAGACTCAGAATCTGTACAGCCTTAGGCTTGGAATCTCTTCCTTTGTGCCTAAGTCAGCCTAAAACACAAGCGTACGGGCACTAGAACAATGGGAAGGGCTGATTATGCAAGTTAAAGAGAAACAAGATAATAAGGCAGAATGCTGGAATATGCTTTATATTCACTAAAATAGAAGTGTTTGATGGTGTACAAATGAGGGTGGAGCAGCCCTTTATTTATAGTTGAGGCTCTAGCTAACTTAATGACAATATCCCTAGAATAAAGGCAAAAATCATGGAATTATACAGATTACAATCAATCAGGATTATAACTCTTGATTTTTAAGGTCAACCAAATCTGCCAGGAGGCTCCTGCTGATCCTGTAAGGTTCCAAAAGCTTCACTTACGTATCTAGCACCTTGGGCCCTTTTGAATGTGGTGCGGGTAGCCTGCATGCCAGGCCTTGGCCTCACGGGCTGGCCTGAAAGCTGGGCGGGCATTCTGACCTTGTCTCTTATGCCTTGCACATAAATACCCTCCAGTGCGCCTGGTCTGCGGGCCTCAATCTCTGGCTCGCCTGTTGGTGTGCCTGATGTGCCTTATTATGGTGGAGGCGCAGGGGTGATGATGTCAGGCGTGGGAGCGCCAAGATTGGAACCTTGGTAGAGTTCCAAAAAGAGTTCATAGAGCAATTTTACCCAGAGTATGCCGATGATGAGGCGCAGGCAAAGTTACACAAGCTGAGCCAGTAAGGGGACATAAGGGAGTATGTCCAGAAATTCTCTGAACTGATGCTACAGATCTCGAATCTAGGTGAGAATGATGCCTTATTTGCTTTCATGGATGGGCTGAAGCCATGGGTGAAGCATGAGCTACAACGGAGGGGAGTTCATGACTTGGCTAAAGCCATGACTACTACTGAGGTCTTGATAGAGTTCAAGCCTCTGAACAATTTCGAGTCTTCCAAGCCCAAGGGTAAGGGCAAGGATGATAGGGATCAGAAGAAATAGTCCAAGGGGTAGGACCGTGACTGGGAGTCCAAGGATGGAGACCAAGATCGTTCAACCAAGGATGGCGAGAGGAAGCCACCAGCAGGCAAGTGGAAAACAAAGAGGGACCGAGAGCCACTAGCATGCTAGCTATGTGGAGGGAGCCACATAGCGCACAATTGCCCTCAAAAGGGCAAGCTGGCTGCTATAGAGAAAGAGTATGACGAGGAGCTAGAGACAAGGGTAGCAAAGCTTGGGTCATTGGTGCTCAATGTTATCTAGAGTAAGGGGAGCTGTAAGCCAAAGGGCTTGATGTTTATGGATCTAATGGTTGCGGGTCAGAAGGTGAGCACACTGGTGGACATTTGTGCCTCACATCTTTTTATTTCAGGTGATGGAGCCTAGAAGCTCAGACTAAAGGTGCAGAAATGGATTGGTACCATTAAAATGGTGAACTCTAAGGAGGTTCCAACCATTGGAGTAACACGGGGAGTGGAGTTACAGCTTAGAGACTAGAAAGGCAAGGAAACCATAGAGGTAATACCCCTTGACAACTATGAGTTTGTGATTGGGTTGGATTTCCTTGTTCGAATTAACGCCCTCCTTGTGCCTTTTGTCGATTGTGTTTGCATCTTGGATGCACGGTGCCAATGCCTAGTGCCATTGAGGAAAGGGTCTAGAGTTGGGTCACGGGTGGTGTCAGCCATCCAATTTGCCAAGGCGATAAGCAGATAAGAAGACACCTTATTGGCAGCCCTGAAGTATGAAGAACCAAGGGAGAAGGAGACCGAGTCACCCTTGGAGGTGCTAAAGACCTTTAGTGATGTGATGCTCGTAAAGCTACCCAACCAGCTACCACCTAAGAGGGAGGTGGACTACAAGATCGAGCTGGTGTCTGAAGCCAAGCCACCAACTAAAGCCCCTTACCGAATGTCCCCACCAAAGTTGGAAGAGTTAAGGAAACAGCTCAAAGAGTTAGTTGATGCTGGTTTCGTCAGGCCATCGAAGGAACCATATGGTGCACCGATTCTATTTCAGCACAAGCATGATGGGTCGTTGCAGCTGTGCATAGACTACTGGGCTTTGGACAAGCTGACCGTCAAGAACAAGTACCCTATCCCAGTCACTATGGACTTGTCGACCAGCTTGGGAGTGCAAGGCAGTTCACCAAGCTAGGTTTGAGGTTAGGCTACTACCAAGTCAGGATCACGGAGGGAGATGAGCCAAAGACAGCATGTGTCACTCGATATGGTTCGTATGAGTTCCTGGTCATGCCATTCGGACTCACGAATACCCCAGCAACATTCTACACCCATATGAATAAGGTACTTCAGTCATTCCTTGATCGATTTGTTGTGGTTTATTAGGATGACATTGTAATCTACAGCCAGACTTTGGGAGAGCATGTAGACCACTTGAGACAGGTGTTCGAGGTGTTGTGAGTGCACAAGCTATTTTTCAAGAGGGAAAAGTGCTCATTCACCCAGCAGGAGATCCCATTCCTTGGCCACATAGTGGGAGGTGGCAGGATATGCATGGATGAAGGCAAAGTGCACGCCATCCCGGAGTGGCAACCGCCAACCAAGGTCACTGAGTTGAGATCATTCCTTGGGCTGGTTAACTACTACAAGCACTTCATCAAAGGTCGCTCAGTAATAGCCATGCCATTGACTGACTTGCTCAAGAAAGGGAGAGCATGAGAGTGGAGCGCAGGGTGCCAGGAAGCCTTTGATAGGTTGAAGCAGGCTGTGACCGAGGAGTCAGTTTTGGCCTTGCCAAACCATGCCAAGCCATATGAGGTGCATACGAATGCATCGAACTTTGCCATAGGGGACGTGTTGTTGCAGGAGGGATGTCTAGTCATGTTCGAGAGCAGGAAGCTGAACGAGACTAAGCGTAAGTACTTGGTCCAAGAAAAAGAGATGACTGCGGTGGCACGCTGCTTGCGTACTTGGTGCCATTACCTATTAGGGTCGAGGTTTGTGGTTAGGATGGACAATGTGATGACTAACTACTTCCAGAAACCGAAGAAGTTGTCCCCCAAGTAGGCGAGATGGCAAGATTTTCTTGCAGAATTTGATTTCCAGATAGAGTACAAGCCAAGACGAGCAAACCTAGTGGCAGACGTCCTGAGCAGGAAGGTTAACCTTGCTGCCATTAGCCAACCAGAGGGGTCACTGGTGCCACGCATCAAGGAGGGACTTGCGCATGATCTTACAGCCAAGGCTCGACTGTTCCTGAAGAACATGGTTAAGTACTAGGGAGTACTGAGGACCATTGTTAGTGATTGGGATGGGCATTTCACGGGCAGGTTCTGGACTGAGTTGTTCAAGCTATTGGGGTCAGACTTGAACTTTTCCACCAACATGTATCCACAGACCGATGGGCAGATAGAAAGTGTGAATGGACTATTAGAGGTCTACCTCAGGCACTATGTGAGTGCCACACAAAGGGACTAGCCAAAGTTGCTAGATGTTGCACAGTTTTCCTACAACTTGCAAAGGAGCGAGGCAACAAACTAGAGCCTATTTGAGGTTGTGACAGGGCAACAACCACTAACACTCAGTTCGATTGTTGCAGGTTATACAAGGCCAAATCCAGCAGCATATAAGTTTGCCAAGGCATGGCAGGAGCAAACTGACTTGGCCAGAGTCTATCTACATAAGGTGACTAAGAGGTCAAAAAAGTGGGCAGACCAGAATAGGTGGGACGTGCAGTTCTAGGTTGGGGACTTGGTGTTGGTGAAGCTGCATCCCATTATGTGCCATAGGGCACCACACAAAGGCCAAGTCCGAAGATATAAGGGACCTTTTCGAGTAGTCAATAGGGTAGGCAAGGTTACCTATAAGCTGGATATGCCACCCAAGCCGAGGGTATGCCCGGTGTTCCATGTAAGCATGTCAAATCGTTCCATGAGGATGAGGGAGATCCAGGATGGGTAGAGTCAAAGCATGCACCATTGGGAGCAAGGGCCTCATATGAGAAGGAGGTCCACAGCATGATAGCTGACCAGGAGGTGAGACGGAAGAACTACCAACCAAGATAAGAGTACTTGGTGCGCTGGAAGGGATTTCCAAACAGTGAGGCAAGCTGGGAACCAGCAGAAGACTTATGGTAGTTCGAGGACCAGATCAGGCAGTACCATGCAAAAGACACAACGAGGGCGTTACGCTAGGCACATCATGCGCACCAGCAGGTGAGCCAGAGGTTGAGGCCCACAAACCAGGCGTACTGACGGGTATTTGCGTGCAAGGCCTAGGAGACAAGGTTAGAATGCCCGCCCAGCTTGCAGGCCAGCCTGTGAAGCCAAGGCCTGGCATACAGGCTGCTTGCACCATATCCAGAAGGGCCCAAGGTGCTGGATATGCAAGTGAAGCTTCTGGAACCTTGCAGGAGCCTCCTGGCAGATTTGGTTGACCCTAGAAATCAAGAGTTAGAATCCTGATTGATTGTAATCTATATAATCCCATGATTTTAGCCTTTATTCTAGGGATATTGCCATTAAGTGTAGCTGGAGCCTCAACTATAAATAGAGGGCTGCTCTACCTTCATTTGTACACTAGCAAACACTTCTGTTTCAGTGAATACAAAGCATATTCTAGCATTCTGCCTTGTTATCTTGTTTCTCTTTAACTTGCGTAATCAGTCCTTACCATTTTTCTAGTGTCCACACGCTTGTGTTTTAGGCTGACTTAGGCATAAAGGAGGAGATTCCAAGCCTAAGGCCGCACGGATTCTGAGTCTAAGGTTGGAGCCCGTGACACATGTGTCACGTTCAGCAGGTAAGCCGGGACTGGCCCTTGGGTTTTAGTGGGATAGGGTTTGACAACTGGGGGGACCAGGCCTTGAGGCCTACTCGAGGTGCAGGTCATGAGGAATTGGATTGAGACAGTGGTACGGGCAGGATCAGGACTCCAGAGGTCAAACACGGTGTTAGTTCGACAGAATTAAGCCAGGCCCAGGTGCAAGTGTTGGTGAGCGGTGCGCAGGCACGCAGTCGACCGACGTAAGGGCACTAATGATCGAGGTGCGGGCATGCGGTCAGACCAGGGGTGTCCAAGGCAGCAGCCCACACCAAGTGCCAGTGTCAGGCCTTAGGCATGCGCACCAAGAGTTGAGGCCTGTGCACCAGTGGCCAAGGCTCAAGCACCGTACCCAGAGGCGAGGGTTCCATCAATAGTCATTGGTATTGCTGTCAAGACCGCCCGCTCGAAAGTTTGGCTTCTCCGTGGTATCGGGACCAGGCCCATAACATGCCCGCACTGCATCCAGGTGGTCTCAAGGAGTGGGGCCAAAACCGAACCGTATAGAAAGCCTGCAGGATCTGTAACACACAGAGAGGGACCCAACTGATTGTTAGCTTACGTATTCTGCCTCTCTGGCTGGCTTAGTGCCTGTATGCTCATTTCATAGGTTGACTTAGGCATATGGAGTTCATTCCCAATCGGGATCGAGGGATGCAGGGCCTTGGGTCATGCCTAACCCTGGAGGGGGGCGACATAAAAAGAAAGAAGGTCAACGGAGGAGGGGGAGGAAGGGACGAATCGAAACGACAAAGGGCTGAATCTCAGTGGATCATGGAAGCAAGGCCACTCTGCCACTTACAATACCCCGTCGCATATTTAAGTCATCTGCAAAGGATTTTACCCATCGTTCGATGGGAATTGAGCTCCAAGGTGGCATGTACGGCTCATCCGTCGTGAGGGCTGCACCTACGACATGTGCCCTTGGGGGCCATGGGCCCTTACTGTAGGTCGACAATTGGGCGACAGGTGCGCAGGTCACTTCTAGCTCAGATTTTGACTTAGAGGTGTTCAGTCATAATCCAACGCACGGTAGCTTCGTGCCACTGGCTTTTCAGCCAAACGTGATGACCAATTGTGTGAATCAATGGTTCCTCTCATACTAGGTTGAATTACTATCGTGACATCGCCATCAGTAGGGTAAAACTAACTTGTCTCACGACGGTCTAAACCTAGCTCACGTTCCCTATTGGTGGGTGAACAATCCAACACTTGGTGAATTCTGCTTCACAATGATAGGAAGAGTCGACATCGAAGGATCAAAAAGCAACAACGCTATGAACGCTTGGCTGCCACAAGCCAGTTATCCCTGTGGTAACTTTTTTGACACCTCTAGCTTCAAATCTCGAAGGTCTAAAGGATTGATAGGCCACGCTTTCATGATTCATATTCGTATTGGAAATCAAAATCAAATGAGCTTTTACCCTTTTGTTCCACACAGATTTTTGTTCTCGTTGAGCTCATTTTAGGAAAACTATGTTATCTTTTAACAGATGTGTCACCCCAGCCAAACTTCCCACCTGACAATGTCTTCTACCCAGATCGACCGACCAACATCGGCCTTCGATCCAAAAAAGGGGTCGTGCCCCACCTCTGATTCACGAAATAAGTAAAATAACGTTAAAAGTAGTGGTATTTCAATTTCGCTCGAGGCTCCCACTTATCCTACACGTCTCAAGTAATTTCACAAAGTCAGACTAGAGTCAAGCTCAACAGGGTCTTCTTTCCCCGTTGATTTCGCCAAGCCCATTCCCTTGGCTGTGGTTCCACTGGATAGTAGACAGGGACAGTGGGAATTTCGTTAATCCATTCATGCGTGTCACTAATTAGATGATGAGGCATTTGGCTACCTTAAGAGAGTCATAGTTACTCCTACCATTTACCCGTGCTTGGTTGACTTTTTTCACTTTGACATTCAGAACATTAGGCAAAAATCACATTGCATGAGCATCCGCAGGGACAATCGCAATGCTTTGTTTTAATTAAACAATCAGATTCCCCTTGTCTGTACCAGTTCTGAGTCGACTGTTTGTCGCTCGGGGAAGGCCCTCGAGGGAGTTGTTCTCAGCTTGTCCCCCGGTCGGCATGCAACGTCCCGCTCTCACTGTGGGAGTAGCTCGAGCAGGCACTGGTAGCCGATGGGTTCGGGATTGGGACGCCGTGCCCAGCCCTCAAAGCCAATCCTTTTCCCAAGGTTACAGATTCATTTTACCGACTTCTCTTGCCTACATTGTTCCATCGACCAGAGGCTATTCACCTTGGAGACCTGATGCAATTATGAGTATGATCGAACGTGGACAGGACTGGGTCCTCCAAATTTTCAAGGGCCATCAGGGGTGTACCGAACACCACGCAACGTGCGGTGCTCTTCCGACCGCTGGACCCTACTTTCGGCTGAGTCATTTCTAGGGTGGGAGGGTCGTTAAACAGAAAAGATAACTCTTCCCGAGGCCCCCGTCAACCTCTCTAGACTCCCTAATGTTGCTGTCAGCTACCGTATCCCAGTTCAAGAATTTTAACTCGACTCTCTTTC
>NW_019167937.1:13168053-13185553 GCF_002303985.1 Durio zibethinus | reverse complement strand
AGCTCAGCTTTTTTTTCGTATTTACACCAATCGGTTGAGGCCATAAATGCCTACCGATCACCGGAGCAACCAATCGTCGAACAAAATGGCTGAAAGGCATGTACACCCTGTATTTCACTCGAGGGACGTTACCTTAGGTGTACGCAATGGGAGGCCCATCACACATACCTACTCCCCTCGTGAGGGAGGGAAAGGGGGTGTCGGACCACCACCCCCTAAAGAGCATTAGAGATTTTGTAGATATGCTACCAGTAGACCTTAAAGTGTCTGAAATGGGGATACTTTTTCCAAACAGGCATATCCCACATCGAGGGTGAGCAGGTGCCAATGGTGGTCGAGGCATGTGCTCGCACCAAGGGCCAGCGTGTGCTGATGGTGTTCGATACGACTACCTACACCAAGGGCCATCTTTTACCTATGCTAATTGAGGTAGGTGCCTGCATCGATTCCAGCTTGTGCGCATGTTGATTGAGGCATGCATACACCGATGGTGGTCGAGGCTTCTGCCTGCACTAAGGCCTAGCACGAACCGATGGTGTTCGAGGTAATTGCCCACACCATGGCCCATCTTCTATTGATGCTGATCGAGGCATAGCACGTGCCGATGGTGATCTAGGTAAGTGCTCATGTCATGCCCTGGACGGGCACGTCAAGCACATCAAGTGCACCAGCAGACGAGCCAGAGGTTGAAGCCAACACATTAGACGTACTAGCGGGTATTTGCACACAAGGCCTAGAAGACGAGGCTAGAATGCTTGCCCAGCTTGTAGGCTGGCCCGTGAGGCTAAGGCCTGGCATATAGGCTGGCCATACCACATCCAGAAGTGCCCAAGGTGCTAGATACAAACGTGAAGCTTCTGGAAGCTTGCATGATCAGCAGGAGCCTCCTAGCAGATTTAGTTGACCCTAAAAATTAGGAGTTAGAATCCTGATTGATTGTAATCTCTATAATCCCTTGATTTTAGCCTTTATTCTAGGGATATTTCCATTAAGTGTAGCTGGAGCCTCAACTATAAATAGAGGGCTGCTCTACCCTCATTTGTACACCATTAAACACTTTTGTTTCAGTGAATACAAGCATATTCCAGCATTCTGCCTTGTTATCCTATTTCTCTTTAACGTTCGTAATCAGCACTTCCCATTGTTCTAGTGCCCACACACTTATGTTTTAGGCTGACTTAGGGATAAAAGAAGAGATTCCAAGCCTAAGGCCGTACAGATTCTGAGTCTAAGGTTAAATCTTGTGACAGTTGGTATCAGAGCAAGTTCGATTCTGTATGTTTGTGTTGTGCAGGTTAGATCATGATTGAAGAGATGGCATCCCAGAGCGACATTGCTAACCAACAACCAGAGGCCTAAGAGCAGAGCCATGGAAGAGGTAGGAAAGCCAGTTTAAGAGATATCTGGTGTACCATGGACAGTAGGCTAGCCAAGGTGGAGGTGACCATATGCGACATGGGGAAAAGCTTGAAGAAGTGGAGACTCACATTGCATCGCTAGACTCTATAGGGGAGGAGATCCAACGTAAGTTGCAAGCTGCTCTCAACAAAGGCATGAATGTGATCACCCAAAAGAATGAGGCCTTGGAAGCTGAAGTGCTAACCTTGCGCGATGGCATGGAGGCCAAGCGCCAGTGGATGGAGGAGCTTGCCAGTGAGCTCATTACTTGTAAGACTGCCATTGGGAATGGCATGTTTGTTGGAGTGTCTAAGTCCAGATTGGATGTCCCCAAGCCTAAAGAGTTCAAGGGGACTAGGGCGACCAAGGAAGCAAATAACTACCTATGGGGTATGGAGCTGTACTTCCAAGCCAGGGGCATGCAAGACGAGGCGATAAAGGTAAGCACCATTGCTATGTATCTCACTGATGTAGCCTTATTGTGGTGGAGGCGCAGGTGTGATTATGTCAGGCGTGGGAGCGCCAAGATTGGAACCTAGGCAGAGTTCTAAAAAGAGTTCAGAGAGTAATTTTACTCAGAGTATGTCGATGATGAGGCACAGGCAAAGTTACGTAGGCTGAGCCAGCTAGGGGACATAAAATAGTATATAAAAAAATTCTCTGAACTGATGCTACTTATCTCGGATCTAGGTGAGAAAGATGCCTTATTTGCTTTCATGGATGGGCTAAAGCCGTGGGTGAAGCATGAGCTACAACGGAGGGGAGTTCATGACTTGGCTAAAGCCATGACTACTGCTAAGGCCTTAATAAAGTTCAAGCCTCTGAAAAAGTTTGAGTCTTTCAAGCCCAAGGGTAAGGGTAAGGGTAAGGGTAAGGACGATAGGGACCGAAAGAAACAATCTAAAGGGAAAGATCATGATCGAAAGTCCAAGGATGGAGATCGAGACTATTCAACCAAGGATGGTGAGAGGAAGCCATCAGTAGGCAAGTGGAAAGTAAAGGGGGACTGAGAGCCACTAGCATGCTACCTATGTGGAAGGAGCCACATAGTGCGCAATTGCCTATAGAAGGGCAAGCTAGCTACTGTAGACAAAGAGTCTGACGAGGAGCCAGAGACAAGGGTAGCAAAGCTTGGGTCGTTGGTGTTGAATGCTGTCTAAAATAAGGGGAGTCGTAAGCTAAATGGCTTGATGTTTACAGATCTGATGGTTACGGGTCAGAAGGTGAGTACACTGGTGGACACAGGTGCCTCACATCTTTTTATTTCAGGAGATGGAGTCTGAAAGCTCAGACTAAAAGTGTAGAAAGGGACTGGTACCATTAAAATGGTGAACTTCAAAGAGGTTCTAGCCATTGGAGTAGCATAAAGAGTGGAGTTATAGCTTGGAGACTGGAAAGGTAAGGAGACCATAGAGGTAATACCCCTTGACGACAATGAGTTTGTGATTGGGTTGGATTTCCTTGTTCGGATTAACTCCTTTTTTGTGCCTTTTATCGATTGTGTTTGCATCTTGGATGCTTGGTGCCAACGCCTAGTGCCATTGAGAAGAGGGTCTGGAGTTGGGTCACGGGTGGTGTCAACCATCCAATTTGCCGAGGCAGTAAGCAGACAAGAAGACACCTTCTTGGTAGCTTTGAAGTATGAGAAACTAAAGGAGAAGGAGACCGAGTCACCCTTGAAGGTGCTAAAGGTGCTGAAGACCTTTAGTGATGTGATGCCTGCAAAGCTACCTAGCCAGCTACCACCTAAGAGGGAGGTAGACCATAAGATCGAGCTGGTATCTGACTCCAAGCCACCAGCTAGAGCCCTTTATCGAATGTCCCCACTAGAGTTGGAAGAGTTAATAAAATAGCTCAAAGAGTTAGTTGATGCCGGCTTCATCAGGCCATCGAAGGTACCCTATGGTGCACCAGTTCTATTCCAGCACAAGCATGATGGGTCATTATGGCTGTGCATAGACTACCGAGCTTTGAACAAGTTGACCATCAAGAACAAGTACCCCATTTCACTCATTGCCAACTTGTTCGACCAACTTGGGAGCACATGGTGGTTCACCAAGCTTGATTTGAGGTCAGGCTACTACCAAGTCAAGATCATAGAGGGAGATAAGTAAAAGACAGCATGTGTCACTTGGTATGGTTCGTATGAGTTCTTGGTGATGCCTTTGGGACTCACTAATGCCCCAGCAACATTCTACACCCTTATGAACAAGGTTCTTTAGTCATTGCTTGATCGATTTGTTTTGCCTATGCTGATTGAGGTAGGTGCCTGCATCGATTCCAGCTTGTGCGTATGCTGATTGAGGCATGCATACACTGATGGTGGTCGAGGCTTCTGCCTGCACCAAGGCCCAGCACGTACCAATGGTGTTCGAGGCAACTGCCCACACTAGGGCCCATTTTTTGCCGATGCTGATCGAGGCATGGCACGTGCCGACGATGATCGAGGCAAGTGCCTGTGTCACATCTTGGATGGGTGCGCAAAGCACATCAGATGCACCAGCACACGAGCCAGAGGTTGAGGCCAACACACTAGGCGTGCTGGTGGGTATTTGTACACAAGGCCTAGAAGACGAGGCCAGAATGCCCGCCCAGCTTGTAGGCCAGCCCGTGAGGCCAAGGCCTAGCATGCAGGCTGGTCGTACCATATCTAGAAAGGCCCAAGGTGCTAGATACACAAGTGAAGCTTCTGGAAGCTTGTAGGATCAGCAGGAGCCTCCTAACAGATTTAGTTGACCGTAGAAATTAGGAGTTAGAATCCTGATTGATTGTAATCTCTATAATCTCTTGATTTTAGCCTTTATTCCAGGGATATTTCCATTAAGTGTAGCTGGAGCCTCAACTATAAATAGAGGGCTGTTCTACCCTCATTTGTACACCATCAAACACTTCTATTTTAGTGAATACACAGTATATTCTAGTATTCTACCTTGTTATCCTATTTCTCTTTAACTTTGGTAATCAGCCCTTCCCATTGTTGTAATGCCCACACACTTGTGTTTTAGGTTGACTTAGGCATAAAAGAGGAGATTCCAAGCCTAAGGCCGCATGGATTCTGAGTCTAAGGTCAGATCCCGTGACAGTTGGTATTAGAGCAAGTTCGATTCTGCATGCTTGTGTTGTGCAGGTTAGATCGTGGTTGAGGAGATGGCATCCTAGAGCGACGTTGCTAACCAACATCCAAAGACCTAGGAGCAGGGGCGTGGAAGAGGTAGGAAAGCCAGTTTAAGAGATATCTAGTCTACCATGGACGGTAAGCTGGCCAAGATGGAGGTGACCATGGGTAACATGGGGGAGAAGCTTAAGGAAGTAGAGACTCACATTGCATCGCTAGACTCCATGGGGAAGGAAATCCAAGGTGAGCTGCAAGCTGCTCTTAACAAAGGCATGGATGTGATCTCTCAAAAGAATGAGGCCTTGGAAGCTGAAGTGCTAACCGTGCATGATGGCATGGAGACCATGCACCAGTGGATGGAGGAGCTTGCCAGTTAGCTCGTTACTTGCAAGACTGCCATTGGGAATGGCATGTTTGCTGGAGTGTCCAAGTCTAGATTGGATGTCCTTAAGCTTAAGGAGTTCAAGAGGACTAGGGCAGCCAAGGAAGTAGATAACTACCTATGGGGTATGGAGCTGTACTTCTAAGCCATGGGCATGCAAGACGAGGTGATAAAAGTAAGCACCACTGCTATGTATCTCACTGATGTAGCCTTATTGTGGTGAAGGCACAAGTGTGATGATGTCAGGCGTAGGAGTGCCAAGATTGGAACCTGGGCAGAGTTTCAAAAAGAGTTCAGAGAGCAATTTTACCCGGAGTATGCTGATGATGAGACACAGGCAAAATTACGTAGACTGAGTCAGCAAGGGGACATAAAGGATTATATCAAAAAATTTTCTGAACTGATGCTACATATCTTGGATCTAGGTGAGAAAGATGCCTTATTTGCTTTTATGGATGGGCTGAAGTCGTGGGTGAAGCATGAGCTACAACGGAAGGGAGTTCATGACTTGGCTAAAGCCAAGACTACTGTTGAGGCCTTGATAAAGTTCAAGCCTCTGAACAAGTTCGAGTCTTCCAAGCCCAAAGGTAAGGGTAGGGATGATAGGGACCAAAAGAAATAGTCCAAAGGGAAGGATCGTGACTGGGAGTCCAAGGATGGAGATCGAGACCGTTCAACCAAGGATAACGAGAGGAAGCCACCAGTAGGCAAGTGGAAAGTAAAGGGGGACCGAGAGCCACTAGCATGCTACCTATGTGGAGGGAGCCACATAGCACGCAATTGCCCGTAAAAGGGCAAGCTGGCTACTGTAGACAAAGAGTCTGATGAAGCGCCAGAGACAAGGGCAGTAAAGCTTGGGTCGTTAGTGCTTAATGCTGTTTAGAGTAAGGGGAGTCATAAGCCAAATGGCTTCATGTTTACAGATCTGATGGTTATGGGTCAGAAGGTGAGCACACTGATGGACACAGGTGCCTCACATCTTTTTATTGCAAGTGATGAAGCCCGGAAGCTCAGACTAAAGGTGCAAAAAAAGACTGGTACCATTAAAACTGTGAACTCCAAGGTGGTTCAAGCCATTGGAGTAGCATGGGGAGTGGAGTTACAGCTTGGAGACTGGAAAGGCAAGGAGATCATAGAGGTAATACCCCTTAATGACTATGAGTTTATGATTGGGTTAGATTTCCTTGTTCGGATTAACTCCCTCTTTGTGCCTTTTATCGATTGTATTTACATCTTGGATGCTCGGTGCCAACGTCTAGTGCCATTGAAGAGAGGGTTTGGAGTTGGGTCATGGGTGGTGTCAGCCATCCAATTTGCCAAGGTGGTAAGCAGACAAAAGGACACCTTCTTGGCAGCCCTGAAGTATGAGAAACCAAGGGAGAAGGAGACTGAGTCACCCTTGAAGGTGCTAAAGGTGCTAAAGACCTTCAGTGATGTGATACTTGTAAAGCTACCTAGCCAGCTACCACCTAAGAGAGAGGTGGACCATAAGATCAAGCTGGTGTCTGAGGCCAAGCCACCATCTAGAGCCCCTTACTGAATGTCCCCACCAGAGTTGGTGGAGTTAAGGAAACAGCTCAAAGAGTTAGTTGATGCTGGCTTCATCAGGCCATTGAAGGCACCTTATGGTGCACCAGTTCTATTTCAGCGTAAGCATGATGGGTCGTTACGACTGTGCATAGACTATCGAGCTTTGAACAAGCTGACCATCAAGAACAAGTACCCCATCCCACTCATTGCAGACTTGTTTAACCAACTTGGGAGCGCAAGATGGTTCACCAAGTTGGATTTGAGGTCGGGCTACTACCAAGTCAGGATCACGGAGGGAGATGAGCAAAAGATAGCATGTGTCACTCAGTATGGTTTGTATGAGTTCTTGGTGACGCCTTTCGGACTCACGAATGCCCCAGCAACATTCTGCACCCTTATGAATAAGGTTCTTTAGTCGTTCCTTGATCGATTTGTTGTGGTTTATTTGGATGACATTGTGCTCTACAGCCAGACTTTGGGAGAGCATGTAGACCACTTGAGACAGTTGTTTAAGGTGTTACGGGTGCACAAACTATTTGTCGAGAGGGAGAAGTGCTCATTCACCTAGCAGGAGATCCCATTTTTAGGCCATATAGTGGGAGGTGGCAAGATATGCATGGATGAAGGCAAGGTGCACGCCGTCCTAGAATGGCAACAGCCAGCCAAGGTCACTGAGTTGAGATCATTCCTTGGGTTGGTTAACTACTACAGGCGCTTCATCAAAGGTCACTCAGCAATAGCCATGCCATTGACTAACTTGCTCAAGAAAGGGAGAGCATGGGAGTGGAGCGTAAAGTGCTAGGAAGCCTTTGATAGGTTGAAGCAGGCTGTGACCGAGGAGCTAGTCTTGGCCTTACCAAACCATGCCAAGCCATATGAGGTGCATATGGATGCATCAGACTTTGCCATAGGGGGTGTGTTGATCTAGGAGGGACGTCCAATAGCATTTGAGAGCAGGAAGCTGAACAAGATTAAGCACAAGTACATGGTCCAAGAGAAGGAGATGACTGCAGTAGTGCACTGCTTGCACACTTGGTGTCATTACCTATTGGGGTCGAGGTTCGTGGTTAGGACGGACAATGTGGCAACCAGCTACTTCTAGACGTAGAAGAAGCTGTCCCCCAAATAGGCGTGATGGTAAGATTTTCTTACAGAATTTGATTTCCAGATTGAGTACAAGCCAGGTCGGATGAACCTAGTGGCCAACGCCCTGAGCAGAAAGGTTAACTTTGCTGCCATTAGCCAACCAGAAGGGTCACTGGTGCCGCACATCAAGGAGGGACTTACGCATGATCCTATAGCCAAGGCTCATATGGAGTACACCCAGCAAGGTAAGACTAGGCAGTTTTGGATGTAGGATGGTTTCTTGTACACTAGGGGCAGTAAACTATTTGTGTCGTAGCATGGGAAGCTCCGCAAGGAAGTTTTGTAAGAATGCCATGATTCAAGGTGGGCTGGACACCCAGGAGTTTGTTGTACCTTGGTGCTGATTGAGGACCGATACTACTGGCCGTACATGAGGGACGATGTGGAGGCCTATGTAAAGACTTGTCTTGTGTGCCAATCGGACAAGGTGGAGCTCAAGAAACCAAACGGTCTCTTGGAGCCATTGCCAATGCCAGAGCGACCATGGGAGAGTGTTTCTCTGGACTTTAGTCGGTCTACCCAAAGTAAAGGGGTTTGAAAGCATCATGGTAGTGGTGGACAGGTTTTCCAAGTATGGAATCTTCATTCCAGCAACCAAGGAGTGCCTAGCCGAGGAGGCAGTTCAATTGTTCCTGAAGAATATGGTTAAGTACTGGGGAGTGCCGAGGACCATTGTTAGTGATCGGGATAGACGGTTTTGGACTAAGTTGTTCAGACTTAAACTTTTCCACCAGCATGCATCCATAGACCGATGGGCAGATAGAACATGTGAATGGGCTATTGGAGGTCTACCTCAGGCACTATGTGAGTGACACACAAAGGGACTGGCCAAAGCTGCTAGATGTTGCACAATTTTCCTACAACTTGCAAAGGAGCTAGGCAACGAACCAAAGCCCATTTGAGCTTGTGATAGGGCAACAACCACTAACACCTGGTTCAATTGCTGCAGGTTACACAGGGTTGAATCCAGCAGCATACAAGTTTGCCAAGGCATGGCAGGACCAAACTGACTTGGCTACAGTTTGTCTAGACAAAGTGGCAAAGAGGTCGAAAAAGTGGGCAGACCAGAATAGGCGGGATGTGCAGTTCCAGGTTGGAGACTTGGTGTTGGTGAAGCTGCATCCCAATGTGTGCCACAGGGGGCTACACAAAGGCCTAGTCCAGAGGTATGAGGGATCGTTTCAAGTAGTCAAGAGGGTAGGCAAGCTTGCCTACAGGCTGGATATGCCACCCAAGTCAAAGGTACACCCGGTGTTCCATGTAAGCATGCTCAAGCTATTCCATGAGGATAAGGGAGATCCAAGATGGGACAGAGTCAAAGCATGCGTTATTGGGAGCAAGGGCTTCATATGAGAAGGAGGTCCACAGCATCATAGCTGATCAAGAGGTGAGATGGAAGAACTACCAACCAAGAAAGGAGTACTTGGTGTGCTGAAAGGGACTTCCAGACAGCAAGCTGAGCTGGGAACCAGCAAAGGACTTACAACAATTTAGGGACCAGATCAAGAGGTACCATGCAGAGGATGCAACGAGGGCATTGCGTAATTAGGTGGGTGAGAATGTCACACCCTGGATGGGCGCGCCAGGCACATCAGGTTTACCAGCATGCGAGCTAAAGGTTGAGGCCCGTACACCAGGCGGACTGGCAGGTATTTAGGCACAAGGCCTAGGAGACGAGGCCAGAACGCTTGCCCAGCTTGCAGGCCAGCCCGTTAGGCCAAAGCCTAGCATGCAGGTTGCCTGCACCACATCTAGAAAGGCCCAAGGTGCTAGATGTGTAAGTGAAGCTTCTGGAAGCTTACAGGATCAACAGGAGCCTCCTGGCAGATTGGGTTGACCCTAGAAATCAGGAGTTAGAATCTTGATTGATTGTAATCTCTATAATCCCTTGATTTTAGCCTTTATTCTAGGGATATTGCCATTAAGTGTAGCTAGAGTCACAACTATAAATAGAGGGCTACTCCACCCTCATTTGTACGCCATCAAACACTTCTATTTTAGTGAATACATAGCATATTCCAGCATTCTGCCTTGTTATCCTGTTTCTTTTAACTTGCGTAATCAACCCTTCCCATTGTTCTGTGCCTGCACGCTTGAGTTTTAGGCTGACTTAGGCATAAAAGAGGAGATTCCAAGCCTAAGGTCGCACGAATTCTGAGTCTAAGGTTAGAGCCTGTGACACCTGCACCAAGGGCCAGCTTGTGCTGATGGTGGTCGAGGCTTGTGCCGATGGTGGTCGAGGCATGTGCCCGTGTCACACCCTAGGTAGGTACGCCAGGCACATCAGGCGCACCAGCATGCAAGCCAGAGGTTGAGGCCTGCGGACCAGGCGTGCTGGCGGGTATTTGCATGCAAGGCCTAGGAGACGAGGCTAGAACACTCGCCCAGCTTACAGGTCTGCCCGTGAGGTCAAGGCCTGGCATTCAGGCTACTCACACCACATCCAAAAGGGCCCAAGGTGCTAGATACGCAAGTGAAGCTTCTAGAAGTTTATAGGATCAACAGGAGCCTCCTAGCAGATTTGGTCGACCCTAGAAATTAGGAGTTAGAATCCTAATTGATTGTAATCTGTGTAATCCCATGATTTTAGCCTTTATTCTAGGGATATTGCCATTAAGTGTAGTTGGAGCCTCAACTATAAATAGAGGGCTACTCCACCGTCATTTGTACACCATCAAACGCTTCTCTTTCAGTGAATATATAGCATATTCCAGCATTCTACCTTATTATCTTGTTTCTCTTTAACTTGCATAATCAGCCCTTCCCATTGTTCTAGTGCCCGTATGCTTGTGTTTTAGGCTGACTTAGGCATAAAAGAGGAGATTCCAAGCCTAAGGTCGCATGGATTCTGAGTCTAAGGTTAGAGCCCGTGACAGTTGATATCGGAGCAAGTTTGATTCTGTGTGTTTGTATTGTGCAGGTTAGATTGTGATTGAGGAGATGGCATCCCAAAGTGACGCTACTAACCAACAACCAGAGGCCCAGGAGCAGAGGCATGGAGGAGGTAGAAAAGCCAATTCAAGAGATATATGGTCTACCATGGACGGTAGGCTGGATAGGGTGGACGTGACCATGGGCGACATGAGGGAGCAACTGGAGGAGGTAGAGACTCACATTGCATCGTTAGACTCCATGGGTGAGGAGATCCAAAGTAAACTGCAAACTGTTCTCAACAAAGGCATGGATGTGATCACCCAAAAGAATGGGGCCTTAAAGGCTGAAGTGCTGACTTTGCGAGATGGCGTGGAGGCCATGCACCAATGGATGGAAGAGCTTACTAGGGAGCTCGTTGCTTGCAAGACTGCCATTGGGAATGGCATGTTTGCTGGAGTGTCCAAGTCCAGATTGGATGTCCCCAAGCCTAAGGAGTTCAAGGGGACTAGGGCGGCCAAGGAAGTAGACAACTACCTATGGGGTATGGAGCAGTACTTCCAGGCCATGGGCATGCAAGACGAGGTGATAAAGGTAAGCACCGCTACTACGTATCTCACTGATGTAGCCTTATTGTGGTGGAGGCACAAGTGTGATGATGTCAGGCGTGGGAGCACCTAGATTGGAACTTGGGCAAAATTCCAAAAGGAGTTCAGAGAACAATTTTACCCAGAGTATACAGATGATGAAGTGTGGGCAAAGTTGCGCAGGCTGAGCCAGTAAAGGGACATAAGGGAGTATGTCCAGAAGTTCTCTGAACTGATGCTATAGATCTCGGATCTAGGCGAGAAGGATGCCTTATTTGCTTTCATGGATGGGCTAAAGCCGTGGGTGAAGCATGAGCTACAACGGAGGGGAGTTTATGACTTGGCTAAAGCCATGGCTACTGCTGAGGCCTTGATAAAGTTCAAGCCTCTGAATAAGTTCGAGTCTTTCAAGCCCAAAGTAAGGGCAGGGACGATAGGGACCGAAAGAAATAGTCCAAGGGAAGGGATCGTGACCGAGAGTCCAAGGGAAGGGATCGTGACCGAGAGTCCAAGGATGGAGACTGAGACTGTTCAACCAAGGATGGAGAGAGGAAGCAACCAGCAGGCAAGTGGAAAGCAAAAGGGGACCGAGAGCCACTAGCATTCTACCTATGTGGAGGGAGCCACATAGCACGCAATTGCCCGCAGAAGGGTAAGCTAGCTACTGTATACAAAAAGTCTGATGAGGAGCCAAAGACAAGGGCAGCAAAGCTTGGGCCATTGGTGCTCAATGCTATTTAGAGTAAGGGGAACTGTAAGCCAAAGGGCTTGATGTTTATGGATCTGATGGTTGCGGGTCAGAAGGTGAGCGCACTGGTGGACACAGGTGCCTCACACCTTTTTATTTTAGGTGATAGAGCCTGAAAACTCGGACTAAAGGTGCAGAAAGGGATTAGTACCATTAAAGCGGTGAACTCCAAGGAGGTTTCAGCCATGAGAGTAACACGGGGAGTGGAGTTACAGCTTGGAGACTGGAAAGGCAAGGAGACCATAGAGGTAATACCCCTTGACGACTATGAGTTTGTGATTGGGTTATATTTCCTTGTTCAGATTAATGCCCTCCTTGTGCCTTTTATCGATTGTGTTTACATCTTGGATGCACGGTGCCAATGCCTAGTACCATTGAGGAGAGGGTCTGAAGTTGGGTTACAGGTGGTGTCAGCCATCCAATTTACCAAGGCAGTAAGCAGGGAAGAAGACACCTTCTTGGCAACCCTGAAATATGATGAGCCAAGAGAGAAAGAGATCGAGTCACCCTTGGAGGTGCTAAAGGTACTGAAGACCTTTAGTGATGTGATGCCCGTAAAGCTGCCTAGCCAGCTACCACCTAAGAGGGAGGTGGACCACAAGATCGAGCTAGTGTTCGAGGCCAAGTCGCCAGCTAGAGCCCCTTACCGAATGTCCCTACTAGAGTTGGAGGAGTTGAGGAAGTAGCTCAAAGAGTTAGTTCATACTGGCTTCATCAGGCCATCGAAAGCACTATACGGTGCACTGGTTCTATTCCAGCATAAGCATGATGGGTCGTTGTGGCTGTGCATAGACTATCAGGCTTTGAACAAGCTGACCATCAAGAACAAGTACCCTATCCCACTCATTGCAGACTTGTTTAACCAACTTGGAAGTGCAAAGTGGTTCACCAAGCTGGATTTGAGGTCGGGCTACTACCAAGTCAAGATCACGAAGGGAGATGAGCTAAAGATAGCATGTGTCACTTGGTATGGTTCGTATGAGTTCCTGGTCATGCCATTCGATCTTATGAATGCCCCTGTAACATTCTGCACCCTTATGAACCAAGTACTTCAGTCGTTCCTTGATCGATTTGTTGTGGTTTCTTTGGATGACATTGTGATCTACAGCTAGACTTTGGGAGGGCATGTAGACCACTTGAGATAGGTGTTCGAGGTGTTGCAGGTGCACAAGCTATTTGTCAAGAGGGAGAAGTGCTCATTCGCCCAGCAGGAGATCCTGTTCCTTGGCCACATAGTGAGAGGTGGCAGGATACGCATGGATGAAGGCAAGGTGCATGCCATCCTGAAGGTCACTGAGTTGAGATCATTCCTTGGGGTAGTCAACTACTACAGGTGTTTCATCAAAGGTCACTCAACAATAGCCATGCCATTGACTGACTTGCTCAAGAAAAGGGGAGCATGGGAATGGAGCGCAGGGTGCTAGGACTCCTTTGACAGTTTGAAACAAGCTACGATCGAGGAGCCAGTCTTGGCCTTGCTAGACCATGCCAAGTCGTATGAGGTGCATACAGATGCATCAGACTTTGCCATAAGGGGCATGTTAATGCAGGAGGGACATCCAATTACGTTCGAGAGCAAGAAGCTGAATGAGACTGAGCGTAAGTATACAGTCCAAGAGAAGGAGATGACAGTAGTGGTGCACTGCTTGCGCACTTGGTGCCATTACCTATTAGGGTCAAGGTTCATGGTTAGGATAGACAATGTGGTGACCAGCTACTTCTAGACGCAGAAGAAGCTATGCCCTAAACAGACGAGATGGCAAGATTTTCTTATGGAATTTGATTTTCAGATAGAGTACAAGCTGGGGCGGGCAAACCTAGTGGTGGTGCCCTGAGCAGGAAGACTAACCTTGCTTTCATTAGCCAATCAGAAGGGTCACTGGTGTTGTGCATCAAGGAGGGACTTGCGTATGATCCTACAACCAAGGCTCTTATGGAGTAGGCAGTTTTGGATGCATGATGGTTTGTTGTACACCAGGGGCAGTAGACTGTTTGTGTCACAGCACGGGAAGCTTTGCAAGGAAGTTTTGCAAGAGTGCCATGATTCAAGGTGGGTTGGACACCTAGGAGTGAGCCGCACCTTGGCGTTGATCGAGGACCAATTCTACTAGCTTCACATGAGGGACGATGTGGAGGCCTATGTGAAGACTTGTCTTGTGTGCCAATAGGACAAGGTGGAGCTCAAGAAACTAGGCGGTCTCTTGGAGTCATTGGCAGTGCCAAAGCGACCATGGAAGAGTGTTTCTCTGGACTTTATAGTCCGTCTACCCAAAGCAGAGGGGTTTGGAAGCATCATGGAAGTGGTGGACAGGTTTTCCAAGTATGGAATCTTCATTCCAGCAACCAAGGAGTGCCCAGCCGAAGAGGCAACTTGATTGTTCTTGAAGAACATGGTTAAGTACTAGGGAGTGCCAAGGATCATTATTAGTGATCGGGACGGGCATTTCACAGGCAGGTTATGGACTGAGTTGTTCAAGCTGTTGGGGTCAGACTTAAACTTTTCCACCAGCATGTATCCACAGATCGATGGGCAGATAGAACGTGTGAATGGACTATTGGATGGCTACCTTAGGCACTATGTGAGTGCCACATAAAGGGACTGGCCAAAGTTGCTAGATGTTGCACAGTTTTCCTACAACTTGCAAAGGAACGAGGCAATGAACCAGAGCCCATTTGAGGTTTTGACAGGGCAACAACCACTAACACATGGTTCGATTGCTACAGGTTATACAGGGTCGAATCCAGCAACATATAAGATTGCCAAGGCATGGCAGGAGCAAATTGACTTGGCCAGAGTCTGTCTATACAAGGCGGCCAAGAGGTAAAAAAAGTGGGCAGACCAGAACAGACGAGACGTGTTGTTCCAGGTCGAGGACTTGGTGTTGGTGAAGCTGCATCCCATTGTGCGAAGGTATGAGAGTCCTTTCTGAGTACTTAAGAGGTTAGGCAAGGTTGCCTACAAGCTGGATATGCCACCCAAGCTGAGGGTACACTCGGTGTTCCATGTGAGCATGCTCAAGCCGTTCCATGAGGATGAGGGAGATCCATGTCAGATAGAGTCAAAGCGTTCGCCATTGGAAGCAAGGGCCTTATATGAGAAGGAGGTCAATAGCATCATAGCTGATCGAGAGGTGAGACAGAAGAACTATCAACCAAGACAAGAGTACTTGGTGCGCTGGGACTTCCAGACAGTGAGGTGAGCTAGGAACCAATAGATGACTTATGGCAGTTTAGGGACCAGATCAGGCAGTACCATGCAGAAGACATAATGAGGGCATTGTGCAATCAGGTGGGGGAGAATGTCATGCCCTGGACGGGCACGCCAGGCACGCCAGGCACATCAGGTGCACCAGTACATAAGCCAGAGGTTGAGGCCTTCAGACTAGGCATACTGGCGGGTATTTGCACGCAAGGCCTAGGAGACGAGGCCAGAATGCCCACCTAGCTTGTAGGCCAGCCCGTGAGGTCAAGGCCTGGCATTTAGGCTGCCCACACCACATTCAGAAGGGCCCAAGGTGCTAGATACACAAGTAAAGCTTCTGAAAGTTTGTAGGATCAGCAGGAGCCTCTTGGCAGATTTGGTTGACCCTAGAAATCAGGAGTTAGAATCCTGATTGATTGTAATCTGTGTAATCCCATGATTTTAGCCTTTATTCTAGGGATATTGCCATTAAGTGTAGCTGGAGCCTCAACTATAAATAGAGGGCTGCTCCACCCTCATTTGTGCACCATCAAACACTTCTATTTTAGTGAATATACAGCATATTCCAACATTCTGCCTTGTTATCCTATTTTTCTTTAACTTGCGTAATCAGCCCTTCCCATTGTTCTAGTGCCTATACGCTTGTGTTTTAGGCTGACTTAGGCATAAAGGAGGAGATTCCAAGCCTAAGGCCGCAAGGATTCTGAGTCTAAGGTCAGAGCCCGTGACACCCGCACCAAGGCCCAGCATGTGCCGATGGTGTTCGATGCAACCGCCTATACTTGGCCCCATCTTCTGCCGATGGTGGTCAAGGCAAGTGCCCGCACCAAGGGTTGGCTTATGCCAATGGTGCTCGAGGCAACCGCCCGTACCAAGGCCCAATATGTGTCGATGGTGTTCGAGGCAACTGCATGCACCAGAGACCATCTTTTGTCAAAGCTGATCGGGCATGGCACATGCTGATGGTGGTCCATGCAAGTGCCCGTACTAATGGCTAGCTTGTGATGATGGTGGTCGAGGCATGTGCCCGCACCAAGGCCCAACACATGCCGATGGTGCTCAAGGCAACCGTCCGCACCAAGGGCCATCTTCTACCGATGGTCATGGAGGCATGCATGTGTCGATGGTGGTCGAGGCAAGTGCCTATTCCAAGGGCTAGCTTATGCCGATGGTGGTCGAGGCAAGTGCCCGTACCAAAGGGCAACCTGTGCTAATGATGGTCGATGTATGTGCCATCACCATGAGCCATCATGTGCCGTTGATGGTCGAGGCCTTGGCCAAAGTTTGATTTGAGCCATTGTGCACATGCTGGGCTCGAGCATGTGCTGGTGCCAAAATTTTTTTACCCGGGGCAACATCGTCGAAGCATCGTCGGAGCATCGTCGGAGAACCTGACCGACAGCATTGGGGGTTCCAGCGATTGAGGGTCCGGGGGGTGTGCGCACATGATGTACGATGGGTGCTTATACTTGGCCCTTATATTGGCCCCCTATCCCTCAACAAACCTCAACAACTCATACCCGCTTAAAGAGCATATGGGATTTTACAGGTTTGCTGCCAGTAACCATTCAAGTGTCTGAAATGGGGATACTTTTTTCAAATGGGTACAAAATCTTCTACACTTCGAGTTTTTGGCTGAATTTTTTTATGCATGGCAAAAAATATACAAGGATCAGATCTACCAAAATTGGGGCCAAAAAACCTTCTAAAAAATTTTTAAAAAATCCCAAACCGTAAAAAATTTTAAAAATCGTGAAAAATAGAAAACGAGTCGTCTTGCCATGAAACTTCACATGAAGGCTTAAGGGACCATTGTAAGAATTTACAAGCCATAAAAATGGCATTGGCAAGGCAAAAATATGAAGATGTGCCTAAACCCACCTATCACCCGATCGTGGCACACATGGTGCTCGGCTCGGGCTCAGGACACTCGCGCGTGGTGTGCGGGTGTTGGAAAGTGCTCATATGAATTCACAGGCCATAAAAATGGCATTGGCATGGCAGAAATATGAATATATGCCTGAACCCACCTACCACCCGATCGTGGCGATCATTGGTGCTCGGCTCGGGCTCAGGACACCCGCGCGTGGTGCGTGGGCATTGGGGAGCGCTCATATGAATTCATGGACCACAAAAATGGCTTTGGCACTATAGAAACATGAAGATATCCTTAAACCCACCTACTGCCCGATCGTGGTGCACAAGGTGCACGGCCCGGGCCAAGGTGCGACTGCTTCGTGCGTGACCTAGCACGGGCAATGCTGTTCAAGGGAACTGCCCGCACCAAGGTCCAACATGCACCAATGGTGGTCGAAGCATGTGTCGAGACCAAGGGCCAACAAGTCTAGATGGTGGTCGAGGCATGTACATGAGTCACGGTCAGTAAACAAGCTGGGACTGGCCCCAGGGTTGTAGTGGGATAGGGTCCAACTGCCAGGAGGGACCAGGCCTTGAGGCATACTCAAGGTACAGATCATGGGGAACTGGATCAAGACAGTGGTGTGGGTAGTGATCAGGATTC
>NW_019167937.1:13115553-13160553 GCF_002303985.1 Durio zibethinus | reverse complement strand
TGCTCGCACTACCCTAGGGAGCCATTGCCCGATTTAGGGACTTGGTCTGGGGTCTAAAGCAGCATCCACCGTGTGTACGGGCTTGAGTTCGGCTCTCTTTTTTGGCATGCATGCCAATCGGTCGAGGCCATGGGTGTCCGTCGATCATCGAAGCAACCAATCATCAGACAAAATGGTCGGAAGGCATGTACACCCTGTATTTCACTCGAGGGATGTTGCTTTAGGTGTACGCAATGGGAGGCCAATCACGCACACCTACTCCCCCCATAGGAGGGAGAGGGGGTGCCTGGCCACCACCCCCTAAACAGCATTAGAGATTTTACAAATATGCTACCAGTAGACCTTAAAGTGTCTGAAACGGGGACACTTTTTCCAAACAGGCATATCCCACATCGAGGGTGAGCAGGTGTTGAGGCATGTGTCCACACCAAGGGCTAGCATGTGTCGATGGTGTTCGATGCGGCTGCCTGCACTAAGGGCCATCTTCTGCCTATGCTGATCGAGGCAGGTGCTTGCATCGATTCCAACTTGTGTGCAAGCTGATTGATGTATGCATGCACTGATGGTGGTTGAGGCATCTGCCCATACCAAGGCCTAGTACGTACTGATGGTGTTCGAGGCAACTACCCACACCAGGGCCCATCTTCTGTCGATGCTGATCGAGGCATGGCACGTCCCGATGGTGATCAAGGCAAGTGCCAGTGTCATGCCTTGGCAGGTGCGCCAAACACATCAGGCGCACCAGTAAGCGAGCTAGAGGTTGAGGCCCGTAGACCAGGTGTGCTGGCAGGTATCTACATGCAAAGCCTAGCAAACGAGTTCAGAACACCCGCCTAACTTACAGGCCAGCCCGTGAGACGAAGCCCTGGCATACAAGCTGCTCGCACCACATCCAGAAGGGCCCAAGGTGCTGGACACGCAAGAGAGGCTTCTGGAAGCAGGAAGGATCAGCAGGAGTATCCTGGTAGATTTGGTTGACCCTGAAAATCAAGAGTTAGCATCCTGATTGATTGTAATCTATATAATCCCTTGATTTTAGCCTTTATTCTAGGGATATTGCCATTAAGTGTAGCTGAAGCCTCAACTATAAATAGAGGGCTACTCCACCCTTATTTGTACACCATCAAACACTTCTGTTTCAGTGAATACAAGAGCATTTCCAGAATTTTATCTTGTTATCTTGTTTCTCTTTAACTAGCGTAATCAGCCATTCCCATTGTTGTAGTGCCTGCACGCTTGTGTTTTAGGCTGACTTAGGCATAAAAGAAGAGATTCCAAGCCTAAGGTCGTATGGTTTCTGAGTCTAAGGTAGGAGCCCGTGACACCAGCACCAAGGCCCAACATGTGTCGATGGTGTTCAATGCAACTGCCCACACCAGGGGCCATCTTCTATCGATGGTGGTCGAGGTAAGTGCCCTTGTCACGGGCTCTGACCTTAGACTCAGAATTCGTGTGGCCTTAGGCTTGGAATCTCTTCTTTTATGCCTAAGTCAGCAAAAAACACAAGCGTACGAGCACTAGAACAATGGGAAAGGCTGATTACGCAAGTTAAAGAGAAAGGGGATAATAAGGCAGAATGCCAGAATATGTTGTGTATTCACTAAAACAGAAGTGTTTGATGGTGTACAAATGAGCGTGGAGCAGCCCTCTATTTATAGTTGAGGCTCGAGCTACACTTAATGGTAATATCCCTAGAATAAAGGCTAAAATCAAGGGATTACAAAAATTACAATCATTCAAGATTCTAACTCCTGATTTCTAGGGTCAACCAAATCTACCAAGAGGCTCCTACTGATCCTGCAAGCTTCTAGAAGCTTCACTAACATGTCTAGCACCTTGAGACCCTCTGGATGTGGTACAGGTAGCTTGCATGCTAAGCCTTGGCCTCACGGGCTGGCCTACAAGTTGGGCTGACGTTTTGGCCTCGTTTTCTTGTCCTTATATGTAGATACTCACCAGCGCACCTGGTGTATGGGCCTCAACCTCTGGCTCGCATGTTTGTGCACCTACTATGCCTGATGCCCCTACCCAGGGCGTGACATTCTCTGCCACCTGCTTATGCAATGCCTTCATTGCATCCTCTACATGGTACCACCTGATCTGGTGCCCGAACTGCCATAAGTCCTCTGCTAGTTCCTAGCTCACCTTACTGTCTAGAAGTCTCTTCCAGTGCACCAAGTACTCTTATCTTGGTTGATAGTTCTTCCATCTCACCTCTCGATCAGCTATAATGCTATGGACCTCCTTCTCATATGAGGCCCTAGCTCCTAATGGGGCACACTTTGACTCTACCCATCTTGGATCCCCCTCATCCTCATAGAACGGCTTAAGCATGCTTACATGGAACACCAGTTGTACCCTCAGCTTGGGTGGCATATCTAGCTTGTAAACAACCTTACCTACCCTTTTGACTACTCAAAAAGGTCCCTCATACCTCCGAACTAGGCCTTTGTGCAGCCCCCTGTGGTGCACAATGGGATGCAGCTTCACCAACACCAAGTCTCCAACCTAGAACTGCACGTCCCACCTATTTTGGTCTGCCCACTTCTTTGACCTTTTTGTCGCCTTGCGTAGACAGACTCTGGCCAAGTTAGCTTGCTCCTGCCATGCCTTGGCAAACTTATATGCCGCTGGATTCAGCCCTACATAACTTGCAGCAATTGAACTGGGTGTTAGTGGTTGTTGCCCTATCACAACCTCGAATGGGCTTTGGTTCATTGCCTCGCTTCTTTGCAAGTTGTAGGAAAACTATGCAACATCTAACAGCTTTGGCCAATCCCTTTGTGTGGCATTCACATAGTGCCTGAGGTAGACCTCCAATAGTCCATTCATACGTTCTATCTGCCCATCAGTCTACGGATGCATACTGGTAGAAAAGTTTAAGTTCGACCCCAACAACTTAAACAACTCAGTCTAGAACCTGCCCGTGAACCGTCTGTCCTGATCACTAACAGTGGTCCTTGGCACTCCCCAGTACTTAACCATGTTCTTCAGGAACAATCAAACTGCCTCCTCGGTTGGGCACTCTTTTGTTGCTGGAATGAAGATTCCATACTTGGAAAACCTGTCCACCACTACCATGATGCTTCCAAACCCTTATGCTTTGGGTAGACTGACTATAAAATTGAAAGAAAGACTCTCCCATGGTCACTCTGGCACTGGCAATGGCTCCAAGAGACTATCTGGTTTCTTGAGCTCCATCTTGTCCTATTGGCACACAAGACAAGTCTTCACATAGGCCTCCACATCGTCCCTCATATACGGCCAGTAGTAGTGGTCCTTGATCAACGTCAAGGTGTGGCTCACTCCTCTGGTGTCCAGCCCACCTTGAATCATGGCACTCTTGCAAAACTTCCTTGCTGAGCTTCCTGTGCTATGGCACAAACAGTCTACTACCCCTAGTATACAACAAACCATCTTGCACCTAAAATCACCTAGTCTTACCTTGCTGGACGTACTCCATAACAGCCTTGGCTGTAGCATCATGCGCAAGTCCCTCCTTGATGCACGACACCAGTGACCCCTCTGGTTGGCTAATGGTAGCAAGGTTAGCCTTTCTGTTCAGGGTGTCTGCCACTAGGTTCACCCGCCCCAGTATGTACTTCATTGAAAGTCAAATTTCATAAGAAAATTTTACCATATCGCCTGCTTAAGGGATAGCTTCTTTTGTGTCTGGAAGTAGCTGGTCACCATATTGTCCATCCTAACCATGAACCTTGACCCCAACAGGTAATGGCGCCAAGTACGCAAGCAGTGCACCACTGCAGTCATCTCTTTCTCTTGGACCATGTACTTACGTTTAGTCTCATTTAGCTTCCTGCTCTCAAACACAACTGGATGTCCCTCATGCATCAACACACCCCCTATGGCAAAGTCTAATGCATCTATCTGCACCTCATACGGCTTGGCATGGTCTGGCAAGGCCAAGATTGGCTCCTTGGTCATAGCCTGCTTCAACCTGTCAAAGGCTTCCTGGCACCCTGTACTCCACTCTCATGCTCTCCCTTTCTTAAGCAAGTCAGTCAATGGCATGGCTATTGCTGAGTGACCTTTAATGAAGTGCCTGTAGTAGTTAACCAGCCCAATGAATGATCTCAACTCAGTGACCTTGGCTGGTGGTTCCCACTCTAGGATGGCGTGCACCTTGCCTTCATCCATGAGTATCCTGCCACTTCCCTCTATGTGGCCTAGGAATGGGATCTCTTACTGGGCAAACGAGCACTTTTCCCTCTTGACAAACAGCTTGGGCACCTGCAACACCTCGAACACCTATCTCAAGTGGTCTACATGCTCTCCCAAAGTCTGGCTGTAGATCACAATGTCATCCAAATAAACCACAACAAATCGATTAAGGAACGACTAAAGTACCTTATTCATAAGGGTATAGAATGTTACGAGGGCATTCATGAGTCTGAAAGGCATCACCAAGAACTCATATGAACCATACCGAGTGACACATGCTATCTTTGGCTCATCTCCCTCCACGATCCTGACTTGGTAGTAACCCGACCTCAAATCCAGCTTGGTGAACCACCTCGCACTCCTAAGTTGGTCGAACAAGTTCGCAATGAGTGGGATAGGGTAGTAGTTCTTAATGGTCTGCATGTTCAAAGCCTGGTAGTCTATGCACAGCCACAACGACCCATCATGCTTGCACTAGAATAGAACCGATGCACCATATGGTGCCTTCGATGGCCTGATGAAGCCAGCATCAACTAACTCTTTGAGCTGCTTCTTTAACTCTTCTAACTCTGGTGAGGACATTCGGTAAGGGGTTCTAGCTGGTGTTTTAGCCTTGGATGCTAGCTCGATCTTGTGGTCCATCTCTCTCTTAGGTGGTAGCTAGCTAGGCAGCTTTGCAAGCATTACATCACTAAAGGTCTTCAGCACTTTTAGTACCTCTAAGGGTGACTCGGTCTCCTTCTCCTTTGGTTCTTCATACTTCAGGGCTGCCAAGAAGGTGTCTTTTTGTCTGCTTACCGCCTTGCCAAATTGGATGGCTGACACCACCCGTGACCTAACTCCAGACCCTACCCTCAATGGTACTAGGCATTAGCACCGTGCATCCAAGACGCAAACACAATCGGTAAAAAGCATAAGGAGGGCATTAATCTGAACAAGGAAATCCAACCCAATCACAAACTCATAGTTGTCAAGGGGTATTACCTCTATGGTCTCCTTGCCTTTTCAGTCTCTAAGCTAAAACTCCACTCCCCGTGTTACTCCAATGGCTGGAACTTCCTTGGAGTTCACCATTTTAATGGTACCAGTCCTTTTCTGCACCTTTAGTCTGAGCTTCTGGGCTTCATCACCTGAAATAAAAAGATGTGAGGCACCTGTGTCCACCAGTACACTCACCTTCTGACCCCCAACCATCAAATCCATAAACATCAAGCCCTTTGGCTTATGACTCCCCTTAGTCTGGATAGCATTGAGCACCAACGACCCAAGCTTTGCTGCCCTTGTCTCTAGCTCTTCGTCAGACTCCTTGTCTACAGCAGCCAGCTTGCCCTTTTGGGGGTAATTGCGTGCTATGTGGCTCCTTCCACATAGGTAGCATGCTAGTAGCTCTCGATCCCCCTTTGCTTTCCACTTGCCTACTGGTGGCTTCCTCTCGCATCCTTGGTTAAACAGTCTCGGTCCCCTTCCTTAGACTCTCGATCACGATCCTTCCCTCTAGACTGCTTCTTCTGATCCCTATCATCCTTGCCTTTACCCTTGGGCTTGGAAGACTCGAACCTATTCAAAGGCTTGAACTCTATCAAGGCCTTAGCAGTAGTCATGGATTTAGCCAAGTCATGAACTCCCCTCCGTTGTAGCTCATGCTTCACCCACGGCTTCATCCCATCCATAAAAGTAAATAAGGCATCCTTTTCACCTAGATTCGAGATCTGTAGCATCAATTCAGAGAATTTCTGGACATACTCCCTTAGGTCCCCTTGCTGGCTCAGCCTGCGTAACTTTGCCCGTGCTTCATCATCGGCATACTCCGGGTAAAATTACTCTCTGAACTCTTTTTGGAACTCTGCCCAGGTTCCAATTTTGGCACTCTTACGCCTGACATCATCACACCTGTGCCTCCACCACAATAAGGCTACATCAATGAGATATATAGTAACGGTGCTTACCTTTATCACCTCGTCTTGCATGCCCATGGCCTGGAAGTATTGCTCTATACCCCATAGGTAGTTATCTACTTCCTTGGCCACCCTAGTCCTCTTAAACTCCTTAGGCTTGGGCACATCCAATCTGGACTTGGACACTCCAGCAAACATGCCATTCCCAATGGCAGTCTTGCAAGTAACGAGCACACTGGCAAACTCCTTCATTCGTTGGTGCTGCATGGCCTCCATGCCATTGCGCAAGGTCAACATTTCAGCCTCTAAGGCCTCATTCTTTTAGGTGGTCACGTCCATGCCTTTGTTGAGAGCAGCTTGCAGCTCACTTTGGATCTCTTCCCCCACGGAGTCTAACGATGCAATGTGAGTCTTCACTTCCTCAAACTTCTCCCCCATGTCACCCATGGTCACCTTCACCTTGGCCAACCTACCTTTCATGGTAGACCAGATATCTCTTGAACTGGCTTTCTTGCCTCTTCCACGCCCCTGCTCCTGGGCCTCTGGTTATTGGTTTGCAACGTCGCTTTGGGATGCCATCTCCTTAATCACGATCTAACCTGCACAACACAAACATGTAGAATTGAACTCGCTCTGATACCAATTGTCATGGGCTCTGACCTTAGACTCAGAATCTGTGCAGCCTTAGGCTTGAAATCTCCTCTTTTATGCCTAAGTCAGCCTAAAACACAAGCATGCGGGCAGTATAACAATGGGAAGGGCTGATTACACAAGTTAAAGAGAAATAGGATAACAAGGTAGAATGCTGGAATATGCTGTGTATTCACTGAAACAAAAGTGTTTGATGGTGTACAAATGAGGGTAGAGTAGCCCTTTATTTATAGTTGAGGCTTCAACTACACTTAATGGCAATATCCCTAGAATAAAGGCTAAAATCAAGGGATTACAAAAGATTACAATCAATCAGGATTCTAACTCTTGATTTCTAGGGTCAACCAAATTTGCCAAGAGGCTCCTGCTGATCCTACAAACTTTTAGAAGCTTCACTTGCCTGTCTAGCACCTTGGACCCCACTGGATGTGGTGCAGGCAGCCTGCATGCCAGGCCTTGGCCTCACGGGCTGGCCTGCAAGCTGGGCAGACATTCTGGCCTCAACTTCTAGGCCTTGCATGCAAATACCTGCCAATACACTTGGTGTGTGAGCCTTAACCACTGGCTCATGTGTTGGTGCTCCTGATGTGCCTGGCACGCCTGCCCAGGGCGTGACACCTGCACCAAGGGCTGGCTTATGCCATGGTGCTCGAGGCAACCGCCCTCACCAAGGCCTAGCATGTGCCAATGGTGTTCGAGGCAACCACATGCACCAAGGACCATCTTTTGTCGATGTTGATCAAGGTATGGCACGTGCTGATGGTGGTCCAAGTAGGTGCCCGTACCATTGGCCAGCTTGTGATGATGGTGGTCAAGGCATGTGCCCGCACTAAGGCCCAACACGTGCCGATGGTGCTTGAGGCAACCGCCCGCACCAAGGGCCATTTTCTACCGATGCTCATCGAGGCATGCATGTGTCGATGGTGGTCAAGACAATTGCCTGTTCCAAGGGCCAGCTTGTGCTGATGGCGATCGAGGCAAGTGCCTGTACCAAAGGGTAGCCTGTACCGATGATGGTCGATGCGTGTGCCATCACCATGCGCCATCATGTGCCGTTGATGGTCGAGGCCTTGGCAGAAGTTTGATTTTGAACCACGGTGCACATGCTGGGCTCGGGCATGTGCTGGTGTCACATTTTTTTTGCCTAGGGCAGCATCGCTGGAGAACCTGACTAGCGGTATTGAAGGCTCCGACGATTAAGGGTTCGGGGGGTGTGCGCATATGATGTGCGATGGGTGCTTGTACTTGGCCCTTATATTGGCCCCCTATCCCTCAGTTAACCTCGACAACTAACACCCCCTTGAAGAGCATATGAGATTTTACAGGTTTGCTGCCAGTAACCATTCATGTGTCTGAAATGGGGACATTTTTTTCAAATGGCCACACAATCTTCTACACTTCAAGTTTTTAGCTGAATTTTTTTTTTGCATGGCAAAAAAAATACAATGATCAGATCTACCAAATTTGGAGCCAAAACTCCTTCTAAAAAATTTTTAAAAAATCTCAAAACATAAAAAATTTAAAAAATCATGAAAAATAGAAAATGAGTAATCTTGCCATGAAACTTCACATGAAGGCTTAGGGGACCATTGTATGAACAAGCCATAAAAATGGCATTGGCATGGCAAAAATATGAAGATGTGCCTAAACCCACCTACCACCCGATCGTGGCATGCATGGTGCTCGACCCAGGCTCAGGACACTCACGCGTGGTGTGCGGGCACTAGGGAGTGCTCATATGAATTCACAGGCCATAAAAATGGCATTGGCATGGCAGAAATATGAAGATGTGCCTGAACCCACCTACCACCCGATCGTGGTGATCATTGGTGCTCGGCTCGAGCTCAAGACACTCGTGTGTGGTGGACGGGCATTGGGGAGCGCTCATATAAATTCACGGACCACAAAAATGGCTTTGGCACTGCAGAAACATAAAGATATCCTTAAACCCACCTACTGCCCAATCGTGGTGTGCATGGTGCATAGCCCGGGCCCAGGTGCGGCCGCTTGGTGCATGACCCAGCACAGGTTGATGCTGTTCGAGGGAACTGCCCGCACCAAGGTCCAGCATGCACCGATGGTGATTAAAGCATGTGCCGAGACCAAGGGCCAACAAGTCTCGATGGTGGTCGAGGCATGTGCATGTGTCATGATCAGCAAGCAAGCCGGGACTAGCCCCGAGGTTGTAGTGGGATAGGGTCCGACAGTCGGGGGGGACTAGGCCTTGAGGCCTACTCGAGGTGCAGGTCATGGGGAACTGGATTGAGACAATGGTATGGGTAATGATCAGGACTCCAGGGGCTCAGACACAGTGTTAGGTTCGGCAGAATTGAGCCAGGCCCAGGTGCGAGTGTTGGTGAACGGTGCATGGCACACAGTCAGACTGACATGCGTGCACTGATGATCGAGGTGCGACCATGCAGTCAGACCAGAGGTGTTCGAGGCAGTAGCCCATACCAAGTGCCAGTGTCGCACATTGGGCGTGCGCACCAGGAGTTGAGGCCTATGCCCTAACGGCCAAGGCTCGAGCACCGTACGTAGAGGCGGGGGTTCCAACAATAGTCATTACTATTGCTGTCTAGACTGCCCGCCCAGAAGTCTGGCCTATCCGTGGCACCGAGACTAGGCCTACAACATGCCTGCACTGTATCTAGGTGGTCCAAGGGAGTGGGGCCAAACTAGAACCGTATAAAAAGCCTACAAGATCTGCAACACAAGAGGGGGATCCGATCGATCCTCAACTTGCGTACTCTACCTCTCGGTTGGCTTAGTGCCCGTACGCTTGTTTCATAGGTTGACTTCGGCATACGGAGTTCATTCTCAGGCATACGAAATTCATAGGTTGACTTAGGCAATCGGACGATGGGCACGCGTGTCGCTTTCAGCTCGGATTCTGACTTAGAGGCATTCAGTCATAATCCAACACATGGTAGCTTCGTGCCGCTGGCTTTTTAACCAAGCACGATGACCAATTGTCCGAATCAATGGTTCCTCTCATACTAGGTTGAATTACTATCACGACACCGCCATCAGTAGGGTAAAACTAACTTGTCTCATGACAGTCTAAACCCAACTCACATTCCCTATTGGTGGGTGAACAATCCAACACTTGGTGAACAATCCCACGCACGCACCACGAACGAGATGGTGATGGTGTGCGTGCTCCATTTTCATTTCGATTCCTTGGCATGATTCACACCAGGGGTTCGTTGTTCAGCAGCAAGCGAGACGACGCCGATCCTTTCACCAGCCTAATAGAGGGCACGAAGTGACCGTCGTCCCCACTCGTGGTCGAAAGGGGCTCAGGGCACGAAGGACCCTCGCCCCTTCGGTATTTCATTAACTTGTTTACGGGTCATCCGTCGAGCGGAGTTTTGACAATGATCCTTTCATAGGTTCACCTACGAAAACCTTGTTACAACTTTTCCTTCCTCAAAATGATAAGGTTCAGTGGACTTCTCGCGATGTCGTAGGCGACGAACCGTCCACATCACCGCGATCCGAACACTTCACTGGACCATTCAATTGGTAGGAGGGATGGGCGGTGTGTACAAAGGGTAGGGATGTAGTCAACGCAAGCTGATTACTCACGTTGACTAGGAATTCCTCGTTGAATACCAACAATTGCAATGATCTATCCCCATCACGATGAAATTTAAAAGATTACCCAACCTATCAGCCAAGGCTATAGACTCGTTGAATACATCAGTGTAGCGCGCATGCGACCCAGAACATCTAAGGGCATCACAGACCTATTATTGCCTCAAACTTCCTTGGCCTAAGCAGCTATAGTCCCTCTAAGAAGCTAGTTAGCAGGCTGAGGTCTCGTTCGTTAACGAAATTAAGCAGACAAATCGCTCCACCAACTAAGAATGGCCATGCAGCACCACTCATATAATCAAGAAAGAGCTCTCAATCTGTCAATCCTTACTATGTCTGGACCTAGTAAGTTTCCCCATGTTGAGTCAAATTAAGCCGTAGGCTCCACTCTTTGTGGTGCCCTTCTGTCAATTTCTTTAAGTTTTAGCCTTATGACCATGCTTTCCCTGAAACCCAAAGACTTTGATTTGTCATAAGGTGCCGACGGAGTCCAAAAAGTAACATCCATCGATCCCTGGTTGGCATCGTTTATGGTTGAGACTAGGACGGTATCTGATCATCTTCGAGCCCCTAACTTTCATTCTTGATTAATGAAAACATCCTTAGCAAATGCTTTCGCAGTTGTTCATCTTTCATAAATCCAAGAATTTCACCTCTGACTATGAAATATGAATGCCTCTGACTGTCTCTATTAATCATTACTCTGATCCGAAGGCCAACACAATAGGACCGAAATCTTATGATGTTATCCCATACTAATGTATATAAGTGTAGGCCTGCTTTGAGCACTCTAATTTCTTCAAAGTAACAGTATCAGAGGAATGACCTGGGCAATTAAGTCCAGGAGCGCATCACCGACAGTAGGGACGAGTAGATCGGTGCTCATCGTGAGGCGGATCGGATGACCCAACCCTAGTTCTAACTATGAGCTTTTTAACTACAACAACTTAAATATACGCTATAGGAGGTAGAATTACTACAGTTGCTGGCACCAGACTTGCCTTCTAATGGATCCTCGTTAAGGGATTTAGATTGTACTCATTCCAATTACCAGACTCATAGAGCCCGATATTGTTATTTATTGTCACTACCTCTCCGTGTCAGGATTGGGTAATTTACGCGTATGCTGCCTTTCTTGGATGTGGTAGCCATTTCTTAGGCTCCCTCTCCGAAATCGAACCCTAATTCTCTGTCACCCATCACCACCATAATAGGCCACTATCCTACCATCGAAAGTTGATACGGAAAAAATTTGAATGATGCATCACTGGCACAAAGGCCGTGCAATCTGTCGAGTTATCATGAATCATCAGAGCAACGGGCATAGCCTTCATCGACCATTTATCTAATAAATGCATCCCTTCCAGAAGTTAAGGTTTGTTGCACGTATTAGCTCTAGAATTACTACGATTATCCGAGTAGTAGATACCTCAAACAAACTATAACTGATTTAATGAGCCATTCGCAGTTTCACAGTCTGAATTAGTTCATACTTACACATGCATGGCTTAATCTTTGAGACAAGCATATGACTACTAGCAGGATTAACCACATAGCATTCCTTCAAGATGTTGGCACTGCGTGGGCCTCGACGCATCGACCGAGCGGAAGAGAGAGCCCAACGCGAAGCACAATCATCGTGCGTGTCAAGCACATGAAATGCATAACATCGGACGAATGAGGGTTGAGAGCCCGCGCCTGCTAAATGTTCCATATCCGAGAGCACGATCGAACACCGGTGCATCAATGCAGCCATGAAGGATTAGGTGGCACACTTAGGGCACCGACCACGATTGACGTCTGACCTGTAACCCCTCAGGGCACGAAACAGATGAGGGATGCAGAGACATCTGGTTTCCATCGATTCGGGTATACAGCATAGGATCCTGCTCGCACCACCCAGGTACGACGACCGCATGAAGGAAGATTAAAGAGGATGATGGGTCGACAGTTCGATGCATCGAGCATGGAGCCTACCAACACGCACAACCATAGCACTACTCATATGCCCATTGGTACAAGTGGCATCATCTACGAGCACCAGTCCACAACCCACCTGATCAATTACTCGATGAGTGAGCAGAGGAAATGACGAGCCAGGCCACGCCACAACCACTTGGCATGAGAAAAACACAAGCAAGGGCCATGAGTCTGCCCCTGCCATTCGATAGGCAACAATAGTACGATACCACCAATGCTTGGCCTGGCCGAAACTACACGCGCGAGCTCTACTGACACCACCCCAGAGGGACGTTGCCCGATTCAGGGACTTGTTCCTAGGGCCTTGGGCAGCATCGACTGCGTGCACGACCTCATCAAGGCCAAGGCATTTTTATGGTCAATGAGAAGGGACCGCGAAACCATCAAATATCGAAAGACTTGGCTGGGCCAAGCCCACAACCACACCTTCTACTTGCACCACCCCAGGAAGCCATTGTCCAATTCAGGGACTTAGTCTGGGGTCTGGGGTAGCATCCACCGCATGTACCGGCTTGAGCTTGGCTTTCTTTTTTTGTATGCATGCCAACCGGTCAAGGCTATAGGAGCCTGCTGGTCACCGGAGCAACCAACCATCAGACAAAATGCTCCGAAAGCATGTGCACCCTGTATTTCACTCGAGGGATATTGCCCAAGGTGTACGTAATGGGAAGCCCATCACGCGCACCTACTCCTCCCGTAAGGGGGAGAGGGGGTGCCAGAGCACCACCCCTTAAAGAGCATTAGAGATTTTGTAGATATGCTACCAGTAGACCTTAAAGTGTCTGAAACGGGGACATTTTTTCCAAACAGGCATATCCCACACCAAGGGTGAGCATGTGCCAATGGTGGTCGAGGAATGTGCCCGCACCAAGGGCCAGTGCGTGCCAATGGTGTTCAATACGACTACCCATACCAAGGGCCATCTTCTACCTATGCTGATCGAGGCAGGTGCCTGCATCGATTCTAGCTTGTACGTATGTCGATTGAGGCATGCATGCACGGATGGTGGTTGAGGCATCTGCTTGCACTAAGGCTTAGCATGTACCAATAGTGTTTGAGGCAACAGCCCATACTAGGGCCCATCTTCTGTCGATGCTGACCGATCCATGGCATGTGTCGACGGTGATCGAGGCAAGTGCCCACACCAAGGGCCTGCTTGTGTCGATGGTGGTCGAGGTATATGCCTATACCAAGGCCCAACATGTGCCGATGGTGTTCGAGGTAACTGCTCGCACCAAGGCCCAGCATGTGCTGATGGTGTTCAATGCAACTGCCTGCACCAGGGGTCATCTTCTACCGATGGAGGTTAAGGGAAGTGCCTGCACCAAGGGCTAGCTTGTGCCAATGGTGCTCGAGGCAACTACCCTCACCAAGGCCCAGCATGTACCGATGGTGTTCGAGGCAACCGCATGCACCAGGGACCATTTTCTATCAATGCTGATCGAGGCATGGCACATGTCGATGGTGGTCTAGGCAAGTGCCCATACCAATGGCTAGCTTGTGATGATGGTGGTCGAGGCATGTGCCTGCACCAAGGCCCAACACGTGTCGATGGTACTCGAGGCAAGCGCCTGTACCAAGGGCCATCTTCTGTCGATACTCATCGAGGCATACATGTGTCGATGGTGGTCAAGGCAAGTGCTTGTTCCAAGGGCCAGCTTGTGCCAATGGTGGTCGAGGCAAGTGCCCGTACCAAAGGGCAGCCTGTACTGATGATGGTCGATGCATGTGCCATCACCGTCCGCCATCATGTGCTGTTGATGGTCGAGGCCTTGGCTGAAGTTTGATTTTGAGCCATGGTGCACATGCTGGGCTTGGACATGTGTTGGTGCCATATTTTTTTTGCCCGAGGCACCATCATTGGACAATCTGACCGACAGCATTGGGGGTTCCGATGATTGAGGGTCTGGGGGGGTGTGTGCACATGATGTGCAATGGGTGCTTGTACTTGGCCCTTATATTGGACCCATATCCCTCAACAAACCTCGACAGCTCACACCTCCTTAAAGAGCATATGAGAATTTACAGGTTTGCTGCCAGTAACCATTTAAGTGCCTGAAATGGGGACACTTTTTTCAAATGACCACAAAATCTTCTACACTTTGAGTTTTTAGCTGAATTTTTTGTACATGGCAAAAAAAGTACAAGGATCATATCTACCAAATTTGGGGCCAAAAATCCTTCTAAGAAAAGTTTAAAAAATCTCGAACCATAAAAACTTTCAAAAATCATGAAAAATAAAAAACGAGTCATCTTGCCATGAAACTTCACATGAAGGCTTAGGGAACCATTGTATGAATTTACAAGCCATAAAAATGGCATTGGCATGGTAAAAATATGAAGATGTGCCTAAACCCACCTACCACCTGATCATGGAGCACATGGTGCTCGGCCCAGGCTCAAGATACCCATGTGTGGTGTGCGGGTGCTGGGGAGTGCTCATATGAATTCACAGGCCATGAAAATAGCATTGGCATGGCAGAAATATGAAGATGTGCCTAAACCCACCTACCACCCGATCGTGGCGATCATTGGTGCTCGATCCGGGCTTAGGACACCCGCGCGTGGTGCGCGGGCTTTAGGGAGAGCTCATATGAATTCATGGACCATAAAAATGGCTTTGGCACTATAAAAACATGAAGATATCCCTGAACCCACCTACTGCCGATCATGGTGCGCAGGGTGCACAGTCCGAGCCCAGGCATGGTCGCTTAGTGCGTGACCCAGCATGGGCCAATGCTGTTTGAAAGAACTACCCACACCAAGGTCCAGCATGTGCTGATGGTGGTTGAAGCATGTACCGAGACCAAGGGCCAACATGTCTCAATGGTGGTCGAGGCATGTGCATGTGTCATGGTCAGTAAGTAAGTCGGGATTGGCCTCGAGGTTGTAATGGGATAGGGTCTGACAGTCGAGGGGGACCAGGCCTTGAGGCCTACTCAAGGTGTAGGTCACGGGGAACTGGATTGAGACAGTGGTGCGGGTAATGATCAGGAATCCAGGGGCTCAGACATGGTGTTAGGTTTGGCAGAATTAAGCCAAACCCAGGTGCGGGTGTTGTTGAATGGTGCGTAGGCATGTAGTCAGACCAACATGCAGGCATTGATGATCAAGGTGTGAGTATGCGGTCAGACCAGAGGTGTTTGAGGTAGCAGCCTGCACCAAGTGCCAGTGTCACGCCTTGGGCGTGCGCACTAAGAGTTGAGGCCTGCACCCCAGCGGCCAAGGCTCGAGCACCGTACGCAGAGGTGGGGGTTCCAGCAATAGTCATTGCTATTGCTGTCTAGACCATCCACCCAAAAGTTTGGCCTGTCTGTGGCACCGAGACTAGGCCCACAACATGCCCGTACCGCATCCAGGTGGTCCTAGGGAGTGGGGCCAAACCAAAATTGTATAGAAAGCCTGTAGGATCTACAGCACATAGAGGGGGACTTGATCGATCCTTAGCTTGCGTATTCTACCTCTCTGGCAGGCTTAGTGCCCGTATGCTTGTTTCATAGGTTGACTTAGGCATACAGAGTTTATTCCCAGTCTAAGCTCTGATCGGATCGAAGGTTGTGGCTACAGGAATCGTAGCAAGATTGGTAGCACACAGAAGTGGACCCGACCGATCCTCAGACATTCTACCTTTTTGGCCGGTTTAGTACCCACACGCTCATTTCGTAGGTTGACATAAGCATATGAAGTTCATTCTTGATCAGGATCAAGGTACAAAGGGCCCTAGGTCATGCCCAACCCTGGAGGGGGGCGACGTAAAAAGAAGAAAGGTCGACGGGGGAAGGGGAGGGGGAAGGGACGAATTGAAGTGACTAAGGGCTGAATCTCAGTGGATCGTGGCAGCAAGGCCCCTCTGCCACTTATAATACCCTGTCACGTATTTATGTTGTTTGCAAAGGATTCTACCCACCACTCGGTGAGAATTGAGCTCCAAAGAGGCCCGCGTGGCTCATCTGCCATAGAGGCTGCACCTACGACATGTGCCCTTGGGGGCTATGGGCCCCTACTATGGGTCGGCAATTGAGCGACACGCATGTGCGTCACTTTTAGCTCAGATTTTGACTTAGAGGTGTTCAGTTATAATCCAACGCACAGTAGCTTCGTGCCACTGGCTTTTCAACCAAGCACGATGATCAATTATTCGAATCAACGGTTCCTCTCATACTAGGTTGAATTACTATCGTGCCGTTGCCATCATTAGGGTAAAACTAACTTGTCTCACAATGGTCTAAACCCAGCTCACGTTCCCTATTGATGGGTGAACAATCCAACACTTGGTGAATTCTGCTTCACAATGATAGGAAGAGCCAACATTGAAGGATCAAAAAGCAATGTCGCTATGAACACTTGGTTGCCACAAGCCAGTTATCCTATGGTAACTTTTTTTACACCTTTAGCTTCAAATCCTGAAGGTATAGAGGATCAATAGACCACGCTTTCATGGTTCATATTCATTTTGGAAATCAAAATCAAATGAGCTTTTACCCTTTTATTCCACATGACATTTCTATTCTCGTTGAGCTCATCTTAGGACACCTACGTTATCTTTTAACAGATGTGTTGCCCTAGCCAAACTCTCCACCTAACAATGTCTTCCATCCGGATTGATCGACTGATGCTGACCTTGGGTCCAAAAGAAGGGTCGTGCCCTATCTTTGATTCATGAAATAAGTAAAATAACGTTAAAAGTAATGATATTTCAATTTTGCCTGGGGGCTCCCACTTATCCTACACCTTTCAAGTCATTTCACAAAGTTGAACTAGAGTCAAGCTCAACGGGGTCTTTTTTCCCCGCTGATTCTGCTAAGCCTATTCCCTTGGTTGTGGTTTCGTTGGATAGTAGACATGGACAGTGGGAATCTCGTTAATCCATTCATGCACGTCAGTAATTAGATGATGAGGCATTTGGCTACCTTAAGAGAGTCATAGTACTCCCGCCGTTTACCCACGCCTGGTTGAATTTCTTCACTTTGACATTCAGAGCACTGGGCAGAAATCACATTGCGTGGGCATCCATAGGGACCATCGCATTGCTTTGTTTTAATTAAACAGTTGGATTCCCCTTGTTCGTACAAATTCTGAGTCGACTGTTCATCATCCGAGGAAGGCCCCTAAAAGAGCCATTCCTAGTCCATCCCCCGACCGGCATACGGCTACCCACTCTCTTTGTGGGAGTAGCTCAAGCAATACACCGACAGTTGACGGGTTCATAATTGGGACCCCTATGCCCAGCTTTTAGAACCAATCCTTTTTTCGAGGTTATAGATCCATTTTGTCGAATTTCCTTGCCTACATTATTCCATCGACCAGAGGCTGTTCACCTTGGAGACCTAATGCGGTTATGAGTACGATCAGGCATGGACGACACTCGGTCCTCCAAATTTTGAAGGGTTACCGGGGGTGCATCGGACACCACGTGGCATGTGGTGCTCTTTTGGCCGCTGGACCCTACCTTCGACTGAGCTGTTTCCAAGGTGGGCGGGCCGTTAAACAGAAAAGATAACTCTTCTCGAGGCCCCCGTTGACGTCTTCGGACTCCCTAACGTTGCAGTCAATCGTTGTGTCTTAGTTTAGGAATTTTAACCCGATTCCCTTTCGAAGCTCATGTAGGACACACTGTCGGATGGGCTTCCCAACTCTTAGGATCGACTAACCCATGTGCAAGTGTCGTTCACATAGAACCTTTCCCCTCTTCGACCTTCAAAGTTCTCATTTGAATATTTGCTACTACCACCAAGATCTGCATCGAAAGCCACTCTGCATGGGCTCGTACCCTAGGTTTTACGACCATCATCGTGCCCACCTACTCATCGAGGCCGGCCCTTGCCCCGAGGGTCGGGTATAGGTCACGCGCTTAAGCACCATCCATTTTCAAGGCTAGTTGATTCGGCAAGTGAGTTGTTACACGCTCCTTAGAGGATTTCGACTTCCATGACCACCGTCATGCTGTCTTAATCGATCAACACCCTTTGTGGGTTTTAGGTTAGTGTGCAGTTGGGCACCATAACCCGACTTTCGATTCATCCTGCATCACCAATTTTGCTTACCAAAAATGGCCCACTTGGAGCTCTTGATTTCGTGGTGCGGCTTAACGAAGCAGCCATGCCGTCCTACCTATTTAAAGTTTGAGAATAGGTTGAGGGCATTATGCCCCCGATGCCTCTAATCATTTGCTTTACCCGATAGAACTTGTCGGGGGCTTCAGCTATCCTGAGGGAAACTTCGGAGGGAACCAGCTACTAGATGGTTTGATTAGTCTTTCACCCCTATACCCAAGTCAGACGAACGATTTGCATGTCAGTATCGTCATGGGCCTCTACTAGAGTTTCCTCTGGCTTCGCTCCGCTTAGGCATAGTTCACCATTTTTCGAGTCTCGACGGGCATGTTCACACTCGAACCCTTCACAAAAGATCAAGGTCGATCGATGGTGCACGCATGAAGTATCCCACCAATTAGCTTTCTTGTGCCTTACGGGTTTCTTGGCCCGTTGACTCGCACGCATGTCAAACTTTTTGGTTCGTGTTTCAAGGTGGGCCGGATGGAAAGCCCGTAGGTCGACGTTGGGAGCACGTGGGTGTTGAGGCACTTCGAAATGATGTGTGCTGCATTCCACAATCACGGTGACAATGTCTCCACGGCACATCGAAAGCTCAGGCTTGGGCCATCGTGACTCGCGTTGGTCCACTCCCTGAGCCGATCGGCGGACTAGCTCTCGCCATTCCACATCCGATCGGGGTGCATCACCGACCCCTATCCGCTTCCCTCCTCGACAATTTCAAGCACTCTTTGACTCTCTTTTCAAAGTCCTTTTCATCTTTCCCTCACGGTACTTGTTCACTATCGATCTCTCACCTATATTCAGCCTTGGATGAAATTTATCACAGATTGGGGCTGTAATCCCAAACAACCCGACTCGTGGACAGCGCCTCATGGAACGATAGGGTCCGGGCATAACGGGCCTCTCACCCTCTCCGACGCCCTTTTCCAGGGGACTTAGGCTAGGTCCGTCACTGAGGATGCTTCTTCAGACTACAATTTGAACACCGGGGGCACCCTATTTTCAAGCTGGGCTCTTCTCGATTCGCTCGTCATTACTAGGGCAATCCTGGTAAGTTTCTTTTCCTCCGCTTATTGATATGCATAAACTCAGCAGGTGATCCCGCCTGACCTGGGGTCACGACACGAGCATCGATCAAGCGATGCCAGGGGGTCTGGGTGACAACGAGTGTGTGCCACCGAGGAAGAGGCACGTCGGGAGCTCTACCACCAATGATCACGACGCTGTCATTGCCGGGGACTCGCTTTTGGGCCAACCACGACTAACGATATTGCGGGAGGCCATCTTTCGCCCGCCCCCTTCCCTCGAAGCTCGATGGTGGGGGGTCAGAGGGGGGCCGACAGAGCATGACATCCATGCAGGCCTGCCCTCGACCTAATGGCTTCAGGCGTAACTTGCATTCAAAGACTCGATGGTTCACCAGATTTTGCAATTCACACCAAGTATCACATTTCGCTACGTTCTCCATCGATGCGAGAGCCGAGATATCCATTGTCGAGAGTCGTTTCATTTTCTTATGAGAAAAGGAGTCGTGGCACCGTCCGTGCATACACCGTGAACTGGATGGTGATGGCGCACGAGCTCAGATTCACGTCAGGGGTTTGTTGTTTTATAACGAGCGAGACGACGTCGATCATTCCACCTACCCGGTAGGTGGATGAAACGACCGTCACACCCGCTCGGGGTCGAAAGGGGCTCGGGGCACGGAGGCACCCTCACCCTCTCGGTGTTTCGTTAATGCATCTGTGGGTCATCTGTTGAGTGGGTTTGGACAATTATCCTTCTGTAGGTTCACCTACGAAAACCTTGTTACGACTTTTCCTTCCTCTAAATGATAAGGTTCAGTGGACTTCTCGTGACGTCGCGGGCAGTGAACCGTCCATGTCGCTGTGATCTGAACACTTCATCGGACCATTCAATCGGTAGGAGTGACAGGTAGTGTGTACAAAGGGCATGGATGTAGTTAACACAAGCTGATGACTCACGCTTACTAGGAATTCCTCGTTGAAGACCAATAATTGCAATGATCTATCCCCATCACGATGAAATTTCAAAGATTACCTTGGCCTGTCAGCCAAGGCTACAGACTCGTTGAATACATCAGTGTAGCGTGCATGCGGCCTAGAATATCTAAGAGCATCACAGACCTGTTATTGCCTCAAACTTTCTTGGCCTAAGCGACCATAGTCCCTCTAAGAAGCTAGCCACGAAGGATCACCTCCGCGTAGCTACTTAACAGGCTGAGGTCTCATTCGTTAACGGAATTAACCAGAGAAATCACTCCATCAACTAAGAACAACCATGCACCACCACCCATAGAATCAAAAAAGAGCTTTCAGTCTATCAATCCTTACTATGTTTGGACCTGGTAAGTTTCCCCGTGTTGAGTCAAATTAAGTCGTAGGCTCCACTCCTAGTGGTGCCCTTTCATCAATTCCTTTAAGTTTCAGCCTTGCGACCATACTCCCTCAGAACCCAAAGACTTTGATTTCTCATAAGGTACCGATGGAGTCCTAAAAGTAACATCCGTCGATCCTTGGTCAACATCGTTTATGGTTGAGACAGGACGGTATATGATCGTCTTTGAGCCTTCAACTTTCATTCTTAATTAATGAAAAGATCATTGGCAAATGCTTTCACAGTTGTTCATCCTTCATAAATCCAAGAATTTCACCTCTCACTATGAAATATGAATGCCCCTGGCCGTCCCTGTTAATCATTACTCAAATCCCCGAAGGCCAACATAATAGGACTGAAATCCTATGATGTTATCCCATGCTAATGTATACAAGCATAGGCCTATTCTGAGCACTCTAATTTCTTCAAAGTAACAACGTCAGAGGAACGACCTGGGCAATTAAGTCCAGGAGTGCATCACCAGTAGTAGGGATAAGTAGACCGATGCTCTCCGTGAGGCAGACCTGACGATGTAACCCTAGTTTTAACTATGAGCTTTTTAACTACAACAACTTAAATATACGCTATTGGAGTTAGAATTACCGCGGCTGCTGGCACCAGACTTACCCTTCAATGGATCCTCGTTAAGGGATTTAGATTGTACTCATTCCAATTACCAGACTCATAGAGCCTGGTATTGTTATTTATTGTCACTACCTCCCTGTGTCATGATTGGGTAATTTGTGCGCCTGCTGCATTCCTTCAATGTGGTAGCCGTTTCTTAGGCTCCGTCTTCAAAATTGAACCCTAATTCCCTGCCACCCGTCACCAGCATAATAGGCTACTATCCTACCATCGAAAGTTGATAGGGTAAAAATTTAAATGATGCGTCACTGACATAAAGGCCTTGCAATCCATCGAGTTATCATGAATCATCAGAGCAAGGGGTGTAGCCTGCGTCAACCTTTTATCTAATAAATGCATCCCTTCCAGAAGTTGAGGTTTGTTGCACGTATTAGCTCTAGAATTACTACGATTATCCGAGTAGTAGATACCATCAAACAAACTATAACTGATTTAATGAGCCATTCACAGTTACAGTCTGAATTAGTTCATACTTACACATGCATGGCTTAATCTTTGAGACAAGCATATGACTACTGGCAGGATCAACCAGGTAGCATTCCTTCAGGACGTTGGCATCACGTGGGCCTCGATGCACCGATCGAACAGCAGAGAGAGCCCAATGCAGAGCATAAGCGTCATGCGTGTCGAGCACGTGAAATGCATAGCATCGAACGAACAGGGGCCGAGAGCTCGTGCCCGCTAAACGTTTTGCATTCGAGAGCACGATCAAACACCGATGCACCAATACGGCCACGGAGGATTGGGTGGCGCACTTGGGACACCGCCACGACTGACATCTGACCCGTAGCCCCTCAGGACATGAGACAGATGAGGGATGGCGAGACATCCAGTTTCCATCGATTTAGGTATACAGCACAGGATCTCGATTATGCCCCTAGGGTACAATGATCACATGGAGGGAGATTGAAGAGGATGACGGGTCGACAATTTGATGCATCGAGCACGGAGCCTGCCAACATGCATAACCATAGCACCACTCATATGCCCATTGCATACAAGTGGCAGCATCCACACGTGCCGGTCCACAACCTACCCAATCGATTACTCGACGAGTGAGCGAAGGAAATGATGTATGAGGCCACACCACAACCGCTTGTCACTGGAAAAACACAAGCAAGGGCCATGAGTCTGCCCGGGCCATCCGACGGGCAACAATGGTGGGATACCACCAATGCTTGGCTTGGCTAAGACCGCACGCACGAGCTCCACTGACACCACCCCAGGGGGATGTTGCCTGATTCAAGGACTTATTCCTGGGGTCTTGGGTAGCATCGACTACGTGCACGGCCATGTCAAGGCCAAGGTGCTTTTGTGGTCGACGAGAAGGAATTATGAGACCATGAAATACCGAGAGACTTGCTCGGGCCAAGCCCGTAACTGTAGCTTCTGCTCGCACCACCCCTGGGAGCCGTTGCCTGATTTAGGGACTTGGTCTGGGGTCTAGGGTAGCATCTGTCCTGTGCACAGGCTCGAGCTCAACTCCTTTTTTTTCGTATGCACGCCAACCAATCGAGGCCATGGGCGTCTGTCGGTCATCGGAGCAACCAATTGTCGAACAAAATGATCAGAAGGCATGCACGCCCTGTATTTCGCTCGAGGGATGTTGCCCTGGGTGTACACAATGGGAGGCCCATCATGCACACATACTGGGGGAGAGAGGGGGTGCCGGACCACCACCCCCTAAAGAGTATTAGAGATTTTGTAGATATCCTACCAGTAGAACTTAAAGTGTCTAAAACGGGGATACTTTTCCCAAACAGGCATATCTCGCACTAAGGGTGAGTAGGTGTCGATGGTGGTTGAGGCATGTGCCTGCACCAAAGGCCAGTGCGTGTCGATGGTGCTCGATGCAACTGCCCACACCAAGGGCCATCTTCTACCTATGTTGATCGAGGTAAGTGCCCACACCGGTTCCAGCTTGTGTGCATGCTGATTGAGGCATGCATGCATCGATGGCGGTTGAGGCATCTACCCACACTAAGGCCCAGCATGTGTCGATGGTGTTCAAGGCAACCGCCCATACTAGAGGCCATCTTCTGTCAATGCTGATCGAGGCATGGCACGTGCCGACAGTGATCGAGGCATGGCACGTGTCGACAGTGATCGAGGCAAGTGCCCGTACCAAGGGTTGACTTGTGTCAATGGTGGTCGAGGCATGTGCTCGCACCAAGGCCCAGCAAGTGTTGATGGTGTTCGAGGTAACCGCTCGTACCAATGGCAATCTTCTACCGATGGAAATCGAGGCAACTGCCTGAACCAAGGCCCAACATGTGCCAATGGTGTTCGATGCAACTGCCTACACTAGGGGCCATCTTCTGTCGATGGTGGTCGAGGTAAGTGCCCACACCAAGGGTCGGCTTGTGTCGATGGTGGTCGAGGCAACCACCTGCACCAAGGCCCAGCATGTGCCGATGTTGTTCGAGGCAACCACATGCACCAGGAACCATCTTCTGTCGATGCTGATCGAGGCATGGCACGTGCCGATGGTGGTAAAGGCAAGTGCCTATACCAATGGCCAGCTTAGGATGATGGTGGTCGAGGCATGTGCTTGTGTCACATCCTGGGCGGGCGTGCCAGGCACATCAGGCGCACCAACAGGCGAGCCAGAGGTTGAGGCCTGCAGACCAAGTGCCCTGGTGGGTATTTGCGCACAAGGCCTAGGAGACAAGGTCAGAATGCCCGCCCAACTTGCAGGCCAGCCCGTGGGCCAAGTTCTGGCATGCAGTCCACTCGCACCACATCTAGAAGGGCCCAAGGTGTTGGATATACAAGTGAAGCTTCTGGAACCTTGCAGGATCAGCAGGAGCCTTCTGGCAGATTTGGTTGACCCTAGAAATCAGGAGTTAGAATCCTAATTGATTGTAATCTATATAATCCCATGATTCTAGGGATATTGCCATTAAGTGTAGCTGGAGCCTCAACTATAAATAGAGGGCTGCCCCACCCTCATTTGTACACCATCAAACACTTCTATTTCAGTGAATACAGAGCATATTCCAGCATTTTACCTTATTATCCTATTTCTCTTTAACTTGCGTAATCAGCCCTTCCCATTGTTCTAGTTCTCGCATGCTTGTGTTTTAGGCTGACTTAGGCATAAAGGAGGAGATTCCAAGCCTAAGGTCAAATGGATTCTCAGTCTAAGGTCAGAGCCCGTGACAGTTGGTATCAAAGCAAGTTCAATTTTGAGCGTTTGTGTTGTGCAGGTTAGATCGTGATTGAGGAGATGGCATCCCAAAGCGACGTTGCTAACCAACAACCAGAGGCCCAAGAGCAGGGGCATGGAAGAGGTAGGAAAGCCAGTTCAAGAGATATATGGTCTACCATGAACGGTAGGCTGGCCAAGGTGGAGGTGACCATGGGTGACATAAAGGAGAAGCTTGAGGAAGTAGGGACTCACATTGCATCGCTAGACTCCATGGGGGAGGAGATCCAAGGTGAGCTGCAAGCTACTCTCAACAAAGGCATGGACGTGATCACCCAAAAGAATAAGGCCTTGGAGGCTGAAGTGCTGACCATGCGTGATGGCATAGAGGCCATACGTCAGCAGATGGAAGAGCTTACCAGTGAGGTCGTTGCTTGCAAGACTGCCATTGGGAATGGCATGTTTGCTGGAGTGTCCAAGTCTAGAATGGATGTCCCCAAGCCTAAGGAGTTCAAAGGGACTAGGACGGCCAAGGAAGTAGACAACTACCTATGAGGTATGGAGCAGTACTTCCAGGCCATGGGCATGCAAGACGAGGCGATAAAGGTAAGCATCGCTGCTATGTATCTCACTGATGTAGCCTTATTATGGTGGAGGCACAGGTGTGATGATGTCACGCATGGGAGCACCAAGATTGGAACCTGGGCAGAGTTCCAAAAGGAGTTCAGAGAGTAATTTTACCCAGAGTATGCCAATGATGAGGCACGAGTAAAGTTACGCAAGTTGAGCCAGCAAAGGGACATAAGGGAGTATGTCCAGAAATTCTCTAAACTGATGCTATAGATCTCGGATCTAGGCGAGAAGGATGCCTTATTTGCTTTCATGGATAGGCTGAAGCCGTGGGTGAAGCATGAGCTACAACGGAGGGGAGTTCATGACTTGGCTAAAGCCATGACTATTGCTGAGGCCTTGATAAAGTTCAAGCCTCTGAACAAGTTCGAGTCTTTCAAGCCCAAGGGTAAGGGCAGGGACGATAGGGACCGAAAGAAGTAATCCAAGGGGAAGGACCATGATCGGGAATCCAAAGAGGGAGATCGAGACCATTCAACCAAGGATGGCGAGAGGAAGCCACCGGTAGGCAAGTGGAAAGCAAAAGGGGATCGAGAGCCATTAGCATACTACCTATGTGGAGGGAGCCACATAGCATGTAATTGCCCCTAGAAGGACAAGCTGATTGCTATAGACAAAGAGTCTGACGAGGAGCCAGAGTCAAAGGCAGCAATGCTTGGGTCGTTGGTGCTCAATGTTGTCCAAAGTAAGGGGAGCCGTAAGCCAAAAGGCTTGATGTTTACAGATCTGATGGTTACAGGTTAGAAGGTGAGCGCACTGGTGGACATAGGTGCCTCATATCTTTTTGTTTCAGGTGATAGAGCCTGAAAGCTTAGACTAAAGGTGCAACAAGGGATTGGTACCATTAAAACGATGAACTTTAAGGAGATTCCAGCCATTGGAGTAGCACGGGGAGTAGAGTTACAGCTTGGAGACTGAAAAGGTAAGGAGACCATAGAGGTAATACCCCTTGATGACTATGAGTTTGTGATTGTGTTGGATTTCCTTATTCGAATTAACGCCCTTCTTATACCTTTTACCGATTGTGTTTACATCCTAGATGCAAGGTGCCAATGCCTACTGCCATTAAGAAGAGGGTCTGGAGTTGGGTCACGGGTGGTGTCAGCCATCTAATTTGCCAAGGTGGTAAGTAGACACGAAGACACCTTCTTGGCAGCCCTGAAGTATGGGAACCAAGGGAGAATGAGACCGAGTTACCTTTAAAGGTACAAAAGGTGCTGAAGACCTTTAGTGATGTGATGCCCACAAAGCTGCCTAGCTAGCTACCACCTAAGAGGGAGGTAGACCATAAGATCGAGCTGGTGTCCGAGGCCAAGCCACTAGCCAGAGCCCCTTACCGAATGTCTCCACCAAAGTTAGAGAAGTTGAAGAAGCAGCTCAAAGAGTTAGTTGATGCTAGCTTTATCAGGCCATCGAAAGCACCATATGGTGCACCGGTTCTATTCCAATGCAAGCATGATGGGTTGTTGCGGCTATGCATAGATTACCAGGATTTGAACAAGCTGACCGTCAAGAACAAGTACCCTATCCCACTTATTGCGAACTTGTTCGACCAACTTGGGAGCATAAAGTGGTTCACCAAGCTGGATTTGAGGTCGGGCTACTATCAAGTCAGGATCACAGAGGGAGATGAGCCAAAGACAGCATGTGTCACTTGGTATGGTTCATATGAGTTCTTGGTGATGCCTTTCAGACTCACGAATGCCCCAGCAACATTTTACACCCTTATGAACAAGGTACTTCAGTCGTTCCTTGATCGATTTGTTGTGGTTTATTTGGATGACATTGTGATCTACAGCCAGACTTTGAGAGAGCAAGTAAACCACTTGAGACAAGTGTCAGAGGTGTTGTGGGTGCACAAACTATTTGTCAAGAGGGAAAAGTGCTCATTCACCCAGCAAGAGATCCCGTTCTTTGGCCACATAGTGGGAGGTGGCAGGATACGCATGGATGAAGGCAAGATGGATGCCATCCTGGAGTGGCAACCTCCAGCCAAGGTTACTGAGTGGAGATCATTCCTTGGGTTGGTTAACTACTATAGGTGCTTCATCAAAGGTCACTCAGCAATAGCCACGCCATTGACTGACTTGCTCAAGAAAGGGAGAGCGTGGGAGTGGAGCACAGGTGCCAGGAAGCTTTTAATAGGTTGAAGCAGGCTGTGATCGAGGAGCCAGTCTTGGCCTTGCCAGACCATGCCAAGCCGTATGAGGTGCATACGGATGCATCAGACTTTGCCATAGGAGACGTGTTCATGCAGGAGGGACATCCAATCACGTTCGAGAATAGGAAGCTGAACGAGATTGAGCATAAGTACATGGTGCAAGAGAAGGAGATGACTGCAGTGGTGCATTGCTTGTGCACTTGGTGCCATTACCTATTGGGGTCGAGGTTCGTGGTTAGGACGGATAATGTGGCGACCAGCTACTTCCAGACGTAGAAGAAGCTGTCCCTCCAGCAGGCAAGATGGTAAGATTTTCTTATGAAATTTGACTTTTAGATGGACTACAAGCCAGGGCGAGTGAACCTAGTGGCAGACGCCCTGAGTAGGAAGGCTAACCTTGCTACCATTAGCCAACTAGAGGGGTCACTGGTGCCGTGCATCAAGGAGGGACTTGCGCATGATCCTACTGCCAAGGCTTTCATGGAGTACGCCCAGCAAGGTAAGACTAGGCAATTTTGGATGCAGGATGGTTTGTTGTACACTAGGGGCAATAGACTATTTGTGCCACAGCACGGGAAGCTCCACAAGGAAGTTTTACAAGAGTGTCATGATTCAAGGTGGGCTGGACACCCCGGAGTGAGCCGCACCTTGGCGCTGATCAAGGATCGGTACTACTGGCCACACATGAAGGATGGTGTGGAGGCCTATGTGAAGACTTGCCTTATGCGCCAATAGGACAAGGTGGAGCTTAAGAAACCAGGCGATCTCTTGGAGCCATTGCCAGTGCCAGAGCGACTATGGGAGAGTGTTTCTTTGGACTTTATAGTCGGTCTACCTAAAGCAAAAGGCTTTGGAAGCATCATGGTAGTGGTGGACAGGTTTTCCAAGTATAGAATCTTCATTCTAGCAACCAAGGAGTGCCCAGTCGAGGAGGTAGCTCGATTGTTCCTGAAGAACATGGTTAAGTACTAGAGAGTGCCGAGGATCGTTGTTAGTAATCGAGATGGGCATTTCATGGACAGGTTCTGGACTGAGTTGTTCAAGCTATTGGGGTCAGACTTGAACTTTTCCACCAGCATACATCCACAAACCGATGGGCAGACAGAATGAGTGAATAGACTATTGAAGGTCTACCTCAGGCACTATGTGAGTGCCACACAAAGGGACTGGCCAAAGCTGCTAGATGTTGCATAGTTTTCTTACAACTTGCAAAAGAGCGAGGCAATGAACCAGAGCCCATTTGAGGTTGTGATAGGGCAACAACCACTAACACCCGATTCGATTGCTGCAGGTTATACAGGGCCAAATCCAGTAGTATATAAGTTTGCCAAAGCATGGCAGGAGCAAACTGACTTGGCCAGAGTCTGTCTACACAAGGCGACCAAGAGGTCGAAAAAGTGGGCAGACCAAAATAGGCGGGATGTGCAGTTTCGGGTTGGGGACTTGGTGTTGGTGAAGCTGCATCCCATTGTGCACCATAAGGGGCTGCACAAAGGCCTAGTCTAGAGATATGAGGGACCTTTTTGAGTAGTCAAGAGGGTAGGCAAGGTTGCCTACAAGCTGGATATGGCACCCAAGTTGAGGGTACACCCAGTGTTCCATGTAAGCATGCTCAAACCGTTCCATGAGGACGAGGGAGATCCAGGATGGGTAGAGTCAAAGTGTGCGCCATTGGGAGTAAGGGCCTCATATGAAAAGGAGGTCTACAGCATCATAGCTGACCAAAAGGTGAGACAGAAGAACTACCAACTAAGACAAGAGTACTTGGTGCACTGGAAGGGACTTCTAGATAATGAGGCGAGCTAGGAATCAGTAGAAGACTTATGGCAGTTCGGGGACCAGATCAGGTAGTACCATGCAGAAGACACAACGATGGTGTTGTGCAATCAGGTGGAGAAAATGTAACGCCCTGGGCGGGCACACCAAGCACATCAGGCGCACCAGCAGGTGAGCTAGATGTTGAGGCCTGCAGACCAGGCACATTGGCAGGTATTTGCATGCAAGGCCTAGGAGACAAGGTCAGAATGCCCTCCCAGCTTGTGGGGCAGCCCGTGAGGCCAAGGCCTGGCATGCAGGCTGCTCGCACCACATTCAGAAAGGCCCAAAGTGTTGGATACACAAGTGAAGCTTCTGGAACCTTGCAGGATTAGCAGGAACCTCCTGGCAGATTTGGTTGACCCTAAAAATCAGGAGTTAGAATCCTGATTTATTATAATCTGTATAATCTCATGATTATAGGGATATTGTCATTAAATGTAGCTAGAGACTCAACTATAAATAGAGGGTTGCTCCACTAATTTGTACACCATCAAACACTTCTGTTTCAGTGAATATAGAGCATATTCCAGCATTTTGCCTTGTTATCTTCTTTCTCTTTAACTTGCGTAATCAGCCCTTTCCATTGTTCTAGTGCCCGCACACTTGTGTTATAGGCTGACTTAGGCATAAAGGAAGAGATTCCAAGCCTAAGGCCGCATGGATTCTAAGTCTAAGGATGGAGCCCGTGACACCTACACCAAGGCCCAACACGTGCCGATGGTGCTCGAGGCAACCGTCCGCACCAAGGGCCATCTTCTGCCGATGCTCATCGAGGCATGCATGTGTCGATGGTGGTCGAGGCAAGTGCCTGTTCCAAGGGGCCATCTTGTGGCAATGGCAGTTGAGGCAAGTGCCCTTACCAAAGGGCAGCCTGTGCCGATGATGGTTGATGCATGTGTAATCACCATACGCCATCATGTGTCATTAATGGTCGAGGGGGTCCGGGCGGTGTGCGCACATGATGTGCGATGGGTGCTTGTACTTGGCCCTTATATTGGCCCCCTATCCCTCAACAAACCTCAACAACTCACACCCCCTTAAAGAGCATATGAGATTTTACAGGTTTGTTGCCAGTAACCATTTAAGTGTCTGAAATGGGGACACTTTTTTCAAATGGCCACAAAATCTTCTACGCTTTGAGTTTTTAGCTGAATTGTTTTTTGCATACCAAAAATAAATAAAACGATCAGGTCTGCCAAATTTGGGCCCAAAAATCCTTCTAAAAAGTTTTTAAAAAATCTCGAACCGTAAGAAATTTCAAAAATCATGAAAAATAAAAAACGGGTCATCTTGCCATGAAACTTCACAAGAAGGCTTAAGGGACCAATGTATGAATTTAAAAGCCATAAAAATGGCATTGGCATGGCATAAATATGAAGTTGTACCTAAACCCACCTACCACCCGATCGTGGCACACATGGTGCTCAGCCCAGGCTCAGGACACCCGCGCATGGTGTACGGGCACTGGGGAGTGCTCATATGAATTCACAGGCCATAAAAATAGCATTGGCATGGTAGAAATATGAAGATGTGCCTAAACCCACCTACCACCCGATCGTGGTGCTCATTGGTGCTCGACCTGAGATTAAGACACCCCCGCGTAGTGTGCAGGTGTTGGGGAGCTCTCACATGAATTCATGGACCACAAAAATGGCTTTGGCACTATAGAAACATGAAGATATCCCTGCACGGCCCGGGCCTAGGTGCGACCGCTTGGTGTGCGCCCAGCATGGGCCGATGCTGTTTGAGGGAACTACCCGCACCAAGGTCTAGCGTGCATCGATGGCAGTCGAAGCATGCTTCGAGACCAAGGGCCAACATGTCTCGATGGTGGTCGAGGCATGTGCATATGTCACGATCAACAAGCAAGCCGGGACTAGCCCTGGGGTTGTAGTGGGATAGGGTTCGATAGCCGGAGGGACCAAGCCTTAAGGCTTACTCGAGGCACAGGTCATGGGGAATAGGATCGAAATAGTGGTGCGAGCAGTGATCAGGACTCCAAGGGCTCAGGCACAGTGTTAGGTTTGATAGAATTGAGCCAGGCCCAAGTGCGGGTGTTGGTGGGCGGTGCGTGGGCACGTAGTCAGACCGATGTATGGGCATGCAGTCAGACCAGGGGTGTCTGAGGCTGTAGCCTGCACCAAGTGCCAGTGTCGCACCTTGGGCATGCATACCAGGAGTTGAGGCCCGCCCCTCAGCGGCCAAAGCTCGAGCACGTTACGTAGCGGCGAGGGTTCCAACAACTCACTGCTATTATTGTCCAGACCACCCGCCCGAAAGTTTGGCTATCCGCGGCATCGAGACCAGGCCCAAAACATGCTCGCACCGTATCTAGGTGGTCCCAGGGAGTGGGGTCGAACCAGAATCGTATAGAAAGCCTGCAAGATCTGTAGCACACAGAGGGGGACCCGATCGATCCTCAGCTTGCGTGTTCTGCCTCTCTGGTCGGCTGAGTGACCTGACGCTTGTTTCATAGGTTGACTTAGGTGTACGGAGTTCATTCCCAGTCTAATCTCTGATCGGACCAAGGGTTGTGGCTATAGGAACCGCAGTAGAATCGGCAGCATGCAGAGGGGGACCCGATCGCTCTTCAGCTTGCACATTCTGCCTCTTTGGCCAACTTAATGCCCGTACGCTCATTTCGTAGTTTGACTTAGGCATACGAAGTTCATTCCCGATCGAGATCGAGGGATGGTGGGCCCTGGGTCATGCCCAACCCCGGAAGAGGGCGGCGTAAAAAGAAAGAAGGTCGACAGGGGAAAGGGAGGGGGGAGGGGGAGGGACGAATCGAAGCTACAAAGGGCTGAATCTCAGTGGATCGTGGCAGCAAGGCTACTCTGCCACTTACAATACCCCGTCACGTATTTAAGTCATCTTCAAAGGATTCTACCCGTCACTCGGTAGGAATTGAGCTCCAAGGAGGCTCGCACAGCTCGTCTGTCGCGGGGCTGCACCTATAACATGTGCCCTTGGGGCCATGGGCCCCTACTACAGGTCGGCAATCGGGCGGTGGGATCGTGCATCGCTTCTATCCCAGATTCTAACTTAGAGGTGTTCAGTCATAATCCAATGCACGGTAGCTTCGTGCCACTGGCTTTTCAACCAAACGCGATGACCAATTGTGTGAATCAACGGTTCCTCTCGTACTAGGTTGAATTACTATCACGCCATCGCCATCAGTAGCGTAAAACTAACCTATCTCACGACAGTCTAAACCCAGCTCACGTTCCCTATTAGTGGGTGAATAATCCAATACTTGGTGAATTCTGCTTCACAATGATAGGAAGAGCCTACATCGAAGGATCGAAAATCGACGTCACTATGAACGCTTGGTTGCCACAAGCCAATTATCCTTGTGGTAACTTTTTTGACACCTCTAGCTTCAAATCCTGAAGGTCTAAAGGATCGATAGGCCACACTATCATGAGATTTCTATTCTTGTTGAGCTTATCTTAGGACACCTGCGTTATCTTTTAACAGATGTGCCGTCCCAGCCAAACTCCCCACCTAACAATATCTTCCACCCAGGTGAGGCTGGCCTTGGGTCTAAAAGAAGGGGTCGTGCCCCACCTCCAATTCATGAAGTAAGTAAAATAACGTTAAAAGTAGTGGTATTTCAATTTTGCCCGGGGTCTCCCACTTACCCTACACCTCTCAAGTCATTTCACAAAGTCGGACTAGAGTCAAGCTTAACAGGGCCTTTTTTCCCCGTTGATTCTGCCAAGCCTGTTCCCTTGGCTGTGGTTTCGCTAGATAGTAGATAGGTACAGTGGGAATCTCATTAATCCATTCATACACGTCACTAATTAGATGACGAGGCATTTGGCTACCTTAAGAGAGTTATAGTTATTCCCGCCGTTTACCCACGCTTGGTTGAATTTCTTCACTTTGACATTCAAAGCACTGGGCAGAAATCACATTGTGTGAGCATTCGCAGGGACTATCGCAATGCTTTTTTTTAATTAAATAGTCGGATTTCCCTTGTCCATACCAGTTTTGAGTTGACTGTTCATCACCCAGGGAAGGCCCCCGAAGGTGCCTTTCCTAGTCCGTCGCCTGATCGACACACGGTGACCCACTCTTACTGTGGGAGCAACTCGAGCAATGCATCGATAGTCGACGAGCTCGAGACTGGGACCCCTGTGACCAGCCCTCAGAGCCAATCCTTTTCTTGAGGTTACAGATCCATTTTACCGACTTCCCTTACCTACATTATTCCATCGACCAAAGGCTGTTCACCTTGGAGACCTGATGCGGTTATGAGTATGACCGAGCATAGATGGCACTCGGTCCTTTAGATTTTCAAGGGCCGTCAGGGGTGCACCGAACACCACGCGACGTGGGTGCTCTTCCGACCGCTGGACCCTACCTCTGGCTAAGCCGTTTCTAGGGTGGGCAGGCCGTTAAACAAAAAAGATAACTCTTCTCGAGGCCCCCATCGATATCTTCAGACTCCCTAATGTTGCCGTCAACCGTCGCATCCCAATTCAAGAATTTTAACCCGATTCCCTTTAGAAGCTCACGCGGGACGCACAGTCGGATGGGCTTTCCCTGCCTCTTAGGATCGACTAACCCATGTGCAAGTGCTGTTCACATGGAACCTTTCTTTTTTTTGGCCTTCAAAGTTTTCATTTGATTATTTGCTACTACCACCAAGATCTGCATTGATGGCCATTCCGCCCGAGCTCGCGCCTCAGGTTTTACGATGACCATCGTACCCTCTTACTCATTGGGGCCTAGCCCTTGCCCCGATAACCAGGTATAGGTAGTGAGCTTAAGCGCCACCCATTTTTAGGGCTGGTTGATTCAGCAAGTGACTTGTTACACATTCCTTAGTGGATTTCCACTTCCATGACCACTGTCCTGCTGTCTTAATCGACCAACACCCTTTGTGGGTTTTGGGTTAGCGCGTAGTTGGGCACCGTAACTTGGATTTCGATTCATCCCGCATCGCCAGTTCTACTTACCAAAAATGGCCCACTTAGAGCTCTCGATTCTGTGGCATGGCTCAACGAAGCAGTCGCACCATCCTACCTATTTAAAGTTTGAGAATAGGTCGAGGGCATTGCACCTCCGATGCCTCTAATCATTGGCTTTACTCAATAGAACTCGTCGGGGGCTTCAGCTATCCTGAGGAAAACTTCAGAGGGAACCAGCTACTAGATGATTCAATTAGTTTTTCACCCCTATACCCAAGTCAAACGAACGATTTGCACATCAGTATCGCTGTGGGCCTCCACTAAAGTTTCCTCTAGCTTCACCCTACTCAGGCATAGTTCATCATCTTTTGGGTCTTGACGGGCATGCTCACCCTCGAACCCTTCTCAGAAGATCAAGGTCGATCGGTGGTGCACCCACAAGGGATCCTGCCAATTAGCTTCCTTGTGCTTTACGGGTTTCTTAGCCCATTGACTCGCACGCATGTCAGACTCCTTGGTTCATGTTTCAAGATGGGCCAAATGGGGAGCACGTAGGTCTTGAGGCACACCGAGACACCGTGTGCTGCATTCTATGATCACGATGATGACGTCTCTGAGGGCACATAGAATGCCCGGGCTTGGGCAACCGCCATGACCCGCGTCGGTCCATGCCCCGAGTCGATCCCCCATCTGCTTCCTTTTCGATAATTTCAAGCACTCTTTGACTCTCTTTTGAAAGTCCTTTTCATCTTTCCCTCATGGTACTTGTTCACTATCGATCTATCACTCATATTCAGACTACAATTCAGATGTTGGGGGCACCCGATTCTCAACCTGGGCTCTTCTCGGTTCGCTCGCTGTTACTAGGGGAATCCTGATATGTTTCTTTTCCTTCGCTTATTAATATGCTTAAACTCAGCGGGTGATCCTGCCTAACTTGGGATCACAAAACGAGCATCGATCGAGCGATGTTGGGGGTCGATGGGGTCCAGGTGGACAACGAGCACGCGTCACCGGGGATGAGGCATACTAGGAGCTTTACCCTCGACGGTCATGGCACTGTCATTGTCAGAGACTCACTTTTTGGCCAACCACGACTAACGGGATCGCGAGAGGCCATCTTCCGCCCACCCCCTTCCCCTAGAGCTCGATGGCGGAGGGTCAGAGGAGGGCGATGGTGCATGACACCTAGGCAGGTGTGCCCTCAACCTAATGGCTTTGAGCGTAACTTGTGTTCAAAGACTCGATGGTTCACGAGATTCTGCAATTCACACCAAGTATCGCATTTCATTATGTTCTTCATCGATGCGAGAGCCAAGATATCCATTGTGAAGAGTCATTTCATTTTTTTATGACAAAAGGAGTCGTAGTGCCACCCGTGCATGTACCGCCAAATGAATGGCGACAGTTCACGCGCTCTTTTTCGGTTTTGGTTCTTTGGAGCGATTCACACTGGGGGTTTGTTGTTCAACAGCGAGTGAGACAATGCCGATCATTTTGCCCGCCCGATAGGGGAAACTAAGCGATCGTCACACCTGTCCTGGGCCAAAAGGGGCTCGGGGCATGGGGGCACCCTCGCCCCCTAGGTGTTTTGTTAACACATCCACCGATCATCCGTCGAGCAGGGTTTCGACAGTGATCCTTTCGTAGGTTCACCTACAGAAACCTTGTTATGACTTCTCCTTCCTCTAAATCATAAGGTTCAATGGACTTCTCGCGATGTCATGGGTGGTGAACCTTCCAGGTCACCATGATCCAAACATTTCACCAGACCATTCAATCGGTAGGAGTGACAGGTGATGTGTATAAAGGGTAGGGACGTAGTCAACATGAGCTGATGACTCGCGCTTACTAGGAATTCCTCGTTGAAGACCAACAATTGCAATGATCTATCCCCATCATGATGAAATTTCAAAGATTACTAGGGCCTGTCGGCCAAGGCTATAGACTCATTGAATACATCAGTGTAACACGTGTGCGGCCCAGAACATCTAAAGGCATCACAGACCTGTTATTGGCTCAAACTTCCTTGGCCTAAGCAGTCATAGTCCCTCTAAGAAGCTAGCCATGAAGGATCACCTCTGCGTAGCTAGTTAGCAGGCTGAGGTCTCATTCATTAATGGAATTAACCAGACAAATCGCTCCACCAACTAAGAATGGCCATGCACCACCACCCATAGAATCAAGAAAGAGCTCTCAGTCTGTTAATCCTTACTATGTTTGGACTTGGTAAGTTTCCCCGTGTTGAGTCAAATTAAGCTGCAGGCTCCACTCTTGGTGGTGCCCTTCCATCAATTCCTTTAAGTTTCAACCTTGCGACCATACCCCCTCAAAACCCAAAGACTTTGATTTCTCATAAGGTACTGGTGGAGTCCTAAAAGTAACATCCATCGATCCCTAGTCGGCATCGTTTATGGTTGAGAATAGGATGATATCTGATCATCTTCGAGCCCCCAACTTTTGTTCTTGGTTAATGAAAACATCATTGGCAAATCCTTTCGCAGTTGTTCATCTTTCATAAATCCAACAATTTCACCTCTGACTATGAAATATGAATGCCCCCGACTGTCCCTATTAATCATTACTCCGATCTCGAAGACCATCACAATAGGATCGAAATCCTATGATGTTATCCCATGCTAATGTATACAAGCCTAGGCCTGCTTTGAGAACTCTAATTTCTTCAAAGTAATAGCATCGGAGGAACGACTCGAGCAATTAAGTCCAGGAGCACATCACTGATAGTAGGGATGAGTGGACCAATGCTCACCATGAGGCAAACCTACTAGGGTCTTGGGCAGCATCGACTGCGTGCACGGCCTTGTCAAGGCCAAGGTGTTTTTGTGGTTGATGAGAAGGAACTACGAGATTGTCAAATACCGAAAGACTTGGTCAGGCCAAGCTCGCAATCGTAGCTTCTACTCGTACCACCCTAGGGAGCCATTGCCCGATTCAGGGACTTGGTCTGGGGTCTAGACAGCATCCACTGCATGCACGGGCTCGATCTTGACTCCTCTTTTTTGCATGCATGCCAATCGATCGAGGCCATGGGCGCATGCCGATCACCAGAGCAACCAATCATCGGATAAAATGGTCGAAAGGCATGCACACCCTGTATTTCACTCGAGGAATGTTGCCCTGGGTGTACGTAATAGGAGGCCCATCACGCACACCTACTCCCTCCGTGGGAGAGAGAGGGGGTGCCGGACCACCATCGCCTAAAGAGCATTAGAGATTTTCTAGATATTCTACCAGTAGACCTTAAAGTGTCTAAAACGGGGACACTTTTTCCAAACAGGCATATCCCACACCGAGGGTGAGTAGGTGCCGATGGTGGTTGAGGCATGTGCCTGCACCAAGGCCTAGCACATGCCGATGGTGTTAGCGACAATCGCCCACCTCAGGGGCCATCTTCTACTGAAGCTGATCGAGGCATCACTTATCGATAGTGATCCAAGCAAGTGCCCGCACCAAAGGCCTGCTTGTGCCGATAGTGGTCAAGACATGTGCCCGTACTAAGGCCCAGCATGTATCGATGGTGTTCGAGACAACTGTCTGTACCAAAGGCCATTTTCTACCGATGGTGATCGAGGTAATCACCCGTACCAAAGCCCAGCATATGTCGATGGAGTTCGGTGCAATCGCCCATACCAGAGTCCATCTTCTGCCAATGGTGGTCGAGGTAAGTGCCCGTGTCATGCCCTGGATGGGTTCGCTAGGTACATCAGGTGTACCAATAGGTTGAGGCCCACAGACCAGGTGCACTGATGGGTATTTGAGCAGAAGGCTTGGGAGATGAGGTCAGAACACCTGCCCAGCTTGCAGGCCAGCCCGTGAGGCCAAAGCCTAGCATGTAGGCTGCCCGTACCATATCCAGAAGGGCCCAAGGTGCTAGATACACAAGGGAAGCTTCTGAAAGCTTGCAGGATCAGCAGGAGCCTCCTGGCAGATTTGGTTGACCCTAGAAATCAGGAGTTAGAATCTTGATTGATTGTAATCTGTATAATCCCTTGATTTTAGCCTTTATTCTAGGGATATTACCATTAAGTGTAGCTGGAGCCTCAATTATAAATAGAAGGCTACTCCACCCTCATTTGTACACCATCAAATACTTCTGTTTCAGTGAATACAGAGCATATTCTAGCATTCTACCTTGTTATCCTGTTTCTCTTTAACTTGCATAATCAGCCCTTCTCTTTGTTCTAGTGCCCGCACGATTGTGTTTTAGGTTGACTTAGGCATAAAGGAGCAGATTCCAAGCCTAAGGCCACATGGATTTTGAGTCTAAGGTTAGAGCCCGTGACACCCGTACCAAGGGCCGGCTTGTGCCGATGGTGCTCGAGATAACCGCCCACACAAAGACCCAGCATGTGCCAATGGTGTTCGAGGCAACCACACGCACTAGGGACCATCTTATGTCGATGCTGATCGACGCATGGCACATGCCAATGGTGGTCCAGGCAAATGCCCGTACCAATGGCCAGCTTGTGACGATGGTGGTCGTGGCATGTGCCCGCACCAAGGCCCAACATGTGTCGATGGTGCTTGAGGCAATCGCCCGCACCAAGGGCCATTTTCTACCGATGCTCATCTAGGCATGCATATGTCAATGGTGGTCGAGATAAGTGCCTGTTTCGAGGGCCATCCTCTATTGATGGTTATCGAGGCATGCATGTGTCGATGCTGGTCGAGGCAAGTGCCTGTTCCAAGGGCTAGCTTGTGTTGATGGTGGTCGAGGTAAGTACCCGTACCAAAGGATAGTCAGTGCCGATAATGGTCGATGCATGTGCCATCACCATGCACCATCATGTGCCTTGGAGACTCACATTGTATCGCTAGACTCCATGGAGGAAGAGATCCAAGGTGAGCTGCAAGCTGCTCTCAACAAAGGTATGGATGTGATCACCCAAAAGAATAAGGCCTTGGAAGCTAAAGTGCTGACCTTGCGTGATGGCATGAAGGCCATACGCCAACGAATGGAAGAGCTTGCCAGTGAGCTCATTACTTGCAAGACTTTCATTGGGAATGGCATATTTGCTAGAGTGTCCAAATCCAGATTGGATGTCCCTATGCCTAAGGAGTTCAAGGGGACTAGGGCAGCTAAAGAAGTAGACAACTACCTATAGGGTATGGAGCAGCACTTCCAGGCCATGGGCATGCAGGACAAGATAATAAAGGTAAGCACTACTGCTATGTATCTCACTGATGTAGCCTTATTATGGTGGAGGCACAGGTGTGATGATGTTAGGCGTAGGAGTGCCAAGATTGGAACCTAGGCAAAGTTCCAAAAGGAGTTCAGAGAGTAATTTTACCCGGAGTATGCCGATGATGAGGCACGGCTAAAGTTACACAGGCTGAGCCAGCAAGGGGACAAAAGGGAGTATGTCCAAAAATTCTCTGAACAGATGCTACAGATCTCAGATCTAGGCCAGAAGGATGCCTTATTTGCTTTCATGAATGGGCTGAAGCCATGGATGAGGCATGAGCTACAACGGAGGGGAGTTCATGACTTGGCAAAAGCCATGACTAATGCTGAGGCCTTGATAGAGTTCAAGCCTCTAAACAAGTTCGAGTCTTCCAAGCCCAAGGGTAAGAGCAAGGGTAATAGAGACCAGAAGAAATAGTCCAAGGGGAAAGATCGTGACCAGAAGTCCAAGGATGGGGATCAAGACCGTTCAACCAAGGATGGCGAGAGGAAGCCATCAGTAGGCAAGTGGAAAGCAAAGTGGGACCGAGAGCCACTAGCATGCTACCTATGTAGAGGGAGCCATATAGCAAACAATTGCTTGTAAAAGGGCAAGCTGGCTGCTATAGACAAGGAGTCTGATGAGGAGCCAGAGATAAGGGTAGCAAAGCTTGGGTCGTTGGTGCTCAATGCTGTCCAGAGTAAGTAGAGCCACAAGCCAAAGGGCTTGATGTTTATGGATCTGATGGTTACGGGACAGAAGGTGAGTGCACTGGTGGAAACATGTGCCTCATATCTTTTTATTTCAGGAGATGAAACCCAAAAGCTTAAACTAAAGGTGTAAAAAGAGATTGGTACCATTAAAACGGTGAACTCCAAGGAGGTTCCAGCCATTGGAGTAATACGAGGAGTGAAGTTATAGCTTAGAGACTGGAAAGGTAAGGAGACCATAGAGGTAATACAACTTAACGACTATGAGTTTGTGATTAGGTTGGATTTCCTTGTTCGGATTAACGCCCTTCTTATGCCTTGTACCGATTGTGTTTGCATCTTGGATGCACAGTGCCAATGCCTAGTGCCATTGAGGAGAGGGTCTGGAGTTGGGTCACGGGTGGTGTCAGCCATCCAATTTGCCAAGGCGGTAAGCAGAGAAGAAGACACCTTCTTGGTAGCCTTGAAGTATGATGAGCCAAGGAAGAAGGAGATTAAGTCACCCTTGGAGGTGCTAAAGGTACTAAAGACCTTTAGTGACGTGATGCCCGTAAAGCTGCCTAGCCAGCTACCACCTAAAAAGGAGGTGGACCACAAGATTGAGCTAGTGTCTGAGGCCAAGCCACCAGCTAAAGCCCCTTATCAAATGTCCCCACCAAAGTTGGAGGAGTTAAAGAAGCAGCTAAAAGAGTTAGTTGATGTTGGCTTCATTAGGCCATCGAAGGCATCATACAGTGCACCGGTTCTATTCCAGTGCTAGCATGATGGGTCATTGTGGCTGTGCATAGACTATCGGGCTTTGTACAAGCTGACCATCAAGAACAAGTACCCTATCCCACTCATTGCGCACTTGTTCGACCAACTTGGGAGTGCAAGGTAGTTCACCAAGCTGGATTTGAGGTCGGGCTACTACCAAGTCAGGATCACGGAGGGAGATAAGCCAAAGATAGCATGTGTCACTCGGTATGGTTTGTATGAATTCTTGGTGATGCCATTCAGACTCACGAATGCCCCAGCAACATTTTGCACCCTTATGAACAAGGTACTTCAGTCATTCCTTGATCGATTTGTTGTGGTTTATTTGGATGACATTGTGATCTACAGCCAGACTTTGGGAGAGCATGTAGACCACTTGAGACAGGTGTTCGAGGTGTTATGAGTGCACAAGCTGTTTGTCAAGAGGGAGAAGTGCTCATTTACCCAGCAGGAGATCCCATTCCTAGGCCACATAGTGGGAGGTGGTAGGATACACATGGATGAAGGCAAGGTGCACGCCATTCTGGAGTGGCAACCGCCAGGCAAGGTCACTGAGTTGAGATCATACCTTGGGCTAGTTAACTACTACAGGTGCTTCGTCACAGGTCACTCAACAATAGCCACGCCATTGACTGACTTGCTCAAGAAAGAGAGAGCATGGGAGTAGAGCGTAGGGTGCCAGGAAACCTTTGACAGGTTGAAGCAGGCTATGACCAAGGAGCCAGTCTTGGCCTTGCCAGACCATGCCAAGCCGTATGAGGTGCATACAAATGCATCAGTCTTTGCCATAGGGGGCATGTTGATGCAGGAGGGACATCCAGTTGCATTCGAGAGCAGGAAGCTAAACGAGACTGAACGCAAGTACACGGTCCAAGAGAAAGAGATGACTGCAGTGGTACACTGCTTGCACACTTGGCATCATTACCTATTGGGGTCGAGGTTCATGGTTAGGACGGACAATGTGGCGACTAGCTACTTTCAGAGGCAGAAGAAGCTGTCCCCCAAGCAGGCGAGATGGTAAGATTTTTTATGAAATTTGACTTTTAGATGGAGTACAAGCTGGGGCGGGCGAACCAAGTGGTAGACGCCCTGAGCAGGAAGGCTAACCTTGCTGCCATTAGCCAACAAGAGGGGTCACTGGTGCCACACATCAAGGAGGGACTTGCACATGATCCTATAGCCAAGGCTCTTATGAAGTATGCCCAGTAAGGGAAGGATAGGTGGTTTTGGGTACAGGATGGTTTGTCGTACACTAGGGGTAGTACACTATTTGTGCCGCAGCACGGAAAGCTTTGCAAGGAAGTTTTGCAAAAGTGCCATGATTCAAGGTGGGCTGGACACCCAGGAGTGAGCCGTACCTTGGCGCTTATCGAGGACCGGTACTACTAGTCGCACATGAGGGATGATGTGAAGACCTATGTGAAGACTTGTCTTATTTGCCAACAGAACAAGGTGGAGCTCAAGAAACCAGGCGATCTCTTAGAGCCATTGCCAGTGCTAGAATGACCATGAGAGAGTGTTTTTTTGGACTTTATAGTCGGTCTACCCAAAATAGAGGGGTTTGGAAGCATCATGGTAGTGGTGGATAGGTTTTCCAAGTATGGAATCTTCATTCTAGCAACCAAGGAGTGCCTAGCCGAGGAGGCAGCTCAATTGTTCCTGAAGAACATGGTTAAGTACTGAGGAGTGCCGAAAATCATTGTTAGTGATCGGGATGGGTGTTTCACAGGCAAGTTCAGGACTAAGTTGTTCAAGCTATTGGGGTCAGACTTGAACTTTTCCACCAGCATGCATCCGCAGGCCGATGGGCAGACAGAATGCGTGAATGGACTATTAGAAGTCTACCTCAGGCACTATGTGAGTGCCACACAAAAGGACTAGCCAAAGCTGCTAAATGTTGCATAGTTTTCCTACAACTTGCAAAGGAGCGAGGCAATGAACCAAAGCCCATTTGAGGTTGTGATAGGGCAACAACCACTAACACCTGATTCGATTGCTGCAGGTTATACAGGGATGAATCCAACAGCTTACAAGTTTGCCAAGGCATGGCAGGAGCAAACTGACTTGGCCAGAGTCTATCTACACAAGGCAGCAAAGAGGTCAAAGAAGTGGGCAGACCAGAATAGACGAGATGTGCAGTTCTAGGTTGGAGACTTGGTGTTGGTGAAGCTGCATCCCATTGTACGCCACCGGGGGCTGCACAAAGGCTAGTTTGGAGGTATGAGGGACCTTTTCGAGTAGTCAAGAGGGTAGGCAAGGTTGCCTACAAGCTGGATATGCCACCCAAGCTGAAGGTACACTCGGTGTTCCATGTAAGCACACTCTATTCCATGAGGATGAGGGAGATCCAGGATGGGCAGAGTTAAAGTTTGCGCCATTGGGAGCAAGGGCCTCATATAAGAATGAGGTCCACAGCATTATAGTTGATCGAGAGGTGAGACAAAAAAACTATCAACCAAGACAAGAGTACTTGATGCATTGGAAAGGACTTCCAGACAGTGAGGTGAGCTAGGAACCAACAGACTTATGATAGTTTGGGGACCAGATCAGGCAGTACCATGTAGAGGACGTAACGAAGGCATTGTACAATCAGGTGGGGGAGAATGTCATGGCCTGGGCGGGTGCACCAGGCACATCATATGTACCAGCACGCAAGCCAGAGGTTAAGGCCCGCAGACCAGGTACGCTGGTGGGTATTTATGCGCAAGGCCTGGGAGACGAGGCCAGAACACCCGCCCAGCTTGCAAGCCAAGGCCTAGCATACAGGCTACCCATACCACATCTAGAGGGGCCCAAGGTGCTAAATACACAAGGAAAGCTTGCAGGATCACCAGGAGCCTCTTGGCAGATTTGGTTGACCCTAGAAATCAAAAGTTAGAATCCTGATTGATTGTAATCTGTATAATCCCTTGATTTTAGCCTTTATTCTAGGGATATTGCTATTAAGTGTAGCTGGAGCCTCAATTACAAATAGAGGGCTGCTTCACCCTCATTTGTACACGGTCAAACACTTCTGTTTCAGTAAATACAGAGCATATTCCAGCATTCTACCTTATTATCCTATTTCTATTTAACTTGCGTAATCAACCCTTCCCTTTGTTCTAGTGCACGCATGCTTGTGTTTTAGGATGACTTAGGTATAAAGAAGGAGATTCCAAGCCTAAGGCCGCACGGATTCTGAGTCTAAGGTCAGAGCCCGTGATACCTGCACCAAGGGCCAACTTGTGTCAATGGTGCTCGAGGCAACCACCCACACCAAGGCCCAGCATGTGCCGATGGTGTTCAAGGCAATCGCATGCACCAAAGACCATCTTCTGCTGATGCTGATTGAGGCATGGAACGTGCCGATGGTGGTCCAGGTATGTGCCCATACCAATGGCTAGCTTGTGATGATGGTGGTCATGGCATGTGCCCATACCAAGGCCCAACACGTGCCGATGGTGCATGAGGCAACCATCCGCACTGATGGCTATCTTCTGTCGATGCTCATCGAGGCATGCATGTGTCAATGGTGGTCGAGGAAAGTGCCTGCTCCAAGGGCCATCCTCTGTCGATGCTCATCGAGGCATGTATGTGTCGATGGTGGTCAAGGCAAGTGCCTGTTCTAAGGACCAGCTTATGCCGATGGTGGTCGAGGCAAGTGCCCGTACCAAAGGGCAGCCTATGCCGATGATGGTCATTGCATGTGCCATCACCATGCACCATCATGTGCCGTTGATGGTCAAGGCCTTGGTTGAAGTTTGATTTTGAGCCACGGTGCACTTGTTAGGCATGCTCATGTGCTGGTGCTGTATTTTTTTTGCCCGGGGCACCATCGTCAGAGCATCGCTAGAGAACCTAACCGGTGGCATTAGGGGTTTCGGCGATTGGGGGTCCGGGGGTGTGCGCACATGATGTGCGATGGGTGCTTGTACTTGGCCCTTATATTGGCCCCCTATCCTTCAACAAACCTCGACAACTAACACCTCTTTAAATAGCATATGAGATTTTATAGGTTTGCTACCAGTAACCATTCAAGTGTTTGAAATAGGGACACTTTTTTCAAATGGCCACAAAATCTTCTACACTTTGAGTTTTTAGTTAAATTTTTTTTTGCATGCCAAAAAAAATACAAGGATCAGGTCTACCAAATTGGGACCAAAACTTCTTCTAAAAAATTATAAAAAATCTAAAAGAATAGAAAACGAGTCATCTTGCCAGAAAACTTCACATGAAGGCTTAGGGGGCCATTGTATGAATTTACAAGCCATAAAAATGGCATTTGCA
>NW_019167937.1:13103053-13113053 GCF_002303985.1 Durio zibethinus | reverse complement strand
GGGCGTTGCACCCCCGATGCCTCTAATAATTGGCTTTACCTAATAGAACTCGCAAGGGGCTCTAGCTATCCTGAGGGAAACTTCGGAGAGAACCAACTACTAGACGGTTCGATTAGTCTTTCGCCCTATACCCAAGTCAGAAAAACGATTTGCATGTCAGTATCGCTGCGACCCTCCATCAGAGTTTCCTCTAGGTTCGCCACACTCAGGCATAGTTCACCATCTTTTGGGTCCCGACGGGCATGCTTGCACTCGAACCCTTCTCAAAAGATCAAGGTTGGTCGATGGTGCACCCGCGAGGGATCCCGCCAATCAGCTTTCTTGCACCTTACAAGTTTCTTCGCCTGTTGACTCACACACAAGTCAGACTCCTTGTTCGTGTTTCAAGATGGGCCGAATGAGGAACCCGCAGGCCAACGCCAGGAGCACACAGGTGCAGAGGTACGTCAAGACAATGCATGCTACATTCCACGATTACGGTGATGACATCTTCGTGGGCACATTAAAAGCCTGGGCTTGAGCCACTACCATAACCCGCATCGGTCCAAGCCCCAAATCGATTGGTGGACTGGCTCTCGTCGTTCCACATCCGATCGAGGTGCATCACAAGCCCCTATCCGCTTTCCTCCCAACAATTTCAAGCATTCTTTGACTCTCTTTTCAAAGTCCTTTTCATCTTTCCCTTGCGGTACTTGTTCGCTATCGGTCTCTTGCCCGTATTCAGCCTTGGAATGAAATTTACCACCCGATTGGGGCTGCATTCCCAAACAACCTAACTCGCTTCGTGGTGCGATAGGGTTCAGGCATAACGGGGCTCTCACCCTTTCTGACGCCCCTTTACAAGGGACTTAGGCCCGGTCTGCCGCTGAGGATGCTTATCCAGACTACAATTCGAACGTCAAGGGCACTTGATTCTCAAGCTGGGCTCTTCCTGATTCGATCGCCATTACTAGGGGAATCCTGGTAAGTTTCTTTTCCTCTACTTATTGATATGCCTAAACTCAGTAGGTGATCTCACCTGACCTAGGGTTACGACGCAAGCTTCAATCGAGCGATGCGGGGGGTCGATGGGGTCCGAGTATACAATGAAAGTGCGTCACCGGGGATGAGGCAAATCGAGAGCTCTACCACCGACGGTCACGACGCTGTCATTGTCAGGGACTTGCTTTTGGGCCAACCATGATCGACGGGATCATGAGAGGCCATCTTTCTCCCGCCCCCTTCCCCCGGAGCTCAATGGCAGGGGGTCGGAGGGGGACAACGGTGTATGACACCAAGGCATGCATGCCCTCGGCCTAATGGCTTTGGGTGCAATTTGTGTTCAAAGACTCGATGCTTCACGAGATTCTGCAATTCACACAAAGTATTGCATTTCTCTACGTTCTTCATCGATGCGAGCTGAGATATCAGTTGCCGAGAGTTGTTTCATTTTGTTATGACAAAAGGAGTGGCGGTGCCACCCCGCACGCACTGCGAACGAGATGGCGATGGCTCCCTCACTCTATTTTTGTTTCAGTTCCTTGGCACAATTCGCACTGGGGGTTCATTGTTTGACAGCAAGCGAGATGATGTCGATCATTTCGTCAGCCCGATAGGGGGTACGAAACGACCGTCGAACCTATCTGTGGCTGGAATGGGCTCAGGGCACAGGGGTACCCACACCTCCTCGGTGTTTTGTTAATGCGTCAGCGGGTTATTTGTCAAGCGGGGTTTTGACAATGATCCTTCCACAGGTTCACCTACGGAAACCTTGTTATGACTTCTCCTTCCTCTAAATCATAAGGTTCATTGAACTTCTCGTGACGTCGTGGGCGGCAAACCGTCCACATCGCCGTGATCTGAGCACTTCATCGAACCATTCAATCGGTAGGAGTGACGGGTGGTGTGTATAAAGGACAGGGACGTAGTCAACGTGAGCTAATGACTCATGCATACTAGGAATTCCTCATTGAAAACCAACAATTGCAATGATCTATCCCCATCACGATGAAATTTTAAAGATTACTCAGGCCTGTCAGCTAAGGCTATAGTCTCATTAAATACATCACTGTAGCACACGTGTGGCCTAGAACATTTAAGGGCATCACAAACCTGTTATTGCCTCAAACTTCTTTGGCCTAAGTAGCCATAGTCCCTTTAAGAAGCTAGCCATGAAGGATCACCTCCACATAGCTAGTTAGCAGGCTAAGGTCTCGTTCGTTAACGAAATTAACCAAACAAATCACTCCACCATCTAAGAACGGCCATACACCACCACCCATAGAATCAAGAAAGAGCTCTCAGTTTGTCAATCCTTACTATGTCTGGACCTAGTAAGTTTCCCTGTGTGGAGTGAAATTAAGTCGTAGGCTCCACTCCTGGTGGTGCTCTTCTATCAATTCCTTTAAGTTTCAACCTTGCGACCATACTCCCCCCAGAACCTAAAGACTTTGATTTCTCATAAGGTGCCTGCAGAGTCCTAAAAGTAACATCTGTCGATCCCTGGTCGACATTGTTTATGGTTGAGACTAGGATGGTATCTGATCATCTTCGAGCCCTCAACTTTCCTTCTTGATTAATGAAAACATCCTCGGAAAATGCTTTCGCAGTTGTTCATCTTTCATAAATCCAAGAATTTCACCTCTAACTATGAAATACGAATGCCCTCAACTGTCCCTGTTAATCATTACTCTGATCTCGAAAGCTAACACAATAGGACCAAAATCCTATGATGTTATCCCATGCTAATGTATACAAGCGTAGGCTTGCTTTGTGCACTCTAATTTCTTCAAAGAATAGTGTCGGAGGAGCAACCCGAGCAATTAAGTCCAGGAGCACATCACCGACAGTAGGGACGAGTAGACCAGTACTCACCGAGAGGTGAATTGGATGACCCAACCCTAGTTCCAACTATGAGCTTTTTAACTGTAAGAACTTAAATATACGCTATTGGAGCTAGAATTATTGTGGCTACTGGCACCAGACTTGCCCTCCAATGGATCTTCGTTAAGGGATTTAGATTGTATTCATTCCAATTACTAGACTCATAGAGCTTGATATTGTTATTTATTGTTACTACCTTTCCGTGTTAGGATTAGGTAATTTGCATGCTTGTTGCCTTCCTTAGATGTGGTAGCCGTTTCTCAGGCTCCCTCTTTGGAATCGAACCCTAATTCTTCATCACCCGTCACCACCATATTAGGCCACTATCCTACCATCGAAAGTTTATAGGGCAAAAATTTGAATGATGCATCACCGGTACAAAGGTCGTGCGATCCGTCAAGTTATCATGAATCATCAGAGCAATAGGCGTAGCCCGCATCGACCTGTTATCTAATAAATGAATCCCTTCCAAAAGTTTGGGTTTGTTGCATGTATTAACTCTAGAATTACTATGGTGATCCGAGTAGTAGATACCATTAAACAAACTATAACTGATTTAATGAGCCATTCATAGTTTCACAGTCTGAATTAGTTCATACTTACACATGCATGGCTTAATCTTTGAGACAAGCATATGACTACTGGCAGGATCAACCAAGTAGCATTTTTTCGGGACGTTGGCACCACATGGGCCTTGACACACATGGAATGCATAGCATCAGACGTGGAGTGCAATGTGGAGCGCAAGCGTCATGCGTGTCGAGCACATTAAATGCATAGCATCGGACGAACGGGGGCCGAGAGCCTGCGTCTGCTAAACGTTCCACATCTGAGAGCACGATCGAACATCGGTGCACCAATGCAGCCATGGAGGAATGGATGGTGTGCTTGGGACACCTGCCACGATTGACGTCTGACCCGTAGCCCCTTAGGACACAAGAGGGATGAGGGATGGTGAGACATTCGATTTCCATCGATTCAGGTATGCAGCACAGGATCCCGATCACACCCCAGAGGTACGACGACTGTATGGGGAAAGATTGAAGAGGATGATGGGTCAACAATTTGATGCATCAAGCACAGAGCCTGCCAACACGCACAACCATAGCACCATTCATATGCCCATTGCATACAAGTGGCAGCATCTACACGCGTCGGTCCACAACCCACCCGATCGATTACTCGATGAGCGAGCGAAGGAAACGACGACAAGGCCATGCCACACCGCTTGGCATGAAAAAACACAAGCAAGGGCCAAAAGTCTATCCAGGCCATTCAACAGGCAACAACGGTGAGATACCACCAATGCTTGGTCTGGCCGAGATCGCACACGCGAGCTTCGCTGACACCACCCCAGGGGGACGTTACCTAATTTAGGGACTTGTTCCTAGGGTCTTGGGCAGCATCGACTACGTGCACGACCTCGTCAAGACCAAGGTGATTTTGTGGTCGATGAGAAGGAACTGCGAGATCGTCAAATACTGAGAGACTTGGTCGAGCCAAGCCCACAACCATAGCTTCTGCTCGTACCTCCCTAGAAAACCTTTGCTCGATTCGAGGACTTGGTCCGGGGTCTAGGGCAACATCTGCCATGTGCGCAGGCTCATGCTTGGCTCTTTGTTTTTTGCATGCACGTCAACCGATCGAGGCCATGGGTGCCTATTGATCTCCGAAGTAACTAATCGTTGGACAAAATGGTCGGAAGGCATACACGCCCTGTATTTCACTCGAGGGATGTTGCCTTGGGTGTACACAATGGGAGGCCCATCATGCACACCTAGACAACTGCCCATACTAGGGGCCATCTTCTGTTGACGGTGATCGAGGCATGGCATGTGCTGATGGTGATCGAGGCAAGTGCCCGCACTAAGGCCCAGCATGTGCCGATGGTGTTCAAGGTAACTGCTCGCATCAAGGGCCATCTTCTACCGATGCTGATCGAGGCAACCGCCCACACCAAAGCCCAACATGTGCCGATGGTGTTCGACGTAATCGGTCGCACCAAGGGCCATCTTCTGCCAATGGTGGTCGAAGTAAGTGCCCACACCAAGGGTCGACTTGTGTCGATGATACTCGAGGCAACCGCACGCACCAGGGACCATCTTCTGCCAATGTTGATCAAGGCATGGCATGTGTCGATGGTGGTCCAAACAAGTGCCCATACCAATGGCTAGCTCGCGACGATGGCGGTCGAGGCATGTGCCCGCGCCAAGGCCCAACACGTGCTGATGGTGCTCGGGGCAACTGCCCGCACCAAGGGCCATCTTCTGCCGATGCTCATCGAGGCATGCATGTGTCGATGGTGGTTGAGGCAAGTGCCTGTTCCAAGGGCCAGCTTGTGCCGAAGGCAGTTGAGCCAAGCGCCCGTACCAAAAAGTAGACTGTGCTGATGATGGTCGATGCATGTGCCATCATCATGTGCCATCATGTGCCGTTGATCATCGAGGCCTTGGTCAAAGTTTGATTTTGAGCCACGATGCACATGTTGGGCTCAGGCATGTGCTGGTGTCACATTTTTTTACCCGAGGCACCATCGCAGGAGCATCGCTAGAAAACCTGACCGGTGGCATTGGGAGTTCCGATGATTGGGGGTCCGGAGGGGTGTGCACACGTGATGTACGATGGGTGCTTGTACTTGTGTCATGGGTCGAGACATAAGCTTCGAACCCACGTGGCTCTGGGACCCGAGCATCCACTCATTCAACATCCCAGATCAGCCTTCATGCCACGGTTCACACCCTTGTGAGGTATTGTCTGTTCTAGCCCACTTGGCCTCACGGTTTTATCCTACAAAAGATGCCTCACAAGGCAGAGGTGGTGTGAACCCTTTTATACCCCAGTAACCCTCCTATTATGTTCAACGTGGGATTCAAGACTCTTCTTTAGGTCCGTGATATTCTCTCTCACCCAACCTCGTGATGCTCTCGTCACAGAGGCTGGCCACCCTGCCTACCTCCCTCGAGGTGCTTGGTGTGGATTGAACGGTTTAGGGTTGGCTCTGATACCAATTGTCACAGGTTCCAACCTTAGACTCAGAATCTGTGCGGCCTTAAGCTTGGAATCTCCTCCTTTATGCCTAAGTCAGCCTAAAACACAAGCGTACGAGCACTAAAACAATAGGAAGGGCTGATTACGCAAGTTAAAGAGAAATAGGATAACAAGGCAGAATGCTAAAAATATGCTCTGTATTCACTGAAACAAAAGTGTTTGATGGTGTACAAATGAGGGTGAAACAACCCTCTATTTATAGTTGAGGCTCTAGCTACACTTAATGGCAATATCCCTAGAATAAAGGCTAAAATCAAGGGATTACAAAGATTACAATCAATCAGGATTCTAATTCTTGATTTCTACGGTCAACCAAATCTGCCAGGAGGCTCCTGCTGATCCTGCAAGCTTTCAGAAGCTTTACTTGCGTATCTAGCACTTTGGGCCCCTCTGGATGTGGTATAGGCAGCTTGCATGCCAGGCCTTGGCCTTACGAGCTGGCTTGCAAGCTGGGCGCATGTTTTGAACTTGTCTCCTAGGCCTTGCACCCAAATACCCACCAGTGTGCCTAGTGCACCTGATGTGCCTGGCGCATCCTCCCAGGGCGTGACATTCTCCCCCACCTGATTGTGCAATGCCCTTGTTACGTCTTCTACATAGTACTACCTGATCTGGTCCCAAACTACCATAAGTCCTCTGCTGGTTCCCATCTCACCTTACCATCTAAAAGTCCTTTCCAGCGCACCAAGTACTCTTGTCTTGGTTGGTAGTTCTTTCATCTCACCTCCCGATCAGCTATGATGCTGTGGGCCTCATTTTCTTATGAGGCCCTTATTCTCAATGGTGTACACTTTGACTTTGCTCGTCCTGGATCTCTTTCATCCTCATTGAACAGCTTGAGCATGCTTACATGGAACACCGGGTGTACCTTTAGCTTGGGTGGCATATCCAGCTTATAGGCAACCTTGCTTGCCCTCTTGACTACTCGAAAAGGTCCTTCATACCTCTAGACTAGGCCTTTGTGTAGCCCCCTGTGGCACACAATGGGATGCAGCTTCACCAACACTAAGTCTCCAACCTAGAACTGTACATCCCGCCTATTCTGGTCTGCCCACTTTTCCAACCTTTTTATCACCTTGTGTAGACAAACTCTGGCCAAGTCAGTTTGCTCCTGTCATGCCTTGGCAAACTTATATGCTGCTGGATTCTGCCCTGTATAACCTGCAGCAATCGAACCTGGTGTTAGTGGTTATTACCCTATAATAACCTCAAATGGGCTCTGGTTCGTTGTCTCGCTCCTTTGCAAGTTGTAGGAAAACTGTGCAACATTTAATAGCTTTGGCCAGCCTTTTGTGTGGCACTCACATAGTTCCTGAGGTAGACCTCCAATAGTTCATTCACATGCTCAGTCTGCCCATCGGTCTACGGATACATACTGGTGGAAAAGTTCAAGTCTGACCCCAACAGCTTGAACAACTCAGTCCAGAACCTACTTGTGAAATGCTCATCTCGATCACTAACAATGGTCTTCGGTACTCCCCAGTACTTAACCATGTTCTTCAGGAACAATTGAGCTGCCTCATCAGCTGGGTACTCCTTGGTTACTGGAATAAAGATTCCATACTTGGAAAACCTATCCACCACTACCATGATACTTCCAAACCCCTCTGCTTTGGGTAGACCAACTATAAAGTCCAGAGAAACACTCTCCCATGGTTGCTCTGGCACTAGCAATGGCTCCAAGAGAACACTTGGTTTCTTGAGCTCCACCTTGTCTTGTTGGCATACAAGATAAGTCTTCACATAGGCTTCCACATCATCCCTCATGTGTGGCTAGTAGTATCGGTCCTCGATCAGTGCCAAGGTGCGGCTCACTCCTAGGTGTCTAGCCCACCTTGAATCATGGCACTCTTGTAAAACTTCCTTTCAGAGCTTCCCATGCTGCGACACAAACAGTCTACTGCCCCTGGTGTACAACAAACCATCTTGCACCCAAAACTGCCTAGTCTTACCATGCTAGTCGTACTTCATAAGAGCCTTGGCTGTAGGATCATGCACAAGTCCCTCCTTGATGTGCAGCACCAGTGACCCCTCTGGTTGGCTAATGGTAACAAAGTTAGCTTTCCTGCTCAGGGCATCTACCACCAGGTTCACCCGCCCTGGGTTGTACTTCATATGGAAATCAAATTCTACAAGATGCTTGTGCTGGAATAAAATCGGTGCACCATATAGTGCCTTTGATGACCTGATGAAGCCAGCATCAACTAACTCTTTGAGCTACTTCCTCAACTCCTCCAACTCTGGTGGGGACATTCGGTAAGGGGCTCTAGCTGGTGGCTTGGCCTCGGACGCCAGCTCGATCTTGTGGTCCACCTCCCTCTTAGGTGGTAGCTGGCTAGGCAGCTTTGCGGGCATTACATCGTTAAAGGTCTTTAACACCTTTAGCACCTCCAAGGGTGACTCGATCTCCTTCTTCCTTGGTTTCTCATGCTTCAGGGCTACCAAAAAGGTGTCTTCTTCTCTGCTTACTACCTTGGCAAATTGGATGGCTGACATCGCCCGTGACCCAACTCCAGACCCTCTCCTTAATGGCACTCGGCATTGGCATCGTGCATCTAGGATGCAAATACAATTGGCAAAAGGTACAAAGAGGGTGTTAATCCGAACAAGGAAATCCAACCCAATCACAAACTCATAGTCGTCAAGGGGTATTACCTCTATGGTCTCTTTGCCTTTACAGTCTCCAAGCTATAACTCCACTCCCCTTGCTACTCCAATGGCTGGAACCTCTTTGGAGTTCACCATTTTAATGGTACCAGTCCCTTTCTACACCTTTAGTCTGAGCTTCCAAGCTCCATCACCTGAAATAAAAAGATGTGAAGCACCTGTGTCCACTAGTGCATTCATCTTCTGACCCGTAACCATCAGATCTGCAAACATCAAGCCCTTTGGCTTGTGGCTCCCCTTACTTCAGACAGCATTGAGCACCAATGACCTAAGCTTTGCTACCCCTGACTCTGGCTCCTCATCAGACTCCTTGTCTACAGCAGCCAGCTTGCCTTTTTATGGGTAATTACGTGCTATGTGGTTCCCTCCACATAGGTAGCATGCTAGTGGCTCTCAGTCCCCTTTTGCTTTCCACTTGCCTGCTGGTGGCTTCTTCTCGCCATCATTGGTTGAACGGTCTCGATCCCCATCCTTGGACTCCCAGTCACGATCTTTCCCCTTGGACTATTTCTTTCAGTCCCTATCATCCCTGCCCTTACCCTTGGGCTTGGAAGACTCGAACTTGTTCAGAGGCTTGAACTCTATCAAGGACTCAGCAGTAGTCATGGCTTTAGCCAAGCCATGAACTCCCCTTCGTTGTAGCTCATGCTTAACCCACGACTTCAGCCCATCCATGAAAGCAAATAAGGCATCTTTCTCACCTAGATCTGAGATCTGTAGCATTAATTCAGAAAATTTTTGGACATACTCCCTTATGTCCCCTTGCTGGCTTAGCCTACGTAACTTTGCCCGTGCCTCATCATCGACATACTCCAGGTAAAATTATTCTTTGAACTCTTTTTGAAACTCTGCCCAGGTTCCAATCTTGGTGCTCCCATGCCTAACATCATCACACTTGCGCCTCCACCACAACAAGGCTACATCAATGAGATACATAGCAGTGGTGCTTACTTTTATTGTCTCGTCCTGCATGCCCATGGCCTAGAAATACTGCTCCATACCCCATAGGTAGTTGTCTACTTCCTTGGCCACCCTAGTCCCTTTAAACTCCTTAGGCTTAGGGACATCCATCCTAGACTTGGACACTCTAGCAAACATGCCCTTCCTAATGGTAGTCTTGCAAGCAACGAGCTCACTAGAAGCTCTTCCATCTGTCAGCGCATGGCCTCCATGCCATCACACAAGGTTAGCACTTCAGCCTCCAAGGCCTCATTCTTTTGGGTGATGATGCCTATGCCTTTATTAAGAGCAGCTTGTAGCTCACCTTGGATCTCCTTCCTCATGGAGTCTTGCAATGCAATGTAAGTCTCCACTTCCTCAAGCTTCTCCCCTATGTCACCCATGGTCACCTCCACCTTGGCCAGCCTACCGTCCATGGTAGACCATATATCTCTTGAATTAGCTTTCCTGCCTCTTCCACACC
>NW_019167937.1:13085553-13098053 GCF_002303985.1 Durio zibethinus | reverse complement strand
CTCTCACCCCTATACCCAAGTCCAAGGAACGATTCACCCCGTTCAGGCATAGTTCACTATCTTTCGGGTCTTGACGGGCATGCTCGCACTCAAACCCTTCTCAGAAGATCAAGGTCGATCGACAGTGCACCCGTAAGAGATCCTGTTAATCAGCTTCCTTGCACCTTACGGGCTTCTTGGCCCGTTGACTCGTACGCATGTCATACTCCTTGGTTTGTGTTTCAAGATGGGTCGGATGGAGAGCCCACAGGCCAATGCCAAGAGCATGCAGTGCCAAGGCACGTCGAGACAGGTCTTGCTACATTTCATGATCATGGTGAAAACGTTTCCGTGGGCACATCGAAAGCCCGGGCTTGGCCGTTTTCACGACCCACGGTAGTCCACACCCCGAGCTGATTGATAGACCGGCTCTCATCATTCCACATCCAATCAGGGTGCATCGGTGGCCCCATCCGCTTCCCTCCTAATAATTTCAAGCACTCTTTGACTCTCTTTTCAAAGTCCTTTTCATCTTTCCCTTACGTTACTTGTTCACTATCGATCTCTCACCTGTATTCAGCCTTGGATGAAATTTACTGCCCGATTGGGGCTACATTCCCAAACAACCCGACTCGTTGACAGCACTTCGTGGTGCGATAGGGTTCGAGCACAACGGGGCTCTCAACCTCTTTGGTGCCCCTTTCCAGGGGACTTGGGCCCTATCCACCGTTGAGGATGCTTCTCTAGACTATAATTCGAATGTCGGGGGCACCTGATTCTCAAGCTGGGCTCTTCTCGATTCACTCGCCGTTACTAGGGGATTCTTAGTAAGTTTCTTTTCCTCTGCTTATTAATATGCTTAAACTCAGCGGGTGATCCCGCCTGACCTAGGGTTGCGACGCGAGCATCGATCAAGCGATGCGAGGGGTCCAATGGGGTTCGGGTGGAAAACAAGCACGCATCGTCGGGGACGAGGCACGTCGGGAGCTCTACCATCGACGGTCACGGTGCTGTCATTGCCGGGGACTCACTTTTGGGCCAACCATGACCGACGGGATCATGGGAGGCCATCTTTTGCCCGCCCCTTCCCGCAGAGCTCGATGGCGGGGGGTCTGAGGGGGGCGACGGTGCATGACACCCAGGAAGGCGTGCCCTCGGCCTAATGGCTTTCGGTGCAACTTGCGTTCAAAGACTCGAAGGTTCACGAGATTTTACAATTCACACCAAGTATCGCATTTTGCTACATTCTTCATCGATGTGAGAGTCGAGATATTCGTTACCGAGAGTCGTTTCTTTTTTGTTACGACAAAAGGAGTCGTGGTACCACCCGTGCATGCACCTCGAATGGGATGGCGACGGCGTGCGCACTCCGTTTCCATTTCGGTTCCTTGGCACGATTTGTGTCGGGGGTTCATCGTTCGACAGTGAATGAGATGATGTCGATCGTTTCACCCATCCAATAGGGGGGATGAAGCGATCATCTCACCCGTCCAGGGTCGGAAGGGGCTCAGGGCACGGGGGCACCATCGTCCCCTCGATGTTTCGTTAACGCGTCCATGGGTAGTCCGTCAAGTGGGGTTTCGACAATGATCCTTCCGTAGGTTCACCTACGAAAACCATGTTACGACTTCTCCTTCCTCTAAATGATAAGGTCCAGTGGACTTCTCGCGATGTCGCAGGCGACGAACCCTTCACATCGCCGTGATCCGAACACTTCACCAGACCATTCAGTCGGTAGGAACAACAGACGGTGTGTACAAAAGGCAAGGACATAGTCAACGCGAGCTAATGACTCGTGCTTACTAGAAATTCCTCGTTGAAGGCCACCAATTGCAATGATCTATCCCCATCATGATGAAATTTTGAAGATTACCCGAGGCTATCGGCCAAGGCTATAGACTCATTGAATACATCAGTGTAGCGTACGAGCGGCCCAGAACATCTAAGGGCATCACAGACATGTTATTACCTCAAACTTTCTTGGCCTAAGTGGCCATAGTCCCTCTACGAATCTAGCCATGAAAGATCACCTCTACGAAGCAAGTAAGCAGGCTGAGGTCTCGTTCGTTAACGAAATTAACCAGACAAATCCCTTCACCAACTAAGAACAGCCATGCACCGCCATGCATAGAATCAAGAAAGAGCTCTCAATCTGTCAATCCTTACTATGTCTGGACCTGGTAAGTTTCCTCCTGTTGAGTCAAATTAAATTATAGGCTCCACTCCTAGTGGTGCCTTTCCATCAATTCCTTTAAGTTTCAGCCTTGTGACCATACTCCCCTAAGAACCCAAAGACTTTGATTTCTCATAAGGTGTCGACGAAGTCCTAAAAGTAACATTCGTCAATCCCTGGTCGGCATCGTTTATGGTTGAGACTAAGACGGTGTCTGATCGTCTTCGAGCCCATAACTTTCGTTCTTGATTAATGAAAACATCCTTGGCAAATGCTTTCGCAGTTGTTCATCTTTCATAAATCCAAGGATTTCACCTCTGACTATGAAATACGCATGCCCCCGACTGTCCTTGTTAATCATTACTCTGATCCCAAAGGCCAACACAATAGGATTGAAATCCTATGATTTTATCCCATGCTAATGTATACAAGCGTAGGCCTACTTTGAGTACTCTAATTTCTTCAAAGTAATAGCGCCAGAGGAATAACCCAGGTAATTAAGTCCAGGAGCACATCACCAACAGTAGGGATGAGCAGACCGGTGCTTATCATGAGGCTGCAACAACTTAAATATACGCTATTGGAGCTGGAATTACCGTGGTTGCTAGCACCAGACTTACCCTCTAATGCATCCTCATTAAGGGATTTAGATTGTAGTCATTCCAATTACCAAAATTATAAAGCCCGATATTGTTATTTATTGTCACTACCTCCCCATGTCAGGATTGGGTAATTTGCACGCCTACTGCCTTCTTTAGATGTGGTAGCCGTTTCTCAGGCTCCCTCTCCGGAATCAAACCCTAATTCTCTGTCACTCGTCACCACCATAGTAGGCCACTATCATACCATCAAAAGTTGATAGGGCAAAAATTTGAATGATGCATCACCGGCACAAAGGCCGTGCAATCCATCGAGTTATCACGAATCATCAAAGCAACGGGCATAGCCCGGGTTAACCTTTTATCTAATAAATGCATCCCTTCTAGAAGTCAAGGTTTGTTGCATGTATTAGCTCTACAATTACTACGATTATCCGAGTAGTAGATACCATCAAACAAACTATAACTAATTTAATGAGCCATTCACAGTTTCACAGTTTGAATTAGTTCATACTTACACATACATGGCTTAATCTTTGAGACAAGCATATGACTAATGGCAGGATCAACCAAGTAGCATTCCTTCGGGACGTTGGCACCACGTGGGCCTCAACGCATTGACCAAGCGACGGAGAGAGCCCAACGTGGAGTGCAAGCATTGTGCGTGTCAAGCACGTGAAATGCATAGCATCGGACGAACGGGGGTCGAGAGCTCGCGTCCGTTAAATGTGCTGCATCCGAGAGCACAATCGAACACCGATGCACCAATGCAGCCATGAAGGATTGGGTGGTATGCTTGGGGCACCGGCCACAATTGACATCCGAACCATAGTCCCTCAGGACACGAGACGGATGAGGGATGGTGAGACATCCGGTTTCCATCAATTCAGGTATGCAGTACAGGATCCTGATCGTACCATTAGGGTACAATGACCGCATGGGGGGAGATTGAAGAGGATGATGGGTCGACAGTTTGATGCATCGAGCACGGAGCTTGCCAACACGCACAACCATAGCACCACTCATATGCCTATTGCGTACAAGTGGCAGCATTCACGCGCACTGGTCCACAACACACCCGATTGATTACTCGACGAGTGAGCAGAGGAAATGACGTGCAAGGCAACGCCACAACCACTTGGCATGGGAAAAACACAAGAAAGGGCCATAGTCTACCTGGGCCATCCGACAAGCAACAATAGCATGATACCTCCAATGATTGGCCTGGTCGAAACCGCACGCGTGAGCTCTGCTAACACCACCCCAAGGGGATGTTGCCTGATTCAGGGACTTGTTCCTGGGGTCTTAGGCAGCATCGACTATGTGCACAGCCTCGTTAAGGCCAAGACTTTTTTGTGGGCAATGAGAAGGAACCATGAGACTGTCAAATTTTGAAAGACTTGGTTGGGCTAAGCCCGTAACCACAGCTTCTGCTCGCACCACCCCATAGAGCCGTTGCCTGATTCAGGGACTTGGTCTGGGGTCTAGAGCAGCATCCACCGTATGCACGGGCTTAAGCTCGACTCTTCATTTTCGTATACAAGTCAACTGGTCGAGGCCATGGGCACCTGTCAGTCACCGGAGTAACCAATCGTCAGACAAAATGGTCGAAAGGCATGCAAGCCCTATATTTCACTCGAAGGACGTTGCCCTAGGTGTACGTAATGGGAGGCCCATCACGCATACCTACTCCCCCTAGGGGGAGAGGGGGTGCCGGATCACCACCCCCTAAAGAGCGTTAGAGATTTTACAGATATACTACCAGTAGACCTTAAAGTCTCTAAAATGGGGACACTTTTTCCAAATAGGCATATCCCCCACCGAGGGTGAGTAGGTGCCGATGGTGGTCGTGGCATGTGCCCGTACCAAAGGCCAGCGCATGCCGATGGTGTTAGATGCGACTGCCCGCATCAAGGGCCATCTTTTACCTATACTAATCGAGGCAGGTGCCCGCATTGATTTCAGCTTGTGTGCATATTGATTGAGGCATGCATGCACTGATGGTGGTCGAGGCATCTACTCGTACCAAGGCCCAGCACATGCCAATGGTGTTCGAGGTAACCGCCCACACTAGGGGCCATCTTTTACCGATGCTGATCGAAGCATGGCTTGTACTGATGGTGATCAAGGTAAGTGCCCACACCAAGGGTCGGCTTGTACCGATGGTAGTTGAGGCATGTGCCCGTACCAAGGCCCAGCATGTGTTGATGGTATTCGAGGCAACCGCCCTCACCAAGGGCCATCTTCTACCGATGGTGATCGAAGCAACCGCCCGCACTAAGGCCCAGCATGTGCCGATGGTGTTCGACATAACCGCCTTCACCAGGGGCCATCTTCTATCGATGGTGGTCAAGGTAAGTACCCATACCAAGGGCCAGCTTGTGCCAATGGTGCTCGAGGCAACCGCCCGCATCAAGGCCCAGCACGTATCGATGGTGTTCGAGGTAACCGCACACACCAGGGACCATCTTCTATCGATGCTGATCGAGGTATGGCACATGCTAATGGTGGTCCAGGCAAGTGCCCGTACCAATGGCCAGCTTGTGACGATGATGGTCGAGGCATGTGCCCTCACCAAGGCCCAACACATACCGATGGTGCTCGAGACAATTGCTCGCACCAAGGGCCATCTTCTGCCGATGCTTATTGAGACATGCATGTGTCGATGGTGGTCCAAGAAAGTGCCTATTCCAAGGGCCAGCTTGTGCCAATGGCGGTCGAGACAAGTGCCCATACCAAAGGGTAGCCTATGCCGATGATGGTTGATGCATGTGCCATCACCATGCACCATCATGTGCCGTTGATGGTTGAGGCCTTGGCCAAAGTTTGATTTTGAGCCAAGGTGCCCATGTTGGGCTCGAGCATGTGCTGGTGCTGCATTTTTTTTACCTAGGGTACCATCGTCGAAGCATCGCTAGAGAACCTGACCAGCGGCATTGGGGGTTCTAGCGATTGGGGGTCCGGGGGGTGTGCGCACATGATGTGCAATGGGTGCTTGTACTTGGCCCTTATATTGGCCCCCTATCCCTCAATAAACCTTGACAACTCACACCCCCTTAAAGAGCATATGAGATCTTACAGGTTTACTGCCAGTAACCATTCAAGTGTCTGAAATGGGGACACTTTTTTCAAATGGCCACAGAATCTTCTACACTTTGAGTTTTTAGTTGAATGTTTTTTTACATGCCAATGAAAATACAAGGATCAGGTGTACCAAATTTGGGGCTAAAACTTCTTCCAAAAAAATTTTAAAAAATCTCAAACCGTAAAAAATTTCAAAAATCATGAAAAATAGAAAACGAGTCATCTTGCCATGAAACTTCACATGAAGGCTTAGGGGACCATTGTATGAATTTACAAGCCATAAAAATGGCATTGGCATGGCAGAAATTTGAGGATGTGCCTAAACCCACCTACCACCCGATCGTGGCGCACATGGTGCTCGGCTCGGGCTTAGGACACCAGCGCTTGGTGTGTGGGTGTTGCGGAGTGCTCATATGAATTCACTGGCCATAAAAATGGCATTGGCATGATAAAAATATAAAGATGTGTCTAAACCCACCTACCACCCAGTCGTGGCACTCATTGGTGCTCAGCCCGGGCTCAGGACACCTGTTCATGGTGCGCGGGCGTTGGGGAGAGCTCATATGAATTCATGGACCATTCAATTGGTAGGAATGATAGGTAGTGTGTACAAAGGGTAGGGACGTAGTCAACGTGAGTTGATGACTCACGCTTATCTCCCTTTTTTTTGCATGCACGCCAACCGGTCGAAGCCATGGGTGGTCATCAGAGTAACCAATCATCGAACAAAATGGCTAAAAGGCATCACGCCCTGTATTTCACTCGAGGGAGGTTACGCTGGGTGTACGAAATGGGAGGCCCATCACGCACACCTACTTCCCCCGTGGGTTGGGAAAGGGGGTGCTGGACCATTACCCCTTAAAGAGCATTAGAGATTTTACAGATATGCTACCAGTAGACCTTAATGTGTCTGAAACGGGGACATTTTTTCCAAACAGGCATTCTCGTATCGAGGGTGAGCAGGTGCCGATAGTGGTCGAGGCATGTGCCCATACCAAAGGCCAACGCATGCTGATGGTGTTTGATACGACTGCCCGTACCAAGGGCCATCTTTTGCCTATGTTGATCGAGGCAGGTGCCTGCTGTCATGGACCTAAGGAAGAGTCCTAAATCCCACATTGAACATAATCGGAGGGTCACTGGGGTATAAAAGGGTTCACACCACCTTTTCCTTGTAAGGCACCTTTTGTTGGACAAAACCGTGAAGCCAGGGGGTCAGAGTGAATAACACCTCACAAGGGTGTGAATCATGGTAGGCAGGCTGATCTAGGACACCGGATGAGTGGATGCCTAGGTCTCAGAGCAGTGCAGGATCAAAGCTTAAGTCTTGACCTATGACGAGTCGTATTAGAGCCAACCCCAAACCGTTCGATCCATGCCAAGCACCTCGAGGGAGGTAGGAAGGGTGGCCAGCCTCCGTGACGAGGGCATCACGAGGTTGGGTGGGAGAGAATGTCATGCCTTGGGCGGGCGTGCCAGGACATCAGGTGCACTAACACGTGAGCCAAAGGTTAAGGCCCACACACCAGACGCGCTGGTGGGTATTTGCCCGCAAGGCCTAGGAGACGAGGCCAAAACGCCTGCCCAGCTTGCAGGCCAGCCCGTGAGGCCAAGGCCTGGCCAGCAGGTTGCCCTCACCATATCCAGAGGGGCCCAAGGTGGGAGATACACAAGTGAAGCTTTTGAAGCTTGCAAGATCAGCAGGAGCCTCCTGGCAGATTTGGTTAACCCTAGAAATTAAGAGTTAGAATCCTGATTGATTCTAATCTTTGTAATTCCTTGATTTTAGCCTTTATTCTAAGGATATTCCATTAAGTGTAGCTGGAGCCTCAACTATAAATAAAGGGCTGTTCCACCCTCATTTGTACACCATCAAACACTTTTGTTTCAGTGAATACAGAGCATATTTCCAGCATTCTATCTTGTTATCCTGTTTTTCTTTAACTTGCATAATCAGCCCTTCCCATTGTTCTAGTGCCTGTACGCTTGTGTTTTAGGCTAACTTAGGCATAAAGGATGAAATTTCAAGCCTAAGGCCACATAGATTCTGAGTCTAAGGTTGAAGCCCATGATAGTTGGTATCAGAGCAAGTTTGATTCTGCGTGTTTGTGTTGTGTAGGTTAGATCGTGATTGAGGAGATGCATCCCAAAGTGATGTTGCTAGCCAACAACCAGAGGCGCAAAAGTAGGGGCGTGGAAGAGGCAGGAAAGCCAGTTCAAGAGATATATGATCTACCATGGATGGTAGGTTGGCCAAGGTGGAAGTGACCATGGGTGACATAGGGGAGAAGCTTGAGGAAGTGGAGACTCACATTGCATCGCTAGAATCTATGAGAGAAAAGATCTAAGGTGAGCTACAAGCTACTCTCAATAAAGGCATGGACGTGATCACCCAAAGGAATGAGGCCTTAGAGGCTGAAGTGCTGACCTTGTGCGATGGCATGGAGGCCATACATCAGCGGATGGAGGAGCTTGCCAGCGAGCTTGTTGCTTGCAAGACTGCCATTGGGAATGGCATGTTTGCTAGAGTGTCTAAGTCCAGGATGGATGTCCCCAAGCCTAAAGAGTTCAAGGGAACTAGGGTGGCAAAGGAAGTAGACAACTACCTATGGGGTATGGAGTAATATTTCTAGGCCATGGGCATGCAGGATGAGACAATAAAGGTAAACATTACTGCTATGTATCTCACTGATGTAGCCTTGTTGTGGTGGAGGAGTAGGTGTGATGATGTTAGGCGTGGGAGCACCAAGATTGTTACTTGGGCAGACTTCCAAAAAGAGTTCAAAGAGCAATTTTTCCCGAAGTATGCCGATGATGAGACACGAGCAAAGTTACGCACGCTGAGCCAGCAAAGGGACATAAGAGAGTATTTCTAGAAATGCTCTGAACTGATGCTACAGATCTCGGATCTAGGTGAGAAAGATGCCTTATTTGCTTTCATGGATAGGCTGAAGCTGTGGGTGAAGCATAAGCTACAATAGAAGGGAGTTCATGACTTGGCTAAAGCCATGATTACTGCTGAGTCCTTGATAGAGTTTAAACCTCTGAACAAGTTTGAGTCTTCCAAGCCCAAGGGTAAAGGCAGGGACGATAGGGATCGAAAGAAGTAGTCCAAAGAGAAAGACCATGATCGAGAGTCCAAGGATGGGGTCGAGACCGTTCAACCAAGGATGGCGAGAGGAAGCCACCAGCAGGAAAGTGGAAAGCAAAGGGGGATCGAAAGCCACTAGCATGCTACCTATGTGGAGGGAGCCACATAGCATAAGCTAGCTGCTGTAGACAAGGAGTCTGACGAGGAGTCAGAGTCAGGGGCAGCAAAGCTTGGGTTGTTGGTGCTCAATGCTGTCCAAAATAAGGGGAGCCGCAAGCTAAAGGGCTTGATGTTTGTGGATCTGATGGTTGCGGGTTAGAAGGTGAGTGCACTGGTGGACTTAGGTGCCTCACATCTTTTTATTTTAGGTGATGGAGCCCAAAAGCTCAGACTAAAGGTGTAGAAAGGGACTGGTACCCTTAAAACGGTGAACTCCAAGGAGGTTTCAGCCATTGGAATAGCACGGAGAGTGGAGTTATAGCTTGGAGACTGGAAAGGCAAGGAGACCATAAAGGTAATACCCCTTGACGACTATGAGTTTGTAATTGGGTTGGATTTCCTTGTTCGGATTAACGCCCTCCTTATGCCTTTTGCCAATTGTATTTGCATCTTGGATGCATGGTGCCAATGCCTAGTACCATTGAGGAGAGGGTCTGGGGTTAGGTCACGGGTGGTGTCAACCATCCAATTTGCCAAGGTGGTAAGCAGAGAAGAAGACACCTTTTTGGGCAGCTCTGAAGTATGAAAAACCAAGAGAGAAGGAGACGGAGTCACCCTTAGAGGTGCTAAAGGTGTTAAAGACCTTTAGTGATGTGATGCTCGTAAAGCTGTCTAGCCAGCTACCACATAAGAGAAAGGTGGACCACAAGATCGAGCTAGTGTCCGAGGCCAAGCTGCCAGCTAAAGCCCCTTATCAAAAATTCCCACCAAAGTTGGAGGGACATCCAATCACGTTCGAGAGCAGGATGTTGAACAAGACTGAGCACAAGTAGACGGTCGAAAAAAAAGAGATGACTGTAGTGGTACACTACTTGTGCACTTAGCATCATTACCTGTTGGGGTCGAGGTTTGTGGTCAGGACAAATAATGTGGCGACCAGCTACTTCCAGACGCAGAAGAAGCTGTCCCCCAAACAGGCGAGATGGTAAGATTTTCTTGTAGAAATTGATTTCTAGATGGAGTACAAGCCGAGGGTAGACAAACCTAATGGCAGACGCCCTAAGCAGGAAGGCTAACCTTGCTGCCATTAGCCAACCACAGGGGTCACTGGTGCCACGTATCAAGGAGGGACTTGCACATGATCCTACAGCCAAGACTCTTATGGAGTATGCCCAGCAAGGTAAGACTGGGCAGTTTTGGGTGCAGGATGGTTTGTTGTACACCATGGGCAGTAGACTATTTGTGCTACAGCTTGGGAAGCTTCGTAAGGAAGTTTTACAAGAGTGCCATGATTTAAGGTGGGCTGGACACCCAGGAGTGAGTCGCACCTTGGCGTTGATCAAGGATCGGTACTACTGGCCATACATGAGGGACAATGTGGAGGCCTATGTGAAGACTTATCTTGTGTGCCAACAGGACAAGGTAGAGCTCAAGAAATCAGGCGATCTCTTGGAGCCATTGCCAGTGCCAGAACGATCATAGGAGAGTGTTTCTCTAGACTTTATAGTCGGTCTACCCAAAGCAGAGGGGTTTGGAAGCATCATGGTAGTGGTGGACAAGTTTTTCAGCAACCAAGGAGTGCCCAGCCGAGGAGGCAGCTTGATTGTTCCTGAAGAACATGGTTAAGTACTGGGGAGTGCCAAGGACTATTGTTAGTGATCGAGACGGGCGTTTCACGAACAGGTTCTGGACTAAGTTGTTCAAGCTATTGGGGTCAAACTCGAGCACTATGTGAGTGCCACACAAAGGGACTGGCTAAAGCTGCTAGATGTTGCATAGTTTTCCTACAAGTTGCGAAGGAGCGAGGCAATGAATTAGAGCCCATTTGAGGTTATGATAGGGCAACAACCACTAACACTCGATTCGATTGCTGCAGGTTATACAGGGTCGAATCCAGCTGCATACAAGTATGCCAAGGCATGGCAAGAGCAAACTGACTTGGCCAGAGTTTGTCTACACAAGGCGACAAAGAGGTTAAAGAAGTTTGCAGACCAGAATAAGTGGGATGTGCAATTCTAGGTTGGAGACTTGGTGTTGGTGAAGCTTCATCCCATTGTACGCCATAGGAGGCTACACAAAGGCCTAGTACGGAGGTATGAGGGACCTTTTAGAGTAGTTAAGAGGGTAGGCAAGGTTGCCTACAAGCTGGATATGCCACCCAAGTTGAGGGTACACCCGCTGTTCCATGTAAGCATGCTCTGTTCCATGAGGATGAGGGAGATCTAGGACAGGTAGAGTCAAAGTGTGCACCATTAGGAGCAAGGGCCTCATATGAGAAGGAGGTCCACAGCATCATAGCTAACTGAGAGGTGAGACAAAAAAACTATCAACCAAGACAAGAGTATTCAGTGCACTGGAAGGGACTTTCAGACAGTGAGGCGAGCTGGGAACCAACAGAGGACTTATGGTAGTTTGGGGACTAGATCAGGCAGTACCATGTAGAGGATGCAACAAAGGTGTTGCGCAATTAGGTGGGAGAGAATGTCATGCCCTGGACGGGCGTGCTAGGCACATTAGGCACACCAGCACGTGAGCCAGAGGTTGAGGCCTGCACACCAGGCGCGCCGACGGGTATTTGTGCACAAGGCTTAGGAGATGAGGCCAAATCGCCCGTCCAACTTACAGACTAGCCCGTGAGGCCAAGGCCAAGCCAGCAGGCTGCTCATACCACATCCAGAGGGGCCCAAGGTGGGAGATACGCAAGTGAAGCTTCTGATAGCTTGCAGGATCAGCAGGAGCCTCCTAACAGATTTGGTTGACCCTAGAAATTAGGAGTTAGAATTTTGATTGATTGTAATCTTTGTAATCCCTTGATTTTAGCCTTTATTCTAAGGATATTGCCATTAAGTGTAGCTGGAGCCTTAACTATAAATAGAGAGCTGCTCCACCCTTATTTGTACACCATCAAACACTTCTGTTCAGTGAATACAGAGCATATTTTCAGCATTTTGCCTTATTATCCTGTTTCTCTTTAACTTGCGTAATCAGCTCTTCCCATTGTTCTAGTGCCCGCACGCTTGTGTTTTAGGTTGACTTAGGCATAAAGGAGGAGATTCCAAGCCTAAGGCCTCACGCATTCTGAGTCTAAGGTCAGAGCTCGTGACACCCGTACTGGTTCCAACTTGTGCACATGCTGATTAAGGCATGCATGCACCGATGGTGGTCGACGCATCTGCTCGCACCAAGGCCCAGCACGTGCCGATGGTGTTCGAGGCAACCGCTCACACCAGGGGCTATCTTCTGCTGATGGTGATCGAGGCATGGCACGTGCCGACGGTTATCGAAGCACGTGCTGATGGTGATCAAGGCAAGTGCCCGCACCAAGGCCTAGCATGTGCCGATGGTGTTCGATGCAACCGCCCACACCAAGGGCCATCTTCTATCGATGGTGGTCGAGGCAAGTGCCCGCACCAAG
>NW_019167937.1:12908053-13080553 GCF_002303985.1 Durio zibethinus | reverse complement strand
ATACACTTTTAGTGTTTAGCTGAATTTTTTTTTTGCATGCCAAAAAAAATACAAGGATCAGGTCTACCAAATTTGGGGCCAAAAGTCCATCTAAAAAAATTTTAAAAAATCTCGAACCATAAAAAATTTAAAAAATCATGAAAAATAAAAAATAAGTCATCTTGCCATGAAACTTCATATGAAGGCTTAGGGGACCATTGTATGAATTTACAAGCCATAGAAATGGCATTGGCATGGCAGAAATATAAAGATGTGCCTAAACCCACCTACCATCCGATCGTAGCATACATGGTGCTCACTCAGGCTCAGAACACCCACACGTGGTGTGCGGGTGCTAGAGAGTGCTCATATGAATTCACAGGCCATAAAAATGGCATTGGTATGGTAGAAATATAAAGATGTGCCTAAACCCACCTACCACCCGGTCGTGTCGCTCATTGGTGCTTGGCCCGGGCTTAGGACACCCTCGCGTGGTGCACAAGCATTAGGGAGCACTCATATGAATTCATGGACCACAAAAATGGCTTTGGCACTGCAGAAACATGAAGATATCCCTAAACCCACCTACTGCTCGATCATGGTACGTAGGGTGCATGGCCTGAGCCCAGGTACAGCCGCTTGGTGTGTGACCCAACACGGGCCAATGCTGTTTGAGGGAACTACCTGCACCAAGGTGTCACATGCATCGATGGTGGTCAAAGCATGTGTCGAGACCAAGAGCCTGTCTCGATGGTGGTTGAGGCATGTGCATGTGTCACGGTTAGCAAGCAAGCCGAGACTGGCCCCAGGGTTATAGTGGGATAGGATCTGACAGTCAGGAGGGACCAGGCCTTAAGGCCTACTCAAGGTACAGGTCATGGGGAACTGGTTTAAGACAGTGGTGCGGGCAGTGATTAGGACTCCAGGGGCTCAGGCACGGTGTTAGGTTGGGCAGAATTGAGCAAGGCCCAGGTGCGGGTATTGGTAGGTAGTCAGTGGTGCTTGGGCACACAGTCAGATTGACGTGCCTGATGATCGAAGAGTGGGCAGACGGTCAGACCAGGGGTGTCTAAGGTAGCAGCTTGCACCAAGTGCCAATGCTGTGCCTTGGGCATGCGTACCAAGAATTGAGGCCCGTGCCCCTACGGCCAAGGCTCGAGCATCATATGCAGAAGCGAGGGTTCTAGCAATAGTCATTGCTATTGCTGTTCAGACCGCCCGCCTAAAAGTCTGACCTTTTCGAGGCATCGGGACCAGGCCCACAACATGCTAGCACCATATCTAGGTAGTCCCAGGGAGTGGGGCTAAACCAGAACCATATAAAAAGCCTGCAAGATCTGCAGCACACAAAGGGGGACCCGATCGATCCTCAGCTTGCGTATTCTACCTCTCTAGTCGGCTTAGTGTCCGGACACTTGTTTCATAGGTTGACTTATTTATAAGGAGTTAATTCCCAGTCTAAGCTCTAACCAGACCGAGGGTTGTGGCAGTAGGAACCACACCAAGATCCGCAGCATGCAGAGGGGGACCTGGTCGATCCTCAGCTTGGGCATTTTGCCTCTCTAGCTTGCTTAATGTCCGCACACTCATTTCGTAGGTTGAATTAGGCATATGGAGTTCATTCCCGATCAGAATCGAGTGATAGAGGGCCCCGAAGGGGCAGCATAAAAAGAAAAAAGGTCGGTAGGGGAAGGGGAGGGGGCGGTGGAGGGACAAATCGAAGTGACAAAGGGCTGAATCTCAATGGATTGTGGCAGCAAGGCCACTCTGCCACTTACAATACCACATCACGTATTTAAGTCATCTGCAAATGATTTTACCCATTGGTCAATGGGAATTAAGCTCCAAGGAGGCCCACGCAGCTTGTTCGCATCAGGGGCTGCACCTATGACACATGCCCTTGGGGCCATAGGCCCCTACTGCGGGTCGGCAATCGAGCGGCGGACGCGTGCATCACTTTTAGCCTAGATTCTGACTTTGAGGTGTTTAGTCATAATCCAATGCACAGTAGCTTCATGCCATTGGTTTTTCAACCAAGCACGATGACCAATTGTGCGAATCAATGGTTCTTCTCATACTAGGTTGAATTACTATCACGCCACCGCCATCAGTAGGGTAAAACTAACCTGTCTCATGACGGTTTAAACCTAGCTCACATTCCCTATTGGTGGGTGAACAATCCAACACTAGGTGAATTCTACCTCACAATGATAGGAAGAACCGACATTGAAGGATCAAAAAGCAATGTCACTATGAACGCTTGGCTGCCACAAGTCAGTTATCCCTATGGTAACTTTTCTAACACCTCTAGCTTCAAATCCCAAAGGTCTAAAAGATCACTAGGCCACGCTTTCACGGTTCCTATTAGTACTAGAAATTAGAATCAAATGAGCTTTTGCCCTTTTGTTCCACACAAGATTTCTATTCTCATTGAGCTCATCTTAGGACACCTGCGTTATATTTTAACAGATGTGCCTCTCAGCCAAACTCTCCACCTGACAATGTCTTCCACCCGGATGGATCGGTCGAGGCTGACCTGGGTCTAAAAAAAGAGGTCGTGCCCCACCTCCGATTTATGAAATAAGTAAAATAACGTTAAAAGTAGTGGTATTTCAATTTCGCCCGATGGCTCCCACTTATCCTACACCTCTCAAGTCATTTCACAAAGTCGAACTAGAGTCAAGCTCAACAGGGTCTTCTTTCCCCGTAAATTCTGCCAAGCCCGTTCCCTTGGCTGTGGTTTCTCTAGATAGTAGACAGGGACAGTGGAAATCTTGTTAATCCATTCATGCACGTCACTAATTAGATGACGAGGCATTTGGCTACCCTAAGAGAGTCATAGTTACTCTCACTGTTTACCCGCACTTGGTTGAATTTCTTCACATTGGCATTTAGAGCACTGGGTAGAAATCACATTGCGTGAGCATCCGTAGGGACCATCGCAATGCTTTGTTTTAATTAAACAGTCGGATTCCCCTTGTTCGTACTAGTTCTAAGTCGACTGTTCATCGCCTGGGGAAAGGCCCCGAGAGAGCCGTTCCCAGTCCGTCCCCCAATCGGCACATGATGACCCGTTCTCACCGTGAGAGCAGCTCGAGCAATGCACTAATAGTCGATGGGTTTGGGACTGGGACCCTCATGCCCAACCCTCAGAACCAATCCTTTTCTTGAGGTTATGGATCCATTTTACCAACTTTCGTTGCCTACATTATTCCATTGACCAGAGGCTGTTCACCATGGAGACCTGATACGGTTATGAGTACGATCAGACATAATTGATAGTCAGTCATTCAAATTTTCAAGGGCTGTCGGGGGTGCGTCAGACACCACGCGATGTGCAGTGCTCTTCCTGTAGTGGACCATACCTCTGGGTAAGCCGTTTCTAGGGTAGACGGGTCATTAAACAAAAAAGATAACTCTTCTCATGGGCCCCACCGACGTCTTCAGACTCCTTAACGTTGCTGTTAGTCATCGTATCTCGGTTCAAGAATTTTAACTTGATTCCCTTTCGAAGCTTACATGGGATGCCCTGTCCCCCGTCTCTTAGGATCGACTAACCCATGTGTAAATGCCGTTCACATGAAACCTTTCCTCTTTTCGGCCTTCAAAGTTTTCATTTGAATATTTGCTACTACCACCAAGATCTACACTGACGGTCGTTCTGCCCGAGCTTGCACCTAGGGTTTAGCAGTAACAGTCGTGCCCTCCTACTCATCAGGGCCTGGCCCCTACCTCGACGGTAGCGTATAGGTCGCGCGCTTAAGTGCCATTGATTTTCGAGGCTAGTTGAATTGGTAGGTGAGTTATTACACACTCCTTAGCAGATTTTGACTTCCATGACCACCGTCCTGCTATCTTAATTGACTAACACCCATTGTGGGTTCTGGGTTAACTCGACTTTCGATTCATCCCTCATCACCAGTTCTGCTTACCAAAAATGGCCCACTTAGAGCTCTCGATTCTGTGGTGCAGCTCAACGAAGCAGCTGTGCCATCCTACCTATTTAAAGTTTGAGAATAGGTCAAGGGCGTTGCACCCCCGATGCCTCTAATCATTGGCTTTACCTGATAGAACTCATCGGGGGCTCTAGCTATCCTGAAGGAAACTTTGGAGGGAACCAGCTACTAGAAGGTTCGATTAGTCTTTCGCCCTTATACCTAAGTCAGACAAACAATTTGCACGTCAGTATCGCTGCGGGCCTCCACTAGAGTTTCTTTTCACTTCGCCCCACTTAGGCATAGTACGCCATCTTTCGGGTCTCGACGGGCATGCTTGCACTTGAACCTTTCTCAGAAGATCAAGGTCGGTCGGTAGTGCACCCGTGAGGGATCCCGCCAATCAGCTTCCTTGTGCGTTACGAGTTTCTTGGCCCGTTGACTTGAACGCATGTCAGACTTCTTGGTCCATATTTCAAGACGGGCCGTAACGGAAGCCCACAAGCGACACCGGGAGCACACAGGTGCCGAGGCATGTCGAGACAGCGCATGCTACATTTCATGATCGCAGTGACAATGTCTCTGTGAGCACAAAAAGCCCAGGCTTGGGCTGTCACCTCGATCGGCATCGATCCACGCCCTGAGTCGATCGATGGACCGGCTCTCACCGTTCCACATCCGATTGAGGCCCATCGTCGACCCCCATCCGCTTCCCTCCTGATAATTTCAAGCACTCTTTAACTCTTTTTTCAAAGTCCTTTTCATCTTTCCCTCATGGTACTTTTTCGTTAACAGTCTCTCACCCGTGTTCAACCTTGGATGAAATTTATCGCCCAATTGGGGCTGCATTCCCAAACAACCCGACTCGCGAATAACACCGCATGATGCGATAGGGTCCAGGCACAATGGGGCTTTTACCCTCTCTGACGTCCCTTTCCAAGGGACTTGGGACCGGTCCATCACTGAGGATGCTTCTCCAGACTACAATTTAGATGTCGGGGGCACCCGATTCTCAAGCTGAGCTCTTCTCGATTCACTCATCGTTACTAGAGGAATCCTGGTAAGTTTCTTTTCCTCCGCTTATTGATATGCTTAAACTCAACGGGTGATCCAGCCTGACCTGGGGCCGCGATGCGAGCATCGATCGAGCGATGCGTGGGGTTTGACGGGGTTTGATTGGACAACGAGCACGCATCACCGGGGATGAGGCACACCAGGAGCTCTACCACCGACGGTCATGGTGCTATCGTTGTCGAGGACTCGCATTTGGGCCAACCACTACCGACATGATCGCGAGAGGCCATCGTCTGCCCGTCCCCTTCCCCCGGACCTCAATGGCTGGGGTTCGGAGGGGGGGCGACGGTGCATGACACCCAGGCAGATGTGCCCTTCGACCTAATGGCTCGGGGTGCAACTTGCGTTCAAAGACTCTATGGTTCACGAGATTCTGCAATTCACACCAAGTATCGCATTTCACTACGTTCTTCATCAATGTGAGAGCCAAGATATCCGTTGCCAAGAGTCATTCCATTTTTTTATGACAAAAGGAGTCACGACACCGCCCATGCATGCATTGCGAACGGAATGGCAACGGCGCGTATGCTCCATTTTTGTTTCAATTCCTTGGCGCAATTCACGCTGGGGGTTCATTGTTCGATAGCGAACGAGATGACGCCGATCATTTTGCCCACCCGGTAGGGGGGACAAAGTGACCGTCGCACCTCACCGGGGTCAGAAGGGGCTCACGACACGGGGGCACCCTCATCCCCTCGGTGTTTCATTAACGCGTCCACGGGTCATCCATCGAGCGGGGTTTTGACAGTGATCCTTCTGCATGTTCACGTACAGAAACCTTCTTATGACTTCTCCTTCCTCTAAATGATAAGGTTCAGTGGACTTCTCGCGATGTCACGGGTGGCAAACCATCCATGTCGTCACGATCTGAACACTTCGCTGGACCATTCAATCGGTAGGAACGACGGGTGGTATGTACAAAGGGTAGGGACGTAGTCAACGTGAGCTGATGACTTGCACTTACTAGGAATTCCTCGTTAAAGACTAACAATTGCAATGATCTATCCCCATCATGATGAAATTTCAAAGATTACCTGGGCCTGTCAGCCAAGGCTATAGACTCGTTGAATACATCGGTGTAGCGTGCGTGCAGCCCAGAACATCTAAGGGCAACACAAACCTATTATTGCCTCAAACTTCCTTGGCCTAAGCGGCCACAGTCCCTCTAAGAAGCTAGCCATGAAGGATCACCTTCGCATAGCTAGTTAGCAGGCTGAGGTCTCATTCGTTAACGAAATTAACTAGACAACTCACTCCACCAACTAAGAATGGCCATGCACCACCACCCATAGAATCAAGAAAGAGCTCTCATATGCATCAAGCACGGGGACTGCCAACATGTATAACCATAGCACCACTCATATGCCCATTGCGTACAAGTGGCAGCATCCACGCGCGTCGGTCCCCAACCCACCCGATCAATTACTCAACGAGCGAATGGAGGAAATGATGTACGAGGCCACACCACAACCGTTTGGCACGGGAAAAACACAAGCAAGGGCCACGAGTCTACCTCTGCCATTCGATAGGCAACAACGATGCGATACCACCAATGCTTCACCTAGTCAAGATCGCACCTGCAAGCTCCGCTGACACCACCTCAGGGGGACATTACCCGATTCAAGGACTTGTTCCTGGGGTTTTGGGTAGCATCGACTGCGTGCTCGACCTCGTCAAGGCCAAGGCATTTTTGTGGTCGATGAGAAGGGACCGCGAGACTGTCAACCGCAGCTTCTGCTTGCACCACCCTAGAGAGTCGTTGCCCAATTCGAGGACTTGGGCTAGGGTCTAAGGCAATATCCGCCGCGTGCACGGGCTTGAGCTCGACTCCCCTTTTTTGCTGCACGCTAATCGGTCGAGGCCATGGGCACCTGTCGGTCACTGGAGCAACCAATAATCAGACAAATTGATTGGAAGGCATGCATGCCTTGTATTTCACTCGAGGGATGTTGCCCTGGGTGTATGCAATGGGAGGCCTATCACGCACACCTACTCCCCCAATGGGGGTGAGAGGGGGTGCCGGACCACCACCCCCTAAAGAGCATTAGAGATTTTACAGATATGTTACCAATAGACCTTAAAGTGTTTGAAATGGGGACACTTTTTCCAAATAGGTATATCCTACACTGAGGGTGAGCAAGTGCTGATGGTTGTCAAGGCATGTGCTCACACCAAGGCCCAGCACATGCCGATGATGTTCGATGCGATTGCCGCACCAAGGGCCATCTTCTACCTATGCTAATCGAGGCAGGTGCCCACACCGGCTCCAAATTGTGTGCATGTTGATTGAGGCATGCATGCACTGATGGTGGTTGAGGCATCTACCTGCATCAAGGCCTAGCACGTCCGATCATGTTCGAGGCAACCACCCACACCAAGGGCCATCTTTTCCCAATGTTGTTTGAGGCATGGCACGTGTCGACGATGATCGAGGTAAGTGCCCACACCAAGGGTCGGCTTGTGCTGATGGTGGTTGAGGCATGTGCCCGTACCAAGGCCCAGCATGTACTGATGGTGTTTGAGGCAACCATCCGTACCAAAGCCCAGCATGTGTTGATGGTGTTCAATGCAACCGCCCGTACCAGGGGCCATCTTCTACCAATGGTGGTCGAGGCAAGTGCCTATACCAAGGGTCAGCTTGTGCCGATGGTGCTCGAAGCAACCACCCACACCAAGGCCTAGCATGTGCCATAGTGTTCGAGGTAACCGCACGTACCAGGGACCATCTTCTGTCGATGCTAATCAAGGCATGGCACATGCCGATGGTGGTCCAAGCAAGTGCCCATACCAATGGCCAGCTTGTGACGATGGTGGTCGAGGCATGTGCCAGCACCAACCCCAACACATGCCAATGGGGCTCGAGGCAACCGCTCGTACCAGGGGCCATCTTCTGTCGATGCTCATCGAGGCATGCATGTGTCGATAGTGGTTGAAGCCTTGGTCGAAGTTTGATTTTGAGCCACGATGCACATGCTAGGCTTGAGCATGTGCTGTGCCATTTTTTTTTGCCCGGGGCACCATTGTCGGAGCATTGCTGGAGAACCTGACCGACGGCATTGGGGGTTCCGGTGATTGGGGGTCGAGGGGTGTGCGCATACAATGTGCAATGGGTGCTTGTACTTGGCCCTTATATTGGGCCCCTATCCTTCAAAAACTTCAACAACTCACACCCCTTAAAGAGCATATGAGATTTTACAGGTTTGCTGTCAGTAACCATTCAAGTGTCTGAAATGGGGATACTTTTTTCAAATGGCCACAGAATCTTATACACTTTGGGTTTTTAGCTGAATATTTTTGTGCAAGCTAATAAAAATACAAGGATCAGGTCTACAAAATTTGGGACCAAAATTCCTTCTAAAAAAATTTTAAACAATCTAAAACCGTAAAAAATTTCAAAAATCATGAAAAATAGAAAATGAGTCATCTTATCATGAAACTTCACATGAAGGCTTAGAAGACCATTGTATGAATTTACAAGCCATAAAAATGGCATTGGCATGGCAGAAATATGAAGATATGCCTAAACCCACCAACCACCCGATCGTGGCGTGCATGGTGCTGGTACGAGCTCAGGACACCCATGCTTGGTGTGCGGGCACTGGGTAGTGCTCATATGAATTCATAGGCCATAAAAATAGTATTTGCATGACAAAAATATGAAAATGTTCCTAAACCCACCTACCACCCGATCGTGGTGCTCATTGGTGCTTGGCCCGAGCTCTAGACACCAGCACGTGGTGCGCGAGTGTTGGGGAGCACTCATATGAATTCATGGACCACACAAATGGCTTTGGCACTACAAAAACATGAAGATATCCCTGAACCCACGTACTGCCCGATCATGGTGCACAGGGTGCACGACCTGGGCCCAGGTGCGGCCGCTTGGTGCGTGACCCAGCACGGGTCGATGCGTCTCGAGGCAACTACCCACACCCAGGTCCAGCATGCATCGATGGTGGTCGAAGCATGTGTCGAGACCAAGGGCCAACATGTCTCAATGGTGGTCAAGGCATGTGCATGTGTCACGATCAGCAAGTAAGTCAGGATGGCCCGGGGGTTGTAGTGGGATAGGGTCAGACAGCCAGGGAGGACCAAGCCTTGAGGCCTACTTGAGATGCAGGTCATGGGGAACTGGATTGGGATAGTGGTGTAGGTAGTGATCAGGACTCCTGAGGCTCAGGCACGGTGTTAGGTTCGACAAAATTGAGCCAGGCCCAGGTACATGTGTTGGAAAATGGTGCACGAACACGTAGTCAGACCGACGTGCAGGCACTGATGATCAGACCAGGGGTGTCCGAGGCAGTAGCCTACACCAAATGCCAGTGTCACGCTTTAGGCATGGGCACCAGAAGTTGAGGCCCACACCCCAGCAGCCAAGGCTTGAGCACCGTAGGCAGAGGCGGGGGTTCCAGCAATAGTCATTGCTATTGCCGTCCAGATCACCCGCCCGGATGTCAGACCTCTTCGCGTCACCGAGACCAGGCCCACAACATGCCCGTACCACATCCAGGTGGTCCTAGGGAGTGGGGCTGAACCAGAACCGTATTAAAACCTAGAGAATCTGCAGCACATAAAGAGGGACCAGATCGATCCTTAGCTTGCGTATTCTGCCTCTCTAGCCGGCTTAGTGCCCGCATGCCTGTTTTGTAGGTTGATTAGGCATACGAAGTTCATTCTCAATCTAAGCTCCAACTAGATCAAGGGCTGTGAAAGTAGGATCAGCAGCACGTAGAAGGGGACACGACTGATCTTCAGCTTATGCATTCTGCCTTTCTGGCTGGATTAGTGCCCGCACGCTTGCATACAAAGTTAATTCTCGATCGGGACTGAGGGACAGAGGGCCCTAGGTTATGCCTAACCCCGAAGGGGGGTGGCATAAAAAAAAGAAAGGTCGACGGGGGAAGGGGAGGGGGAGGGGGAGGGGGGAGGGATGAATGAAAGTGACAAAGGGTTGAATCTCAGTGGATCATGGCAGCAAGGCCACTCTGCCACTTACAATACCCCGTCGCATATTTAAGTCATCTTCAAGGGATTCTGCTTGTCGCTTGGTGGGAATTGAGCTCCAAAGAAGCCCATGGGGGAGCCGTACCTATACACGTGCCCTTGGGGGCTATGGGCCCCTACTGCGGGTCGATAATCGGGCGACGGGCACGCACGTCACTTCTAGCCCGAATTCTGACTTAGAGGTGTTTAGTCATAATCCAATGCACAGTAGCTTCGCGCCACTGGCTTTTCAACCAAGCACGATGACCAATTGTGCGAATCAACGGTTCCTCTCATACTAGGTTGAATTACTATCACAACACCGCCATCAGTAGGGTAAAACTAATGTATCTCACATGATCTAAACCCAACTCACATTTCTTTTCGGTGGGTGAACAATCCAACACTTGGTGAATTTCGCTTCACAATGATAGGAAGAACCGACATTAAAGGATCAAAAAGCAACATCACTATGAACACTTGGCTGCCACAAGCCAATTATCCTTGTGGTAACTTTTTTGACACCTCTAGCTTCAAATCTTGAAGGTCTAAAGAATCGATAGGCCATGCTTTCACGGTTCGTATTCATATTGGAAATTAGAATCAAATGAAGTTTTACCTTTTTGTTTCACATGAGATTTTTATTCTCGTTGAGCTCATCTTAAGACACCTGTGTTATCTTTTAATAGATGTGTCACCCTAGCCAAACTTCCTACTTGACAATGTCTTTCACCTGGATCGACCGATCGAGGCTGACCTTGGGTCCAAAAGAAGAGGTCGTGCCCTGCCTCCGATTCACGAAATAAGTAATATAACATTAAAAGTAGTGGTATTTTAATTTCGCCCGGGGGCTCCCACTTATCCTACACCTCTCAAGTCATTTCACAAAGTCAGACTAGAGTCAAGCTTAATAGGGTCTTTTTTCCCCGTTGATTTCACCAAGCCCGTTCCCTTGGCTGTGGTCTCACTGGATAGTAGATAGGGACAGTGGGAATCTTGTTAATCCATTCATGTGCGTCACTAATTAGATGACGAGGCATTTGGCTACCTTAAGAGAGTCATAGTTACTCCTACCGTTTACCCGTGCTTGGTTGAATTTCTTCACTTTGACATTCAGAGCAATGGGCAGAAATCACATTATGTAAGCATCCATAGGGACCATGGCAATGCTTTGTTTTAATTAAACAATCGAATTCCCCTTGTCCATACCAGTTCTGAGTCGACTGTTCATCGCCTGGATAAGGCCCCCAAGGGAGCCATTCTCAGTCTGTCCCCCGACTGGCACGCGGTGACCCGCTCTTATCGTGGGAGTAGCTCAAGCAGTGCACTGATAGCTGACAAGTTTAAGACTGGGGCCCTGTGCCCAGCCTCTAGAGCCAATCTTTTTCCTGAGGTTACAGATCCATTTTGTCAACTTTCGTTGCCTACATTGTTCCATCGACCAGAGGTTGTTCACCTTGGAGACCTTATACGGTTATGAGTACGATCAGGTGAGGACGGTACTCGGTCCTCTAAATTTTCAATGGCCACCGGGGGTGCACCGGACACCATGTGATATGCAGTGCTCTTCCGACCGTTGGACCCTACCTTTGGCTGAGCCATTTCCATGGTGGGCAGGCCATTAAATAGAAAAGATAACTCTTCCTGAGGCCCCCATCGACGTCTCCAGACTCCATAACGTTACCATCAGCCATCGTGTCCTGGTTCTAGAATTTTAACCCGATTCCCTTTCGAATCTCACACGAGATGTGCTGTCGGACAGGCTTCCCCTGTTTCTTAAGATTGATTAACCCATGTGCAGGTGCCATTCACATGGAACCTTTCCCCTCTTCAACCTTCAAAGTTCTCATTTGAATATTTGCTACTACCACCAAGATCTGCACTGACGGCCGCTTTGCCTGGGCTCGCACCCTAGGTTTTGTGGCAATCATTGTGCCCTCCTACTCATCAGGTCCTGGCCCTTGCCCCGATGGTCGGGTATAGGTCGCGTGCTTAAGCGCCATCCATTTTCGGGGCTAGTTCATTCAGCAGGTGAGTTGTTACACACTCCTTAGCTGATTTTGACTTCCATGACCACTGTCCTGCTGTCTTAATCGACCAACACCCTTTGTGGGATCTGGGTTAGAGCGTAGTTAGGCACTATAACTTGGCTTTCGATTCATTTTGCATCGCCAGTTTTGCTTACCAAAAATGGCCCACTTAGAGCTCTCGATTCTATGGTACGGCTCAATGAAACAGCCACGTCGTCCTACCTATTTAAAGTTTGAGAATAGTTTGAGGGCATTGCGCCCTCGACGCCTCTAATCATTGGCTTTACACGATAGAACTCATCAGCGGCTCCAGCTATCCTGAGGGAAACTTCGAAGGGAACCAGCTACTAGATGGTTCGATTAGTCTTTCACCCCTATACCCAAGTCAGACAAACGATTTGCACATCAATATCGCTACGAGCCTCCATCAGACTTTCCTATGGCTTCGCCTCGATCAGGCATAGTTCACTATCTTTCGGGTCTCGACGAGCATGCTTGCACTGAAACCCTTCTTAGAAGATCAAGGTCGATCAACGGTGCACCGGTGAGGGATCCTGTCAATCAGCTTCCTTGAGCTTTATAGGTTTCCTAGCCCGTTGACTCACACGCATGTCATACTCCTTGGTTTTGTTTCAAGACGGGCTAGATGGGGAGCACGCAAGTATCGTGGCACATCGAGACAACACTTGTTGCATTCCACAATCATGATGATGACGTCTACATGGGCACATCAAAAGCCAGGCTTGGGCCATCGCCATGACCCACATCGATCCATGCCTCGAGCTGATCAATGGATCGACTTTCGTCCTTCTACATCCGATCGGGGCGTATCATCGATCCCCATCCACTTTCCTCTCGACAATTTCAAGCACTCTTTGACTTTTTTTTAAGTCTTTTTCATCTTTCCCTCACGGTACTTGTTCGCTATCGATTTTTCTCTCGTATTCAACCTTTCCAAGGGACTTAGGCCTGATCCACCGCTGAGGATGCTTCTTCAGACTACAGTTCAAATGTCGGGGGGCCTGATTCTCAAGCTGGGCTCTTCTCAATTCACTCGTCAATACTAGGGGAACCCTGGTAAGTTTCTTTTCCTTTGCTTATTGATATGCTTAAACTCAACGGGCGATCCAGTCTGACCTGGGGTCGCGACGTGAGCATTAATCGAGCGATGCGGGGGATCCGACAGGGTCCGAGTGGACAACGAATGCGTCACAGGGGACGAGGCATGCCGAGAGCTCTACCATCGACGGTCACAACACTGTCATTGTCGAGGACTCACTTTTGGGCCAACCATGACCGATAGAATCATAGGAGGCCATCTTCCGCCCGCCCCCTTCCCCTAAAGCTCGATGGCAGGGGGTCGGAGGGGGGCGACGGTACATGACACCTAGGCAGACGTGCCCTCGACCTGATGGCTTGGGGTGTAACTTGCATTCAAAGACTCAATGGTTCATGAGATACTACAATTCACACCAAGTATCACATTTCGCTATGTTCTTCATTGATGCGAGAGTCGAGATATCCGTTGCTGAGAGTCATTTCATTTTTTTACGACAAAAGAAGTCGTGGCACCGCCTGCATACGCACAGTGAACGGGATGGTGACGGCATGCGGGCTCCATTTTTGTTTTGGTTCCTTGGCGTTATTCATTCGGGGGCTCGTTGTTCTACAGCGAGCAAGATGACGCTGATTGTTTTGCCTGCCCGAGGGCAGCCTGTACCGATGATGGTTGATGCATGTGCCATCACCATGCGCCATCATGTGCTGTTGATGGTCGAGGCCTTGGCCGAAGTTCAATTTTGAGCCATGGTGAACATGCTGGGCTCGAGCATGTGCTAGTGCCATATTTTTTTTGCCCAGGGCACCATCGTCGGAGCATATCGGAGAACCTGACCGACAGTATTAGGGGTTCCGACGATTGGGGGTCTGGGGTGTGTGCGCACATGATGTGCGATGGGTGCTGGTACTTGGCCCTTATATTTACCCCCTATCCCTCAACAAACCTTGACAACTCACACCCCCTTAAAGAGCATATGAGATTTTACAAGTTTGCTGCTAGTAACCATTCAAGTATCTGAAATGGGGACACTTTTTTCAAATGGCCACAAAATCTTTTACACTTTGAGTTTTTAGCTGAATGTTTTTGTGCATGCCAAAAAAATAAAAAGGATCAGGTCTACAAAATTTTGGGCCAAAACTCATTTTAAAAAAATTTTAAAAAATCTCAAACCGTAAAAAATTTCAAAAATCATGAAAAATAAAAAACGAGTCATCTTGCCATGAAACTTCACATGAAGGCTTAGGGGACCATTGTATGAATTTACAAGCCATAAAAATGGAATTGGCATGGCAAAAATATGAAGATGTGCCTAAACCCACCTACTAATCGATCATGGCGCACATGGTGCTCGGCCCAGGCTTAGGACACCCGTGCGTGGTGTGCGGGCACTGGGGAGTGCTTATATGAATTCATAGGCCATAAAAATGGCATTGGCATGATAGAAATATGAAGATGTTCCTAAACCCACCTACCACCCGATCGTGGCTCTCATTGGCGCTCGATCCGGGCTCAGCACATTCGCATGTGGTGTGCGGGCATTGGGGAGCGCTCATTTTTATTCATGGACCATAAAAATGGCTTTGACACTGTAGAAACATGAAGATATCCTGAACCCACCTACTACTTGATCGTGGTGCGTAAGGTGCATGACCCGGGCCCAGAGGTGTGACCTAGCACGGGCTGATGCTGTTCGAGGGAACTGCCCGCACCAAGGTCCGGCATGCGTTGATGGCAGTCGAAGCATGTGTCGAGAACAAGGGCCAACATGGCTTGATGGTGGTGAGGCATGTGCATGTGTCACGGTCAGTAAGCAAGCCGAGATTGGCCTCGGGGTTGTAGTGGGATAGGGTCCGACAGTCGGGGGGGACCAGGCCTAGAGTGTAACTTGAGGTGCAGGTCATGGGGAACTAGATGGAGATAGTGGTATAGGTAGTGATCAGGACTCCAGGGGCTTAGGCACAATGTTAGGTTCGCCAGAATTGAGTTAGGCCTAGGTGCAGGTGTTGGTGAGCGCTACACGGGCATGCAGTCAGACTGTCGTACGGGCACTGATGATCGAGGTACGGGTATGCGGTTAGACCAGGGGTGTCTAAGGTAGCAGCCTGCACAAAATGCCAGTGTCGCACCTTGGGCGTGCATGTTAGGAGTTGAGGCCCACGCCCCTACGGCCAAGGTTGGAGCATCATACGCAGAGGCGGGGGTTCTTGCAATAATCATTGCTATTGCTGTCCAGACCGCCCTTTCGAATGTCTAACCTATCCGTGGCATCGAGACTAGGCCCACAACTTACCCGCACCATATCCAGGTGGTCCCAGGGAGTGGGGCTGAACCAGAACCGTATAAAAAGCCTGCAGGATCTGCAGCACATAGAGGAGGACCCGACTGATCCTTAGCTTGGGTATTATGCCTCGCTGGCCGACTTAGTGCCCGTACGCTTGTTTCATAGGTTGACTTAGGCAAACAGAGTTCATTCCTAGTCTAAGCTCTAACCGGATCGAGGGTTGTGGTAGCAAGAACCGCAGCAAGATCGATAGCATGTAGAGGGGAACCCAATCGATCTTTAGCTTGCACATTCTACCTCTCTGGCCGTTTTAGTGCCCATACGCTCGTTTTATAGGTTGACTTAGGCATACGGAGTTCATTCCCAATCGGGATCGATGGACAGAGGGCCCCAGGTCCTGCCCAACCTCGGAGAGGGGTGACGTAAAAAGAAGGAAGGTCAACAGGGGAAGGGAAGGGGGAGGGGGAAAGGATGAATCGAAGCAACATAGGGCTAAATCTCATTGGATCGTGGCAGCAAGGCCACTCTACCACTTACATTATCTTGTCGCGTATTTAAGTCATCTACAAAGGATTTTACCCACCGTTCGGTGGGAATTGAGCTCTAAAGAGGCCCGCGCGGCTCATCTGCTGTGAGGTTACACCGATGACACGTGCCCTTGAGGGCCATGGGCCCTTACTGCGGGTCGACAATCGGGCGACGGGCGCACGCATCGCTTCTAGCCCAAATTTTGACTTAGAGGTGTTCAGTCATAATCCAACGCACGGTAGCTTCATGCCACTAGCTTTTCAACCAAGTGCGATGACCAATTATGCGAATTAATGGTTCCTCTCGTACTAGGTTGAATTACTATCACGATGCTGCCATCAATAGGGTAAAACTAACCTATCTCAAGATGGTCTAAACCTAGCTCACGTTCCCTGTTGGTGGGTGAACAATCCAACACTTGGTGAATTCTGCTTCACAATGATAGGAAGAGTCAACATTGAAGGATCAAAAAGCAATGTCGGTACGAACACTTGGCTGCCATAAGCCAGTTATCCCTGTGGTAACTTTTTTGACACCTCTAGCTTCAAATCTCGAAGGTTTAAAGGATCGATAGGCCATGCATTCACGGTTCATATTCGAATTGGAAATCACAATCAAACGAGGTTTTACCCTTTTGTTGCACATGAAATTTTTGTTCTCGTTGAGCTCATCTTAGGACACCTGCATTATCTTTTAACAGATGTGCCACCCCAGCCAAACTCTCTACCTGACAATGTCTTTCACCCGGATCGATTATCAAGGCTGGCCTTGGGTCTAAAAGAAGGGATCGTGCCCTACCTCTGATTCATGAAATAAGTAAAACAACGTTAAAAGTAGTGGTATTTCAATTTCGCCCAGGGGCTCCTATTTATCCTACACCTCTCAAGTCATTTCACAAAGTCAGACTAGAGTCAAGCTCAACAGGGTCTTCTTTCCTCCCTGATTCCACCAAGCCCATTCCCTTGGTTGTGGTTTCACTGGATAGTAGATAGGGACAGTGGGAATCTCGTTAATCCATTCATGCGCGTCACTAATTAGATGACAAGGCATTTGGCTACCTTAAGAGAGTCATAGTTACTCCCTCTATTTACCCGCGCTTGGTTGAATTTCTTCACTTTGACATTCAGAGCACTGGGCAGAAATCACATTACGTGAGCATCCACAGGGACCATTGCAATGCTTTGTTTTAATTAAATAGTTAGATTCCCCTTGTCCGTACTATTTCTGAGGGGATTGTTCCTCACCCGAGGAAAGCCCCCGAGGGAGCCGTTCCCAATCCGTCCCTCGATCGACACGTAGTGACCCGCTCTCATCACAGGAGCAACTCGAGTAGGGCACTGATAGTCGACAGGTTCGGGACTAGGACCCTCGTACCGAGCCCTCAGAGCCAATCTTTTTCTTGATGTTACGGATCTGTTTTGTTGACTTCCTTGCCTACATTGTTCCATCAACCAGAAGCTATTCACCTTGGAGACCTAATGCAGTTATGAGTACGACCGAGCACGGACGGCACTCGATCCTCCAAATTTTCAAAGGTTGACGGGGGCCCACCGAGCACTACGTGACGTGTGGTGCTCTTTCGATCACTGGACCCTACCTTCGACTGAGCCGTTTCCAAGGTGGGCAGGTCATTAACAGAAAAGATAACTCTTCTCGAGGCCCCTACCGACATCTCCGAACTCTAGAACGTTGCCGTCAGCCATTGCGTCCCGATTCAAGAATTTTGACCCAATTCCCTCTAAAAGCTCACATAGGACGCATTGTCAGACGGGCTTCCCCCATCTCTTAGGATCAACTAACCAATGTGCAAGTGTTGTTCACATGGAAACTTTCTCCTATTTGACCTTCAAAGTTTTCATTTGAATATTTTCTACTACCACTAAGATCTGCACTGACGGTCGCTCGCTTCATCCAGGCTTGTGCCCTAGGTTTTACGGTGATCACCACATCCTTCTACTCATCGGGGCTTGGCCCTTGCCCAGACGATCGGGTATAGGTCGCTCACTTAATCGCCATCCATTCTTAGGGCTAGTTGATTCGACAGGTGAGTTGTTACACACTCCTTAGCGGATTTTGACTTGCATGACCACCGTCCTACTGTCTTAATCAACCAACACCCTTTGTGGGTTCTAGGTTAGCGTGTAGTTGGGCACCGTAACCTAGCTTTCGGTTCATCCCGCATCGCTAGTTTTGCTTACCAAAAATGGCCCACTTGGAGCTCTCGATTTCGTGGTGCAGCTCAACGAAGCAGCCACGCCATCCTACCTATTTAAAGTTTGAGAATAGGTCGAGGGCGTTGTGCACCCAATGCCTCTAATCATTGGCTTTACCCGATAGAACTCATCGGGGGCTCCAGCTATCCTGAGGAAAACTTCAGAGGGAACTAGCTACTAGACGGTTCGATTAGTCTTTCTCTCCTATACCCAAATCAGTCGAATGATTTGCACGTCAGTATCACTACGGGCCTCTATCAGAGTTTCCTTTGGCTTTGCCCCACTCAGGCATAGTTCATCATCTTTCGGGTCTCGACAGGCATGCTCGCACTCAAACCCTTCTCAGAAGATCAAGGTCGATCGGTGGTGCACCCGCGAGGGATCCTGCCAATCAGCTTCCTTATGTTTTACGAGTTTCTTGGCCCATTGAATCGCACTCATATTAGACTCTTTAGTCCGTGTTTCATGACAGGCTGGATGGAGAGCCCGCATACCGACGTCGGGAGCACGAAGGTGTTAAGGCACGTGAAGATAATGCGTGTTGCATTCCACGATCGTGGTGATGACGTCGTCGTGGGCACATCGAAAGCTCGAGCTTGAGCAGTCGTTGTGACCCGCGTCGATCCACGCCTCGAGCTGATTGGCGGACCGGTTCTCATTGTTTCACATCCGACTGGGGCACATCGTCGGCCCTTATCTGCTTCCCTCCCAACAATTTCAAGCACTCTTTGACTCTCTTTTCAAAGTCCTTTTCATCTTTCCCTCACGGTACTTGTTCGTTATCGATCTCTCGTCCGTATTTAGCCTTGGACAAAATTTACCGACCGATTGGGTTGCATTCCCAAACAACCCGACTCAAGGATAGTGCCTTGTGATGTAACAGGTTCAGGCACAATGGGGCTCTCACCCTCTCCATCGCCCCTTTCTAGGGGACTTGGGTTGGGTCCATTGCTGAAATGCTTCTCCAGAATACAATTCGAATGACAGGGGTACCCGATTCTCAAGCTGGGCTCTTTCTGATTCGCTCATCGTTACTAGGGGAATCCTGGTAAGTTTTTTTTCCTCCACTTATTGATATGCTTAAACTCAGTGAGTGATCCTGCCTGACTTGAGGTCGAACATGAGCATCGATTGAGCGATTCGGAGGGTTCAACTAGGTTCGGGTGGACAACGAGCGCGCGTCATCGAGGACGGCATTGTCATTGTCGAGGACTCACTTTTGGGCCAACCGTGATCGACTGGATCGAGGGAGGCCATCTTCCACCTGCCCCCTTCCCTCAGAGCTCGAAGGGCAAAGGGTCAGAGAAGGGGCGATGGTGCATGACACCCAGGCAGGCGTGCCCTCGGCCTAATGGCTTGGGGTGCAACTTGCTTTCAAAGACTTGATGGTTCACGGGATTTTTCAATTCATACCAAGTATTGCATTTTGCTACGTTCTTTATCAATGTGAGAGCTGAGATATCCATTATCGAGAGTCATTTCATTTTTTTACGACAAAAAAAGTCACGACGCCACCCGCGTATGCACTGCCAATGGGATGGTGATGGCGTGCATGCTCCTTTTCCATTTCGGTTCCTTGGTGCGATTCACGTCGAGGGTTCATTGTTCGGTAGTGAGTAAGATGACGTCGATCATTTTGCCCTCTCGATAGGGGGATGAAGCGACCGTCACCTGAAGGGTTCGGGGCATGGGGGCACCCTTGCCCCCTCGGTGTTTTGTTAACACGTCTGCGGGTCATCCATTGAGTAGGGTTTCGATAATGATCCTTCTGTAGGTTCACCTACGAAAACCTTGTTATGACTTCTCTTTTTTTTAAAATGATAAGGTTCAGTGGACTTCTCGTGACATCACAGGCAGTGAACCGTCCACATCACCGTGATCCAAACACTTCACCAGGACCATTCAATCGGTAAGAGGGACAGGAGGTATGTACAAAGGGCAGGGATGTAGTCAACGTGAGCTGATGACTCGCACTTACTAGGAATTCCTCATTGAAGACCAACAAGTGCAATGATCTATCCCTATCATCATGAAATTTCAAAGATTACCCGGGCTTGTCGGCCAAGGCTATAGACTCGTTGAATGCATCAGTGTAGCGCGCGTGCGGTCCAGAACATATAAGGGCATCACAAACTTGTTATTGCCTCAAACTTTCTTGGCCTAAGCGGCCATAGTCCCTCTAAGAAGCTAGCCATGAAGGATCACCTCCGCGTAGCTAGTTAGTAGGCTGAGGTCTTGTTCATTAATGGAATTAACTAGACAAATCACTCCACCAACTAAGAACGGCCATGCACCATCACCTATAGAATCAAGAAAGAGCTCCCAGTCTATCAATCCTTACTATGTCTGGACCTGGTAATTTTCCCCATGTTGAGTCAAATTAAGCCACAGGCTCAACTCCTAGTGGTGCCCTTCCATCAATTGCTTTAAGTTTCAGCCTTGAGACCATACTCCCTTTGAAACCCAAAGACTTTGATTTCTCATAAGGTGCCAGCAGAGACCTAAAAGTAACACCCATCGATCCTTGGTCGACATCGTTTATGGTTAAGACTAAGACTGTATCTTATCATCTTCGAGCCCTCAACTTTCGTTCTTGATTAATGAAAACATCCTTGGCAAATGTTTTCACTATTGTTTGTCTTTCATAAATCCAAGAATTTCACCTCTGACTATGAAATACGAATGCCCTCGACTGTCCTTGTCAATCATTACTCCGATCCCGAAGGCCAACACAATAGGACTAAAATCCTATGATGTTATCCCATGCTAATGTATACAAGCGTAGGCTTGATTTGAGCACTCTAATTTCTTCAAAGTAAAACCGGTGGAGGAATGACTCAGGCAATTAAGTCCATGAGCACATCATCGATAGTAGGGACAAGTAGATCGGTGCTCTCCGTGAGACGGATCGACGACCCAACCCTAGTTCCAACTATGAGCTTTTTAACCGCAACAACTTAAATATACGCTATTGGAGCAAAAATTACCATGGCTGCTGGCACTAGACTTGCCCTTTAATGGATCCTCGTTAAGGGATTTAGATTGTACTCATTCTAATTACCAGACTCATAGAGCCCGGTATTGTTATTTATTCTCACTACCTCTCCCTGTCAGGATTGGGTAATTTACGTGCCTGTTGCCTTCCTTGGATGTGGTAGCCGTTTCTCAGCCTCCCTCTCTGGAATCAAACCCTAATTCTCTGTCACCCATCACCACCATAGTAGGCCACTATCCTACCATCGAAAGTTGATAGCGCAAAGATTAGAATGATGTGTCGCTGGCACAAAGGCCATGCGATCCGTCAAGTTATCATGAATCATTAAAGCAACGGGCATAGCCCGCGTCAACCTTTTATATAATAAATACATCCCTTTTAGAAGTTGGGGTTTGTTGCACATATTAGCTCTAGAATTACTAAGGTTATCCGAGTAGTAGATACCATTAAACAAACTATAACTGATTTAATGAGCCATTCGTAGTTTCATAGTCTGAATTAGTTCATACTTATACATGCATGGCTTAATCTTTGAGACAAGCATATGATTATTGGCAGGATCAACCAGGTAGCATTCTTTCAGGACATTGGCATCACGTGGGCCTCGACGCACCGGCAGAGCAGTAGAGAGAGCCCAATGTGAAGTGCAAGTGTCATGTGTGTCGAGCACATGAAATGCATAGCATCAAACGAACGGAGGCCGAGAGCCCGTGCCCGTTAAATGTTTCGCATCTGAGAGCACCATCGAACACCAGTGCACCAATACAGCCATAGAGAATTGGGTGGCACACTTGGGACAGCAGCCATGATTGACGTCCGATCCATAGCCCTTCAAGGCATGAGATGGATGAGGGATGGTGAGACATCCGACTCCTATCGATTTTGATATGCAGCACAGGATCCCGATCGTGCCTTCGGGGTACGACGATCGCATGAGGGGGGATTAAAAAGGATGACGGGTAGACAGTTTGATGCATCGAGCTCAAAGCCTACCAACACGTACAACCATAGCACCACTCATATGCCCATTAGGTACAAGTGGCAGCATCTATGGGTTCTAGTCCATAACCCACCCCATCTGACAGGCAACAATGGTGCGATACTACCAATGCTTGGCCTGGCCAAAACAGCACGTGCGAACTCTGCTGACACCACCCCAGAGGGACGTTGCTCGATTCAGGGACTTCTTCTTTGGGGTCTTGGGTAGCATCGACTGTGTACAAGACCTCGTCAAGGTATTTTTGTGGTCGACGAGAAGGGACCGTGAGACCATCAAATATCGAGAGACTTAGCCAGGCCAAGCTCATAATCACAGCTTTTGCTCGCACCACCCTAAAGAGCCATTACCCGATTTAGGGACTTGGTCTGGGGTATAGGGCAGCATCCGTCACGTGCATGACTAGAGCGCTGCTCTCTTTTTTTGTATGTAGGTCAACCGATCGAGGCCATGGGCGCTTGTCGATCATCGAAGCAACCAATCTCTGGATAAAATGTTCAGAAGGTATACACGCCCTGTATTTCACTCAAAGGATGTTACCCTAGGTGTATGTAATAGAAGGCCCATCACGCACACCTACTCCCCTCATGGAGGGGAGAGGGGGGGTCGGACCACCACCCCCTAAAGAGCATTAGAGATTTTATAGATATGCTACCGGTAGACATTAAAGTATCTAAAATGGAGACACTTTTTCCAAATAGGCATATCCCACATCGAGGGTGAGCAGGTGTCGATGGTGGTCGAGGCATGTGCCCGCACCAAGGGCTAGCGTGTGTCGATGGTGTTTGATGCGACTGCCCGCATCGATTTTAGCTTGTGCACATGCTGATTGAGGCGTGCATAAGCTGATGGTGGTCGAGGCATCTACCTGCACCAAGGCCCAGCACGTGCCAATGGTTTTTGAGGCAATCGCTCATACTAGGGGCCATCTTCTGTCGATACTAATCGAGGCATGGCACGTGCCGATGGTGGTTAAGGCAACATCCCACACCAGCTCAAGGCATGTGCCCGTACCAAGGCCCAGCATGTGCTAATGGTCTTGGAGGCAACCACTGTTACCGAGGGCTATCTTCTACCAATGGTGATTAAGGTAACCGCTTGCACCAAGGCCCAGCATGTGCCGATGGTGTTCAACGTAACCACCTGCACCAAGGGCCATCTTCTACCAATGGTGATCACAGCAAGTGCCCACACCAAGGGTAGGCTTATGTCGATGGTGCTCGAGGCAACCGCCCGCACCAAGGCCCAACATGTGTCGATAGTGTTTGAGGCAACTGCACGCACCAGGGACCATCTTCTATCAATGTTGATTGAGGCATGGCATGTGCTGATGGTGGTCCAAGCAAGTGCCCGTTCCAATGGCCAGCTTGTGATGATGGTGGTCGAGGCATGTGCCCGCACCAAGGCCCAACACGTACCGATGGTGCTCGAGGCAACCACCTGCACAAAGGGCCATCTTCTGTGGAAGCTCATCGAGGCATGCATGTGTCGATGGTGGTCGAGGCAAGTGCCTGTTCCAAGGGCCAGCTTGTGCCGATGGTGGTCAAGGCAAGTGCCTGTACCAAAGGGTAACTTGTGCCAACGATGGTCGATGCATATGCCATCACCATGTGCCATCATGTGTCGTTGATGGTCGAGGCCTTGGTCGAAGTTCAATTTTGAGCCACAGTGCACATGTTGGGCTTGAGCATTTGCTGGTGGCACATTTTTTTTGCCCGGGCATCATCATCGGAGAATCAACGGAGCATCGTCGGAGAACCTGATTGACGCATTGGAGGTTCCGACGATTGGGGGGGTCGGGGCGTGTGTGCACATGATGTGCGATGGGTGCTGGTACTTTGCCCTTATATTGGCCCCCTATCCCTCAACAAACCTTGACAACTCACACCCCCTTAAAGAGCATATGAGATTTTACAGGTTTGCTACTAGTAACCATTCAAGTGTTTGAAATAGGGACACTTTTTTCAAATGATCACAAAATCTTCTACACTTTGAGTTTTTAGCTAAATTATTTTTTGCATGCCAACAAAAATACAAGGATCATGTCTACCAAATTTGGGGCCAAAACACTATCTAAAAAAATTTTAAAAAATCCCGAACCATAAAAAATTTCAAAAATCATGAAAAATAGAAAACGAATAATCTTGCCATGAAACTTCACATGAAGGCGTAAGGGACCATTGTATTAATTTACAAGCCATAAAAATGGCATTGGTACAGCAGAAATATGAAGATGTGCATAAACCCACCTACCACACGATTGTGGCGTGCATGGTGCTCGGTCCGGGGCTTAGGACACCCGTCATGGTGTACGGGAATTGGAGAGTGCTCATATGAATTCACAGGCCATAAAAATGGCATTGGCATGGTAAAAATATGAAGATGTGCCTAAACCCACCTACCACTTGATCGTGGTGCGCATTGGTGCTCGGTCAGGGCTAAGGACACCTACGCGTGGTGTGCGGGTGTTGGGGAGCGCTCATATGAATTCATGGACCACAAAAATGGCTTTGGCACTGTAGAAACAAGAAGATATCCTAGAACCCACCTACTACCCGATTGCAGTGCACATGGTGCACAGCCCAGGCCCAGGTGCGATCGCTTGGTGCGTGACCCAGCACGAGCCGATGTTGTTCGAGGGAACTGCCCACACCAAGGTCCAGCATACGCCGATGGTGGTCGAAGCATGTGCCGAGACCAAGGACCAACATCTCTCGATGGTGGTCAAGGCATGTGCATGTGTCACGGTCAGCAATGAAGCTGGGACTGGCCTCGGGGTTGTAATGGGATAGGGTCCGACAGCCGAAGGGGACCAGGCCTTACGACCTACTCGAGTAGCAGGTCTCAGGGAATGGGATCAGGACAGTGGTATGGGTAGTGATCAGGACTCTAGGGGCTCGAGCACGGTGTTAGGTTCGATAAATTTAGCCAAGCCCAAGTGCGGGTTTTGGTGAGCGGTGCGCGGGCATGCAGTCAGACCGACGTCAGGGCACTAATGATCGAGATGCAGGGATGCGATCAGAACAGAGGTGTCCGAGGCAACAGCCAGCACCAAGTGCCAGTGTCGTACCTTGGGTGTGAGCACTAGGAGTTAAGGCCCGCGCCCCAGTGGCCAAGGCTCAAGCACTATACGCAAAGGTGAAGGTTTCAGCAATGTCATTGCTATTGCTGTCCGGATCACCCGTCTGAAAGTTCAACCTGTCCGTTGCACCGAGACCAGGCCCACAACATGCCTGTACTGCATCCAGGTGGTCCCAGGGAGTGGGGCCAAACCAAAACTGTATAGAAAGCCTGCAAGATCTGTAGCACATAGAGGGGGACCCGATCGATCCTCAGCTTGCGTATTTTGCCTCTCTGGTAGGCTTAGTACCCACATGCTTGTTTCATAGGTTGACTTAGGCATAAGAAGTTCATTCCCAGTCTAAGCTCCAATCGGATCGAGGGTTGTGGTAGCAAGACCCGCAGCAAAATCGACAGCACACAGAGGGGGACCCGGTCGATCCTCAGCTTATGCATTCTATCTCTCTGGCTGGCTTAGTGCCCTCACGCTCATTTCATAAGTTGACTTAGGCATACAAAATTCATTCTTGGTTGAGATTGAGGGACGGAGGGCCCTGGGTCATGCCTAACCTCGGAGGGGGGCAGCGTAAAAAGAAGGAAGGTCGACGAAGGAAGGAGAGGGGGAGGGGAGAGGGACGAATCGAAGCGACAAAGGGCTGAATCTCAGTGGATCATGGCAGCAAGGTCGCTCTGCCACTTATAATATCCTGTCACATATTTAAGTCATCTGCAAAGGATTCTACCTGCCTTTTGATGGGAATTGAGCTCTAAGGAGGCCCGTGTGGCTCATCTGCCTTAGGGGTTCCACCAAAGACACATACCCTTGGGGGCCATAGGCCCCTACTATGGGTCAGCAATCAAGCAACGGGCGTGCGTGTCGTTTCTAGTCTAGATTCTGACTTAGAGGCATTCAGTCATAATCCAATGCATGATAGCTTCACATCACTGGCTTTTCAACCGAACGTGATGACCAATTGTGCGAATCAATGGTTCTTCTCGTACTAGGTTGAATTACTATCACGACGCCACCATCAGTAGGGTAAAACTAACCTGTCTCACGATGATCTAAACCTATCTCATGTTCCCTATTGGTGGGTGAACAATCCAACACTCAGTGAATTCTGCTTCACAATGATAGAAAGAGCCGACATCGAAGGATTAAAAAGCAATGTCGCTATGAACACTTGGTTGCCACAAGCCAATTATCCCTATGGTAACTTTTTTGACACCTCTAGCTTCAAATCTGAAAGGTCTAAAGGATCGATAAGCCATGCTTTCATGGTTCGTATTTGTATTGGAAATTAGAGTCAAATGAGCTTTTACCCTTTTATTCCACACAAGATTTTTGCTCTTGTTGAACTCATCTTAGGACACCTGCATTATCTTTTAACAGATGTGCTGTCCTAGCCAAACTCCCCCACCTAACAATGTCTTCTGCTAGGATCAATCGGTCGAGGTCAGCCTTTCGTCCAAAAGAAGGGGTTGTGCCTCACCTCCGATTCATGGAAAAAGTAAAATAACTTTCAAAGTAATGTTGTTTCAATTTCGTCCGAGGGCTCCCACTTATTCTACACCTCTCTAGTCATTTCACAAAGTCAAACTGGAGTCAAGCTTAACAGGGTCTTCTTTCCCCACTGATTCCACCAAGCCCATTCCCTTGGCTGTGGTTTCACTGGATAGTAGATAGGGACAGTGGGAATCTCGTTAATCCATTCATGTGCATCACTAATTAGATGATGAGGCATTTGGCTACATTAAGAGAGTCATAGTTACTCCTGTCATTTACCCGTGCTTGTTTGAATTTCTTCATTTTGACATTCAGAGCACTAGGTAAAAATCACATTGCTTGAGCTACTGTAGGGACCATCGCAATGCTTTATTTAAATTAAACAGTCAGATTCCCCTTGTCTGCACTAGTTTTGAGTCGACTATTCGTCACCTAGGGAAGGCCCCCAAGAGAGCCATTCCTAGTCCATCCCCAAGCCGACACGCGACAACCGGCTCTTGCTGTGGAAGCAGCTCGAACAGTGCACTGGTAGCTGATGGATTTGAGATTGAGACCCCCATGCCCAACCCTTAGAGCCAATCTTTTTCATGAGTTTACAGATCCATTTTACTGACTTCCTTTGCCTACATTATTCCATCGACCAGAGGCTGTTCACCTTGGAGACCGATGCGGTTATGAGTACAACTAGGCACGAACGGCACTCGGTCCTTCAAATTTTCAAGGGCCACCAGGGGTGTACCAGACACCACGCGACATGTGGTGCTCTTCTGGCCGCTGGACCCTACCTCCGACTGAGCTGTTTCTAGGGTGGGTGGGCCATTAAATAAAAAAGATAACTCTTCTCGAGGCCCCCACTGACGTCTCTAGACTCCCTAACATTGCCATTAGTCATCGCATCCCAGTTCAAAAATTTTAACCCAATTCCCTTTCGAAGCTCTCGGGGACGCTCTATCGGACGAGCTTCCCCCGTCTCTTAGGATCGACTAACCCATGTGCAAGTGTCTTTCACATGAAAACTTTCCCCTCTTCGAACCTTCAAAGTTCTTATTTGAATATTTGCTACTGCCACTAAGATCTGCACCAATGATCGCTCTACCTGAGCTTGTGCCTCAGGTTTTATGATAACCGTCGCACCCTCCTACTCATCGGGGCCTGGCCCTTGCCTTGACGATTGGGTATAGGTCGCGAACTTAAGCACCATCCATTTTCGGGGCTAGTTGATTTGGCAGGTGAGTTGTTACACACTCCTTAGCGGATTTCAACTTTCATGACCTCCGTCCTGTTGTCTTAATCAACCAACACCCTTTGTGGGTTCTAGGTTATTACGCAGTTGGGCACCGTAACCTGACTTTCGATTCATCCTGCATCACCAGTTCTGCTTACCAAAAATGGCCCACTTGGAGCTGTCGATTTTGTGGCACGGCTCAACAAAGCAGCGTCATCGTCCTACGTATTTAAAGTTTGAGAATAGGTCGAAGGCGTTGCACCCCTGATGCCTCTAATCATTGGCTTTACCTAATAGAACTCACCAGGGGCTCCAACTATCTTAAGGGAAACTTCATAAGAAACTAGCTACTAGACGGTTCAATTAGTCTTTCACCCCTATATCCAAGTTAGATGAACAATTTGCATGTCAGTATCGCTGCGAGCCTCCACCAGAGTTTTCTCTGCTATAGTTCACCATCTTTCGGGTCTGGACGGGCATGCTCGCACTCGAACCCTTCTCAGAAGATTAAGGTCGATCGATGGTGTACCCACAAGGGATCTCGCCAATCAACTTCTTTGCACCTTATGAGTTTCCTGGCCCGTTGACTCCAACATATGTCAGACTCTTTGGTTCATGTTTCAAGATGGGTCAGATGCGGAGCTTGTAGGCTGACGTCGGGAGCACGTAGGTGCCGAGCCATATTAAGATGACACGTACTGCAATCTATGATCACAGTGACGACGTCTCCATGGGCACATCAAAAGCCCAGGCTTAGGTCACTGCTACAACCCGCGTCGGTCCACACCCCGAGCCAATCGATGGATCGACTCTTGTCATTCCACATCTGATCGAGGTGCATCGTCGACCCCCATCCGCTTCCCTCTTGACAATTTCAACCACTCTTTGACTCTCTTTTCAAAGTCCTTTTCATCTTTCCCTCATGGTACTTGTTCGCTATCGATCTCTCATCGTATTCAACCTTGGATGGAATTTATCTCCTGATTGAGGCTGCATTCCCAAACAACTTGACTTACAGATAGTGCCTCATGGTACGATAGGGTCCGAGCATAACGGGGCTCTCACCTTTTTTGATGCCCCTTTCCATGGGACTTGGGCCCGGTCTGTCGCTAAAGACACTTCTCTAGACTACAATTTAGACGCTGGGGGTGCCCGATTCTCAAGCTGGGCTCTTTTTAGTTCGCTCGTTGTTACTAGGGGAATCTTGATAAGTTTCTTTTCCTTCACTTATTGATATGCTTAAACTCAGTGGGTGATCTCGCCTGACCTACGATCATGACGCGAGCATCGATCGAGCGATGCGGGTTGTCCGACGGGGTCTGGGTGGACAACAAGCATGCATCAGTAGGGACGAGGCACGTCAGGAGCTCTACCACTGATGATCATTGCACTGTCATTGTCAGGGACACACTTTTGGGGCAACTGTGACCTACCGAATCGTCGATGATGGTCGAGGCATATGCCCACACCAAGGGCCAACGCGTGCTGATGGTGTTCGATGCGACTGCCCGTACCATGGGCCATCTTCTATCGATGTTGATCGAGGCAAGTGCTTGCATCGGTTCCAGCTTGTGCGCATGTTGATGAGGCATGCATGTGCCGATGGTGGTCGAGGCATCTACCCACACTAAGGCCCAGCACGTGTTAATGGTGTTCGAGGTAACCACCTACACCAGGGGCCATCTTCTACCGATGCTGATCGAGGCATGGCACGTGCTGACGATGATCAAGGCAAGTGCCCACACCAAGGGCCTGCTTGTGTCGATGGTGGTCAAGGCAATCGCCTGCACCAAGGGCCATCTTCTACCGATGGTGATCGAGGCAACCGCCCGTACCAAAGGCCATCTTCTACCGATGGTGTTCGAGGTAACCACCCACACCAGGGGCCATTTTTTTCAATGCTAATTGAGGCATGGCACGTGCTAATGGTGATCGAGGCAAGTGTCTGCACCAAGGGTTGGCTTGTATCGATGGTGGTCGAGGCATATGCCCGCACCGAGGGCCAACATGTGCCGATGGTGTTCGAGGTAAACGCCTGCACCAAGGCCCAGCTTATGCTAATGGTGTTTGATACAATTGTCTGCACCAAGGGCCATCTTCTACCGATGGTGGTCGAGGTAAGTACCTGCACCAAGGGCCGACTTATATCAATGGTGCTCGAGGCAACTGCCCGTACCAAGGCCCAACATGTACCGATGGTGTTCGAGGCAACCACGTGCACTAGGGGCCATCTTTTATCGACATTGATTGAGGCATGGCATGTGCCACTGGTGGTCCAGGTAAGTGCTCATACCAATGGCTAGCTTTTGACGATGGTGGTCGAGGCATGTGCCCGCACCAAGGCCCAGCACGTACCAATAGTGCTCGAGGCAACTGTTGGCACTAAGGGCCATCTTCTGCTAATGCTCATCAAGGCATGCATGTGACGATGGTGGTCGAGACAAGTTCCTTTACCAAGGGCCAGCTTGTACTGATGGTAGTCGAGGTAAGTGCCCGTACTAAAGGGTAGCCTGTGCCGATGATGGTCGATGCATGTGCCATCATCATGTGCCAGCATGTGCCGTTGATGATCGAGACCTTGGCCGAAGTTTCATTTTGAGCCACAGTGCACATGCTGGGCTTAGGCATGTGCTGGTGCCGTATTTTTTTTGCCCGGGGCACCATCACCAGAGCATCGTCAGAGAACCTGATTGAAGGCATTAGGGGTTCTGGGGATTGAGGGGTCGGGGGGTGTGTGCACATGATGTGTGATGGGTGCTGGTACTTGGCCTTTATATTGGCCCCCTATCCCTAAACAAACCTCGACAAGTTACACCCCCTTAAAGAGCATATGAGATTTTATAGGTTTGCTGCCAGTAGCCATTCAAGTGTTTGAAATGGGGACATTTTTTTCAAATGGCCACAAAATCTTCTACACTTCGAGTTTTTCATTGAATTTTTTTTTTGCTTGCCAAAAAAATACAAGGATCACGTCTACCAAATTTGGGGCCAAAAACCCTTCTAAAAAAATTTTAAAAAATCCCAAACTGCAAAAATTTTCAAAAATCATGAAAAATAGAAAACGAGTTATCTTGCCATGAAACTTCACATGAAGGCTTAGGGGACCATTGTATGAATTTACAAGCCATAAAAATGGTATTGGAATGGAAAAAATATGAAGATGTGCCTAAACCCACCTACCACCCGATTGTGGCGCGCAAGGTTTTTGGCCCGGGCTCAAGACACCTGCGAGTGGTGTGCGGGTGCTAGGGAGTGCTCATATGACCCGATCGTGGTGCGCATGGTGCTTGGCCTAGGCTCAAGACACTCGCGCATGGTGTGCGGGCACTGGGAAGTGCTCATATGAATTCACAGGCCATAAAATGGCATTGGCACGGTAGAAATATGAAGATGTGCCTAAACCCACCTACCACCCGATCGTGGCACCCATTGGTGCTCGGCCTGGGCACAAGACACCCACGCGTGGTGTGCGGGCATTGGGGAGTGCTCATATGAATTCATGGGCCACAAAAATGGCATTGGCAATGTAGAAATATAAAGATATCCTCGAACCCACCTACTACCCGGCCATGGTGAGCATACCTACTGCTCGGGCCCATGTGTGGTCGCTTGGTGCATGCCCAGCACGAGCCAATGCTATTCTAGGGAACTGCCCGCACTAAGGTCCAACATGTGTCGATGGCGGTTGAAGCATGTGCCTTGACCAAGGGCCAGCATGTCTCAATGGTGGTCGAGGCATGTGTATGTGTCATGATCAGCAAGCAAGCCGAAGCTAGCCTCGAGGTTGTAACAGGATAGGGTCTGATAGTTAGGGGGGACCAAGCCTTGAGGACTACTCGAGGTGTAGGTCATGAGGAACTAGACTGAGATAGTGGTGTAGGCAATGATCAGGACTCCAGGGGCTCAGGCACGATGTTAGGTTCGATAGAATTGAGCCAGGCCCAGGTGCAGGTATTGGTGAGCGATGCGCAGGCACACAGTTAGATTGATGTGTGGGCATTGATGATCAAGGTACAAGCATGCGATCAGACTAGGGGTGCCTGAGGTAGCAGCTTGCACCAAGTGCTAGTGTCGCACCTTGGGCATGTACACCAGGAGTTGAAGCCTGTGCCCTAGTAGCCAAGGCTCGAACACCATACGCAGAGAAGGGGGTTCCAGTAATAGTCATTGCTATTGTTGCCTAGATTGCCCACCCAAAAGTTCAGCCTATCCTTGGCATTGGGACCAGGCCCATAATATGCCCGCACCACATCCAGGTGGTCCCAAGGAGAGGGGCTAAACCAGAACTGTATAGAAAGCCTGCAGGATCTGCAACACACAGAGGGGGACCCGATCGATCCTCAACTTATGGATTCTACCTCTCTGGCTGGCTTAGTGCCAGCATGCTTGTTTCGTAGGTTAACTTAGGCATACAAAGTTCATTCTCAGTCTAAGCTCCGATCGGATCAAAGGTTATGGCAGTAGGACCCACAGCAGGATCGATAGCACACAGAGGGGGACCCGACCGATGCTCAGCTTACGCATTATACCTCTCTAGCATGCTTAGTGCCTACACGCTCATTTTGTAGGTTGACTGAGGCATACAGAGTTCATTCCTAGTCTAAGCCCCAGTCAGATCGAGAGACCTACAGCAGGATCCACAGCTCACAGAAGGGGACTGGGTCGATCCTCAGCTTCCGCATTCTACCTCTCTGGCTGCCTTAGTGCCCGCTCGCTTGTTTCATGGGTTGACTTAGGCATATGGAGTTCATTCCTAGTCTAAGCCCCAGTCGGATCGAGGGACCTATAGCAGGATCTACCGCACATGAAAGGGGATCGGGTTGATCCCTAGCTTACGTATTCTGCCTCTCTGGCTGGCTTAGTGCCTGCACGCTTGTTTAGTAGGTTGACTTAGGCATACGTAGTGCATTTCTAGTCTTGACCAACCAAGGGCCAGACGCTATCGACGGCGTTTGTGGTAATAGCCAAAAGAGACCTTCTGCGGCATCTTTAGCTTGCGCATCCTACCCCTGTGTTTGGTTTACTGCCCGCACGCTTGTTTCATGGATTGACTAGGGCAAGCGGAGTTTATTTCTGATCGAGATCGAGGGACGAAGGGTCTCGGGTCATGCCTAACCCTGGAGGGGGGTGACGTAAAAAGAAAGAAGGTCGATGAAGGAAGAGGAGGGGGAGAGGAGAAGGATGAATTGAAGTGACAAAGGGCTAAATCTCAACGGATCATGGCAGCAAGGCCACTCTGCCACTTACAATACCCCATCGTATATTTAAGTCATCTGCAAAGGATTCTACCTACTGTTCGTTGGGAATTAAGCTCCAAGGAGGCCTGTACGACTCGTCCGTCATGGGGGTTGCCCCTACGACATGTGCCCTTGGGGGCCATGGGCCCCTACTGCGAGTCGACAATCGGTGACAAGCACGAACGTCCCTTCCAGCCTAGATTTGACTTAGAGACGTTCAGTCATAATCTAGGGCATGGTAGGTTCATGCCACTGGCTTTTAACCAAGTACGATGACCAATTGTGCGAATCAATGGTTCCTCTCATACTAGGTTGAATTACTATCGCGATGCCACCATTAGTAGGGTAAAACTAACTTGTCTCACAATGGTCTAAACCCAGCTCACGTTTCTGTTGGTGGGTGAACAATCCAACAATTGGTGAATTCTGCTTCACAATAATAGGAAGAGCCAACATCGAAGCATCAAAAAGTATCGTCGCTATGAACGCTTGGCTGCCATAAGCCAGTTATCCCTGTGGTAACTTTTTTGACACCTCTAGCATCAAATCCTAAAGGTCTAAAGGATCGATAGGCTACGTTTTCACGGTTCGTATTCATACTGGAAATCAGAATCAAATGAGCTTTTACCCTTTTATTCCACACGAGATTTTTGTTCTTATTAAGCTCATCTTAGGACACCTGTGTTATCTTTTAATAGTGTGCCACCCTAACCAAACTCCCTACCTAACAATGTCTTCCACCTGGATAGACTGGCTGAGGTTGGCCTTGGGTCCAAAAGAAGGGGTCATGCCCCACCTCTGATTCACGGAATAAGTAAAATAACGTTAAAAGTAGTGGTATTTCAATTTCACCCGGGGGCTCCCACTTATCCTACACCTCTCAAGCCATTTCACAAAGTCAAAATAGAGTCAAGCTCAATAGGGTATTCTTTTCCCGTTGATTTCGCCAAGCCCGTTCCCTTGGCTTTGGTTTCAGTGGATAGTAGACAGGGACAGTGGGAATCTCGTTGATCCATTCATATGTGTTACTAATTAGATGACGAGGCATTTGGCTACCTTAAGAGAGTCATAGTTACTCCTGCCGTTTACCCGTGCTTGGTTAAATTTCTTCACTTTGACATTCAGAGCACTGGGCAGAAATCACATTACGTGAGCATCCATATGGACCATCACAATGCTTTGTTTTAATTAAATAGTCAGATTCCCCATGTTTGAACCAGTTTTGAGTTGACTGTTCGTTGCCCGAAGAAGGCCCCCGAGGGAATCGTTTCCAATCCATCCTTCAGTTGACACGTAGTGACCCATTCTCATCACGAAAATAGCTCAAGCAGTGCACCAAGAGCTGACAGGTTCAGGACTGGGACCCCCGTGCCCAACCCTCAGAGCCAATCCTTTTCTCGAGCTTACGGATCCATTTTGCCAACTTCTCTTGCCTACATTGTTCCATCGACCAGAGGCTGTTCACTTTGGAGACCTGATGCAGTTATAAGTACGACTGGGTGCGGACGACACTCGGTCCTTCAGATTTTCTAGGGCCATCGGGGGTGCACCAGACACCACGCGACGTGCGGTGCTCTTCCGACTGCTGGACCCTACCTTCGACTGAACCGTTTCTAGGGTGAACAGGTCGTTAAACAAAAAAGATAACTCTTTCCGAGGCCCCCATCTGATGTCTCTAGACTCCCTAACATTGTCATCAGCTGCCATGTCTCGATCAAGAATTTTAACCCGATTCTCTTTCAAAGCTTGTGTAGGATGAGTTGTCGGACAGGCTTCCCCCGTCTCTTAGGATCGACTAACACATGTGCAAGTGCCGTTCGCATAGAACTTTTCCCCTCTTCGATCTTCAAAGTTCTTATTTGAATATTTGCTACTACCACCAAGATCTGCACCGATGGCCATTATGTCTGGGCTCGCGCCTCAAATTTTACGATGACTACCATGCCTTCCTACTCATCGGGGCCTGGCCTTTGCCCCGATGATCAGGTATAGGTCATGCGCTTAAGCACCATCCATTTTTGGGGCTAGTTAATTCGACAGGTAAGTTGTTACACACTCTTTAGCGAATTTCGACTTCCATGACCACCATCATGTTGTCTTAATCGACCAACACCCTTTATGGGTTCTGGGTTAGCGCGTAATTAAGCACTGTAACTCGACTTTCGGTTCATCCCGCATCGCTAGTTCTGCTTACCAAAAATGGCCCATTTAAAGCTTTCGATTCCGTGGTGCTGCTCAATGAAGCAACCGTGTCGTCTTACCTATTTAAAGTTTGAGAATAGGTTGAGGGTGTTGCACCCCTGATGCCTCTAATCATTGGCTTTACCTGATAGAACTCATCGGGGGCTCCATCTATCTTGAGGGAAATTTTGGAGGGAACTAGCTACTAGATGGTTCGATTAGTCTTTCACCCCTATACCCAAGTCAGACGAACGATTTGCACGTAGTATTGCTACGGGCCTCTACCAGAGTTTCCTCTGGTTTTGCCCCATTCAGGCATAGTTCACCATCTTTCGGGTCTCGACGGGCATGCTCGCACTCAAACCCTTCTCAGAAGATCAAGATCGGTCGACGGTGCACCCACGAGGGATCCCGCCAATCAGCTTCATTGCGCCTTACGTGTTTCTTAGCCCGTTGACTCATACGCATGTCAGACTCCTTAGTCCGTGTTTCAAGACGGGCCGGATGGAGAGCCCACAGGCCAATGCTGGGAGCACGCAAGTGTCATGGCATGTCGAAACGGCGCATACTGCGTTCCACGATCATGACAACGATGCCTCCGCAGGCACATCGAAAGTCGGGGCACTTATTTTATGACAATTATAGTATTTAATGACTTTTTTTTTCATACATAGCTAGCAAAAATTAACGTCACAAAAAAAAAATAAAGCATAAGGTGACATTTGATTTTATTGTCACAGTAGATTCACAATAGGTGACGATATTTTATTATTATTACATTAAACCTTTAGCGATGGTACAAACATGACGAATATAATGACATTTAATTTTTTATCACAGAATATATATGGTGACAAAAAACAAATATATAGTGACGTTATTTTATTTGCCACTAATGGCCAAATTTGTTGTAGTGACCATTTGGAATAAGGTGGTTTAAGGGCCAAAATGGTCTTAATTTTGGTATTTGAAAATTAATTTTCTTGATTTTTTATTGTAAAGAATTAAAATTTTATTTTTAGTTTGAAAAAATAAATAAGAACCTTGTTTATTGAAAAATTCCCAAAAATATTCCAATACTTTAGCAATATTAAAAGGAATTTTCTCACCTAATGAATCATTTAAGAATTACCACTCAGAATTCTTAATAAAAAAAATCATTGGTGGTTCATATTAATATTCAATATCAATATTTATAATGCCTATACTAAAATATGATAACTATGATTTAATTCTGATAATATTTAAAAAAATCATTTCTTATTCTATTTATTAAAATAGACTAGAAATCTTTATCGAAAATTATTCCAAATGCTCTAATATGTTGGTAGCATTTTAGATAAATTCTTTTATCTAAAGATTCCTAAAGAATCACTACTTAAACTTCTTTAAAATCTTATCCTTCAAAAAATTTTCATTTACTTTTATAATCAGTATATATAATAATGCACATGGATTAATTTTTAGTGCCATTACATGAAATTTCATTTTTTAGAAATGAAAAATAAATGGGAATTTTTTCATATTGAGAATCAATCTAAATATTTCAATTCTTTGGCAATATTTTTAGAAAAATTCTTTCACCTAGGGAATTTTCGAGAATCACTACTCAGACTACCAAAAATTCTTTATAAAAAAATTTTTATTTAATTAATTTTATTAGTAATTTTTAAAAGTTATATAATAATATAATTATCTATAAATGAATTTATTTCCTAAAAAATGCATGCTCTTATAAATATTATATATATTTATCCTTTTTTAAGAAACTTATTCATATTAAAGAAAAAGAATAAAAATAAAAATAAAAATTTTGTATTTAAAAGACTTTCTGAATATTCCAATACTTTGGTAAATTTTAGAAATCTTTTCTCACCTAAGGAATTTTCGGGAATAATACTCGGACTTCTCAAAGTCTCATCATCAAAAAATTTCATTTAATTTTAATTTTGTTACATTTATAAGCATAACTTCCCAAGGTCAAATTTGACTTAAGAAAAAATATAAAAAATATTTATTATTATTTATTATTTATCAATAATTTAAAATAATTAATATATATCTAAATAAAAATATGCATGAAAAATAAATAAATAAGTAACTAAGTTAAATTAAAATAAATTTACCATAAGTTAGGTCAAACCTAATTGAATAAAAGAGCCCAAAATAGATGGGTTCAACTTTGGGGTCTTATCTATGGCCTAGTAAAAACGTGAGTCCAGCAATAGGATCAGGCCTAAATAAAAGCTAAATAGGTCTAGGTTACAGGCCATTGGGTAAGCAGGATAGTTGGATCAACTTTCTAGTAGGTTAAGTCAGTGCACCAATCAAGCCAGGCCGATTTGATCCATCTAAATTTTTTTAATTGTTCCACTATAAAAGCTTTTTTTTTAAATTAATTTTCTTTTAGCTTTAAAAAAAACTTTTCATTCTTTGTAAACCCAAATAGCTCCCTCTTCAAAAATCCAAATTCCAACAGTTCTATGTCATCGCCACTACCCATTTCATCCCAACTGCCAATCGTCGGCACTTCTTTTTTCTTTTTTCTTTTTTTCTTTCTTTTTTTTTGACTTTTCTTCTTTTTTTTTCTTTTTTTTCTTTCCTTTTCTCCTTCTCCTAATCGCACCTGCCTTCTCTTTCTAGTCATCGGACCTGGCTTCATCGAGCCTCTTCATTCATCTCTTTCTCCTCTCTTTTTTTTAAACAAAACTGATTTGATTGTTTTAAAAAAAATGAAACTATTTTTTTTTTTGGTTTGTAGGATGGCTTTGGCATTGTCGGTTCCTCCCTTTGTGGAAGATTATGTGTTTTTTTTTATTTTTTTAAAAGATTGCAAGTGGTTTTTTTATGGTGGTTTTTCTTTTTGTGTTGATGGTGGCTATAGTGAGGATTGTTGGAATGAATTTAGGATTTTTTTGGGTGATTTTTTGGTTTTTCAATTGGTGTTAGGGTTGTGATTTGGAAAGAATGGGTGATGGTTGAATACGGGTTTTTAGGGATGAGGAATGGTGTTTGGTGGTGAATTAGGTCCTTATTGGGTTACTAGAAGCTGATTTGATAGGGGAGGTTTAGCAGTGGTCGACCAACAGAGATGATTTTGGTTTATGGTTTGTGGTTTGTGTTAGGATCTTTTTTATTTTGAGTTTTTCTAGTTGTAGCTATTGATGGTGGTAAAGATGGTTAAGTTGTAGGTAATTCATAGAATATGGGAATCACTGGGATTCTAAGCTAGGGTTGGGTTACAGTTCTTGAAGGTCAATGATGGTGTTTCATGATGGATGGTGATGAGGTGGTTCTGGTTGAGCTTTGAGTTAAAATGTGTCAGGACTGGGATGGTGTTGAAGGACTATGCTGGGGCTTCAATGATGAGTGAATGGAACTTGGCTAGGGCTAGGAATAGAGGTTTTATGGCTAGGTGCGGTATGGGAATGTTGGTGCATGCTCATGGCTAGGTGCTTGGTGTGGTGCTGGGAATGGAATAGGCTATTTAGGTGCAAGCCCTAGCTGGTGCTTGTGCTTGTGCTTATGCTTGGGGGGTTTGGCAGGTGACTTGTGTGAGTTTTTGGTACTGGTGTATGGGTTTTGGCTAGGGACTAGTGGGTGTGCAAGGCTTGGTGTTGTGTGGTAGGAAGTTTGGTGCACAGGTTTTGTTGATCGGTGAACGGGACTTGGTCGGGGTTGAGAATAGAGGTTTTGAAGGTGCTTCAAGGGCGGAGATGGGTGCTAGCATCCAAAAAATTATCGCTTCCCTTTATCTTTTTTATTTGTAGACTCCATAATGGACAAAATTTGTAAAGTTTGGTGGCTAGAATGCAAGGTGTTAGTTGGTGGAGTGCAGGCCCAGGCTTGTTGAATTGGGCAGTTTCTTGCCTTAGTATAAAGGTTGCCGACCACTTCAATTTGTTTATTTTTTTAAGGTTTTGATTAATTCAATCAATTATAGAAGAAAAAAAATAAATAAAAAATAAAAAAAGGTAAAAATGAAATTGAACTTAAAAGTTTAATCTAGGCCTAAAATTGGAGTTTGAGGCCCAAAAAATTGATTTAGGCTCCTATTGGGCCTTCAAGCCCAATTGATTGAATTTTGACTTGAGACTAAATCAAAATGGACTTTAGGATTTGAACTTTAAATCGGACTAGATTTTAATTCACATAAAATGATCCAAAAACATTTAATCCAAGGTAAACCCTAAATACATTAATTCAATTATCGCGCGAACGTAAAAATCAAACAAAATTGAATTGTTCTGAACAAAATTAGGTGTCTACAGGGATCTTGGATTTGTGAATAAAAATTGTTGGTATGTGCCTTCACACACACAACACATTCATACATAAGCTTTAGACCTAAGCTTTGTCCTTTCTTAGGAGGGAGGAAGTACCTACACTCTTGTGAAGTAATAAGCTTTATGTGTGATCTAGTGAAAACTCCCATTCAAATTAAACCCTTTTTGTTTGAACCTAATAGGTAAGGATTATGGTGCTTTACTAATCTATAATGGATGATGATATTAGGGTATAACTTTAAGGAGGTTTTTATTAATGCCTATCACTTTAGGAATTTTAAGAAAGAATGCAAGTCTTATGAGCATTTGAAAGTATTTTTATGTTAGTCTTTTATTTATCTTTCATCATTTCAGTAAGATATTTGAAGCACAGACATTAACCCTACACCTATAAATCAGCCAATTGCTCAACCTAAGAACTTGGTGAAAATACAAAAATATGCCATAAATCCAATCCTTATAACATAAATTGGATTACTCCTTTAACTCATTAAGAGCCTCTTGATTGCACCAATCTATTTAGAGCCTTTCAAGCCCCCTACCCCTAGTGGTATGATGCAAATGCTACTTGTTATTATCATCCTAAGATTATTGCCCATTTTACAAAAAATTGCAGGCATTGAAGTATAAAGTGCAAAGTTTGGTCAAAGCTAATTTAGTGAATTGTGCTTAAAAAGCAAGATTGAGTGTTATTGAAAAACTTTTTCCTTAACCACACAGGGTATAATTTTGGGGAAGTTTTTATCAATGCCTGTCACTTTAGGAATTTAAGGAAATAATGCAAGTCTTATGAACATTTGAAAGTTATTTTATGTTAGTCTTTTATTATCTTTGATCATTTCAATAAGATGACAGATGCATTTTCATTTCATTTCCTATTTTATTCCATTGATTTATATATCATTTCATATTTCACTAATTCCCATATTCCAAATAATGAATATTCAGACAATCATGACAATAATTCAAGATTTAATTTTGAAAGCATCATTCATATTGATGAAATTGATAATTTTAGACTCTTAATCTATTGGGATGAAATGAGTCAAATTGACAAGGAGTTTTGCCAATTGCAAGATGAAAGTAGTATAGTATGTGGTTTTTGTGATGGTTCATAAATGTTCTTCAGTGAAAGTATTCGTGTTTGAAATGAGAAATGATCATTTTTATTTTACCTTCCACATAAAGACTAAAATTATCCATTTGTCACTCCTTTTGAGCCTATTATCCACATTGGGGGCCAAAGTTTGAAAAAAGATTGTCAACAAAAAAAAAAATAGTTAAGATCTCTAATGATTTCAAAGGCAAAACTCTTTTAGGTTTGAATCTTACTTAAAAAATGATGAAAAATTGTGAAATAAAAAATGAAATAGAAAATATGAAGAAAATAAAGAAAAAAGATATATAAAGAAAAGAAAGTGACATAATTAATGAAGGATAAGGCAAAAAGCTAAGGTGCTTCATATAGGGAGAAATAATCCATTAGTTTATAACACTTCAAATATATTTTAGGCCTATTTTATCCATTTTTTTTCATAACCTCTCATCTTAGCCTACATTATGTACCTTAAAAGTCAATTTTGATCAAATGTGAATTCTCAAATTAGAGAATCAATAATTGAATTAAGGTAGGCTTGTGATGAGATTGTTTGGGATTTTGATGGAAATGTCACTAATGGATAATAAAAAAGAGAAATGAAAGAAAAAAGATAACAAAAAGATGTGTAAAAAATAAAAAAGAAAAAAGAGGAAAAATGAAGACTTAAATTGAAAACCTAAAAGTGCATTTAAGTTAAAAATGAGATATTTAAGATCAAGGCTTGAAAAACAACTTTGATGTATAAAGATTAATATCATTTGAGGATCTTATGGGGTACGGATAATACTTGGATTGATGAGTTCAAAGATCAAGAATATCAATGGAATGAGTTTTTAAAAGAAAAGAATTTAGAATTAATTTATTTAGAATTGTTTGAATATTCATTATCTTAAAATGTTGTGAACCCTTGCAAACCTTTATGGATTACATTTGTCATCAAATTGTAATAATGATGATGAATGAACAAATGATTGATATGAAAGATCCTTCCATTATTTAGAAAAGATAGTTAAAAGTGACTAAAGTAGATTAAAAATGAAACAAGAATGATGAAAGAAGTTTAAAAGGATGTTGATCCTTGTGGCTTACAAATGAGAGAAGAAATATTCCAAATGCTATGATCAAATGATCAAACAAGTGAAAAGAAATTTCGGGTCGCAAATCAGTTGATACATTTGTTGGCCAGTTTTAAAAATGCTAAAAAAGAACATCATGGGAAGTTGAAAAAGAAAGAAGACATGAAGAAAAGTCTTCAAAACTTTTTACCATAATTAGAGATATATGACATTGATTTTTACATTTCATGCATTTCATTCATGGCACTCATTCCATTTAATTCTGATTTTTTGGTTTGAAACTAAAATTATGAGAATTTTTATGAAAATTTTGGACTTGACAATTCTTGGTTGAAAAAATGTTGAACATGTTTGACATGACATTATTTAAGATTAGCTTACACATGATGAGATTTAAGCCTAACTATGTTGGCATAAGAAAAGTGTTGATTTTTTAAAGTTTGAAAGCTTTTTTTGAAAAGAAACATTTTGGAGATAAGAAATGATTTGTAAAACCTTCAAGCTTAATCTTTAAGACCTCCAGGCATGATCTATAAGACTTAAAGGTATGATCCCTAAAACCTCTATGTACCTTTTTAAATTTGATGTTTTTAAAGTTTCAAAGCCTCTAGTTAGAGGAGCATTTTGGTTGCAAATTTTAAAGTTTCAGAGTCTCTAGTTAGAGGAGCTCATTCATTTTTTAAAAGTTTCATTGCCTGTGGTTAGAGGACCCTTTTAAAGTTTTAAAGTTCTAATACTTTTGGTTAAAGGAGCTTTCTAATTTTAGATTTTTAAAATTTCAACACTTCTAGTTAGATGAGCCTTTTAAAATTTTAAAGTTTCAAAGCCTTTATTAAGGAGGAGCTTTCTGAATTTTTAAAGTTTCAAAGTCTTTGTTAAGGAATAGCTTTTTTGATTATTCTCTAATAATGTTTTTTTTAACCTAAACAAAATGGATGACTTTTACCTTTGTACAATTCCTGTTTCATAATAAATATGCAAAGTGGAGCAACTGTAGACATCCAATTTTGTCTGAGGTCTTTTTGTTATTATTGGGTCTTAAATTGCATTTGATATTGGGTTTTAAAAGTCATTTTTTAAGCCCAAATTTTTATTTATGGTAAAAAAATAAACATAAATTTTGATTTTTTAAAAAGGATTATGATTTTATTTAGATTTAAAATTTAACTATTTAGTCTGATTTTGGTAATTCTTGGGAATCAAGTTTTTACAATAGGAAAAAAAAATTCTAGTAGGATCATAATAGATATAGTTGGCATTCAATTTTTCCAAATTGAAAAAGGATTGAAATCGTTAAAGAAAGAGATTAATTCCTAACTCAGTGGAATAAAAAAGTAGCACAATTAGAGTCATCAAGCTACACAAAGCTTTAAGGGAGAAGATTAATAGAAAAAGAAAGGAAGCTGGTTTTCTAGTGATTTAGAGAGAGAAAGAGAGTAAAAATGGTGGGTTTTGACATAAAAATAAAAGGGAGGTATCGGCTATCAAGCCTAATGCTTTTGTTAGCCTAGTTAGTAAGCCAATTGAATTAGAGATTTCTAGGTAATTTATTGCTTTCAGTCAAAGCCCCATAAAATTGGATAGTTAATCTCCTTTTAATTTTATGATTTTATTTGTTGTCTACTTTTATGAAATGGTCATTTTGTTTTCATATTTTTTAATTAATTGTTTTATTTATTCTATGCACGTTTATTTATTTTTATACATACTATTTATTTGTTATATTTAGTTATTTTAGAGTAATTACAAGTTTTTTATTCTTTTATTTTAATTGTTATTTTTAATTTTTATTAGTCTATAATTCCTTGTTGAAAAATAATAATAAAAAAGGAATTTTGATGTAAGTTTCAATAGTGTGAAATTAAAAATTGTAAATATTTTTTAAATAATTTTGTTTGATTATCTTGAAATTAGTATTTGTAAACAAATTGTATTTTTATAAAATATTGAATAAATTTGATAACGGTGCCTCTTCAACAATGAGTTTATCTTGAATATTCTTGAGGTAAGGAAAATTTAATTTTTGGTGAAAACCTAAAGACCTTTTTTTAATATTTAAATAATAAAATTAATAAAAACCATTTTAATCAAGGCTTAAATAAGATAATAAAGGTTATTTTGGTACCAATTTTGGGCTTTTTGGGGGTGTTAAAACTTTTCCTACACATAACCGACTCTTGAAGATAGTTCTATTGATGTAGACTAGAACCTATTCATGTTAGGGACCTTTAGTTTATGTGTAGAACAACCTTATAAAAGATAGATTCCTTTAGGTGGCCAATATAGCTAGATAAAAAAGATTGATGGGGAGTTCATATTTTTTATATCTAATAGGTAGGTTCTTAGACTTAAACGTTATCACAGTTTCGCGACCCTACTAGGGAAATTAGAAAGTCAAGCATTAGTTAGTTTTATGTTATCTTAAACCTTATTTTGATGGTTTTTATTATATGAGTTTTATGTGTATTAACCTATTTATTTATTTTGCATAGCATTTGACCTTTCATATGTACTAATTTATTTGTTTGTTTTTTTGTATAGTACTTGATTTGGGATATTGAATTTGTCAATAAAAATGGTTGGTATGTCCCTACACACACACACACTACACATTTATGCATAAGCTCTAAACTCGAGCTTTGTCCTTTCTTAGGAGGGAACAAGCACCTACACTCTTGTGAAGTGATAACCTCTATGTGAGCTAGTAAAAACTCTGATTTAAATTGAATATTTTCCATTTGAGCCTATAATGAGTAAGGATTAGGGTGCTTTACTAGTCTATAATGGACAATGATATGAGGAACAATTTGGAAACTTTTAGAATGTCGAGGCCTTTAAGCCCAACATACAAATAAACCTTAAAAATCCAAACTTAAGTTAAAGCCATGCCCTTCCATTTGTATAGAAAACCCTAAAATAAGACATATGAAGGGACACCTCTTACTTTTTACTTAAAAATTATATGTCTTTGTCTTTTTTATTTGTGTATACTAACATATTTTTATATTAATGCATCATCATAGTTAAATTTTTAGATTGTGTTGTATCATACTCATTCATGCATATCACTCATAATATGGTACCCAACTATGGTAATAAAGGTTCATGGACAGCTCAATTTTTGAACAATGTAAGGTGATACAACACTCAATATCAAGCAAGGATCATGAAAGAAGCGAATGCTATCCATTTCTAAAAACTTGAAATAGCACAAGAGAAGTTGAAGGGACAACTAGAAAAGTATAGTTGAATTACTAAAAAATCTAAACAAAGGGAAAAAGGGGGTTGAAGAAGTGGTTGTCCAAAATGAAAATGATCCATTGTGTCCCTTTGGTTTTGGCCCATACCCAACATAATCATCTTAAGGGGCCCAATATTAAATGTCATTTACTAGAGGTTACCCCTATATATGTATTGACATGTCTCCAATCGTCATTCCTACTCATTTCCAATGGCACATCACTCTTATTCTTGATGTCAAAGCATCAGATCCAACTCGAATTTCTAATATAGATGACCCAAAAGAATAAGATAAATTGAAAATAAGCATAATAGAAACCAAAGAAAGCTTTGGATCCTAACCAAAGATGGAACCCATAGAAGAAAGGTTTAGAGCTATTAAAAGGACAAATTTCTATGGCTCAATAGATGTTTTTGGAATATGCTTAGTTCTGATATGGTGATTCCACCCACATTTAAGGTAACTAAGTTTGGGAAATATGATGGAACTAAATATCCTATAACATGTCATAATGTACTACTGAAAAATGGCTAAACATGCACATGATAAGAAGCTACTTATACACATGTACAACTGGATAGGTTTAAAATTTATGGTTGGAAAGAACTAGCTAGGGCATTCATCACAAAAAACAAGCACATCATAGATTTGGCACCATACCATCTATCTTTACAAAGCATATAAAAGAAAGGTACTTAAAGCTTTAAAGAATATACCAAGAGGTGAAGGGATGTCGTTACCTCAGTTTAACGTCGCTCATGAAAAATGTGGCTAAGCTTCTATTTATAAATACTTTTAGAGCCCTATATTATGAAAGGATGATTGGAAATGCCACTAAGAATTTTGCTAATATGGTGACTTTTAGAGAGATAATAGAGAATGCAATCAAGAATGGTAAGCTTGAATGTGGTGATGCAACTAATACGAAGAAATGGGCTATATCAAAAAAGAAAGAAGGAGATGCTCAAACTATAATTCATGCGGGGTAACAGGTCGAATACTTTATCCTATATTACCTCTATCCAATGTGCCAACCTTATTAGCAAGCCATAAAAAACATTATCTTTAAGTCTTTATGCTTATCAACAAATTATGCAACCAAGATTGCTAACAAATTTTTAAGCACTTATGTCACACCCTAGGCATGCACACCAAGAGCCGAAGCCTGAACACTCGCAACCAAGGCTCGAACACCAAGAAAAGATGTGGGGGTTGGTGTAATAAGCATGAGGGAAGTGTCCAAACCACCCACACAATAGCCAAGCCTACTCGTACAGCTAAAGCCAGGCCCGTAACATGCCTACACCATACCTAGGTGGACCCAAGGGAGCCTGGCTAATCCAAAATCATCTAGAAGCATCCAGGATCAACAGCATATAGTAGAAAATCTGGTCAACCCTTAAAATTATGAGGGAACCCTTAGAATCAGGGTGTAATCTGTGTATTGATATGTAATCCCTTATTTTTAGGAATCATGTAATCCTTTGATTTTAGAAAGCAGCCATAATTAGTCCTAGGGTCTTAACTACAAATAGAAGGTTACCCCACCCTCATTTGTACATCATCAAACACACTTGTCTTCAGTAATATATACCATATTCCAGCATTCTCTTGTGTTTTTCTAGCTTGCATATTCTACCTTTCCAGTTGGTCTAGTCCCTGTATGCTTGGTTCATAGGCTGACTTAGACATAAGGAGCTCATTCCTAGTTTAAGGCTACACTGATTCTTATTTAAAGGTCGAAGCCTATGACAATTACTATTACAGCAGGTTCTATTTGGTTGTGTCAGGTCATACTCAAGGTATTCACAGAAATGGCATCCAGACTGATATTGCTAGCCAATAACCAGAGGCCTAGGAGCAAGGCCATGGAAGAAGGAAGAAAGCTAGTTTGAAGGACATTTAGTCTACCATGGATGGGTGATTATCCAAGGGGGAGGTGATAATGGGCAATGTGAAGAAGAAACTTGACAAGGTGGAAACTCACATTAAGACATTGGACTCCATCGAAGAAGAACTCAAAGGTGAGTTGCAAACAACTCTAAATGAGGCCATTGACATGATCATTTAGCATATTGAAGCCTTGAAGGCCCAAGTGGAAACCATGTGCAAGGAGATGGAGGAGCTCAAGGGAGAGTCATTGCTTAAAAAATAGGCATAGGAAATAAAGTGTTTGCTAGAGTACAAAAGACTCATGTGGAGATCTTCAAGCCAAAATAGTTCAAGAGGACTAGGGCTGTCGAAGAAGTAAACAACTATCTATAGGGGATAAAGTAGTACTTTCAGACCACGAACATGCAAAATGATGCTACTAAGGTAAGCACTGCTTCAATGTATCTTACTGATGTTTCCTTATCATGGTAGAGACGCAGCTATGATGATGTAAGGTGTAGAGGTGCCTTGATTGAAACCTAGGAAGAGTTTCAAAAGGAGTTCAGAGAGCAGTTTTACCTTGAGTACACCAATGATGAGGCATAAGTAAAGTTACACTGGCTTACTTAGCAGGGGGACATAAAAGAGTATGTCCAGAAGTTCTATAAATTGATGCTTCAAATTCCATATCTAAGTGAAATCGAGGGTCTATATGCCTTCACGGATGGGCTCAAGCCATAGGTGAAGCATGAGTTGCAGCAAAAAAGAGTTCATGATCTGGCCAAGGACATGACCACCATTGAGTCTTTGGTGGAGTTTAAGCCGCAGAACAAGTCAAAGTCTACCAAGCCTAAGGGGAAGGGCAAAGACAAGATGGATCGGGAACAATAGTCCAGAGGTGGATACTGTAATTAACAATCTAAAAAAGGAGACTAAGAACATTCATACAAGGGCATCCAAGGTAAGCCACTAGTAGGGAAGTGGAAGGCTAATGGAGATCAAAGCCAATCTTTTGTTACTTGTATGATGGGTCGCATAGACCATGTGACTGCCCCAAAAAGGATAAGATGGCTACCATAGACAAAGGGTCAAATGAAAAACTAGAAAAAAAAGCTATAAAGCTTGGCTCTATTGTGCTCAATGCTATCTAAGGTAAGGGAAGCTACAAGTGAAAGAGATTGATGTATGAAGATCTGATGGTTATGGGTAAAAAAGTAAGCACACTAATGGACACAGGTTCCTCACATTTGTTTATTTTAGGTGATGGAGCCTAGAAACTCAGCTTAAAGGTGCACAAGGGGACTAATATCATTAGGATAGTCAACTCTAAAGTGGTTCCAACCACTGAAGTGGTACATGGCGTAGAGATACAACTTGGAGACTGAAAAGGCAATAAAACCATTGAGGTGATATCTTTAGATGATTATGAGTTTATGATTGGGTTAGATTTCTTTGTTCAGATTAACACCTTCATTATGCCTTTTGCCAACTGCATATGCATTCTACATACATGGTGCCAATGCCTTGTACCACTAAAGCATGGGTCTGGGATTAGGACCAAAGAATTGTCAGCTATTCAATTTGCCAAGGCTATGAGCAATGATGAAGACACCTTTTTGGCTACCTTGAAGTATGAGAAACTAAGAGAGATAGAGTTTGAGACCACTTTAGAAGTGCTAGAAGTTTTAGAAACCTTTAGCAATGTGTTGCCTGCATTGTTGCCTAGCAAGCTACCACCTAAGAGAGAGGTGGACCATAAGATTGAGCTGGCACTCAAGGTGAAGCCCCCAACCAAGGCTTCTTACCAAATGTCATCCCCAGAGTTGGAAGAGTTGAGAAAACAACTCAAAGAGCTAATTAATGCTGTCTACATTAGGCTATTAAAGGCTTTGTATGGTGCCCTAGTTCTATTTTAACATAAGCATGATGGGTCCTTGCAGTAGTGTATTGACTATTGGGCTTTGAAAAAGCTGACCATCAAGTACAAGTATCCTATCCCACTTATTGCAAACTTGTTCAACCAATTTAGAAGTGCAAGGTAGTTTACCAAGCTAGATTTACGGTCAGGGTATTATCAGGTTAGGATCGTAGAGGGAGATGAGCCTAAAATGGCGTGTGTCACCCGTTGTGGCTTTTATGAGTTCTTGGTTATGCCATTTGGACTCACCAATGCTCCAGCAACATTCTGCACACACATGAACAAGGTATTGCAATCGTTCTTTGATTGTTTTGTTATGGTTTATCTTAATGATATTGTGATCTATAGCTAGACATTGAGAGAGCATATAGACCACTTGAGACAGGTGTTCAAGGTGTTAAAAGTGCATGAGTTGTTTGTGAAAAAGGAGAAATGCTCATTTGCCCAGTGAGAGGTACCCTTTATAGGCCATATAGTGGGAAGTAGCAAGATATGCATAGATGCAAGCAAGGTCTGTGCAATTTTGGATTGAGAACTGCCAGCCTAGGTAATCGAGCTAAGATTATTCCTTAGGCTGGTCAACTACTATTGACACTTCATCAAAGGCCACTCAACTATAGCCACACCATTAACTGATTTGCTTAAGAAAGAGAGAGTGTTGGAGTGGAGCACCAAGTGCCATGAAACCTTTAATTAGTTGAAGTGGGTAGTGATAGAAGAGCCAATGTTAGCCTTGTCAGACCATGCCAAATCGTATGAGGTGCATACAGATGCATCAAACTTTATGATAAGGGACGTGCTAATGTAGGAGAACTATCTGGTTGCATTTGAGAGTTGAAAGCTCAACGAGATCAAGCACAGATACACAATCTAAGAGAAAGAGATGATACTAGTGGTACACTACTTATGCACTTAGTGGCATTACCAGTTAAGGTCGAAGTTTATGGTCAGAACTAATAATGTGACAACCAGCTACTTTCAGACATAGAAAAAGCTACCCCCTAAATAGGTCCATTGGTGGGATTTTTTTATCAAATTTGATTACAAGTTGAAGTATAAGCCTAGGTGTATGAACACAGTGGCTGACACCCTAAGCAAGAAAATAAGCATTACTGCCATTAGACAACTAGAGGGGTTCTTAGTGCTTTACATAAAAAAAGGGCTACTACACGATCTTATAGCCAAGGCTCTCATCGAGCATGCCAAGCAAGGTAAGACTAGGCAATTTTGGTTGTAAGATGATTTGTTGTACACCAAGGGTAGTAGGTTATTTATGCCATAACATGAGAAGCTCTACAGGTAGGTTTTGTAAGAGTGACATGATTTTAGGTGGGTCGATCACTCGAAAGTGAGTCATACCTTAGCCTTGCTAGAGGAACATTACTATCGGCCACACATGAGGGATGATATTAAGTCATATGTGAAGACTTGTCTTGTGTGCCAACAGGACAAGGTAGAGCTCAAGCCACCATGTGGTCTCTTAGAGCCTTTACCCATACCAAAACGACCATGAGAGAGCATCACTTTAGATTTTGTATTCAATCTACCCAGGGTAAAGGGGTTTTGGAGCATCATAGTAGTATTAGATACGTTTTCCAAGTATGGGATTTTCATTTCAGCAACCAGGAAGTGTCCAACTATGGAGGTAGCCTATTTGTTCCTAAAAAATATGGTGAAATACGGGAAATACCAAGGACTATTGTTAATGATCAGGATAGGTGGTTCACATAACGATTCTAGATTGAATTATTCAAGTTAATAGGGTCAGACTTGAACTTTTCCACTAGCATAAATCCATAGATCGATGGATAGACTAAATGAGTGAATGGATTGTTAGAGGTCTACCTCAGACACTATGTGAGTGTCATGTAATGGGACTAGCTGAAGCTGATTGATGTCACCTAGTTCTCCTACAACTTGCAGAAGGGTTATATAGGGCCTAATCCGACACCATACAAGTTTGCCAAGGCTTGACAAGAGCAAGCTGACTTGGCCAAAGTCTATTTACCCAAAGCCACGAAGAGGTCGAAGAAGTGGGCAGACCAGAAAAGGAGGGACGTGTAGTTCCAAGTACGAGACTTGGTTTTAATGAAGTTTCACCCCATCGTGCACCATAAAGGCCTACACAAAGGCTTAGGTAAAGGTATAAGGGACATTTTTAGAGTTCTTAAGAGGGTAAGCAAGGTTGCCTACAAGCTGGATATGCCACCTAAGCTGAAAATACACCCAGTGTTCCATGTTAGCATGCTCAAGCCATTCCATGAGAACCAAAAGGATCCAAGATGGGTAGAGTCGAGGTTTGTGCCATTGGGAGCCAAGGCCTCATATGAGAAAGAGGTTCAAAGCAATCTTGTTGATTAGGAAGTAAGGCATAATAACTATAAACAAAGATAGGAGTACTTGGTGCGATGGAAAGGGCTTCTAGACAGTGAAGTGAGTTATGAACCAATAGAGGACTTATAGTAATTTCAAGACTAGATCAGGCAGTTCCATGCAGAAGATGCAATGAGGGCATCACGCAATCAGGTGAAAGAGAGTGTCATGCCTATGCGGGTGCACCAAGAGCTGAAGCCCGAGCACTCGCAGCCAAGGCTTGAGCACTAGGGACAGAAGCGAGGGTTGGCACAATAAGCATGGGGGAAATGTCCAAATCACCCACATAATAGCCAGGCCCAGCCGTATAGCCAAGACCAAGCCCACAACATACCTGTACCTTACCTAGGTGGACCCAAGGGAGCTTGGCCTATCCAGAATCATCCAAAAGCATCCAAGATCAGTAGCATTTAGTATGAGATCTAGTCAATCAGAAAAAAATCCTTAGAATTAGGGTGTAATATGTGTATTGGTGTGTAATCCTTTATTTTTAGAAATCGTTTAATCCTTGATTTTAGGAAGCAGCCATAATTAGTCCAAGGGTCTCAACTATAAATAAAGGGTTGCATCACCCTTATTTATACATCATCAAACACATTTGTCTTTAGTAATATATAGCATATTCTAACATTTCTTGTGTTCTTCTAGCTTGTGTATTCTGCCTTTCTAGTTGGTCTAATGCTCGCATGCTTGGTTCATAAGCTGACTTAGAAATAAGGAGCTTATTCCTAGTCTAAGGATTTTGGTTTAAAGGTCAGAGCCTATGACACTTGCACTAACCATACACCTACAAATTAGCCAACTGCACAACCTAAAAACTTGGTGAAAAAGAAAAGGATCCTATAGACACCCCATTTAGTCTAAGGTCAATTTATATTTTGAGATTAAGCTTTGAATTTATTTATTTATTTTTGGTATTGTATTTAGTTTAGAGTTATTATTATTAAAAAAAAGGGAAAGAACTGACTTGCTAAAACTTGAAAAGGGTTTAATTCCAATTGGGTTGTTGAATTGAAAGCGTTTTAATTGAAAACAAGACTGTAAAAGGGAATTGGCTTGAGAGATGGATTTCGATTAAAAGTCTCAGGTTGAAATAAATTAGGAGATTCAAACCAAGAAAACTCCTTTTCCTATTATAATTGGGATTAGAGGCCTATAAAAAGGCCCCATTAGGATCAATTAGAGAAAATCAAGAATGAATCAAAAAAATAAAAAAAGAAAGAGTAAACAAAAAGTAAAAAAATTAACAATATTTTTTATAGTCTTTTCTAGTGTTTTGGGTTTAGAAAATTTGGATTTTCTTTTGAAAGTTCTATGTTGGAGAAAAGAGTTGAGAAGAAGCACAAAAAGGAGATATTCAACAAAAAGTTTTGGTAGCAAAATTTTTTAGGGTTTCGAAAAAACAAGAAAGAAGACAAGGTAATTTCTATTATTTTTTCTTCTTTATTTGTATATTTATTTATGTTACTTAGTTATTTCTCTTTCTTCCTTATATAAAATAAATTTTTATAATAAATTTTCAACCTTACCAAGATATTGGAAGGTTTAATTTTTTAAAAATAAATATTTAAATAAAAAGCCTTACCAACATATTGGAAGGCAATTTGACTTTTAAAATAAGGTTTTACCAACATATTGGAAAACCTTATCATTTTTAAATAAATATTAAGTTTTAGAAAAAAAATAATTGCCATAATATCCTACCAACATATTGAAGGATAATTTCTAGCAGAAAATCCTACCAACATATTGGGAGATATTTTTGAAAATAAAGAGGTTTTTTTTATCCATAAAAATTGGATTTTACAAAAATGAATTTGATAACGGAACCTCTTCAAAGCATGACTAATAGTCTTATTGAATACTCATAAAGTGAGGGGATGTTCCTGAATTATTACCAACATATTGGAGTAATTTAAGAATAATTTTTTATATTAAATTACTTGGAAAGTTTTTTTAGGCATTGGATAACACAAAATTAAACTGGTACCATCTTTTAGGTAGGTGACGTAGGGGTGCTATAACCTTCCTTACACGTAACTGTACTCCAAAAATTAGTTCTAGTTTAATAGACATAAATTAATTAGGTAGCCAATCAGGCTTTAATAAAAGATTAGTGGTAACTCCTAAAGTCAAGTCGAGCTATAGGTTTATAGATCTATATGTTATGACAATTTGGCGACTCTGTTAGGGATGCCGAGAGTCAAGCCAGTAAACTTGTGTTATCCAAAGCCTAAGTTAAAATTAAAAAATTTTCTTTGAATGTTTTTATCTATTTCTAATTATACCATATTTTATCATTCACTTGCATATGATAACATGAGCTCTATATCTAAGCTTCATCATTTAAGAGAGAGTAAAGTACCTACACTTTCGAGAGACTTGATGTCTCTGCTTGGGCTAGTGAAACACTCTCACTCAAATTGAACCTTTTCTGCTTGTAACCTATAATGGGCTAGGATTGGAGTACCTTACTAGTTTGTGATGGACAATGATGTGAGGAACAATTTGGGAACCTTTAGAGTTAACCTAAACCACATGTAGTAGAATAGAAGAAGCTAACCTTAGCTTAGAGCCATGTCTACCCATCATTAGAGTGTAACCATAGTTAGGACATATGAGTAATGGACAATGATGTGAGGAATAATTTGGGAACCTTTAGAATTAACCCAAACCACATGTAGTAGAACATAAGAAGCCAACCTTAGGTTAAAGCCATGTCTACCCATCATTACGATGTAACCTTAGTTTGGACATATGAGTGAACTTTTTAAGCTTTATTTTATCTCTTATTTATTGTTAAGTTGTTGTATGCTATGTGTTGTATTTTAATCTAGCATCACTAACATATTGTAATTTAATCTAGCATTACAAACATATGTATTCATCCATGTATCATAATATGACAAACATCAATACATGTATTCATTTACCCATTTATACATTGTTGTGCTTGTGTCAAGCATTCAATGCATTTATTCATGCATGCATTCCTAAAAAGTTAGGCTAAAAAGCTTCTTCGTATACACATTTAGTAACATGAGCATGATAATTGTTGTATAAGGTTCAAAGATAGTTCCACCGTCTAAGAACCTAATTCAACCCATTCACCAATAGTACAACACCATAGCTAGAGCTAGGCAAATGGAATAGAAAAATGGAAATCATATGAAAAAATTAAAAAAGGCCTAAGAAACACTTAAGGGGGAGTTGAGTAAAACTTTAAAAGCCCTAAACAAGTTAAATAAAGGGAAAGCCATAGAAGAAGATGCCAACCCATAAAACCATCCATTACAGTATGTTGTTGATCTTCTTTATCCTCCTAGTTATGGGCTATATTAAGCCTAGTCCACACAGGATGCAACATCATAGCAGGTCACATACCCTATAGGGTATACATATCTCGGAATGCCATCAACTTCTAATCGAGGACATTACCAGAGTTATGTAAATCCTATCTTTATTAAGAAGGTAATAAAGCCAATCCAAGTTCCCAACCTTGATAGTTTCAAGGGAAAAGAGAAATTAAAAACAAAAGCGATCGAGTTGCTAGGGAACTCAATAGTTGACAATAAGATGAATATGCTTTAAGAAAGCTTGCGAACAGTGAAGGGAATTGGTTTTTATGGTTCCATAGATGTTGTTGGGGTCTATTTAGTCCCAGACGTCGTATTCTTTCTATGTTCAAAGTACCAAATTTCAAAAAATATGATGGTACAAAATGTCCAATAACCCACATTACTATGTATTATCAAAAAATGGTTGCCTATGCTAATAATGAAAAGCTACTATGCATGTATTCCAAGACAACTTTACTAGCTCTACTGCTAGATGGTATGTCTAGCTAGATAAGACCTACATTCACTCCTAGAGCGGATGGCCTATGACTTTATCAGTCATTATCGGCATATAATAAATCTAGCTCTTTATCACTTTTTTTTACAAAATATGAAAAAAAAAAAGGTGACTGAATCATTTAAGGAGTATTTCTAGAGGTGGAGGGACGTAACTACCCAAGTTAAACTACCTTTGATGTGCTATTTGTAAGTATTTTAAAATCTTCTTACTATGAAAAGATGATAAAGAGCGCAATGAAAAACTTCGCTGATATGGTGATCTTAAGAGAAATTATTGAAAATGCTATCAAGAGTGGCAAGCTTCAAGAAAGAAAAACCATCAAGAAAGGAAGGTTACCTAAAAAGAAAGAAATCAAAGCTTAAACTATGAATTTTGATAGGCAACAATTCAAAAGCTATGCTCCATGTCCAACACATGTTTATCCTGGTTACTATCCCACAGTTAATGGTATTGTGCAAGCCACTTACCAACCATATCCACAACTAGCTTACCTATCAATCTATCAACTAGCCTTTCAAAAGCTTGCATATGGGTATAGGTCTAACAACCAAATGAGAGGTTTGAGGAGATCTCGAAATAACCAAAAAAGAGCCCACATTGATCCTAGCCCTGTGACTTACACTAAGATATTTCAAGAACTAGTCGAGAATGACTTGGTATATCTAGTTATTCTAGAACCATTGAGCCACCCTATCCTGAATGATATAATGCTAATGCCACATACAATTACCATAATAGGAACATAGGTCATTCTATTAAAACATGCCCTACTTTCAAACAAAAGGTGCAAAGTTTGATCCAAAAAGGCTAGTGAGCTTTAATGAATCAAAGGGGCCAGATGTCAATAAAAAACCCTTCCTCTGATTACATAGGGGCATAATTTTGAAAAAAATGTAGATGTTAAAGCTGGTTGGAAGTTGCCTGTCATTTTGGAAGTTCTTTCAAAGTAATGTTAGGATTTTTTTAATATAATAAGATTTCATTTTTTATTATTCTAATAAAAGGCAAGTATGATGTATTTCATTACATTTTCCCTTTTATCCCAACCACTATTCCATGCTTTTTTTCCATGTCTTTTTATTCCCATTCTCGAATTCAAATGATGAACGTTTAGACAATGATAATAATAATTTTGAGATTTAATTTTGAGAACTCATTCATATTAAGTAAAAAAAGTAAGCTGCTAGCAGAAATGAAATAGATATATCTTGAAGATATGTAATCCTTTATAATGATCCATGAGTTTTTCTTTGTTCAATAGATGATCTTCAAAGAAAGCATTCACGTTTGAGATGAAAAATTGTCATCCTTTTTTTATCACTCATAAAACCATCATTGCTACCCCTTTTGAACTTATTATAATTTTTTTTTCTAAAAGAACCCCAACTAAAGATCACCCTCCATACTAAGGGATAAATTTTGAGAAAAACCTACTTGAAAAAGAAGGTAAAAATTTACAAAAGGCCTTAAAGATAAATAGTTAAAAAAAGGAAGGGAAAAAAACTCTTAAAAAAAAGCAAAATGAATGCCACAAATGAGTTGGGGTAAAGTAATGAAAATCTTTTTGTGAGGAATAAGATAAATGAAAAAAGAAAAAAAGTCATGAAATGATGTGGAATGAGGCAAAATGCCAAGTTGCATACATGATGGGAAATGATCTTTTGGTTTGAACCCTTTAAACATATATTTTGAGCCTATTTTATCCATTTCTTTCATGACCCCTCACCTTAGCCTACATTACAACCCTAAAAAGTTCATTTTGATTGAAAGTGAATGCTCGAATTGAATGATCATATGTTGGGCTAAGGCATGCTTGTGATGAAGCAATGGAACATGCTATGTTCTTGTGTCTTAGAGACTAATGTGTGGGAGATATCAATAATGGATGAAAAAAAGAAACAAAAAAAATGAAAAATGAAAAAGTGAAAAAAGTGAAAAAAGTGAAAAAAGTGAAAAAATGAAAAAAGTAAACAAATGAAAAATGAAAAAATGAGAGAAAATGAAAACTCAAATTAAAATATTGAAAAGATGATTTGGGTAAAAAAAATTTGAACTAAGAGTTGGATGGCTGTCAAATATATGAAAGATCAAAGACATCTAAAGATACTTTAAAGTTGAGGCAAAGTTTGATGAGCTCAAAATCATTTCGAAAGTAAATAGAATGAGTTTTTGAAAAAGAATTCTAGATTAATGTTAAAAATTATCTAAATATTCATTGTCTGGATATTGTTATACCATTCATCTACTTATCCCAATGACATACTTTGAATTTGTTCCTTTGCCCATTTATTTTTGTACTAGACTTGTTCTTGTATTGCTTACCTTTCTCCTAATTCACCTTGTACTCTCTTACTTTTGCATCCCCAAAATAAATTGAGAAAATGTATGATTGCATTATATTTGTCAAGAATTGAAATGATAATGAACGAAAGATAATGTTCATAAAAGATTCTTACATTCCTTTGAAAAGAAATCTAGGATGATAAGGACAAAAAAGAATGGAAGAAGCTTGAAAAGATGATTTGAAAGGACACATGAGGTAACCAAGTGATGAATATGGTGATGAATTGGTCAACATAACCTGTGAGTTATGATCAAATGATGGATTAATGGATAAAATTTGTTCTAAAATTATTAGTGTTGGGAAACTAAAAAAGGGAGAAATATGAGATGGTGGAGTCTTGAGAACCATATTACCACAATTAATTAGAATGTCATGACATTAATATTAGTGACATCTGCATTCCATGCATTATGTTATTGTTTACACAATACATGTATATAACTTGGAGAATATTTAAAACCTTGGTTTAGCCATGCATTTGCATTATGCAGTGAACATTTGAATCATGGGTTAGATTATGATATCTGCATTATTATGAGAATCTAGACTGTTACATTTGCATCATTATCATGACATTCTTTATATACAAATTTTGACTTTGATGAAAGATTGAGAAATTTCATGACATGAAATTTGAACTTTATAAATAAGGATAGGAATCCTCAAATGGAAAAATGTTTTATGAAGAAAACATTTAGAATTCTAAAGTTGTAGAGCCCTTTAAAGGAGTATTTTTAATGTTAAAAATGATAAGAATCATTGAGTTTAAATGAGAATCATTAAGTTTTAAATAAGAATCTTTTAGTTTTAAATGAGAATCTTTAAGGAGTTTTAAATGAGAATATTTAAAGAGTTTTAAATGAGAATCTTTAAAAAGTTTTAAATGACAATCTTTAAGAAGTTTTAAATGAAAATCTTTGTCTTTGAGTTTAAATGGGAATCTTGAGAATTTGTGTGAATCTCCCAATTTTTTGAATCCAAATCTTTGAAGTATTGGATGTGAATCACCAAAAGTTTTCGAATGAGAAGCTTTGAAATTTTGGATATGAACCCCTAAATTTTTTTTAATGAGAACCTTTGAATTTAGATGTGAAACTTTAAAATTTACCAAATGTGAATCTTTGAACTTGAATGAGAAGCTTTGAAATTTTGGATAAATCCTAAAGTTTTTAAATGAGAAATATTGAATGTGAAACACTAAAATTTTTGAATTAGAATCTTTGAAATCTTAGAAGTGAATCCCTATAGTTTTTCAAATAAAAATCTTTAACTTTTGGTTTGAATTTCTAGAATTTTAGAATGTAAATCTTTAAATGTTGGGTGTGAGCCTTGTAATTTTGATGTGAATTTGAGTTCTTGCAAATCTCTAAATTAAATGTTGGATGTGAATCTCAAAAATGCGAATATGAGTTCTTGCAAATCTTTGCGCTTTACGAACCTAAAAATTCTTGTGAATCTAAGTTCTTACGAATCTAAAATTTTGAGAATTGAATTCTTGCAAAATTGAAAACTTGCGAATTTGAATTCTTACAAATCTTAAATTCTTGTGAATCTTTAATCCTTTTGAATCTAAAAATTCTTGCAAAACTGAAAATTCTTTGTAATTTTTGTGAAATCTTGAATAAATTATGAATCTTTGAATATTTGGAATCTTTGTGAATCTTGGATCTTTACGAATCTAAGAATCTTTGTGGATCTTTGATCTTTGTGAATCTTTACAATTATGAATTTTTGAAATTCTTTGCAAATCTTGGAATCTTTGTGAAACTTGTAATCTTTGTGAATCTTAAAACCTTCGTAAATCTTGAAATCTTTTACGAATCTTGAAATTTTTTGGAAACCTTTAAATCTTTTGAGAATCTTGAATCTTCTAAATGTTTAAATCCTTGCGAATTGTTGATTTTTGCAAAATTGTCAATTTAATTGCAAATCTTTGAATTTTTTAGAGAACCTTAAATGTTTTGCAAGTCTTTAAATTCAAATCGAGAATCTTTGAATTTAATTACGAACCTTTGAGATTCAAGTTGGGAAGCCTTGAATTTTAATTGCAAATTTTGAATCTTTATTGTAGATGAGAATCTCTAGATTTTTCTTTATATCAAATCTGAATGTAATGAGTGTCTATATCTTAGCACAATTCCTGTTTCACAGAAAATGAACAAAGAGGGGCACTATAGACACCCAATTTAGTCTGAGTACAATTTATATTTTAAGATTAGGCTTTGAATTTATTTATTTATTTTTGGCATTGTATTTAGTTTAGAGTTATTATTATTAAAAAAAAGTGAAAGAATTGTTTTGCTGAAAGTTAAAGAGGGTTTAATTCTAATTGGGTTGTTGAATTGAAAGTGTTTTAATTGAAAAAGATTGTAAAAGGGAATTGGTTTGAGAGATAGATTTGGATTAAAAAGCCAAGGTTGAAATTGCGTAAGAGATTCAAACCAAGAAAATTCATTTTCCTATTGTAATTGGGATTAAAGGCCTATAAAAAGATCCCATTAGGATCAATTAGAGAAAATCAAGAATCAATCAGAAAAATCAAAAAAATCAAAAAAGAAAGAGTAAAAAAAAAAGTAGAAAAATTAAGAGTTTTTTTTTAGTCTTTTCTGGTGTTTTGGGTTTAGATAATTAGAATTTTCTTTTGAAAGTTTTGTGTTGGAGAAAGGAGATGAGAAGAAACACAAAAGAGAGATATTCAACAAAAAGTTTTGGCAAAAACATTTTCAAGAGTTTCGAAGAAACAAAAAAGAAGACAAGGTAATTTCTATTTTTTTCCTTATTTATTTGTATATTTATTTATGTTACTTAGTTGTTTCTCTTTCTTCCTTATTTAAAATAAATTTTTATAATAAATTTTCAACCTTACCAACATATTGGAGGGTTCAATTTTTTTTAAATAAATATTTAAATAAAAAGCCTTGCTAACATATTGGAAGGCAATTTGACTTCTAAAATAAAGGTTTTACCAACATATTGGAGAACCTTAATACTTTTTTATGAAAAACAAATTTCAAGAAAAATAGTTTTCAATAAAGCCTTACCAACAAATTGGAAGTCAATTTAACTTTTAAAATAAGGTTTTACGAATATATTAGAAAACCTTATGATTTTTAAATAAACATTAATTTTTAGAAAAGAAATAATTGCCATAAAATCCTACCCACATATTAGAGGATAATTTCTAGTAAAAAATCTTACCAATATATTGGAAGATATTTCTGAAAATAAAGAGTTTTTCTTATCCATAAAAATTGGATTTTACAAAAATGAATCCAACGACAGAGCCTCTTCAAAGCGTGACAAATAGTCTCCTTGAATATTCTTGAGGTGAAAGGATATTCTTGAATTATTACCAATATATTGAAGTAATTTGAGGATAATTTTTTATATTAAATTACTTGGAAAGTTTTTTTAGGCTTTGGATAACACAAAATTAAACTAGTACCATCCTTTGGGTGGGCAATGTGGGCGCTCTATAACCTTCCTTATACGTAATCATACTCCTAAACTTTGTTTTGGTTTCATAGACATGAATCAATTAAGTGGCCAATCATACCTTAATAAAAGATTGGTGGCGACTCCTAAAGTCAAGTCTAGCTATAGTCTTCAAATATATACATTATGACAGATCCCATAAATTCAATCTTTATAACATACACTAAATTACTCTTTCAACTCACTAAGAGCCACTTGGTTGCACCGATCTATTTAGAGCCTTTCAAGTCCCTACCACAAGTGGTGTGATGCAAAAGTTACTTGTGACTATCATCCTAGGATTGTTGGCCATTCTACAAAAAATTGCACAAATTGAAGTATAAAGTGTAAAGTTTGGTCAAAGTTGATTTGGTGAATTTTGATCAAGAAGTAGGATCGAGTGTCATTAAAAACCCTTTCCCTAATCGCACAGGGTACAATTTTGAGGAAGTTTTTATCAATGGCTATCACTTTAGAAATTTGAAGAACTATTGCAAGTTTTATGAACATTTGAAAGTTCTGTTATGTTAGTCTTTTCTTTATCTTTCATCATTTCAATAAGATGACAAATGCATTTTCATTTCATTTCCTCTTTCATTCCATTACTTTATATATCGTTTCATATTTCACCCATGCCTATATTCCAAATAATGAATATTCAAACAATCATGACAATAATTCAAGATTCAATTTTGAAAGCATCATTCATATTGATGAAATTGATAATTTAGAACTCTTAATCTATTGGGATTAAATGAGTCAAATTGACAAGGGTTCTGCCAATTGAAAAATGAAAGTAGTACAGTATGTGGTTTTTGTGACGGTTTATAAAAGTTCTTCTATGAGAGTATTCATGTATGAAATGAGAATGACCATCTTTCTTTTACCTTTCACACAAAGAGTAAAATTATTGATTTGTCACCCTTTTGAGCCTATCATCCACATTAGAGGCCAAAGTTTGAAAAAAAGCTTATTTTTAAAAAAAAAAAAGGCTTGTTTAAAGAAAAAAAGTGAAGGTCTTTAATGATCTTAAGGCAACACTCTTTTGTCCTTAAATCTTTCTTGAAAAATGATGAAAAAGTGCAAAATCAAAAATGAAAATGAAAATATGAAGAAAATAAAGAAAAAATAGAAATGAAGAAAAGAAAATGAGAGAATTGATGAAGGATGAGGCAAAAAGCCAAGGTGCTTCACATGAAGAGAAATATCCTGGCATATAACACTTTAAATACATTTTAGGCCTATTTTATGCATTTTTTTTCATAACCTTTCACTTTAGCCTACATTATGTACCTTAAAAGTCAATTTTAATCGAATGTGAATGCTTAAATTAGAGAATTAGGAATTAAAGTCAGGCAAGCTTGTGATGAGATTGTTTGGGATTTTGATGGAAATGTCACTGATGGATCAAGAGAAAGAGAAATGAAAGAAAAAAGATCAGAAAAAGATGTGTAAAAAATAAAAAAGGAAAAAAAGAATACTTAAATTGAAAACCTTAAAGGGTGATTTAAGTAAAAAATGAGATATTTGAGTTCAAGACTTGAAAAACAACTTTAATGTTTGAAGATTAATATCATTTGAAAATCCCATGAGGTATGGATAATACTTCGATTGATGAGCTCAAAAGGTCAAGAATATCAATGGAATAAGTTTTTTTTAAAAAAAATTTGAAATTAATCTATTTACAATTATTTGAATACTCATTATCTTAGTATGTTGTGAACCTTTCCAAACCCTTATGGATTACGTTTGTCATCAAACTGTAATAATGATTATGAATGAAAAAATGATTGATATGAAAGATCCTTATATTATTTAGAAAAGATAGTTGAAAATGACTGAAGCAGATTGAAAATGAAATAAGAATGATGAAAGAAGTTCAAAAGGATGTTGATCCTTGTGGCTTACAAATGAAAGAAAAAACGTTTCCAATGCTGTGATCAAATGATCACACTAGTGAAAGGAAATTCTCAATCACAAATCAGTTGATACATTTGCTGGCTAGTTTTAAAGAAACTAAAGAAAAACATAATGGGAAGTTGAAAATGAAAGAAGATATGAAAAGGAGTCTTTAGAATCTTTTAACACAACTAAAGATAAATGACATTGATTTTTGCATTTCATACATTGCATTCATGACACTCATTCCATTTAATTCTGACTTTTAGGTTTGAAACTGAAATTCTAATAATTTTCATGAAAATTTTGGACTTGACAATTCTTGGTTGAAAAAATGTTGAGCATGTTTGACATGACAAGATTTAAGATTAGCTGATACATAATGAGATTTAAGCCTAACTATATTGGCACAAGAAAAATGGTGATTTTTTAAAGTTTTAAAGCCTTTATTGAAAAGGAGCTTTTCAAGATAAGAAATGATTTGTAAGATCTTTCGACATAATCTCTATGACCTCCGAGCATGGTTTATAAGACTTCAAGGCATGATCCCTAAAACTTTCATGTACTTTTTCAAATTTGATTTTTTTAAGTTTCAAAGCCTTTGGTTGGAGAAGCTTTTTGGTTGCAAATTTTAAAGTTTCATAGTCTCTGGTTAGAGGAATGTGTTTATTTTTTGAAAGTTTTATTGCCTCAGGTTAAAAAAATGTTTTAAAATTTTAGAGTTTCAAAACCTCTATTGAGGAAGAGCTTTTTCAATTTTTAAATTATCAACGCCTCTATTAAGGATAAGCTTTTTGCTTGTGATTTTTTAAAGTTTCAAAGCCTTTGTTGAGGAAGAGCTTTTTCAATTTTTCTCTAATAATGTTTTTTTTTTAACTTGAACAAAATAGATGACTTTTGCCTTTGTACAATTCTTGTTTCACAGGAAATATGCAAAGTGGGGTAGTTGTAGATATCTAATTTTGTTTGGGGTCATTTTGATATTTTTTGGTTTCAAAATGCATTTTGATATTGGATTTTAAAAGTCATTTTTTAAGCCTAAATTTAAAATCCCAATTTATTTTTATTTATGGTAAAAAAATAAACATAAAATTTTATTTTTTTAAAAGATTATGATTTTGTTTAAATTTGAAATTTAAATGTTGAGTTTGAATATGGTAAATTTTAGGAATCAAGTTTCTACAAGAAGGAAAAGAAATTCTAGCAAGATCTTAATAGATTCAGTTGGCATTCAAAATTTTCAAATTGAATAAGGATTCAAATTCTTAAATAAAGAGCTCAATTCCTAACTTAGGAGAATAAAAAAGCAGCACAATCAGAATCATCAAGCTACATAAAGCTTTGAAGGAGATGATTTCAAATAGAAAAAGAAAAGAAGTTGGTTTTCTTGTTAGTGGTTTAGAGAGAGAGTAAAAATGGTGGGTTTTGACATCAAAATAAAAGGGAGGAATAGGCTATTGAGCCTAATGCTTTTGGTAGCTCGATTAGTAAGCCAATTGAATTAGAGATTTCTAAGTAATTTATTGCTCTCGGTCAGAGCCCCCATAACATTGGATAGTTAACCTCCTTTTATATTTAGGATATTTATTTGTTGCCTACTTTTATGAAATGATCAATTTTTTTGTATTTTTTAATTAATTGTTTTATTTATTTTATGCATGTTTATTTATTTTTGTACATTCTATTTATTTGTTTTATTTATTTATTTTAGAGTAATTACATGTTTTTTATTCTTTTATTTTAATTTTGTTATTTTTAATTTTTTTTATTAATATAAAATTCCTTATTGAAAACTAATAATAAAACAAATTTTTTTGATATAAATTTCAATAGTGTGAATTTAAAAATTGTAAATATTTTTGTTTGATTATCTTGAAATTAATATTTGTAAATAAATTGTATTTTCATAAATTATTGAATAAATTCGATGATGAAACCTCTTCAAGTAAACAATGAGTTTATCTTGAATACTTTTGAGGTGAGAAAATTTTCTTTTTAGTGAAAACCTAAAGACTTTTTTTCCAATATTTAAATATTGAAACTAATAAAAATTATTTTTGATCAAAGCATAGACAAGATAATATAGGCTAATTTGGTACCAATCTTGGACATTGTAAGGTGTTAAAACCTTCTCTATACATAACCAACTATTGAACTAAATTTTGTTAATTTATATCAAAACCTATTCTTTTTAGATACCCTTAATTTAAGCTTAGGATAACCTTAAAAATGATAGATTTATTTAAGTGACCAATCACAACTAGATAAAAAAATATTAGTGGTGACTCCATATTTTTTGTGTCTAATGGGCAGGTTTTTCGACTTAAACGTTATGACATTAAGTATTATCAAAATTTACCAAATTATTATTGGCTCATAATGAAAACCTTGTATATTGATAAAACCTACAAAATAATAATAAAACAAATTAACAAACAAACTAATAAAAATAATAATATAGCTATTATCACAAAAAAAAACTACACTAAAATAACACTAAAAAATACTAATCAATATACTAAAAATTTAATAATACAAAATTAGGAAAATAGAAGAAAAAAGAAATATAAAAGGCCTTAATATACAAAAAAAAATTCAAGTACTATAACTAGGATTATTGAATGGGGAGGATTAAGGGGTTGGCTTAGGGTGAAGTAGCAAAGGAGAAGGGAGGACAAAAAGAAAAGAAAATGAGAAATGCAGGAGAATTGGAGAAGAGAAGGGAGGTGAATGATGAGGAAAATCGAGTAGAAAAAGAAAAGAGGTAGGGATAGTTTGGTTCGGATTCAAACCCAATTGGTGGTAAGGAGGCTTTGATAATCGATGAGAGGCAATGGTGGTCTATAGCCAATCGATTGAGAGCTTAAAGGGGGTAAAGTGGCGAGTTGAGTGGGAGAGACAATAGGAGAGATGAAAAAAGAGGAATGAAAAAGAAAAAGGGAAAAAGGTTTCAAACTTTTAAAACTTTTACTAATTGATTGTAGTGACGAAAATTTTGTCACTAAAAGTCCATTTCACAAAATTTTCTACTTTTTTTCAAAGTTTTTTAAAAAATTATTTATGTGAAAAGGACTTTTGGCAATAGAATTTTTGTCACTAAATCCCTTAATTCATTCTCTAAAAGTTTTTTTTTACCAATTTTCCTAATTTTTTATCAAAAATTTTTATGTGAATAGGACTTTTAATGATGGTAATTTTGTAATTAAAAACCCTAATTTCATCACTAAAAGTCTTATTTACCAATTTGTGAATTACATTTATTAAAAGAGAATTACCAACGACATTTCTATTCTAATTTTGGCGTGAATCGCTAAAAGCTACCCACAAAAATTTGATTGATGAAATTAGTGATAAAAATTTCATCCATCGGTAATAAATACAGCACTAGCAATGAAACTCTTGTGCAAAAATTCCGTCGCTAAAAGTCACAATTAGAGAAGGAAAAATTTCATCAAAAATTTTTCGTTGGTAAAAGTTTGTTTTCTTGTAGGGATCTTTTTCTCATGCTTAACCTTTTTGAGACAGTCACTATTTATAAGCCCTTTTAACTTAGCCACCAATAATTTTTTTCTTTTTAGAATTTTTGCCTAATATCATTTATCAAGTATTATCTATCTAATCTAAAAATTATTTCAAACAACCTATCACCAAACCATTTGAGATTTGAGTTAATATTCTCAACAATCTCTACCTTAACTCAAATTCTACCAAATCATCAATCTTTATTCTAGAAATACTTGACTCCTCATGCAATGAAAATCTTGTAACAATCTCTTATTGTTTGTTGTTTCCTTCATTAACTCAAACTTTAATACCACTATTGAGCCAAATAGCCAATTAATCAATCATTAAGCAAGCAAAAACAAAATCGAATAATAAATTATTCACACGAAAGACAACTTTTTAACATGATTTGGCACTCAAGTTGCCTACATTCATAGATGAAAAAAAATATTCACTAGTTGTAGAGAATTACAAATATATTAACAATTAACAAATCAAACACTCAAATTCACAACCTAATCTCAAACATACAAATCAATCTCAATCTAACAAATCAATAAGCACTCTTATCGGTTTTTAAAAGCTCAAATCAAACATTCACATTCATAGGACTCCTTTTCTCCTTTAAGTCTTAGATAATGTTTATACACCAAATCCAATAAAACCCTACAACCCTCCTTATATCTTCTTTTCATACAAAAAATCTCTTTATTTTAAAATTTTTAAGTAACAAGCATTGTTCATCAAAACAATATCTAACTAATCTTTAAATTATCTCAAATAAACCTATTATCAAATATATTTTTTAAAAATTTTAAATGAATATTCCAAACCCAATTCACTACAAGTTTATTTGCTGACAGCATACCTGATAAAACAAGCAAGTTGGTTATATATAAACTATATATAGATAGTTCAAATGCTAGGAACTTGAGATGTCATCATGCATCTAAATGATCTATTTTTTTCACTTCACTTTCCAATCGTGCTCTCTTTCCCAGCTCCTTACTCTCTTTCCACATCTTTACTCTTTCCCTCTTTCATATTATCCATTTATCTTGATCTTTCTAATTTTCTTTCTCAAGCCCCGAAAGCATAAAAGAAAATGAGAAAGGATAATTTTAATTTCCAGGCTAGCTGATCCTTGAAGCAAATGATGATATCACTGAGATGAGACTTATTTCATCCCTTAAAATTTAAAATGATATCTGTAATGTGTGAATGGTCCAAATCAATAACGTCACACTCACAAGAGTTCTTTTTTGGTTGGTTAATCATCTAATGCTCTCGGTATTATGATTGAAGTGGGTGTTTGACATTAATCATCAAATTTGATTGTAGACAAAATTTGATCTAACAAAAAGTGTAGGGGCAACTTAAGCTCACGTTAGCGGGTTCTTTCTTGAGTTAGGAATTTTCACAATCACCTTGGATTCTTCATCATTTTCTCATCAAATTGCATAAAAAATTACCATTTCCTGGCGGAAGTTCTTTAATTCTTGTTGTATTATGGTTTTATTAAACAAATCCTTTGCTGTTGTTTAAATTGTTGACATTGTCATAAGCCAATTAGGTAGCTCATCATCAAGAATGATTTCGAATCTGATTGCCAATGGAAAAGGATTCAGATCATAGGAAGCAATTCAGAGTCCTAATGCTCAAGTTGATTTAGTGAAGAGAGGAGCTGGATGTAAGGTTCAGGGGCAAACATGAACTAGCATGTTAGAATCGGCGCCAAAGGAAAATGGCATGGATTGGCGACAACTTTTCTCTGCTCAACTGATCAAACATTGGAGTACTTTCCACCAGCACGGACAAAGGGTAGAATAACAATGAAACATCCAGATGAAGTATTTGAAAAAGGGATTCACCATTGGCAGAGTTCTCTCGTAGCCTAATTCATCAAGAGAATGCCAAATTTCAGTCTCTTTCAGAAGATGGTTAACATTTTATGGGTGGAAGAATGGTCAATTGAGGTTAAGCTTGTAGGACTAAACTTGTTTGTGATTCAATTCCCTAATGAAGAAGCTAGGGATTGGGTAATTGAACATGGGCCTTGGTATATATAGAACAAGCTACTGATTATCTGAAAATGGGCACCAGGAATGAAACTTTGAAATTCAATTTGGATAAGCTTTCAATCTACATGTAGTTGGGCAATGTGTTGTTGGAACTATACTTAAAGAGAAAGCTGTGCTACATAACAAGTGCACTAGGTAATCTTCTGTATATGGATTCGATTATAGAAAATAGGCAGAGATTGGCTTACGCAAAAATTTGTGTGGAAATGAAGGTTAGTTTGGAAATTCCAAGATTTATGGATGTGCAGAGAAGGGCTGGATTACTAACGTCTGTGTCAATTGAAATACCATGGATGCATTAGAGGTGTATGTATTGTAGCACATTCGGACATAATGATAAAACTTGCACGTAGAAACCAAAGGTCGTAGTTCAGAAATGGGCCAAAAGAAAAATGATGATAAGGTTGGTGAACATGCTCAAGAGAGCAAGAATAATGATGAGGAATACCATAAAGACAGGGGGCAATAAAAAGAAAGAGAAACTAGATGTGCAACAATCTCCAATTACTAAAGTTGGTTCAACAAACAAATTTGCAATACTGGAATCAGTTCGAGAGTCAAATGTGACAACAGAAGACACTAGTACTAATGTGGATCCTAGAGATGCATTAAAGGATTTAATTCTGCTTTCACCTAGGACGGAAAGAGCTACTACTGCGGGGGTAGTTTGATGAAAGCCTTAGAGAATAAGAAAAAAAGACCTATAGATAAGGGGAAAAAGCAAGGCAGGGTCCTCTACATCTGGAAGTCAATCTTACTATCCTTCCTAATGAAATTATTCATCTAGAATACTAGAGGATTTAATGATCCTCAAGAGCAAAAAGGAGTAGTAAATACAATAAAAATATTACAGATAGAAATTGCTTGTTTAATTGAGACTAGAGTTAGCAGTCCAAGTTGCAGTTTATAATAGAGAAGCATTTCAATGGGTGGAGCATATTTCACAATTAGTTGGAATCTCTTAATGGTAGATTATGGATTCTCAAGAAAGATCATGTGTTGGCTAATTTGATAGAAGTCACAGACCAATGTATCACATGTTGTATTCAGCATGAATCCAAGAAATTTTATTTCTAAGCAATATATGGCAATAATGATGGCATATAGAGAAAAAGGCTATGATCACACTTACTTGGTCTCAATGGTATTGTTTTGGATAGCCCTTAGATTTTAGCTAGTGACTTGAACATCACTGCTCAACCTGATGAAAGCTCAGACTACAATGGCAACCAAACACACACTTGTGAAATGAAAGATTTCCAGAACTATTTTATTCAAGAAGCACTACTCGATCATGTGTCCACAGGGCCCAAATTTTCTTGGACAAATAATCAACTAGAAAATCATTTAGCAAGGAGGCTGGATAGAGTTCTCATAAACGATTCTTGGCTTTCAGTTTATTTGCAGTCTCATGTGGAGTTCTTAGCATTTAAAGTCTCGAACCACTGTAGCTTATATGAAGCTAAGCATGGCCAGTCATTCGCCTCCAAAACCATTTAAAAATTTCAATTATTGGACTGAAAATGCAAAGTTCAATAAGATTGTGGAGAGCTCATGGCAAGTCCCTATTTCAAGCAATCCTATGAACGTGCTGCATAAGAAACTTAAAAGGCTGACAGTAGAGTTAAGGAAGTTAAATCGAAACTACTATGATGATCTTTTTACAAGAGTGCATGCCAAAAAGGAGAAACTAGGCCAAATTCAAACAATCATGCTGACTTAAAATCCTTTAGAAGACTTGAAAATGAGGGAGAGAAATTTATTTGAATAGCTTACAGTACTAATGAAGGCAGAGGAGAGCTTTTTCAAGCAAAAATCTAGAATAAATGGCTGAAAGAAAAAAATCAGGATACCAAATTCTTTCATAAGATGGTGGCAGCATAGCAAAGAAGGAACACTATAATAGTCTTAGTTGATGCAGAAGGGAATAGGCTAGATACATATTGTCAAATCATGTAGGAATAGGTCTTTTATTTTTAAAAGCTTGTAGGCACAGCAGCCAAGAATGTTACAGGTGCAAGAAGGAGCTTTTGGTTGAGTTAATACAGAGCACATTGTCACAAGAAGAACAGAATATAATAACCAGGCCTGTCATAAAAAAAGAAATTAATGTGGGAAAACACTTATTTATAGCTGGTTGTAATTTTGTAATCTGTATATTTATATTTGTATCTCTAGAATTAAGTATTTGTATCCCTAGAATTAAGGAAGATTTAGTTTCCTAGTTTAACCCCTAGTTAGTTGTATATAAACCTAAGATCCTTGTATAATTCAAGATAAGCAGTTTTTCAATATACATTCAGTTTCCACATGGTATTAGAGCTTTAGGCTCTTCTTGGGAAGAAAAATTTTCAGCCTTCATTGCTGATTTTGTTAGGCCTTCATTGCCGAATCCTGTTTAGGCTTTCATTGCCAAACCTTTTCAAAGAAAGATATCACTATCATCCAATTTGAGGAAATGTTAACTGGAAAAATCACTGGAGTACTACAGATGTCTCAGAAACAAGAAGAGTTCAACAGGGAAGAGATTGAAAAGCTGAGAAACTTATTGAAAATCCTTGAAAAGCCTACTATGGTATGTTCTTTGGGTAAAGTTTTTAATTCAGGTAAAGCTTTCGGTTCTCATGGATTAAATGTCTCGGCTAAGCCTATTACGAGTTCTTGGGTCATTGACTCAGGAGCCACAGACCACATGACACATTCCCCACAAAAGTTTAGTACATATAACCTGTGTCCTAGTAATAAGAAAATTGTTGTTGCTGATGGTTCACTTACTACAGTGGCAGGATTAGGAGATGTTCAAGTTAATCCTTCATTTGTTCTAAAAAATATTCTTCATGTTCCTGGATTGTCTACTAATTTGATATCTATACAAAAGCTTACCAGAGATATGAATTGCAAAGTAACTTTTTATCCCTCTTATTGTGAATTTTAGGACCAGGGTTCGAGGAAGATGCTTGGACTTGCTAAGGAGAATGATGGACTATACTATCTTGAGACATCAAATAACACAAGTAGTATAAAAAATAGTTTACCTTTGTCATTTCTTTCTGAAAAATCTTCCAATAAAGACAAAATCTGGCTTTATTATTTTCGTCTTGGACATCCTTCTTTTGGAACCTTAAGAAACATGTTTCCTTCTTTGTTCAAAGAATTAAATGTTGAAGATTTTCATTGTGATATTTATGAATTTGTAAAACATAGACGTGTGTCTTTTACAATCAGTAACAAAAGAAGTTCTACTCCCTTTTACTTGATTCATAGTGACATTTGGGGTCCCTCTACAATTCTTAATATTTCTGGTGTGAGATGGTTTGTTTCATTCATAGATGATTGTACTAGGGTCTCTTAGGTTTTTTTACTTAAATCCAAATCAGATGTGAATAGTGTGTTTTTAAGCTTCCAAAACATGATCCAAAATCAATTTGGAGTGAGAATCAAGAGATTTAGGTCTAATAATGCAAAAGACTACTTCAACCATAGTCTATCCACCTATTTCCAAAAAGAGGGGATTATCCATGAGTCATCTTGTGTTAATACTCCACAGCAGAATGGAGTGGCAGAGAGGAAAAATAGTCATTTACTAGCCACAACCCGAGCCTTTCTTTTTCAAGCAAATGTACCTAAATCTTATTGGGGAGAAGCTGTTCTCACTGCCACACACATTATAAATAGGTTACCTTCAAGAGTTTTGGGATTTAAAACTCCTATTGAACTACTCTCACAATTTTATCCCAACCTCAATACCACAAACAATCTAACGCCTAGGATATTTGGTTGTACATCATTTGTTCATGTTCACAGTCATAACAGGGGAAAGTTGGATCCAAGAGCGATTAAGTGTATTTTTGTGGGGTATTCTTCAACTCAAAAAGGATATAAGTGTTATCATCCTCCTACCAAAAAATTTTATGTGTCTACAGATGTCACTTTTGAAGAAAATAAACCATTTTTTACTCAACCTTATCTTCAGGAAGAGACTCATTCATGGAAGATAAGGATAAAGAGTTCTTTTTGCTTGATTTGCCCCTTTCTTCAACATTTACACCCATTAATTCTTTTGAGTCGAAACCTGTTTCTGCTGAGCCCAAGTCAAACACTGAATTTAAGTCTGAACCCATTCCAAATATGAAAGATGTGACAAAGGATAATATTATTCTTGATTCTATGAAGGAATTACAGGTGTACTCAAGAAGAAAAGCTCCAAATCCTGAACCAGTGCCAGTTCAAGAACCTGATCCTAACTTTGGAAATGAGGTAACTACACTTTTTGACTCTGTTTCTCAAAATGAGCATAAATCTCCTAAAACTATAACTAGTGATTATGATTTGCCTATTGCCATTAGGAAAGGAACCAGAGAATGTACCAAGCATCCGCTATACCCAATATCTAATTTTTGTGTCATTTGAAAAATTCTCACCATCCACAAAAATTTTCTTGTGAGCCTAAACACTATTTTGTTCCAACTACATTATCCGAGGCATTATCCAGTGAGAAATGGAGGCAAGCCATGAAAATAGAAATGGAGGCCTTAGAGAAAAATCAGACATGGGAACTGGTAGAGTTGCCTAAAGAAAAAAATTCAGTAGGGTGTAAATGGGTTTTCACTGTAAAATACAAGGCAGATGTACTGTTGAAAGGTATAAAGCCAGGTTAGTGGCCAAGGGCTACACTCAAACCTATGGAGTGGATTACCAGGAAACCTTTGCTCTAGTTGCCAAGATGAATACAGTTAGGATTTTGTTATCATTGGCTGCAAATTACAATTGCCAGCTTCAACAATTTGATGTAAAGAATGCTTTTTTACATGGTGATTTGGAAGAAGAAAAATATATGAAGGTTCCACCGAGATTTGGAGGTCATCTAGAAGCAAACAAAGTATGCAGGCTAAAAAAAGCTTTATATGGCCTTAAACAGTCTCCTAGAGCTTGGTTCAAGAGATTTGCCAAAGTGATGCTAGCAATGGGATATAAACAGAGTCAAGGAGATCACACATTGTTTATCAAGCACTTTAATTCAGGGAGAGTCACAGTTCTATTAGTGTATGTTGATGATATAATTGTAACTGGAGATGAGAAAGAATCTCTAAAACAGTGTTTGGTTAGAGAATTTGAAATAAAGGGCTAGGGAGATTGAAGTACTTCCTAGGAATTGAAGTAGCTCACTCACGGCATGGTATTTTATCTCACAACAGAAATATGTGATGGATCTTCTGAAGGAGACTGGGAAGCTTGCATGTAAACCTACAAATACCCCTATAGATACTAATCATAAAATTGGTGAAGCTAATAAAGATGCTGCTGTAAATAGAGAGATGTACCAAAGATTAGTTGGAAGACTCATTTATCTCTCACATACTAGACCTGATATAGCATATGCTGTGAGTGTGGTAAGTCAATTTATGCATAGTCCTAAAGAAGTGCACCTACAGGCTGTCTACCGTATATTGTACTATTTGAAGGCCAATCTTGGGAGAGGTATCTTATTCAAAAGAAATTCGACGTTAGTTCTAGAAGCATATACAGATGCTGATTATGCAGGTTCAGTAACTGATAGAAGATCCACCTCAAGCTACTGCACTTTCTTAGGTGGTAATCTTGTGACTTAGAGGACTAAAAAATAGAATGCAGTGGCTAGATCAAGTGCTGAAGCAGAGTTTAGAGCAATGGCTCAAGGAATTTGTGAACTACTATGGTTAAAGATTATCCTAGAAGACTTGAAGATCAAGTGGGATAGACCAATGAGACTCTACTGTGATAACAAGTCTGCAATAAGCATTGCACACAATCCTGTGCAACATGACAGAATAAAACACATTGAAGTAGACCGACATTTCATAAAGGAGAAACTAGACAGTAGGTTGATTTGTACACCTTATGTATCAACTAAGGGTCAACTTGCAGATGTGTTGACTAAAGGTCTCAGCAGTGCAACATTTCAAGAAATTATTTCCAAGCTGGGAATGGAAAACACCTATTCACCAGCTTGAGGGGGGTGTGGGAAAACACTTATTTACAGCTGGTTGTAATCTTGTAATTTGTATATTTATATTTGTATCTCTAGAATTAAGTATTTGTATCCCTAAAATTAAAGAAGATTTAGTTTCCTAGTTTAACCCCTAGTTAGTTGTATATAAACCTAAGATTCTTGTATAATTCAAGATAAGCAGTTTTTCAATATACATTCAGTTTCCACAATTAAAGACACTATGTTTTCACTTAATAGTGAGAAATCTCCTAGACCTAATGCTTATACAGCTTATTTCTTCAAGAAGGTCTGGTCAATTGTCGATGAAGATGTTTACAATGCTATAATGCAAAATTTTCAAACTAGTAACATGCTGCCAGCCTTCAACTCTACTATTGTCGCTTTAGTCCTTAAGAGTAAAACTCCTAGCAACATTAAGGATTATAGGCCTATCTCTTGTTGTTCTATAATTTGCAAATGCATTACTAGGATTTTGGCTAATAGATTAAAAATAGTCTTACCTGCATGATCAGTTAGAGCCAAAGTACTTTTATAAAATAGAGAAGCATCATAGATAAAGTATTGATGGCATAAGAGATGGTTAGAGGCTATGGTAGAACAACTCAATCTCCAAGGTGTGCAATTAAGGTAGATCTCTATAAGGCATTTGACACAATAGATTGGAAGTTTTTACTAGCTGTTTTAAAAGCAATTGGGCTACCAGAATAGTTTATAAGATGGATACAGAGCTGTATCACTAATTCATGGTTCTTTGTTTCTATCAATAGAGGACTAGCAAGTTATTTTAAAAGAGCACAGGGGATAAGACATGGAGATCCTCTTTCTCCCTATCTGCTTGACTTTGCAATCAATTTATTATCAAGGCTTCTTGATGCAGCAGCTGAACATAGAGTGTTTGCATTTCACCCTAAATGCAAAAAGATCAATCTAACACACTTACGCTTTATGGATGACTTGCTGGTTTTTGCAAAAGGGAGCTTGGACTCTGTGATTGCAATAAAAAAGGTGCCGAAGTCTTTCTATACTATTTTTGGGTTACAACTTAACAATGAAAATGATGAGCGGAGATAAGCTTACACTAATACAACAAGCCTTTGGCTTCAAGGTATGTATGATGCCAATAAGATACTTAAGAGTGCCACTGGTAACTAGAAGGTTGACACAGATTATTTACCTTCGCTAGAGATCATTTTAGCTAGATTGAAGAGCTGGGCTATCAAACGCGGGTTGAAGTGCACGAAATTGTACCAAGTAATATAATGATAAGTAAAGTTCGTTCCTACAAAAATTGCATATGAGATACACAAGTACCAAAATTAATTTACCCAAACTTAGATAAATCAAATCAAGCTAGAATATAAACTAAGCAAATTAAACCTAAAACTTGTGAACTAATATAAACCAATATCGAATTAAACAAAACAAGATTCAAATAACTAAAATTTACCAAAACTGAATACAAATAAAGAAAGTAAGCTTCAACTGAAATAAAAATCAAACTAAATAACCAAACCGAAATCACTAAATAGCAAACTGACATGCATATAACTAAACCTGAAACCAATTAACCCTATTGAACCTAAAAAAAATCCAAATGACCTAGAATAATCTCAATAACATGCAAATAACTATGAACCAAAAGCCATATGAACCCTACTAACATGGACCAAAACTATTATAAAGCAATTATGCAATAACCTAACAAATTAACCCAATTAACTTGCAAACAAACTGTTATGAAACTCATATTAACCTAAGAACATGCAAATTAATCTAAACAAATCAAAACAAAATTGAAAGCAGACTAATATATCAAAAATGAATGCAATAAACCCTAAATTCATACAATTCATGTAAACCTTAATCAAATAACCCTAAACCGAATAAGAATCAAGATTAAATATGCAATAACTAACTTAAAATCAACCTAATAACTAAAATGGAAATCATTTTAAAGAATAGAATATGAAAACCGAAAGTAACATGCAAGAACTTATACAAATTAAACCCAATTAAACCTTAAACATGCAAACCATGCAATCAAGCAACAATTGAACCCAAATCTAAACCTAGAAACTCAAACCAATTACTTTAACAAGAATTAAATCTAAAATTGAAAGATTAAGATCAAAACAAAATGTAAAACCAAATCCATTTAACCATAATCCAGCAAAATTACAACTTGTATTAATTAAGATTCAAAAACTAAAGAGCAAGATCAATTTTTAAGCCAATTGCATGAAAACCAATGAAAATCAAATTGAAAATAATGTAAAATAGAACTTAATTGAATTAAAAACTTGAAGGAAGTGTGCATAAAATAATATTAAACAAAGTAGAAAATTAAATTCAAGAAAGCTTAATCCTAAATTCATGAATGAAAAAACTAATGTTACTAAGTTGGTTTGTCACCCTAACCCTTTTACACCTTTTTCTCAGACCTAATAAGAATTATTTGTCATAACGTCTAGATCCTGGGATCTATCGCTAGACATTGACTTAAGGGAGTCACCACCAATCTTTTTTATCTAGGTGCGATTGGCTACCTAAAGAATCTATCTTTTCAGGGAACACCTAAATTTAAGGGTCCCTAAAAGAATAGGTTTAGGTCTACTAACCAAAACATGGTTCGGGAGTTTGGTTATGTGTGAGGAAGGTTATAGCACCCTCACAACGCCCATCAAAAGATGGTACCAGCTGAAATTTGTGTTATCCAATGAGCCTTAAAATTTTACCGAGTAATTAATTATTGGAAATTATTCTCAATTGACTCTAATACATTTAGCAGAAATTTGAGAAAATTCCCTCACCTCAAGAGTATGCAAGAAAAAACTATTGTTTCACTTGTAGAGGCTCCGTCGTCGGATTAGTTAAAGAAAAATCAAAATCAAAATCAAAATAGAAAGGACGGAAATGATGGTTGTTCTTGTGTAGGGAAAATTGATACTTTCAACTTTCCCCAAAAATGTTTTTTTTTTGGAAACTTTGATTTTCAAGGAAAATTGATACTTTCAACTTTTCCTCAAAAATATTTTCTGAAAACTTTGATTTTCAAGGAAAATTGATACTTTCAACTTTTTCTCCAAAACCCTTTTTTTGAAATTTTATTTTTAAGGAAAATTGATACTTTCAACTTTTCCCCAAAAATATTTTTTGGAAATTTATTTCTAAGGAAAATTGATACTTTCAACTTTTCCTCAAAAATATTTTTTTTCGAAACTTTCATTTCCAAGGAAAATTGATACTTTCAACTTTTCCCTAAAAATATTTTTCGAAAATTTTGATTTTCAAGGAAAATTGATACTTTCAACTTTTCCCCAAAAATATTTTTTTATTTTTATTTAAAGAAAATAGAACAAAATAAAAGTGAAAATAAATAAAGATAAAAGAATAAAGAAAAGTAAAACAAAAATAAAAATAAGATAAAGATAAAAAAATATTAAATAAATCTAATCTAATAAATAAATAAATAAAACAAATAAATAAAAAAATTCCAAAAAAAAAAAACCTGGAGCGGCTCGGCTATCGGTTCGGCTCAAGGAAGAGAAAACGGCTCGGGGGAGCGGCTTGGAAGCTCGGCTCGGCTCGAAGGGGGTAGACACACTCAGGTCAGGAAGCGGGTCGACGCTTGGGTCAGGTCGGATCTCGGCAAAACGCGCGGATCCTCTGGGTCACTTAAGGCCAAAACGACGTCGTTTTGGGAGGGTATAAAAGGCAGTTCCCTTTGTTTTTTGACAGAAACCTTCTCCCCTCTCTCTCTCTTCCTTCCCTTTTCTCTTCCTTCTCTCTAAAAGGCCGAAGAACTCCGGTTGAAGATTCTCCGAATTTTGGGATTTGTCGTCGGAATCTGGGTTTTTTCGTCGGAAGTTCACCGGAAGTTGGCCGAAAGTTGGTCGGTTTCTGGGAAACGTCGCCGAAAATTGGGCAACTCGTCGGAAACTTCAAAGTTGGCTGGAATTTTCGCCAAAAAATTCAACGTTCGCCAGAAAGTTCACCGGAATCTGAAATTTTCCAGAAATTCCCAGAAAAAAAATCGCCAAAAATCTTCAAAAAAATTGCTACTAACTCCAGAACACTTCTTAATCTTTTCTTAGCCTTCTATACTCTTCTATCTCTCAAATCAGTAGTTTTGCTCACTGTTTTTTCTGTCCATTGCTTCTGTTCCAGAGGGTCCCTTTTATAGGGATTGATCAGGAGTTTCTGATCAATCCCAATTCCTCTTTGGACGGGGATTCAATCTTTGAATCCAATATGGACTCTTCTGATTGAATCCCCATTCTCAGCAGGATTCTTTAGCTTTCAATCACAGCCCCAGAAAAAGAAAAAATAATAATAATAATAATAATAATCAGATAAACAAAAAATCAGATAAACAGGAAAAAAACTATTAACAGATAATTAAAAATCTGAAAAAAAATATACCAAAAAAAAATAATAATACATAAATTATAATATAATAATAAATATATAACTATATAAATAAAATATATATAAATATTAATAATAAATTAATTAATTTAATTAATTAATACATAGTAATAATAAATAAATAAAATACATAAAATACAAAAGAAAGAAAAATAAAATAAAATAAAAATAATCCCAAATAAGAACCAAATTGGGCTTATCCATTTGGGCCAGGCCCGATTGATCTGGGCCTGGACCAAATTGGGTGTCTACAACTGCCCCTCTTTGCACATTTTCTGTGAAACAGAAATTGTGCAAAGACGTAGACACCCAATCAAGACTCAACTCAACATTTTCATTTTTGTTTTTTTTTGTGTTTTTTTTTTTTTACCAAAGCTCCTCTAAACAGAGGCTCAACGACTTTGAACAAAATAAATTGCTCCTCTAAACAGAGGCACCACGACTTTCGGGAAAGTAAATTACTCCTCTAAACAGAGGCACCACGACTTTGGAAAGTAAATTGCTCCTCTAAACAAAGGCACCACGACTTTGGAAAGTAAATTTCTCCTCTAAATAGAGGCACCACGACTTTTAGAAAAGTAAATTGCTCCCTAACAATCATGTCCAAAAGAGTTGAAAATTGTGTTTGAAGGAGTTTCAAGAGATTATGCCCAAAGGTCTTATAAATCAATCCTGATACCACAAGACATCCTATTTCAAGGATTAGGAACTTACCTAACAAATTTCTTCTCGAATTTGCAAGATCTCAATATTTGCATTTGCAACTTGTAAGACTCGCATCAAAGATCCTCATTTGAATTGTGGAGGCTCACATCCAAAAGTTCAAAGCTTTTTTTAAAGGTTCTTATTTGGCAAACTTGGAATTCATATCCAAAAGTCTAAAGCTTTTTATTTGAATTTTGGAAATTCACATCTAAAAATTCAAAGCTTTTCATTTGAGTTCAAAGGCTCACATGCAATAAAACTTAGAGTTTCACATCTAAGTTCAAAGGCTCTCATTTAAAACATTGGAAATTCATATCCAAAAGGTTGAAGTTTTGTATTTTGGAGATCCACATCCAAAAGTTCAAAACTTTTCATTTGTTCGAAGATTCACATTCGATGAACTTTAGGGTTTCACTCCTCAAAGATTCTCATTTTGAAATTCAAAGATTCTCATTTGAGTTCTCAAAAATTCTCATCAAAACATTCACAATTTCTTTTTCAAGTGACTCAAAATTTTGCATGAATGAATGTTATGACCAAAGATGCAAATGTTTTCTTAATGATGCAAATGTGGCAACCTATATTCTCATAGTGCCATGCATGTCCAAACAAAGTTTAATTCATCAAATCATGTGCATGTACTATTCAAGCGATGATGCCACCATGATGCATGTAATGCAAATGTCTATGCAACAAAATTCTAAATAATTATGGTGATATGGCTCTCAAAACTCCACCATTCTGCATGTCTTCCTTGTTCAGTTTCTCCATATTTTGAAACAAGTTTCATCAATCAATCATCACTTGACCACTGTTCATAGACTTCTCAGCACTAAAAATTTCAGAACAAGTTTCACCCACCATTACTGAGTCATTACTCATAAATGTCTCAGCATTAACCATTCCAAAACAAACTTTGTCCACTGATTGCTTTCATCATCCAATCATAACTTGCAAGTCATATCGACCAATTCATCCTTGTATTCATCACTTGGTTATACCATTTTTCAAGATTTGCCCCGTTATATCCTCTATTTGATCATATCACATATCCTTCCAAATCATCTCTTTTGGGTTTCTACCATTGCTTTATCATCTTAGATTTCTTTTCAAATGAATGCAAGACTCTTTTAAGCACATATTCATTCATTCATTATCATTTCAAATCTTGACAAATATAATGCAATCAAGCATTTTCTGAATTCATTCTAGGGGTGTAACAATAAGAGAACACATGGTGAATTATGGTAAAGATAATCAATGAAGATCTATTTTGATACAAAACAAATGGGAAAAGAAATAAATTGGATACATGTCATTGGGATGGATGGTATGTCCAAATGATGAATATTCAAACAATTCTCAACATTAATCTAGGATTCTTTTTCAAAAACTCATTCCATTTACAGTTGAAGTCATCTTGAACTTGGCAAACTTTACCCCAGTCTTTGAGGGATCTTCAAATGTCTTTGATCTTCCATTCATGTGAGCCATTTGACCTGGATCTTTCTCTATCAAAATCACCCTTTCAGGTTTTCAATTTGGATCTCTTTTTTCCATTTTCTCATTCTTTCTTTTTTTTTCTCATTTTTATCTATTGTTGATATCTTTCATACATCAAACTTTAGAGCAATGTAGCATGATTCCATTGCTTCATCATAAGCATACCTTTGCTCAACATGTGATCATTCAAGTTGAGTATTCACACTTGATCCAAATGGACTTTTCAAGGTTGTAATGTAGGCCAAGGTGAAGGGTCATAAAAAAATGGATATAGGCTCAAAACATGTATTAAAAAGGTTCAAAACCAAAGGATCATTTGATACAACTTGGCATTTTCCCCCCACATCGTTTCACTATTTTTTCTTTCTTCACACAAAAGATTCTCATTACTTTACCCTAAATCATGTGTGGCATTTATTTTTCTTTTGCTTTTCTTTCTCTTTCCATCTTTGAGACCTTTTGTGGTGTTTTTTTTCTTTTTTTTTTTCAAAAATTACCCTCCAGTGTAGAGGGTGATCCTTGGTTGGGGTTCTTAAAAAAAAAATGATAGGCTTAAAGGGGTAACAATAAATGGTTTTTCAAATGGTAAAAGAAAAATGGCCATTTTTCATCTCAATTATGCATACCTTTCTTGAACATCATCTATTGAACAAAGCTCATGAACTTGTATAAAAGATTGCACATCTTCAAGACATATCTATTTCACCTCCAGTAACAGCTTACTTTTTGCTCAAATCATCTTCTCATATTAACGTGGATGAGTTTTCAAAATTAAATCCCAGAATTATTGTTATCATTGTCTAAATATTCATCATCTAAAATTTAAAAATGGGAATGTGAAATTATGAAAGGTAACAGGGCATGGAATAATGGTCGAGTGAAAGAGAAAATGTAATGAAATGCATTAACTCGCCCTTATTAAGATGATAACAAGTGAAATCATATTGTAGAAAAGAAATCCTAACATTACTTTAAAAGAACTCTTAGAATGATAAGTGGCATTCAACCAGTTTTAACATCCTCTTTAAAATCATGCCCCTGGGCAACCAGGTGAAGGATTTTTATCTCATCCCATTGATTCATTGTGACTCTTCATATTCTTGATCCTCAAACAAAATGATTGGGCTTTTCCTACCGAGTTCTAAAGATACAGGCTTGACCATTTGAGTGGTTGCTTCCATTATCATGCTCCCTGTTGTATTGCTTCTGGTAAAGGCAATCTTGTCAATATTAGGATGATATGCCAAAGAAATCATAACTTTCAGGCCCGATCCAGTCAGAATGTTTAAGATACCTGAAGGAAAACTCACCTTCTTTCACACGTCAGCCAGCTCCAAACAGGTGATAAATACCAGCTCGAAAGGTTTCAATATTGCAGCACAATCTTTTACTTCGCATCTAAACCTTTAGTAAGGTACGTTTAGTACTCAAAACATCCAGCAACATCATCGATGTCCCAAGTTGCTTCATCAAGTGGTTTCTCGTAATCAATTGCCCAAGCTTTGCTAATTCAAATTTTCTCTTTGTTATTTTAGAAACGATGGCCCGTAAATACTTGGCATGAACAACATCAGAAGCTGAAGCCTAATCTTTGCTTTTGTTTTTAGAAAGAGCTCTCTGAGTAGTAGCCACCACAAGCTTCACATCTTCAGCTGTAGCTGCTGGAATATGATCGATGTTCTGTTTAATTGTAAGATAGATAATTGAAATTCACTTCTTGAAAACAGGCTCTCTCCACTCGCTGTCGATGAGTAACATTCGACTCAAAATTTGGACCACCATATTAAATCAATTTGCCCTTAAAATCTTATTCAACTCTCCTTTTAACTTTTTTTGAGCTTTTTTTATTCTCTCGAGATGACTGAAATTTTCTTGTTCCATTAGTCTGGCTTGAGCTCTTGTATTGGTGAGTGGGGTTATTTGGTAGAACTATCCTTGAACCTCTAACACCACAATTATGATTAGAAAATGCTATGCTATGCTTTATGTATGATTCGTTGATGCACGAATGATATGTACATTTTCCTGAATGAAATCTAATATGAAATGGATGCAAATGATTGTGTTAAAACATGATCATGAAAGTAATGCAGATGCATAAAATCAGACAAACAATACAGTTAGTTTCATGGATGAAATGAAAATGATGCTGATGTATAATGTTACATATGATAATGAAAATGATGCACAAAGTCAGACAATCAAAATGATTAGATAAACACCCTTTTTGTGTCCTAATTTCAGGGTATATCTATCATTGGGTAGAAAGGGCTCTATCCTAGGCTTAGGTACTCTTAAGGTTCACTATATGCGGTTTTAAGGTCAAAGTCTAAAGGTACTCAAATTGTTCCTTACATCTTTGTCCATCACAGACTAGTAAGGCACCCTAATTCTCACCCATTACAGGCTACAAGCGGAAAAGGTTCAATTTGAGTGGGAGTATTTCGCTAGCCATGCGGAGGCATTAGACCTTACGAAAGCAATAGGTACTTTACTCCCTCCTAAAGGGACGGAGCTCGGGTATAGAGCTTATGTTATGCTCATGCACATGAATGACATAATTAGCAAGGTAAATAAACATGAATGAATAATAACACATATATACAAAAAGGTTTAATTTTATTCGGCTTTTGGATAACACAAATTATTTGCTGGCCTGACTCTCAAAGTCCCCAGTGGAGTCGCCAAGCTGTCATAACGTCTAGATCTGGGGATCTATCGCTAGACATTGACTTAAGGGAGTCGCCACTAATCTTTTTTATCAAGGTGCGATTGACCACCTAAAGAATCTGTCCTTTTAGGGAACACCTAAATTTAAGGGTCCCTAAAAGAATAGGTTCAAGTCTACTAACCAAAACAGGGTTCGGGAGTTCGGTTACATGTGAGGAAGGTTATAGCACCCTCACAACGCCCATCAAAAGATGGTACCAGCTAAAATTTGTGTTATCCAATGAGCCTTAAAATTTTACCGAGTAATTAATTATTAGAAATTATTCTCAATTGACTCTAATACTTTTAGCAAAAAATTGAGAAAATTTCCTCACCTCAAGAGTATGCAAGAAAAAATTATTGTTTCACTTGCAGAGGCTCCGTCGTCAGATTAGTTAAAGAAAAATCAAAATCAAAATCAAAATAGAAAGGAAGGAAATGATGGTTGTTCTTGTGTAGGGAAAATTGATACTTTCAACTTTCCCAAATTTTTTTTGGAACTTTGATTTCAAGAAATTGATACTTTAACTTTTCCTTAAAACCCTTTTTTGAATTTTATTTTAAGGAAAATTGATACTTTCAACTTTTTCCCAAAAATATTTTTTGAAAATTTATTTCTAAGGAAAATTGATACTTTCAACTTTTCCTCAAAAATATTTTTTTTTGAAACCTTGATTTCCAAGGAAAATTGATACTTTTAACTTTTCCCTAAAAATATTTTTCGAAAATTTTTATTTTCAAGGAAAATTGATACTTCAACTTTTCCCCAAAAATATTTTTTAAAAATTTATTTTTAAGGAAAATTGATACTTTCAACTTTTCCCCAAAAATATTTTTTGATTTTTATTTAAAGAAAATAGAACAAAATAAAAGTGAAAATAAATAAAGATAAAAAAAATAAAGAAAAGTAAAACAAAAATAAAAATAAGATAAAGATAAAAAATATTAAATAAATCTAATCTAATAAAAAAATAAATAAAAAAATTCCAAAAAAAAAAACATGGAGCGGCACGGCTATCAGCTTGGCTCGGCTCAAGGACTCGGCTCGACTCGACTCGGAGGGGGCAGACACGCGTGGGTCAAGAAGTGGGTCAACGCTCGGGTTGGGTCGGATCTCGGCAAAATGCACGGATCCTCTAGGTCACTTAAGGCTAAAATGACGTCGTTTTGGAGGGTATAAAAGGCAGTTCCCTTCATTTTTCGACAGAAACCTTCTCCCCTCTCTCTCTCTCTTCCTTCCCTTTTCTCTCCCTTTTCTCTAAAAGGCCGAAGAACTCCGGTTGAAGATTCATCGGATTCTGGGATTTGTCACCGGAATCTGAGTTTTTTCGCCGAAAGTTCACCGGAAGTTGGTCGGAAGTTGATCGATTTCTGAGAAACGTCACCGGAAACTGGGCAGCTCACTGGAAACTTCAAAGTTGGCCAGAATTTTCGCCAGAAAATTCAACGTTCGCCGAAAAATTCACCGAAATCTGGAATTTTTTAGAAATTCTCAGAAAAAAATCACCAAAAATCTTCAAAAAAATTCCTACTAACTCCAGAACACTTCTTAATCTTTCCTTAGCCTTCTATACTCTTCTATCTCTCAAATCAATAACTTTGCTCACTGTTTTTTCTGTCCATTGCTTTTGTTCCAGAGGGTCCCTTTTATAGGGATTGATTAGGTGTTTCTGATCAATCTCAATTCCTCTTTGGACAGGGATTCAATCTTTGAATCCAATATGGACTCTTCTGATTGAATCCCCATTCTCAGTAGGATTCTTCAGCTTTCAATCACAGCCCTAGAAAAAGAAAAAATAATAATAATAATAATCAGATAAACGAAAAATCAGATAAACGAGAAAAAAATTATTAACAGATAATTAAAAATCTAAAAAAATATACCAAAAATAAATAATAATAATACATAAATTATAATATAATAATAAATATATAACTATATAAATAAAATATATATAAATATTAATAATAAATAAATAAATAAATACATAGTAATAATAAATAAATAAAATACATAAAATACACAAGAAAAAAAAATAAAATAAAAATAATCCCAAATAAGAACCAAATTGGGCTTATCCATTTGGGCCAGGCCCGATTGATCTGGGCTTGGACCAAATTGGGTGTCTACATTATTTACAAGCAAAATAAACCCTAAAGCATTCGTCCAAAGTAGAACTCCAAAGGTAGCGCATGTGTTTCGATTGGAATGAAACTTTTGAAACCAAGAAAGCTTCTTAAAGTTGAATTCAACCAGAACTCTTTAAAAGAACTCCTATAGATCAATTCATGTCTTCTATATCACAACCATCATCTTTCTTATCATGTAGCAATTTAAAGAATGCATAAAAGAAACCAAAAATGAAATCTTGCATACCATGAATACATATTCGGCTATGGTATACTAACCTTCTAAAATCATCTTCTAATTGCTTGTTCTTGAACTCTTCAATTGCATACATAACTTGGTCTTGAATTGGAGAAAAATTAAAATTTTTCTTCAACAAAAACACATACTTTGTCGCCCATTATGAATGGTATTTTTATAACTCATGCAAATCTTACTCTAAGTAGGAATAGGAATACTAAATCTTAATGAGAATAGAAAATCCAAATCCAAGTAGAAAAACTTAAATAGAATTGCTACCTCATCATGCCACATCATCTATTTGTAATCCTATGCATATGCACCTACATAAGCTACCATGGACTTGCATTCACTTGCAATTACAATTCTACCCTTATTCATAGCCAAAATTACCTACTTAAATTCTTGCATGAATTTTCTCTATTTTTCTTCAAGATTGCATCATTTCAACTCTTCTAAACTCAGCAAAGCAATCTTGAACAACTTTCCTTTTTCAAGATTTCCAAGAAAACCAAGAAATTCAAGAATCACCAAGAACATATCAAGAATCCTTCTAATGCATAAAGAATCATCCAAGGTTGATCACGAATTATCAAGATTCTTCAAGATTCATTCTTTTCTTTAAGATTTCCTACAAAACAAAAAATTGAACACATTAGGAGTAAAAAGAACCTTATTTAGCTAAGAACTATGTAAGAATCAATCATTTAAGCACTAAAAACAAGTCTAAATAACTCTATTTTATAGAGTTATGAAACCCCCAAACTTGAGCTTTCGCTTGTCCTTAAGCAAAATAAAGCTAAGCTATGTAAAAAATAAGTATGCTAGAAATCATCTTATAAACTTCTAATGGTTAAATTCTCATAAATTCCTCAAAAATTGCATAATGAATATAACTTAGAGAAAATCACAAGCATAGATTAAACATTATATTCATTCAAGAGTAAGCTCCCTTTTAATTGCAAATTTCGTGTGTGTGTTAATAGTCTATCTCATAACAATGTAGGACATTTAATTAAAGTTATGTAAACATGAAATTAACACATCACACAAAAGCATGCAAAAATTTCATAAATTTACTTTTCTCATACTCTATCCACTAATATAGCCACAACTTAACCAAAGATCAATAGGTTTTTATTAAGCTTGTAGTGTTAGTCTAGCGTTAAGGTATGATAAAGCAAAATTTAGGCTTAATAAACCCAAACATGCATTACTTAAGATCTACACTTTTAATTGATGAGAGAGCTTTCAAGAATTGTAACCCCCCCAAACTTAAATTCTTCTTTATTTTGTTTTTTTTTTCAAACAACAACTACTTTTAATTTGCTTAAATTACTTGCTATTTTTCATGTTTTCACCACTTTTTCTCTTTTTGCATTCTATTTTCTTTCTATGAAAGCTATTTTCAACTTTTACTTCTTTTTTCTTTTTTGCTTAAAATAGAATTTTTCACAGTATTTTCTTTTCAACCTTAAACTCAACCTTTCTTTCCTAATGCAACATAGCTTTCATATTTACTGTTGATTAATCCATATACACATAGGGTAAGGTACAAAGATAAAGATAATAAATCAAAGGGTGGCTAATTCATGTAGGTGAAAACAAAGGAAAGGAACATATATATATATATAGTAGGCTTGAAAGGCTCAAACGAACTAAATATGGCTTAAATCATCTTCCTAGTTAAGTGTGATCTACGATTTCATCTCAAGAGATGTTTCAATAAGTTCTAAAATATGTACATAACTTCAAAGATCAATGCAACTTTATACCTACATAAACTTCAACTAAACATGCTTACGTCTCAATGATCAAGACTAAGTGCTAAAAATGTGGAAATATTGCAATTAAAAAGAAACATATTCCAAAAATCATCTCATGCTTTCACTACATTCATTCTTTTCTAATAAGCTATATTCAAAGTCAATCAAGGTTCTATCATTGGATTATGAGAAAATAATTAAAAGAAGTATAATAATTCTAAACATGACCATTTAAACTTAAAAACAAAAAATTTTAAAAAGATACTAAAAAATTTTACTCAAAATTTTCTCTCCCAACTTAAATAACACATTGTCCTCAATGTGTGCAAATAAAACAAAACTCAATGTGTGCAAATAAAACATAAAAACATAAAACAAAGAGAAGTACTCCCCTAAAATCCAAAAATTAAATCTAAAATTCCATGGAACCTCCATTGTCGTAACTTGTCTTAGGTTCATGTTCCTATTTTCTACAAAAACAAAGAAAACCCAAGCATTACCTATTCATAAAAACAATGAAATAAATAACTAAATCTAATAATGCAAAACTGAAAATTAAAACTTAGTTTGCCTCCCAAGCAGCACTAGTTGTCATCAAGCTTGACTAATTCTTTCCAATTACTCTTCAATCACACTTAGGTCAACCTCTTCTCCTCCATGAAATAATCCATGGTGTTATGCTTTTTCCTTACTAGACTCCTATAGGTTGGCCTTGGTTTCGACCTTGAGGCTTTCTCCTTGACTACCTTTTCCTTCCTCTTCACACAATCCCTAACCACTTTTTCTTTTCTTTTCACATCATCTTTAACCACATTAGGGTTGCTAAATCTAAAAACAATCTTCTTATTTTGAAATTTCAAGCTTACCTCTTTTTTTCAACATCAATTACAACTCTAAATTTGGCCAAGAATGGCCTCCCTAAAATAATGGGGATATCCTTATCTTCCTTAATATCCATTATAATAAAATCAGCTAGGAATGCATATTTTTGCTCTTTCACAAGCACATTTTCATCATTCCTAAAAGGTACTTAGTAGAATTATCAATAAATATCAAATGAGAGGTCATAGGCTTTAACTTTCCGATCCCTAATTTCCTAAAACACTCAAAGGCAACAAATGAACACATGTTCAAATATCACATAAAGCTTTATCAAAGTAAAAATTACCAATATAACAAGGAATAGAAAAACTCCTTGGATTATAAAGCTTTTGTGGCAAATTCTTCTAAAACATAATACTACACTCATCAGTAAATGTAGTATCCTTCATTTCCTCTAATAGCTCATCAAAATGGGCTTTTTGTCATTATGTGCAAGAGTGAATTGTAACTTTTTTTTATAGACATCATTAAAGTAAACTTTACTTGAGTTTTATTCTTCTTTGCCTTTGCCTTGCTTCTAATGTCAACTTTCTCCCTTTCACTAACAACTTCCATAGCTAGTTCAACATTTTTTTTTATGTCTCCCTCATTAGGCCTATCATCACTAGGAACCTCCTTTATTTCCACTAACATAGACTTCTCAATAAAATGAACTTTTCCCATAACCCTATTTGGCTCCTCCCCCTTTAAGGTTATAATGCTATTCATTTGCTCCTTACCTTATCTTTTTGAGTTTTGCTTAATGGTGCTAGGTAAGGTTCCTTGGGTTAGGGCATTAGCTAGTTGGCCCACTTGTACCTCAAGGTTTTTAATGAAGGCTGCTTGGTTTTAAAGAACTTTGGTAAACATCTCTACCAAAGATGGTTTATTTTCTTAGGGTGGTAGAGGTGGATAGTATTGTTGTGTGATAGTTGATGGAAACTAGGTGGGTTCATTTATCTTAAATAAAAATTAGAAGCTTGCCCCTAGTTATTACCCTATGAAAAGTTAGGATGGTGTTTTCACCTTTAGTTGTAGGTGTTAAACTAAGGATTAAACTATTGTTTAGGTTGAGCAACATACTGAACGGGCTCTACTCTAATGGGGACTTATCTAGAGTATGGTTCCCTTCATAATTATAACATGAAAAAAATAGGTTTTGGATGGTATTGATAAGGCTACAAAAAGGGTTGGTTCCTAAATTTTCAATCTTTTTAACTAAGCCAAACACTTGGGAAGTACGAGCAGTAAATGCATCAAGTTTATAAAACTCCAATAGATTTCTTTGGTACAAACCTTTCATTGGCCCACTTATAATTGTTCATGGCCATCTCCTTAATCAAATCATAAGCCTTATCTGTAGACTTACTCATTAAAGCCCTAATAGCAGCAGCATCAATATTGGTTCTAGCTTGCCCTGCCAGCCCATATAAAAGATTTGCACTTGTAACCATTTGGCAAACCATGGTGAAGGCACCTCTTTAATAACTCCTTATACCTCTCCCATGCATCAAATAGGGATTCGGCTTCAAATTGCTTAAAAGAAGTGATATCATTACGCATCTGACTGTTTTAGATAGAGGAAAAAATCAAGCCAAGAATTTATAAACTAGGCCATCTTAAGTAGTAATTAAACCAAGAGGAATAGATACAAGCCAACTCCTTGGCTTATCTTTGAAAGAAAAAAAATAGCCTTAGTCTAATGGCATCATTAGTAACAATATTTTGCTTTAAAAGTATCATAAATTTCAAAAAAATTAGTCAAATATAAATTGGGGTTTGATAACTTTAGAAAATAGATTATTTAGGTTTTTTTTAATGCTTAAATAAGTGATTTTTGCTTAATTCTTAGCAAAATAATTTTTTTTAACTCCTAAATGGCATAATTTTTTGTTTTGTAGGTTTGCTTGAAGAAAAGAGTAAATCTTGAAGATTTTTTTATCAATCTTGATGATTTTTTTTACAAAAAAGGAATCTTGCGATGTTATCGATTAATTTTTTTGAAAATCTTAAAGTTAAAGAATAGGAAAGAAGTTTAATATTTGTTTTTTAAAGTTCAATGGAGTAAGAATGACACAATCTTAAAGAAAAAATGAAGAAAATTCATGCAAGAATTGAGGTAGGAATTTTAGCTATAATGAAAGTCAAAATTGTAATTTTAAATAATTGCAAGTCCATGGTAGCTTATGTAGGTGCACATGCTTGGGATACTGATGGATGTCATGGCATAAAAAGTTTTCTTATTGGTTAAGAAAGATGATGTGGCATGATGAGATGGTAATTCTAATTACTTTTCATACTTGGATTTGGATTTTCGATAAGGATTAGGATTTGGTATTCTTATTCCTACTTGGAGTAGGATTGCATAAAGTATTTAATTCCATTCTTTACAAGTGGCATTAATGAAGTGTTCTACATGGTTTTAAACTCTGATTTTTCAAGCAATAATTCAAGTCAAGTTGTGGACTACATAAAGGATTTAAGATTAAAGAATTTGAAGCAACATTCAAGAAGATTAATTCATGTTGGCCTAATGCACATTTTTGGTAAGCAAGATTTGATTATGGTATTGTTTTATGCATGGGTTAAGTTGCTATATGATAAATATGATTTAGAAGTCAAGAATGGTTTATAAAATTTCTTTTTTAAGAGTTCTAATTGAAGTCAACTATAAAAGGCATTCTTGGATTAAAGAGTTCAAGTCCAACCAAAACTATGCAAGCTCTCTTCAAGACCTCTTGGCCGAACTTAACTAGGGTTTTTCCTAGCTTATAAATACATCATTAAGTCTTAAAAAAAGGGTGTAAAGGGTTAGGGTGATAGACCAACTTATTAGTGATTTTAGCTTTCTTATCTTTAAGTTTTCTTTAGTTTTCAAGTTTCTGGTTTAAGGATTTATTGGTCTTTTAATTTTTTGGTTTTCAGGATTAGTTTATGCATATTCCTTTTAAGTTTTCAAGCAATCAAATTCTGATTTTAAGTTTCTTTTCAATTTGGTTTATCGTTTTAGTTTAAAGATTGAATCTTTTTATTCAATTTTGCTTTCTTGTTCATGGAAGTTGTGTTTCTTGTTTATTTTTTGTTTAATCTTTTCAATTAATGTTCTGTTTTGGTTTAATTCATTTAATTGCATGTTAAATCATGGTTAAAGGGTTTCGGTTATATAGTTTAAATTGGATTTAATTCAGTTTTAGTTTAAGTTATTTAGATTGCATGCTTAGGTTTAATTCTTGATTTATATTTTTAATTTTTGCTTGTTTTATTTAGTTTAAAAGTTTTTTATTTTAATAATTTTTTGTTTAAGATATTTTAATTGATTTTAGTTTAGCATTGATTTAGGGTTTGGTTAATTTGGTTTTAACATTTTTATATTAGGGTTTTGAGAAATTACATAAGATTAGGATTTTGTTATTTTCAGTTCTTATTTATTGGTTTAATTACATTTTTATTTTGATTTATTTTGATTCTATTGCATGTTTAAAGGTTAATTTAAGTTTATTGCGTATTCTTAAAGCTATTAGGGTTTTGGTTTAAGTTGGTTGTATTGAATTGCATGATAGTTTGCTTAGGGTTTATATTCGGTTTAGCTTATTGAATCTTTAGAGTTTCGATTTTTATTGCTATTGATTTATATTGCATGTTTAGTTGTTTAATTGATTTGGGTTTATGGTTTATTGCAAGTTAGTTGATTTATTGTCGCTTAATTAGTATCGATTTGATTATATTTTGTTGATTTGATTTTGTTTTTGCTTGTTTTGCATTATTTGGTTATTGATTAGTTTATTTTGATATTAGTTTATGTTAGTTTGCATGTTTTAGGTTTTATTTGATTAGTTTATTGTTTATTTGATTTGATTTATCTAAGTATAAGTTTGGCATATACAATTTTGGTACTTGTGATCTCATATACATAATCTTTGTGAAACAATACTCTTATTCTTGTGAGACGATACTCTTTTTCTTATAACTATATTACTTGTCGATTCTATGCACGTGCAGATCACCAATCAGGGTCATCATTGGTAACACATAGAATTGAACAAAATTTTGAATCATATTAATAATAGATGGTTTCAATTCAAAATTATTGGCCTAAATGGTCAACCTACTAATACTAGGTTGAAACCCATCTAATTGAAGGATAGCATAGTCTTTAAGTGTTCTCTGATTTTCTTGTAGTTGATCAGCCATAGGTAAAACAAAAGCTGTTTGCTTTTTACCCTTTTTGATTTTTTTAAAGAGTTTTCTCTATTTCCTTATCTAATAACACTAAACTAGAACTCTTAGCTCTTAGTATATAAAACAAGAAAAATCAACAAATTGAAAACAAAAAAAAAATCCAAGCTATAAGCAAAATGGTTAGTATTGATATTGAACTACTCCTTCAAACTCTAGCAACAACACCAAAAACTTGATTGGCAATTTGTAAGCGCACAAAATTGTATCAAGTAATATAATGATAAGTAAAGTTTGTTCATTCCCATGGAGATTTTATATGAAATACATAAATACCAAAATTATTTCACCCAAACTTAGATAAATCAAATCTAGCTAGAATATAAACTAAGCAAATTAAACCTAAAACATGCAAACTAATATAAAACCAATATCAAATTAAACTAAACAAGATTCAAATAACTAAAACTAACCAAAACCAAATACAAATAATGAAAGTAAGCTTGAACCGAAATAAAAATCAAACTAAATAACCAAATTGAAATCACTAAATAGCAAACTAACATGCACATAACTAAAACTGAAAGCAATTAACCCTAATGAACATAAGCCAAAACCAAATAACCTAAATAATCTCAATTACATGCAAATAACTATGAACCAAAAGGTATATGAACCCTACTAACATGAACCAAAAGTATTATAAAGCAATTATGCAATAACCTAACAAATTAACCCAACTAACTTGCAAACAAACTATTATGAAATTCAAATTAACCTAAGAACATGAAATTAATCTAAATAAATCAAAATAGAATTGAAATCAAACTAATATATCAAAATCAAATGCAATAAATTCATACAATTCATGTAAACCTTAATCAAATGACCCTAAATTGAAAAAGAATCAAGATTACATATGAAATAATTAACTTAAATCCAACCTAATAACTAAAACAAAAATTGTTTTAAAGAATAGAATATGAAAACCAAAACTAATCTACAAAAACTTATACAAATTAAACCTAATTAAACCTTAAATATGCAAACAATTCAACCAAGCAACAATTGAACCTAAATCTAAACCTAGAAACACAACCCAATTGCTTTAACAAGAATTAAAGATGAAATTGAAAGATTAGGATCAAAACAGAATGTAAAATCGAATCAATTTAACCACAATCCAACTAAACCGTAACTTGTATTAATCAAGATTAAAAAACCAAATAGAAATATCAATTTTTAAACCAATTGAATGAAAACTAATGAAAATCAAATTGAAAATAATGTAAAACAAAATTTAATTGAATTAAAAACTTGAAAGAGTTGTGCACAAACTAATATTAAACAAAGCAAAAAATCAAAGATTAAAGAAAGCTTAAAACCAAATTCAAGAATAAAAAAACTAATGTTGCTAAGTTGGTCTGTCACCCCAACCCCTTTACACCATTTTCTAAGACCTAATAAGAAGTATTTATAGGCAAAATAAACCTTAAAGCATTCGGCCAAAGTAGAACTCCAAAGGTAGCCTATGTGTTTTAGTTGGAATGCAACTCTTGAAACCAAGAAAGCTTCTTGAAGTTGAATTCAATTCAATTCTTGTTTTCTATATCATAACCATCATCTTTCTTTATCATGTAGCAACTTAAAGAGTGCATAAAAAAAACCAAAAACCAATCTTGCATACTAAAAATACACATTCGACTATGGTATACTAACCTTCTAAAAATCATCTTCAAATTGCTTGTTCTTGAACTCTTCAATTGCATAGACAACTTGGTCTTGAATCCTGTAGAAAAATTAAATTTTTTCTTCAACATAAACACATACTTTGCTACATATAAATGAATGGTCTTTTCATAACTCATGCAAATCTTACTTTAATTAAGAATAAGAATACTAAATCCTAATGAGAATAGGAAATCAAAATCCAAATAGGAAAACTTAAAGAGAAATGCCACCTCATTCTGCCACATCATCCATTTGTAATCCCATGCTTATGCACCTACATAATCTACCATGGACTTGCATTCACCTAAAATTACAATTCTACCCTCATTCATTGCTGAAATTACCTACTTTAATTCTTGCATGAATTTTCTTCATGTTTCTTCAAGATTGAAACAATTCAACTCTTTTAAACTCAGTAAAGCAATTTTGAACATATTTTTCTTTTCAAGATTTCCAAGAAAATCAAGAATCACCAAGAACATATCAAGAATCCTTCTAATGTGTCAAGAGTAATCCAAGATTGATAAAAAATTTTAAAGATTTTTCAAGATTAACTCTTTTCTTCATGATTTCCTACAAACAGAAAATTGAACACTTTAGGAGTAAAAAGAACCTTATTTAGCTAAAAAATTAAAAAAAAATCAATCATTTAAGCGCTAAAAATAAGTATAAATAACTCTATATTACTCTATTAGAAAGACTGTAACTTATTCAATCAATATTGTTTAGTGTTCAAAATTATTAGTGTAGGCACTTCATACTCCCCAAGCATGTCCTAAGGAAGATCGCTCAAATGTGTTCAAGTTTCTTCTAGAAAGGGAGATAGGGATCAACAAAAGAAGCCAAAGTAAGCTGGAAGAGAATTTGATATCCTAAGGTAGAATGGAAGCTAAGAATCAAAGACATATTCTCATGGAACCAAGCTTGTATATGGAAGAACCTTTGGTCCATCCTTACTAAAGCAAGACCAATATGGATAACATGGCTAGAAGAATACATGTTGAAAAAGAAAAGTATTTGGCAAATGGCAGCCCAATAAAATAGTAGTTGGTGTTAGAGGAAACTGCTTTAACTGAGGTTGATAGCTCGACAATTCATTAAGAAGGATAATGGCGTAGAAATATGGCCATTTCTAAGGGATTGCTACTCAACCAAAGTGATATGGAATCAACTCAGGCCAAAAAGGGAAAAGGTTAGATGGCATAGGATTTTATGTTTTAAATGCCATATCTCTAAACACTCACTTATCTCTTGGATGATTATTTAAAATAGGCTCTAGGGAATGGAGATAAAGGGTAGATGTTGGTTGCGTCAACAAGAGGATGAATCTAGGGATCAAATGTTTTTTTATTGTGCATTCACTAAGGAAGTTTGGCAGAAGATTATGCAGAAGTGTAGAATCAATAGGTAAAGAAAAAAAAAATAAAGAGAGCTCTAATATCAACTATCCTATGCATAGCTTGGAATGCATGTAGATATTTGGTTTGAAGAGAAAGGAACCAAAGAATGTTTAAACAAGTGGAGGAAGAGCCAGCAAAAGTGACAATGAGAATAAAGGAAGAAGTCAAGCACAGACTAAATGGAATAACTCAAATTACATGTGATGTTGTTAGCATACAATTACATGATGCTTGGAATTTAAATGTGGAATACTAGACTAGATTGTTAACATTGTTATAAAGGCAAAGGATTAGTTGAACTGTAGCAAAATTCTACTAGTTGGAAAAAATAAAAATATAGTTTATCCAAACAAAAAAAAAAAGCAATATAACAAGTTCCTATTAAAAATTTTGATTACGATCAATTTATTTTCAATCAAAATAAAAAAGGGATATATGTATATAAATATATGCGATTATGGTTTTTTTTAGTTAAATTTAACTTTAAATTCTGTTTTTTATTCAAAATTAATTATCCAAATCATTTAAGTCCTAATTTGTTAGCCTTTTTTGCTAGTTATACTTTTTAATACAAAAAATAAATAAATAAATAGCAAAAACTATACCAATCAAAGCTTTATAAATTCCATATGAGTACCCTTTTTAAAGTAAATTCAACTAATATACATTTTTATAGAAAAAAAAAAGCGTAATAATGACCATAATTCGTAAATCTGCACCGATTCCCTACTAAACCAACAAAATCGAGGGTTTTCTTTTTAAAAATGGACAAAATTTTATTCCCAAATAAAGATACTTTAATCTTTATGTATTCTCCAAAACAAAAGTATTTTTACGACGCATGAGGACCAAGTCATGATTTGCGTGACAACTAAACAAGGCAATGTCAAAAATGTATCCTAACAAACCAACATATGGGTTGCGTCTAAGGAAAAAGCGTGTCCTACTTAACCATTGGTCATCAAGAAAAAGTCAAGTGAAACAAAAAACTAAAACAAAATCATTCCATTCCAAAAAGCCATGAACAAGAACAAATCATCAATCCGTCAATACAAGAATTTGATCTATTTATAACTTAATTTATGCTATTTATCATTTTATAAGAGAAAGAAGGAAAGGATAATTGTTATTACTTTTTGAAATTATGTCATTTTTTGAATTAATTGCACAAATTTTCATAATATATGCATTTCTTTTTATATACTCCCACTAAAATTAAATCAAATTGTAGTAAATTATATTTTCTTATAATTTAACAATCAATCAATAATAAACAATCAATTTATTTCCAATAATTCATTTCTTTTAGCAAATTTTAATAAAAAATAATAATTAAAAACATAACAATTTCTTCGAATAAAATTTAATAAAAATAATAATTAAAAAATAAATTAATTTTTGAAGCTGGCGCAACCGACAACCCCAATTTTATTTCATTTGTAGCATTAAATGACGAGAAGAAATTGTTATTTTATATTATTTTGTAAATCTAATTTTTTCTACTATTTTACTGGCCTGTCCTAAAAGAGAAAGTGGGCGCATAAATCAATAAGAAAAAACAATGGAAACATGTGACTTCTATGACTTATGTAAACTACAACCAATTGGAATACAAAACAAAAGTTGGGCTAGTGGGATAAAATTTTTCAATCATTTAATTCCTAATCCAAAATTTTTATCTAGGTGGAGTTAGGTTATGAGTTGTAGCCCAAATTTAAATTAATTTTAATGAGATACTCTTTATTTGACCTTAAAATAAAATAATAAAAAATATTTTGATTCATGTAATAGTGTGGGTTCAGATTGAATTAGATTTAGATAATATTTCTTAAAATTTAATTTTAGATTTAAAATTAATTCATGATTCGATATTTAAAGTTTTTATATCAATATGTGAATATTTTTAGATATATTTATAATTAAAAGTAAGTAAAATTATTTACTTATTAAAATCATAATATTACCGATCAATCCAAGTTGGAGTAAGGCCGGATAGGGTAGCAAGCCTACTGAATGCTTCACCTATATATCTGTCTAATCTTAGTACATTATCCTTATTTTTTATTTGTAAATAATAATAACAATAATTCTCAAAAAATAAAAAAGGAATAAAATGTCAATAGTTTACTAATATTTAACTCAATAATAAATCAGTATATATGTTTAAAAAGTTAAGTTAAAATCTTTTTTTCCAAATAAATAAACAAAAAAAAATTGCTAATAATTAACTCAAATAACTACACGTGTAAGGCGGAATCGAAAAAACCTTAAAATAAAAACAGCTATTCCAAAACGTAGGAAAAAAAAATGAAGCATCATCATCATTTCATCCATTAGAATAAAAACAACAATCTAGATACCAATTTCAATCCTAAAGCCATAGTTGTGTTGGTTCAGTCTGCATTTCCTCTTGTAAGTTTTATGGCAGTTCTAGAAAAACCATTGGATTTAGTTGAGAGATACCTCTTTTGACACGTCTTGCAAACGAATGGATATAGGTTTTGGGTACTTAGCTAGCCAATTATAGACAAACGAGATAGAAAGAAATTTCATAGAAAATATTATTTTATAGTGTGAATGACTTTATCAAGTCATACACCCAATATGTTTAACAAACCCTGCACACTAGATTGATGTAAAATTAAGAACAAGAAGGCATATAGGAAGGTGGTGGACGCATGCTTGTTTTCTTGGTGCCTCCATTCTTCACTATGACAACAGTGCTCATTCCCCAAGTCGTATGCCGCTCGAAATGGCAGTGCATAAACCAAACCCCTTATACAAAAAGGAAAACAAATTTAAACATTGGGTTTTTTCCGGAATTAGTGCATAAATTAAATATGTTAATTAGTAATGCAATTAGGAAGTACAAGAGAAGGAATATGCATACCAGGATTATCAGCTTTGAATCTAATAGCAGACCATCCTTTTCTAGGGACTGCAATGGTGTTGACCTCTGGTGGATCAACCAAATTGAACCTTCCAGGATCAGTGCCATTGTCAAAATCAGCAGACCCCGTCCCAACCAAATAAAAGCTGTAGCCATGAAGATGCATGGGATGATTCTGCGTGGCTCCTATGTTCGTTCCTTGGAACACAATTTCGACTTCGTCACCATGATTCAATGTTATAACCCGTCTTCCTTCGTTTGTATATGTAGACATGTTCGCCACTGTTGTGTAATTAAACGGAGTAGGCGGTTTGTTCGGTAACTGATCAGCAATACGGCTCACATTAAAGTTATTGTCATAATATTCTTGTAGCAGAGCCGTTGATGGCAACACAAAGCTATTGTTGTTTAAGCTTGCTGCCAGCTTATTATTGCCATCAACTGTACAACCTGTTGAATTGGGACAAGCGAATAGATTCACAGATACAGTCATGAAGTATTGTCTAGTGATGTTTTTGGGGACATTGATTGGGTGAGCTGCATCTGCTAAACTCTTCAAGCGAACAACAAAGAGTTGCGCAGATATTGAGTCACTGATATTAGGAAATGTTGGAGTAGGAATTGAGCTTGGAGTTGTATAATTTCCACTATATTTGATAAGTGCCCTTGAGGTTGTGTTGTCATATGAAGACTCGGTATCAAGAAAAGGAGTAAGAACCATGTAATAGTAACTTGCTGATTGGTTTGCTGTAACCAGAACGTCCATTGTTTGGCCTGGGGTGATGAACAAATAATCAGTAGAAAAGGGTTTGACATATGCTCCGTCCGACCCAACAACGGTCATGTTGTGGTTAGCAATGGCAAAGAACATTTCTTCATTCAGGATTGCATTGACAATGCGGAGGAGATAAGTCTTGCCAGTCTCAACCAACAAACTGTACATTGTTTCTGCAACCAGATACAAATCATATAATTGACATTATTAATTTGAAACAAATTCAATTTAAAAAAAAAAAAATGGTGTTATCCCTGCATCAAGTTAAAGTGTTGAACGTTAGGTAGTGGTTTTATGAACTTGAATTAACTTCTATATATAAATCAAATTCTTGATCAGATAAAGCATTAATTATAATTATGAATCTAGCTTGGCAAAATTACGATTCATGCCAAAAGTATTAGAATTAGGTAGTTTCCAGTTGGACTCTAAATTCCCAGAGCTTGGGATTTTAAAAGTATCTTAACCGCAATTCAATACATTAACCCTGCTAACAGTAAACTGATTAAAATATCTTTGGATTATTTTGATTTATATACCTTTGGAACAGTTGTACAAATCTCCAGGTTCACCGTTGATGGTGTAAGCATCTGAAACGTTTGGATCACCGCCGGTTGCGAGAGCTTCGTTTAACACATCCATCACTTTTGATTTGTACCAGGAGGCTGCCACCAAGAAAAAGGTGTTGATTAACAGTTTGAAACGCGCATCAAAGCTGTCAAAAACAGAATTGATAGGGAGAAAACTTTTTATTTAAACTTCTCAACATGCACTTATTCATTCTGATCATCAGTACTGGTTCACCTACAGAAAATAATAGTTTGGTCTCCATCAGGCTTATGGAACGGGTAACTGGTTCCCTTGGCCGGAAAAACTTTGATGGCTCCATGAACTGTGACACGCGACCAGTCACTGTGGGCATGCCACCAGACTGTTCCTTCCTCGGTTGACAAATTGATCTCCTGTGTGAAATTTCCCCCTGGCTTAATTGGACATTGAGTAATGTACTCTGGACCATCTGACCATGGATTCCTCGGCTGTCTAACTCCATGCCTGCAAATATCAAAATTTTCTTAATCTGGTTTGCCTTTTCTTTAATTTAAACATCCTCAGTTTTCCTAGAAATGAATTTTCAAGAGATTGCTTGAGAGAAAATATCAATATACCAATGAATAGTGATTCCATATGGCGCGTCATTCTGGACAGTGACAAAAACGGTATCACCTTTCCTAGCATGAATCTCTGGACCTGGAAAGCTGTCGTTCACAGTAAGAACGGTGGATGTGGTACACAGCTTTGTAAAATTAGTCTGCTTCACCTGCAAATATTATTCCATAATATTTTTGTTAGTTTCTAGGACTATGCTATGTTCCAAACGTAACGAAATAACAGTGGCATATTGAGTAGCTATATACTTACAACCCAATAATACTTATGAACAGCACCCTGAGCAATGCTGAAAAGCAGAGCACTAAGGAAAATAAACCCAAAAACCCCAGAGGTTAAACCCATCTTTGGTTTTATTTTTCAAGCACTTCTCTCACCGAAGCGAATGAAAACTCTCTAACGAGACCTACGGTTTGTGTTGGTCTCCTTGTTTGTATGAGCTATTTATAGAAAAAGCTTGAGCTGGTCAATGCTTATTACAGTCTGTTTATAGTTGAGGTTGGGAAAACACTATAGAATAATAAATCTTCAGAACAAAAACCACGGAAAACATGGGACGGATGTCGTGCGAGCAAGGCTCAGATTGCCGGTGATTTTCATTGGGGTCATTGTTCTGAAGTAAACTTAACATTGGACATTGTGAATAGAAAGACAAAATGTCGAAAAAAGGATCCATTGAGCCAACAAGTATTTATATAACTTGGTGGTTAGTATGCTTTTTGTGAAAGGGTATAAAAAGTTTTGAACTATAATTAAAAAATTATCTAAATTTTTATTTTTTATTATAATTAATCAATTATTTTAATATTTATTTGTATATAATTAAGTGTTTATTTGGATTAAAAGGTTTATATCGTTAACTTTTTATCAACCAAAATAAAATTTCATGTGATTTAAACAAAATAAATGAAAATTTATCACTTAATGCAATAAATATATATATATATATATGAAAACAAAATAAAATAAAATATTTTTACCTTTTTTCTTCCTTATTTTCTTTGTCTTTTTCTCTTTAAAATTTCTTTAAGGATTCAATTGATTATATTTCGAGAATTAATTAATTAAATTTTATCACATAATTAAATTTCATCTACTTAAAAATTTAATTAAATTGAAATAAAAGATTAAGGATTTTATTAATTATAATAAAAATTTTAAATTTTAAATAATTATTGAATTATAATTTGAAGATATTTTGACATTTTAGCTTTTATCTTTCTTTTTTCTTTTAAAAATTTAAAATAGAAAGTGGCGTCACAAAAGAATCATATATTCGATGGTAACGCTAACAAAAATAACACGAGCAAGGGTTCCACCGTAATGGGTTGAATTGAAAAGGAAAAAAAAAAAAGACGAAAAGAAAAAAACTTACTTCTGGACAAATGAATTTATTCTGTTAGGGCTGCATCTAAGAGTTAAGTGGAAATGTTTGGACCGCACCAAAATATAATATAACTTTTAATGCGGTGGGAGCATTTCCACTGAACTTTTGTAGCTTAAATTAATCTCATAGTACCGTATCTTGATTTATTTACTCTGCCTTTCTTTTTTTTTTTTATTACACATGAAATGTCCACGCAAAGTATTCTTCTTTTATTCAATAAACCCGCAATTACCGTAGAGCTTCAACTTAACACTTTGCAATTAAAGATTTTAAATTCTAAACGGTGTTAAGAGCTACGTTTTTTCGGTGTAAACTTATGCGGGAAACTACTAGCTCCGCGTACTCGAGTAAATTCTTATGCTAACAAGACGTCGTTTCTTGCAAGGTTCAGGAGAAATCTATCACTGTTCGGATATTACCGGCAACAGATTTTTTCTTTTTTCCCTTTCCAACGGAAACTTACTCCGCGTACAAGTCAACCTAAGCAATCTGTTATTCTAAGTCACTTCTTGTGTGAAATGAAAGAGAAGTCCATCACTACTGTTCTAATTTATTTCTTGCAAGAAAGCGTGCTGGCTGCTACTGCTTTATCTGTAAATCTTTCGACTTATTTGTTTATTCATAACAACTAATAGCCGCATGATTTGAACTCTTCACCTATTATGCCACTTGATAGCTGAATCCAATCAGAAGATTAGATGAAGCCGCGCCATTCTTGATTGATTGTCTAAGGAATCATCTCTAATTTGCCATGTTTTTTAGTTAAATTACGCGTTTGGTGTCTAAATTACAATAAAATATACAAATTATACGTGAATGAAAAGAATGTTGCATTTTAAACTTTTAAATAATATCCCATGTTAATCGGAAATATTCTAACACCGTCTCACTTACACGCCATATTCGAACGTGTGTTAAATATATAGAAACGCTAAATAGTTTGTAAAAATTCTATATGAATTCCATGTATAGCTTTGAATATCTTAGCTGGTCAGTCTGTGACGGAATATATATTTACTGCACAGAGGTGAAAAAGAAAGCTGACAGTTGTGTGCACGTTAAGTGATTATATATTGATAATAAAACGTCACATAGGTGAGTTGACTTAATGATGATACTGTAATTTTTTATAACTAAAAGTACATCACATAATTTGAAAATTTAAATCCACAAATTAAATTTTTTATTTTTTTTATCCAAAATATTTCGATATTTGATAGTTATTTTAAATTTTGATTAATCTGAAATCAAATCAGATCAAATTTTATAAGAGAAATAAACTCTTTTAAATTTATTTTTTTCATTTACAAGATTTGAAATCGAAATCTTATTTTAAAAAATCGAATTCTTTACCACTCGGATTAACAGGTGTTGATTAAATTTTTTTTATTTATGTACTAATTTGTATATTTCTAAAATTTAGATAAAAAAAATATTTAATTAATTTTTTTAGCTAACAAAGGGGGGGGGGGATTTAAAGCATGAAGAAGATGATATTTTCAGTTATATATATATATATATATGTATATATATATTGAAGGTTATATATTAAGGCTTTCTCAAGCTTAGTTAATTAAAGATGCATAACTTTGGGGCAACGTGAAATAGTGGGAAAATGTTGTTGAAATATTTGTTAAGTCAATTCGGTTGTTTTCATGCACATGTTTTCTTCTTCCATTAATTACATGCTACTTTTCACAGCAAAGACAATATCGGACTCATTAGTTACATCTCCATTATTATTTTTTCACCCATTGAAACAGCCACATCATAAAGCTAATTTGTGCCTCTATAAATTAGTAATGTAAAAAATTTGTTAAATCTCCAGAAAATGTTACACGTAATTGTTTAATACATTAATGTCACACTTATTAACAAAATTTTATTACAACTCATAAAAAATTTAATACTTTTCACTTAAATCTCTAAAATAAAATTATAAATAAATAAATGGATTATTCAAATGTAATATATATATATATATATATTTAAACAAAGTGTAATATGTGAATGTGTGTAGCACTTGTCATATTTCTTTTCACCTCGTGGGATCCTCAATATGTCGACTAATTAAAAGAATTAATTGTAGGAGGAGTAAGATCTTACAATTCATCTAATATTCAGCTTGGAATCACCTAAACCATAAATTATGTTAATTTTATTATTTGATTTATATTATTTAAAAATTTTGATAAAAAAAATAAATATATTAATTTATTTTTTTAATATTTAAAATCATCAAAATTTGAATCCTAACAAAAGAAGAAAAAAATAAAACCCAACAGCCACGAACCATCAGCCATGAAGCATATATGCATAGCGATGGAAAAAATAAAATAATCCAAAAGGCAGCTCAACACTTGAGAGCTGGCAGCAACAATAACAAAACTCAAGAATAGCAATGGGAGCGACGGCCTCAAATCTTGACGTAAAATACGCTGAAGCAAGAATTTGTTGCACTTGACATTGGATATAGATTATAATCTTATAGACATGCAACGTGGTACAATTGGGCACAAAAAAAAAAATAGTGTTTGAATTTTTTAATCTTATTTAAAAGTAATTAAAGTTTCTCATTTTGAAGATATAGAGTCATAAATGGCAGAGCCAAGGTTTTTGGTAACACAGGGAATTACAAATTGGTGTGCTGGAGAACACTTGTGTCAAGGGGCAGACTGCAAAATTAGCATAGGCGAAGTTAGATTTACTATCTTGACTTTGTATCTAATAATTGTAAAAGCAAAGTCATTTGAAAGAGTTTTAGTTATATTTACTATCTTTACGCTTGATATGTTTTTGTCTATTTTTATTTTTCATGGTGAGTAATTTTTAACACTTTAGTAGAAAGAAATTTTAATTGTTTTTATCAAATATTATTGTTTGTGGTGGTATGGTCAATTTTTATGATGAATAAAATTTCAAGAACCACATAATCCATATTTCTGCATGATTTTCTATAATTTTTTGTAATTTCACAAATTAAGTATAAATGATTTTCTTCCTTTTTCTATTTCTTCTATTTTCTCTTAGACGTCAAACTTTCATCAACTCTCTTTACTTTGTTGTTTGTAGGCTTGCCGTTGGCTTTTGCTTTATTGGCCGTTACTGGTATAGATATTTTGGACCTTAAACAGTATAATGGTCTTTTATCCTAGATGAATAATTTTCACTAAAGAAGCATCATATATACCTTTTTTTCACCCTATCTGAGTTACATAACCCTATCTCTTGTTATATAATTCAAACTTAAATAAATCATCATATATATATATATCTCATAAAAGTTTATAAGATTATAGAAATGATAAAATTAATAAGTAAACCAAACAATTAAACAGATCACATATATCTAAAAAAAAATTCAATATAAATTAATTTCGATACTCACGCGAGATGTAAGCTTTGTTTAAAATTTCTTTGCCATTGGGACATTGTAATATAATGCATTTTAGCATAATTTTCTATTTCTTATACTATCGTAAAAAAAAAAATTAAAAATAAAAAATAAAATAAAACCTGAGGAGGAAAGTTGCCCAAAATTAGCATCCTTCGAGTTAGACTATTGCTTCACGCAATTGTTTGGGATCAAAACGAAAGCAATATCCCGATTGTGCAAGAAAAACGGGCTATGAAATCAATCATTGAATTATTAACATAAAGAACGAAAAGACACAAACTTGATGTATCAGTCAACATGATGGGACATCTACTGATATTGAAATATGCAAATAATGTTAACAAAATTTTTGAGTCATTTTCGATAATAATTTCTGGTAAAATTTTTATATTGGCTTCAACAACAAATGAGAGAGCCTCAAGAATCGCCAAAAGTTCTGCCAAATTTAAATCTATAATACCAACATTCTTGGAGAAGATGAGTAACATATTATCATCAGAGTCTCCGATAACTCTTCCAACACCTGTTGGCCCAGCTTTACTATTGTTGAATTGTCCATATTAACTTCCATACTCCTAGAGAGGGGAGACCAAACTATGTTCTATCTAACCTCTTTTTTTGGGGAGGAATATAGATACCTTGAATGTCAGATGTATAATGAGGTTAAATTGAGAAGTTCTATAAATTGCTTCCATAGCTCTTTTTCCCAATCAAAAAGGTTGCATCTTAAAGAAATATGCCAATGCTTATTTGATCTAATCCATCACCCATAGTCTTTAATCATCTTATCTTTAAAGAAAGCTTTTACAAGTTTTAAGTGAGAGGTTGGTGAAAAGCAGAATAAGAAAAAAGTAAAGTTGCTAGGGTGGAAGCCTCTGCCTCTATTAGGAATGACTCCTCATATTTATAGTAGGAAAAAGAAGAAAAATAGTACCAACTGTAGAAGATTTTATTATGTTTGCTATAGTGTCTGCTACAGTGATTTCCTTCTATCTGCTATAGTAATTTCTGTCAGTTGGTTTAGTGTTTCGAATAGCTTTGTTTATGTCTATCGACAGCTTAATAAGAAGCTTATTTTGATTTAGAATAACTTATCCTTCAATTACATTGTCCAGATTTTGTAACTCTTCATCTTTCGGATTATAGGATTGAGAAGACATTGTTCTGGACTTGTTCCACATCTGCCAACCTTCTTGGCATTGGAAAAGAATTTCTTAAGGGTGATCAAGATCTTTCATTTCTGAAAGGTGATGCAGTAGCTTTAATGCTTCTGGTTCAGATTCTATTTCCAAGTCTTCATGTGGAGCATAATACGTTAGGATAAAAATTCTTCTGCATCAGTCCAAGCAGTGATTTTGGGAAATTTTGGTCTAGTGGCAATCTGAAGCAAGGTTTTTGCTTTTGCATTATGGAGATTCTTGTTTGGAATTGGTATTGTGAAGGATTTGAATATTTTTGAATGATTCTATTTAAATCATTTAAATTTTCTAAGGCATCCATTGGTGGTTCCAACAAAGCTCCTGTATGAATTTTTTGAGCTTCCCAGATCTGATAAAGTTGATAAAATCTTTCTCTTTGAAAGATTCCTAGAATACTGGTTATTTGGAAATGAATATAGAAAAAGTGTCATGAATATTTTATCATTTGGAGAAAATGGTGTTTAATGAAAGCTAGGAAGTCTTTGATGAGTTCGAAAGAAAGATTTTGAACAAGGATTTCACCAACAATTCCTAATTCGATACTTGTTATATTTAAAAGATCACGATTAAGTCTGAATTTAAGTTTAGGGATTTGATCTCCAAGTTCTGTGGTGAAAATGTAAGTTGCAAAGTAGAATTCAAACAAATTTTCAACTAACAGTTTTTCTATTTGTTGAAGGATGCTGAGATTTATCTACTAGAATAATTCCTTAGTTAGGAATATTGCAGCCTTTTCAAAAAAAATGTATCCTGTATAGTTTCGTATTTTTAGTTTTTCAAAATACTCACAGAGTGACATGAAATTATTTATTTCTTGTACAGAATATTGATTTTCTTTCAGAGCAAAGAAATCTATATTTTGTTGTTTTAACAGGTTAGATGCAAGAAGACTCTGAAAAGCTACTTCTTGAAATCCTAAAGTTTTTTGGTTTGTTTAACCAAAAATTCAACTAGTCTAGTCATCCCTTTTCGAAATTAGGTCTTGTTTTGTGAGAGATGGGATTTTCAAACATGATTCAATAAATCATAGACTTTTGGTTGAAGTCTAAGATTATAAAAGTCCTTGATTTCCTAGATTAGAGGTTTGAACTTCTTTAAGCACTTGTTTGTGTAGATGAAACTATATGGGAATAAGACATAGGAGTCCATTGATTTGGATTTTGAGCAAATTAAGAGAAATCTTGTTGATTTCTGTAATGATGATAAGGTCTTTGAAGAAGTTGATGAGGTAAATACCCATGAGGTTGGTAGATAAATAATCCTGGGTTAGGATTATTTTGAAAGCAATGAGAAGGAGAGGAAGAAGAAGAGACTTTTTTGGTCTGCTTTTTTTGAATAGTTCTCCATTCGTCTTGTTAAGCTTTTAGAGGTTGTTTACCTCGATCCATTTGTCCTGCTAAGATAATTTACAAGAAAATTTTTATCACTATTAATAAATTCGATAGTAAAACTATATTGACACAGAAAATTATACCATTTTTATCCTTCTTGGATTATCAGACAATTTTTTATTTTTAAGAAAATCTTGAACTAATTTGTTATTAGTTCTGATTACAAATGTTTTTGGTGCAAGAAAGATATGAAATCGAGTAATGGCATTTTTTATGGCTAATAATTCTTTTTCAAAAATAATGTACTTAATTTCATTGGGTTTAAATTTGCCAAAATTATAATCGTAAATTAATTCATATTTTTTATGAAGACTTTTTGCTTTTAAAACACAACCCTAATGTTCTTCATTAGCATATGTTTCTAAAATCAACAAATCTTCTTGTGTAGAAAGATATATTTTTGGGATATTAGTAAGTTCTACTTTTATTTGTTTAATAATAGCTGTATCAGAATCCTTCTAAGAAAATTCTGTATTGTTTCAAAGTTTTTCTTGAAGAATTTTCTCTTTTTTAGAGAGATTTTTGAAAAACTCTCTTCCATAATTAAGAATTACTAAAAATTGTTGTAATTGTTTCTTAGTTTCCATTTGTTCTAGAAATTCTCTAATTTTAGAAATAATATGATCTTGTAGTTCAAGACCATTATTGAAAGTTTTAATCCTATAAACTCTATTTGAGTTTTTTCTAACTCGATCTTTTTAGGATTGAGTATTATACTATGTAAAATAAATTCTTGTGCAATGAGATTTAGATGTTTTCTATGATCATCGAGAGTTTTGGAACAAACTAAAATATCATCAATATAAACACAAAAAAAAATTTTGTGTTTTGCAAAAATTTTATCCATTCATCTCTGAAATATTTGAGCTACATCATAGAGACCAAATGACATTACAATCCACTAATAGTGTCCTGTAGATGCACTGAAAGCAGTTAAAGTTTTGAATCATTATCAAGTTTAATCTACCAAAAACCTGATTTGTAATAAAATTTAGAAAAACATTTAGCATGTTTTGCTAAATTTATCAAAACATCTTTTCGAGGAATATAATATCCATCAAAAACTAAATTTTGATTTAACCTCTTATAGTTGATTACCATACAAGGTTTTCCTCTTTTAATTTTTGCATGGTTTCATACCGAGAATGCAGGACTCGAATGAGGGCTAGTTGTTGGTTCAATTAACCCTTTTGTCAAAAGTTCAAAAATTTATATTTCAAATTCATTTATATCATATTTGGTATAGATCATTGGTTTTACTTGAATGATCTTTAAAGGATCAATGAGTTTAAGAGAACAAAAATGAGGGCTTCTTTCCGAGAGTTTTAAAGGTTTTTCTAAAAAATTTTCTTTTAAAATAGTATATAACCAGTGTTTTTTATTGATTGCTTTGATTTGTGATTGAATAGCTTCGGGTTGAAAATTTTTATCACAAATATTTTGTGATTCTTTTACCAACTCTATTTTAATGGATCGGTTGTCCTTTGTAAGAAAAATATTATTAGGATAAATATAAAAAGGTAAATATTTTATAAAAAAATTGTTTCCTAATAACATGTCTCCATGCATATGGAGAAAACATAATATTTTGGGAATAATAAATTTAGTATTGTTGAAATAAACTGGAACATTTTTTGTCTTGTAACCTATAAGAGTTTCTTTTCCTTCTATTCCTACTACTATGATTGTATGTTTCATTGGTTCTCAATTATTTAATGGTAATGCATTGCTTCGACAGCTAGAGATCATTGCTCTAGTGTTCAGTGTCTAGTAGGATATGTATTGAATAAGGTTTATAATTTTGAAATCGAAAATGTCCTTCAATGAAAGTAAAAAAGCTGGTTGCTTTTTTATTGATGAAACTGATAAAATCAGTTTTCAAAACTAAGGATTTTGTTTCTTCAATTCTATTTTTTCTAGGAAAGCTACAGAATTTAAAACAGAATTGACGGTTTTCCGCTAACGTGTAGATTCTAGCAAAAACGATCTTAAGAACAAGACCCTTAAACCATTTGTTGCTCCAAAAATAAATTCTTGCTCCATCACCTGCACAAAGAACAAAACTAGATTTTATAAGATTAGAATTAATATCAGTGATCTAATTGTGTTGAATGTCACACCACTCTTGAAAGGGAACGATGAGGACGAGGAGCAGACCAGATATCAGTTTAGGACAGATTGTATTTATCACATACTATATTCCTCCAGAAAGCATGATCTTTTCTATTATATCTCCAAGGTCGCTTCAACAATAACGCTTTGTTGCAAGACTCAAAGCCAACAATACCAGTCCACCGTACCTCTTACGTAGACATGTTGTGTTCCAATCTACTAGTCTCAATCTTCTTCTATCCTCAATGTCTCCCACAGAAATTGTCTTTGTGTTTTTTTCAATTTCATTTATCACCCCAACCGACATTTTGAATAGGGATATGTTATAAGTCGGCAGATTAGCTAGAAGTGACTTTATTAAAGCCACCTTACCGCCGGTTGAAAGAAGCTTGTTTTTCAACACACTAAGTCTACTTTTAAAGGTATCAATTATTGGTCGCCAAGTTGAAATAAGCCTTGGATTAGCTCCCAAAGAAATTCCAAGATATTTAAAAGGAAGTGAATCTACTTTACAATGAATGTAGGCAGCGCATTCTTTAGTACATTCATTCTCAACCTTGATACCAAACAAAGCGCTCTTGGCAAAATTAACTTTCAATCCAAAGCATAGTTGAAAACACAGCAGTATCCTCTTAATCTGTCTTAGTTGATCAGGTTCCGCTTGATAGAAAATGATAGGATCATCAGCAAATTGAAGATGGGAAATCTGCACACTTCTCTGTCCAATTTTGATGCCGCTGCATATGCCCAATAAAGCTACATTACACAACAATAGTCTTAGGCCTTCTGCAACAATTAACAAGAGAAACGGAGAGAGAAGGTGACCTTGACGAAGACCCTTCTGCATATATATGGGGCTGGACGGAAACCATTAACATGGACCGAAACATAAGTTATGGAGATACATCCCCAAATCCATGATATCCATTTTCTTCTAAAACCCGTAAGATTCAACATTAATGTCAGGAAGTCCTAAGCCACACTGTCAAAAACCTTTTCAAAATCTAATTTGAGAAAAAGACCACCATTTGACTTTTTCATGCAGTCAATAACCTTATTAGCTATCAAGATACTCTCCATTATTTGTCACCATTTCACAAACGCATTCTGCGAACTGTGAATTGAATACGCCAAAACTCGCTTAATCTTAGCTAGTATCTTGTACACAACCAATCAGAGAAATGGGTCGAAAATCATTTAGAGATTCAATGCATTTTTTCTTGGCCACAAGTGCTATAAAAGAGCAGTTTATCCCCTTTGGCAAATTACCAAATATATAAAGTCATGTAGGAATTCCATAAAGATTGGATTTCATTAAATTCCACTTATTCTTTATGAAGTTGAAATTGAATCCGTCAAGGCTCGAAGCCTTGTCTCCATCGCAGTCCTTACTAACCAACCGTACTTCCTTCTCTGTAAATGGTTGTTCAAGTTGTTGCGCCTCTGCTGTTGGCAACTTATTAGGTTCCAAATCTGAGAAAACAAGCATTGGGCCAATGGACTTCCTGAACTGTTCCTGACAATGGCATTCCCTAGCCTGCCTTATTTCTTTAGGAGTATTAAGAAGTTTGCCTCAAAAAGAAATATGACTCAGGATGTTATTTCTCCATCGGTTGTTTGCAATACAATGAAAATACTATGTATTTTTGTCTCCTTCTTGAGTGCACTTTAATCATGATTTTTGCCTTAATGTTTTCCCTTCAATGCTTTGAAAGTGTCAGAGCTCTTTTTCCTTGGAGATGATAATGGGGCTAATGTTATCACTAGAAGGGTGCTTTTCATGTTCTTTCCCTAATGCAGAAATCTCCTTGTTTAATGAATCAATGGAAGCTATCATGCCCTCATTCACATAGCCATTCCATATGAAGATATCCCTTTTTAGCATTTTCATTTTTTGAAGAAGCCTCAATCCTGTAAAGCCACGTACTTTGTAGGATTTTCATTTTCCTCCATAAGATGACGGAGTTTACTATCGAGAAGCCAATGATTGAAAACCTTAAAAGGTATGGAGCCCCAAGCCACAACATCAATACCTAATATAATAGCAATATAATCTGAAATAGAGCCATCCAAACACCATTGGCTGATAGTAGAAAAAAGGGATGATCAATTTGGCGAAATAAGGAATCTGTCCAATTTGCTCTTGGCAATAGGACCACTCCAACGCCAAGTGAATCTCCTACCAGGTAATGGCAAATCAACCAATTCTGTTACAAAAGTAGCAAAATCATTTGTGGATCTGGTTATATCAGAAACACCAACCTATTCATCCTCATTCAAGACAACATTAAAATCTCCCTCAAAGCACCAAAATTCATCATTATTAGACTTCAACTCACTCAATTATTTAGAACATCATTCGGGATGTATAGATTGATCAGATTAAACATGGTGGAGCAGTTCATGAAATTACCTCTTATCTAGATGAATCGCTCTCTGATGACTAAGAGATAATTGAAAATTCACCCTTTGACCACACGCATATTAAACCTCCTGCGGATCCACAAGCATCACGATGCACAAACTTGATTCCATTTCTTTCCCAAAGCTGGTTGATTCTCTTTTTTTAAATTCTTGCTAAGTTTGTTTATTGAATAAAGATAATGATTAGTTTTTTTTTTTTCTAATAATGCGCTTGAAAGCCCTTTTTTTCTCATTCCCCCAATACCTTTAATATCTAAAGTGTTTGGCTAAAAGCCTCCAATCCAATCACACCAGCGGAAGCGAAATCAAACAATAAATCAAATACACAAGAGACAATAATTTAACGTGGTTCGATCCAACTGACCTACATCCACGAATGAGAAACAAGATCCACTAGTTGTAGAGAATTACAAACTTACATCATATTATCAACCTCACTCAATAATCAATACTCATAAGACACTCTCAATCTCCTCTAGTCCTATGGAGTATTCTCACCCAAACAAATACAAACCCAAACCCTTGTGCACCCTTTCAACATAACCAAACACATACCCATATGCTTCCATACATCATACCTATGTGGACCCTCTCAATCTCTTCTAGTCCACTTACAAACAAACATACACACCCATAAGACGTAGAGCCCCAATACTCTTATGGGGTGTTTATCCCACAAAAATTCTACAACTCTCTTACATCTTTTTCTCATACCTAACCCTGTAGAGACTTCACCTATTTATAACCATACAAACTTGCCCATTAAGAATCCCTTTCCTCTTAGATTTTTCTCCTGTAAGTCAAACTTGCCTATTGAGAATCTCTTTCCTTTTAGAATTCTTCTCTTGCAAGTCAAACTTACCTATTAAGAATCTCCTTTCTCTTGAAATTCTTCTTTCGCAAGTCTTCTTGTCCATCAAGCAATATCTGACAAATCTCAAACAAATCTCAAACAAATCTCTTATGGGATTTGAGTCAATATTCCCAACAATCTCCACCTTGACTCAAATTCCATCAATCATCTGTCTTCATGCTAAACGTGCTTGGCTCCACCTGCAATGAAAGTCTTACAATCATCTTCTCTTCTCTTCTGTCTTCACGCTTCATACAAACCAATCCTTAATCTTCAAAACTTGAACTCGAACTCTTTTCTTGAATCGAGCTCCTCTGGACTTGCTTCTTCCCATGTCTCAAACCATGCACTTCCCACATCTAAAACCTTTAGCTCTTCCCACATCTCGAACTTTCAACTCTTTTACATCTCTTTTACATCTTGAACTTTCAGCTTTGATACCACTTGTTGGGGAACACCACAGCTCTGATACCATTTGTTGGGCTAAAAGCCTCCAATCCAATCACACCAGCGGAAGAGAAATCAAACAATAAATCAAACACACAAGAGACAATAATTTAACGTGGTTCGATCCAACTGACCTACATCCACGAATGAGAAACAAGATCCACTAGTTGTAGAGAATTACAAACTTACATCATATTATCAACCTCACTCAATAATCAATACTCATAAGACACTCTCAATCTCCTCTAGTCCTATGGAGTATTCTCACCCAAACAAATACAAACCCAAACCCTTGTGCACCCTTTCAACATAACCAAACACATACCCATATGCTTCCATACATCATACCTATGTGGACCCTCTCAATCTCTTCTAGTCCACTTACAAACAAACATACACACCCATAAGACGTAGAGCCCCAATACTCTTATGGGGTGTTTATCCCACAAAAATTCTACAACTTTCTTACATCTTTTTCTTATACCTAACCCTGTAGAGACTTCACCTATTTATAACCATACAAACTTACCCATTAAGAATCCCTCTCCTCTTAGAATTTTTCTCCTGTAAGTCAAACTTGCCTATTAAGAATCCCTTTCGTTTTAAAATTCTTCTCTTGCAAGTCAAACTTACCTATTAAGAATCTCTTTTCTCTTGAAATTCTTCTTTTGCAAGTCTTCTTGTCCATCAAGCAATATCTGACAAATCTCAAACAAATCTCAAACAAATCTCTTATGGGATTTGAGTCAATATTCCCAACATAAAGAAATAATCTTCATAGAAATTAAAGAAAACCCACTTACATAGAGAAAAGATAAAAGAGAAAGGAAACCCACTTGATGAAGATGCTATAAATGCAGCTTGAGGATACGAAAAAAATCACAAGCTATCGAACGTATAATTCATTAAGTGAAAATTTATTATAATCACATATAATTTATCAGTCAATCCGAATTAACCTAATAATCTTTTAAGATTTTTTTGGGTACAAATGAAACTGCAAGAATTAAAAAACAGTTATATATGATAAAATTCGAATTTTAAATATTTATTTCTTTTTTTTAAAAATAATTGTATAAATCACTTAAATTAAATTAAGAATTTACTCTCTTAAGCATTTACTTACCCAAAATTTCTTATACCCAAAATCAAAGGAAGTCAAATTCTCTTACCTCAAAAGATTTTGATTGCTTATATGAGTTACAACTTTAGATTGCATAGAATGAGATTAAATAATTCAGAAATTAATAACAGTGAAGAGACATGATCAAATAATAAAAGGCTTATAATCCAATGATAAAACTCAATTCGATACGAGTGATATGTCTTATAGTAAAAAGAAAAAAAGAAAGAAATTAAATAATTCAGAAATTAATAACATGGTGAAGAGAAAGACATGAAAGAATTTCTTCATTCGTTAGTAAGAACACATAAAAAAACAAAAAAGAAAATCGAATTTAATTGACAGATCAGAGAGACGGAAACTCGTGTGAGAATTCAGGCGTTGGAGGAGATAAAGCTTAGATGCATGTTTAATTTTTCTTTTTCTTTTTTTTTTTTTTTAAATTTTTCTAGGCCAGCTTCCATTAATTTATAGTTAAGATTTGTTCCTGCAGTACATAAACGAAGTACAAACTTTTGTACTGCATGCTCTTATCTTGGTTTCCTTATTTCTTGTAACCTAAACTGTGACTGACGGGTTTATATATATATATATATATATATATATAGATATATAGTCTGATTGTATAATGTTAAATTTTTAATTATAATAATAAAAATTAGATTATGATAATTTTAAATAAAAAATAATTGGGAGATATTATTAACGTTTTAGTGAGAGCTGATCAGCTTTCAAAAGTAATACCCAAATGAACGGCATGTTTATATCCTTCCCATTGCTTTTTCATTTACGCCCTCTGTTTTCAGTTTGAATGTTCACTTAATTTGCATTTTGTTTAGATCTTTGACCGTATCTTTTTTACGCTATCGTGTGCAATTAAAATTTCAAAAATAAGATTGAAAGTTGAGTTAATTAAATATTTTTCAAATTTTATTTTTAAAGTTTTAATTACAAATAAAATTATATTAAATAATGATCGAAGTTGGTTTTGTTTGATAAAAGGAAAACAGTGAAAATGAAAATTCAATTTGAAAAAAAAAAAAAAAGAGAGTAACTTAAAAGATAAAAGAATTGTATTTTTTATCATCCACGTGACATTTTTAAACTTATTTCAAATCCATTTATATTTGTCAATTATATGCCGATAGAGTATGGGTGACGTGAGTGTGTCCATCAATGTATATATATGCCACAAACATTTAAGCAGTTTTGATTTTTAGTGTTATTTTTTTTTATGTTTAGCAGTATTTATAAACGTAACTAAAAGATTTATGATATTTGCAAAAAAATCAGTCAGAATGTCGGCTATACACGCATCGTGAAAAATAACGGTATTTTCTATAAAACGTTGCTACATTGCCATGTTTGTATATGAAAAATACCACATATTAGTGACATTTATATCTGTAAAGCGTCGCTATATTAACAGCGTTTATATCTTTGATACGCTGCTAATTTAGTGATATTTTTATAAAAAAAACACTGTTACTTTAGTGGTATTTGTATCACAAAACATCGCTAATTTAGCTTGTTTACTAACAAGAGAGCTGCTACTTTTAGTAGCGTTTTATGGTATAAATATCACTAAATTATTTATTTAGCGACATTCTCGAACACAAATGTCGCAAATTTGAGAAATGTATTTGTTTTAAATAAAAATTTTTTGTTAATATTTATTATTTTCATAAACGAGCTTAAATTCAGATACTAAAATTAATATAAACTTAATTCACGTTCAAATATGCATCTAATTAACACAAAATTTAATAATTAGTATAATAACATTTAAATTTTTTTAATACATTAACAAAATAAAAATTAAAATATATGAAATTGATGACTGCATATATTTTGAAGGTTGCCAATTGATAAAGGAATTTTTTCACTTTGATCATTAGCATGCTCAAGAACTTACTGAATAATAGCATACAATTTTTAATACTTCATTGTAAGCTTTTTTTATATTAAAAAATATAAATATTTACTAAATATAATACCTGAGTTGAAAGACCATCGAGATCAATTCTTGGAAATTGTTATTGCACAAAATTCATAAGATGATTGAATCGATCATACAACTGCTGAAAATTTGTACGCTCTTGTTCCATTCTAGCATGTTCTTCCTTAATTTTGGCACGCTTCTGTTCTCTTTTTTATTCCATTTGCTGTAAACGTTGTTGCATAGTTTGCAACTCCTTTTTCAATATCGAAATATCTCGTGAAGACTGACTTGCTGAGGGCAACGTCCATAAAGGTAGATAGTGTTGGACCCAATCCAAGGTCTCAGACCCGTCCATACCTTTCTTTTCTAGCAACTTCTATGAATATCTTATTTTCCAATTTTTGCATATTGAAAGAAACATCAGATGCTACTTCAATCTTAACAGTCATTTTTTTCTTTCGCTTTCTCCTATAAATTAGTCATATACAACTATCAAGTTTAATGATTAATTGATAATATGTTAAAAAGAGTAAATATTTACTTTCTGTTAAAATAGATATTACAAATTACCATAATTTCTTATGTTTTGACATTCGTATAAGATCCGTCTTTTTTTGTGTGTGTTAAGCGAAAAAGTTTCACACGTCTAATTTGACTACCCATCTCAATCTCCTATACAAAAACATATGTTATTTGATATGATACAAATCAAACACAACTTATTCATGCATATCATGCCGTCAATCAAGTTAAAAAATTTTGAATAATTTTAATATCATGTATTTATATTTTGGCCTCTTTACAACATAATAATCTTAAATAGATGCAAACAATAAAAGCATTTTGGCCTTTCACACATATCGATCATGGCAACCAAATTCAATTATTTGGACAAGTTTAATATCATGGATTGAAGCCATTCAAACTATTGAAAGCCATCCAAAAGTTTAATTTGTACTTTTACCTTTTAAAGGCAAAAATAGTCCCAAATAGACATAAATGACAACTTTTTCACCCATATCAACTGTAAAAACCAAGTTCAATCAATTGGACAAGTTTAATATCAAGTATTGAAGCTATCCAAATTGTTTAACTTGAACAATAACAAAATATTTGTAATTTTACCTAAATAGACGTAAACAATAACTTTTTCATACATATCATCCATCTCAAATAAGTTCAAAACTTTTGATAAGTTTAATATCATGTATTGAAACTATCAAAACTATTAAAATAATATAATAATTGTTAATTGCATATTTACCTTTTAACGGCACAAAAAGTTCATTCATTGGAATAAGTTTAAAATCATAAACTTACTTTTTTTTTTTTGCTTTCTTGCAAAAATTTTTGATCCACTTGTATGGCTATACTTCTATTGCTTTCTGCTACCAATCCTAGTCTGTTCTCTTTCCTGTCATAAAAAATAATTGGGTATATTGTAGAAATACAAATATTACCAACTTAAAGCATAAAACACTTTCATTATTTTATTATACTATACAAAGTTATAAATTAGTACCTCTCATTTTCTTGGGAACCAAAATCTAACTAATTGTTCATATTGCCACTTAATCACATTACAGAGTAGATTTTTCATCGTCGCTTCTACAGTTGTATTTCTATCGAAATAGTTATTCTTTAAATTATGCTTATAATCTTTCCATTTCTTTCCTAATGACTTAAGCACAAGAAGTTGGTATTTCAAGTAGAAATCTTGACTGTAATAATACAAAAAAGAAAAGTTTTAATCAATAAACCAAATTTAAAATAATTAATTTTTTTATATGTAATTAATTATACTAATACCTCAATAAAGTTTAAAGCATCAGCCTTTACTTCTGTTGGAACTTCATGCCGTGTTTCATAATGAATAAGTAATTTCATTCCATTATGGGCAAGCATGCCTAGAAATCCAGCCAACAGTTAAGCCTCTTCACCAATTGGTTGCCTATTAGAGTTTGCAAACACTACAATACGCTCATTCAAAAGTAGTGCAAACAATTCCTTCAAAGTTGTCCAGCCTTTAGTCCTTCGTTGACCATTATTATCAACTGCAAAAATTAAAAAATAAATTTGTAAAATGGCAATACTTTTATCATTATAATCGATTTGTAAATATGGAGTATGTGATACCTGTATTCAAATTTAAAGCATAATCAATTGATGGGATACTATCTAAACCTAAACCTCCCGTATTGTCAGATCTAATATCAGTTGAAGGGTTAAAAGTGACTGAGTTATATTCGACAATACATTTATTCCCCTCCAAATGATTTAATTCATCACCAATATCAATAGGTGCCGCAGATAGTTCTGAACTAATATCTCTGATACGTATTCCTTTCAATCTACTCCTCCGTATTGTAGCTTATCTGCATCATAAAAGCAAATATATAAAAGATATTAGTTTAGAACAAATATAAAGACATTGAGAAGTTAAGAAATCATAACCTATGATACAAAAAGAACATATCGATTTAATTAAACTAAAAGATAATGTATGATTTACAATACAATAAATATATAATAGCGAATGTGACATTAATTACATATAATCATTTACTATATTATATCTTAAACACTCGAATCACAAAATATAGATGATCCATCATAGTTCATAAATGTCTTCATTAACATCTTTGTGGACCCATTAAGCATAGGTACTGGAGGTATTTTCATCCAAGTTTTGTTCAGCAAAAGGATAACATTTAGTTCCATGTTCAACATCATGTTTTGTATCTAACCCCATATCAAATAAGTCTCTAGGTGTGTTTCAAAGAACAACAAATCAACCCAATTCTTTGAGATCTTCAGAATAAAAAACTTGTTTGACTTGAGATGAAAAACATAAGGTTCATCGATGAGTTATTGTCTAGTGTGAATTAATTGAGAAAAATTCACAGGTGTAAATCCATACTGATCTTTTTTAATACCTCCTCACTATTCATATCAGCTTAATCACACCGAAGTAAGATAACTTTTCACTTGCCATAATAATCTAACTCAATGATATCAGTGATCATGCCATAATAGTCAATGTTTCCCTTTAAAGGGTTTGTGTCCCTAGCACTAGCATAGCTAATAGTTGATGAAGTAACAACAACTCCTGAATTTTGTGTACTGCTAAATCTCTCATGGGATTTAGTGTGAAATCTAAATCCATCGATGATGAAACCTTTGTATCATTTCACAATCTTGTTCAGACTTTTTGAAAGATACTTCACCTATTTATTAACAAGCTTTTCACTCCAAACCTATAAAAATGGAATAAATATATATATTATTAATGTTAATTATACCGTAAGCATTTTATGTGGATTCCTCATAAAAGGAAGTATGCCATTACTTACAGTTGCTCCTAATCATCGATAATGTGCAGGAGCCCTCAAATTATTTCTATACTCGCTATAAAGCATCATGATAAAGTATTAACAATAAAAAAATACAATAAATTATGGTTAATGTAATGAATAATTTCCTTGCTAAAAAACTTATGTGCAAAACGATTCAATAGAGTCATGATGAAAAAGAACATATCTATGTGCTTGTGCTCAAGATTTATCATCTAACTCCACCATTTCAGCTTTGCCTATTGGTTGTCAAAAATTTTGAAAAAGATAATTGTAGGTAGAGTCATGTTGCTACATACCAATATTTCTCGATGGTATATTAAATCTCGTTTCAACATCTTCCAAATAACAAGAACAAAATGTCATTCACTCTTCTACTAAATATCCTTCAGCAATAAAACTTTTTGGATAGCATTTGTTACGACAATAAGACTTTAACCTCCCCAAAAACCTATCGCATAAAATATTAGTCATACATCTTTTTTAACTAGAGTGGCATGATCATCAATAAAACTTTAATCAATCTATTAACAATAATACCTTTTGATAGGATACATCCATCGATAATAAATTTGCCCACCAACTTTCGCTTCATACGGAAGTTTATTGATGGATAACCAAATGCATCATAATAGTGAAGAAGTTTGAAAAGAAAATCTTCTCTAAATGGCATAAAGTAATCACAGCTTGATCTTGAAGTTTGTCAAGCTCTTTCACATTCATACATTTCTCACATAGAGATTTAAATATTTTACTCAATTCAATTACCACAGAAGTGACTTGCTTTAACATTGATGAACGTAAAACAATTGAAAGTAAGTCTTGCATCAAAATGTGATAATCATGTGACTTCAATGAAGAAAGTTTTTGCTCATTCAGATTCACACGTCTTGATATATTTGATGCATAGCCATCCAGAACTTTGACATTTTTTAAAACCTTGCAAAACATATCTTTTTCAGATTTAGAAATGCCAAAACAAGCAGCAGACAATCAATATTTGCCATTAATAAGCAACTTCGGATGAAGGTCAGGGTGAATCCCCATATCAACTAGGTCAAGCTAACTCTTTAAGTCATCATTTGATCTTCTATTCATATTAAGAATTGTCTTGATAAAATTTTTGCAAACATTATTCTCTATGTGCATCAAATCAAGGTTATGGCATAATAAATTATATTCCCAATAAGGCTACTCAAAAAAGATACTTTTTTTCCACAACTCAGACTCATTGGGGTTATCTTCTTCATCATTCTCTTCATCATTTTGAACATCAAGATCACTAACGTTAGTATCAGTATCACCAACTTACGTAATATGAGGCCGTACACCTTTAAAGATGTCCCACACTCTTTTTCTTGATTAAGTCATTTTTTCATAAGTGAAATTGATATCTTTTAACTTTGACAAGATATTAGACCCACTAATGGGTAAAGGTGATCTCCTCCACTATTTAGTTCCATCAAAAAGATGTTTTTAAAATTTAAATCGATGATTATCATCTAACCATCGATGATGTCCCATATAATAGAACTTTCTACCATTAGATAACTACTTTGAACATGTCTGTGCAGCACAACATGGACAACCATAATGATTTTTTGTACTCTAACCAAATAAATTCGCATAAACAAGAAAATCATTGATAGTCCATAATAAAGTAGCATGCATATTGAAGTTATCTTTTTCTGATGCATCATAGGTCTCAACTTTTTCTCATAATTGCTTTAACTCTTTAATAAAAGGTTGTAAGTAGATGTCTATATTATTACCCAGACCTTTTTCTTCGAAAATTGTCATAGACAATATAAATGTCTATTACTTCATAACAATCCATGGTGGCAAATTGTAAGGAATCAATATAACTAGCCAAGTACTATAAAAAATACTCATCATTTTAAACGAGTTGAATCCATCAGATGCTAGTCCAAGCATAACATTTTAAGGATCAGATGCAAAGTCTAAAAACCTAAAATAAAATGATTTCCATGCCAAAAAATATGCAAGATGCCTTAATGATCCATCATTTATCCACTTCTCATGATACCACCTTATTGAATCTATAGTTTTGAAAGACATGAAGAGTCGTTGAAGTCTTGGTGTTAATGGAAAATAACGTAAAACCTTAATAAGCTTATTTTTGACACTGACCTCATCACCATCCTTATTCAACCTTTCATCGTAGTTTTTGTCCACCTAATGAAAAATACCACACACATGATAATATTCTTGATTTTTTCCATCACCCCAATACAACATGCAATCATTGGGACAACTATGAATTTTTTCATATCCGAGACCTAAATCCTTGATCATCTTCTTTAATTCTTTATAAGTTCAAGGATTTTTGCAAAAGGAAACATTTATTTCATAAACTCTAATAATAAAGTCAAAGAGTTTCTCATCCATCCACGTAAGCATTTCAAGTGAAAAAGAGGAACACAAAAAGATAACCTTGAATGTTTTGAACCCTCATAAAGTTTTTCATTCATATCCTTAAGCAACCTATAAAACTTTGATGCTTCTTTTCTAGGTTGTTGGTCATCTACACCTATCCTAGGTTCACCAAATTCATTCATTTCAATATTAGACTGATTAAATCCATCATTTTGGGGAAAAGGATTACAAAAATGTTGGTTATGAATGTTAAAAGAATCTCGCAACATGCCTTCAATGTCATCTGCTATAAAAAGATCATGTTGGTGTTGGGGAGCCCTTGAAGTTAAAGGAACTCTAGTGTAAAACATTGAGGGTACAAACTCTCCATGAAAATACCAATTAACATATCCCGAAAGAAATCCATACAAATTAAATATTCAAAAACAACTTGATGAATTTGCCAATCTATATTAGCACACTTTACACATGGGCATAATATCATATTATCTTCACTTGTATTCTCAAATACAAAATTAAGAAAAATTTTCACTCCATCTCTATACTCTTAACGTAATCTTGACTTATGCATCCAACTCTTATCCACTTAGTACTTACGACATTATCAGACCAAATATATGTAAATAATTTATATGAAAACGAACATGTTAAATACTTAAGTTTACTATGTTTTAAACAAAAGATAATAACAAAACTAGTACTTACAAAAAATGAGAACTCCTTGTTGTGAAGTATTTTATCAGGTACTTGATATTTAATTAAAATCTATTGCTAACGTAGACAGTACCCAAGAGTTTTTGTAATTAGGGTTGAAATAAGGTAAAACAGGTACAAAGGAAACCCAGAAAAGGAAAAAAATGAAAGGGAAAAGGAAGTGGATGATAGGTTACAAATGGGTATTTGAGGAAGGTGGGTTTTGGAGAAAATTATTTAAATCAAAAAGAAAATTACCAATTACAAAAACTAAAGGAATAGTTGAATTAAGTAAAAATATCAGTAAATAACTAATGAATAGTCAAAATAGGGTTATAAAAGACAATCCTCGAATAGTAAAAACTGAAGGAAAGGGAAAGTAAATTGTAGTTAGTCTGGAAAAAGAAATAGTAAAATAATGAAGATGAAGCTTCAAGTTGGTAATTGGATGTGCTAAGTTTGTGGACAATTTTATTGGACCAGATTATTGAAGACGTTTACTAAAAAAAATGCCTTCAATAATTTCTTCATATATATTTTTTGAATATATTATAAGTGCTATCAACAGAGTTGTAGTAGAATTGTTTGTGATTATTAAAGGTGTTTACACCCCAAAAATACCTTCAAAAATTTCATCTAATTTTTATGGTGTATTTATTGAAGGCTTTTTTTGTATAATACACCTTCAATAATTCTTTTTTTTTTTCTGTGAATATCAGTGAAGGCAATTTTCTACTAAAAATGCCTTTAATAATTTCCTTTTTAAAAATTGTTTGGGATTATTAAAGGTGTTTTCTATACAAAACACTTTTAATATTACACTTCTAAAATTTTAAGGGGTCATTGAAGGCGTTTATTCCAAAAAAATACCTTGACTAATTTTTTTTTTATTGAAAAAATTTATTGAAGGTGTCTTCTAGTGAAAAACACATTCAATGTTCCACCACTCAAACTTTAGGACAGTTAGTGAAGGTATTTTTTGAGAACAAACGCATTCAATAATTTTCTTTTAAAATTTTTGAGATTATTAAAGGCGTTTTCCAATAAAAAAACACTTTCAATATTTCACAACTCAAATTTTAAGATGGTTAGTGAAGGCGTTTATTCTACAAAAATGCCTTCACTAATTTCTTTTAATTTACATACATAATTATTAAAGGCATTTTTTTAGAACAAATGCCTTTAATAATTTTCTCTTAAAATTTTTGGGATTATTAAAGACATCTTTCAGTGAAAAATGCCTTCAATTTTTCACAACTCAAATTTTAAGACGCTTAGTGAAGGCATTTATTCTAGAAAAATGCCTTCACTAATTCCTTCTAATTGATGTACATAATTATTGAAGGTGTTTTTTTGAGAATAAATGCCTTTAATAATTTCTTGTTAAATTTTTTAGGATTATCAAAAGCATCTTCTAGTGAAAAATGCCTTCAATTTTCTACAACTCAAATTTTAAGATGGTTAATGAAGGCATTTGCCAATCTATATAAACGCCTTCACTAATTCCTTCTAATTTATGTACATAATTATTGAAGGCATTTTTTTAGAACAAACGCTTTCACTATTTTCCTTTTAAAATTTTTGGGATTATTAAAGGAATCTTCTAGTGAAAAATGCCTTCAATTTTTCACAACTCAAATTTTAAGATGATTAGTGAAGGCATTTATTCTAGAAAAATGCCTTCACTAATTCTTTCTAATTTATGTACATAATTATTGAAGGTATTTTTTAAGAACAAACGCCTTCACTAATTTTCTCTTAAAATTTTTGGGAATATTAAAGGCATCTTCCAGTGAAAAACGTCTTCAATTTTTCACAACTCAAAATTTAAGATGGTTAGTGAAGGGGTTTATTCTAGAAAAATGCCTTCACTAATTCCTTCTAATTTATGTACATAATTATTGAAGGCATTTTTTAAAAACAAATGCCTTCACTAATTTCTTTTAATTTTTGTACATAATTATTGAAGGCGGTTTTCTATTGAAAATCCCTTCAATAATTTTTGTTCAAAATTATCAAAGGCATTTTTTAAGGAAAAACACCTTTAATAATAAATTTTATATTTGTTCCCTATCTTAGACATCGAAATCACAAAGTGTTAGTACACAAAACGATTAAAAGCTATATTAATCATTCAAACTAAACCCACAAACACATTTCTATCAGACTTTTGGTTTCTTTATCCCTATCATCACCATTGACCTTCAACAAATCAACAGCGCACACCTCTTTGTTTACCGGTATATCTTTATAATTTTTATGTACTGTTGTATTATTTATATTATTTGATAGAGCTATTTTTTTTTGGTTCGTTACTATTTACATATGGATGTATATACTTTTATTAATTTCATCGTAAGCATAGTCGTCCAAGCACCTATCATTGCATGTATGCTATTTCTGTGTGGTTTTATGTTAATAATGTGGTTTGCTGAACCTTGTTGTGTGATATTGTTTTGCTGAATGGTATTGTATGATATTGGTATGCTAAATCATATGTTGAGTGGTTTGCTAAATGGTGTTTTTGAATGGTTTGCTGAATGATGTTTTTTAGTGGTTTGCTAAAGGGTGTGTTTGAGCACATTGCTGATTGGTTTACTAAATGGTGTTTCTATATGTAGTATGGTTTGGTTGTATTTAATTACGTACAGTATTAAATTTAGATGGTCATTTTATGTAATTTGTATAATTATGATCAAAATCGTAGGTATTATGGACTCCGAACAACATCATTCTCCTTCTATTGAATATGCAAAAGACACACCTATAGGCCAATAAAGAAAAGGAAAGGGCCTAAATAAATAAATTAAAGTGAGTGACATAAAAATTCACATTGACTTCAATCAATGTGGGCAACCTATGTTTGAAGGAGCTGCCAATATGGCTACTCATATTATAGCCATCGTTCGTCGTAGATTTCAATTACTTACGTTGATTAGCGACAAGTTCCTGATGATCTAAAGGATGATATATGACAGTCAGTTGTAGTATGTTTATTTAACTAATTCATAAAATTTGTTAAATGATCATTTAATTGAAATTCAATGTGTTCTTAATAATTGTGTTAAATAATTTAGGAACGGTTCGACATCCCAATTGACTGTAAAAAGATTGTGTTGCAATCTGCTAGAAATGCATTCAGAGACTTTAAAAGTAGATTGACAACCCAATATATTTTACTGATGGTTGATCAACATAATGTATTGGCTATTCCACTTGCGGCATATACGGATGTGATAAGTGTTAAAGATTGGACAAATTTTGTTCGATATCAACTTTCAAAAAATTTCTTAGTATGCAAACCCATTACCAAAAATATTGTTTATAAGTCTTTATGCAATATAGCCTTTGATCTTCATATGTAATTGACATAATTCTTTCTTTTGTAGAAAATCAAAGAAAATAAATGGAACATCCAGGCCAAACAACAATATCACCATCGAACAGCGAGAAAGGGATATGCAAATGTGAAGTATGAGCTTGTATGTATTTATACACTTGTTTTATACTCATTAATGAATATTTATGAATATTCATTTCATACATTCTGATTCTTTTATTATGGTAATTTAATAGGAATCAATGAGCTCTGGCATCGAAGTTTTCAGATGGGATGTCTGGAAACAAGGACATCTACAGAATGATGAATCTTTTATAGATGAAGTAACCAAAAGAATGGCAAAAAAGATTGTATGTATAACTATTTTTTTAATATAATGTATGATTAGCATTGTGATTATATGCATGACTATATACTAGCTTGTATAGATTTATTGTTATAGCCCATTTTATTATTGTCTTTCAAGATGATTATGTTTCCAAAGTCAAATATGGTGAATTGGCAACCCAATATGGAAAAGATCCTTTGTCTTTAGCATTAAGCGCTAAAGAAGGGCCTGGTCGGGTTCATGGGGTTGGTAAATTTGTCTTGCCATCAAAGTTTTTTAGTAATTAAGACAAAACCCCACGAATGAGAAATGCACAATATGAAGCAATCATTGAGCAATAAGAACAATGAATTGATGACTAGGAGCAATGCCTCAATGAGCAACAGCAAAGACTTGCTGCTTTGGAGTCTATGTTGGCAGCAATGCAGCATAACATGCTAGTAGGCCTATCTGATAGCATCGTCCACATAGGAGAAGCTTTCGTTGCAAGTAAAGAAGCGAACCCATCCTCCGTTACCACCCAAGAAGTATGATTTTGTTTATAATTTTAATATTAATTTATCTATTATATTTATTGATTTGGTTTTAACACTTATATTTCATTAAATATTGTAGCAGGATGTTGATACTCATAGTATGACCCTTGCTCCGGCTATCATGGATGAGTTATACAAATATTCGCTAAAGCATTTATCCAGAGAAAACTTCATAACCATTGAGTCTAAGGAATGGTTATTTGATAAACCATCACTTTCTTTCATTGGTGTGAGAAGGTTAAAAAATTTTGTGAACTAGATGAATTATCAGCTATTGATATTGTTGCTTATATGATGTTAGCTTATAAATACAAATATGCACATTCAATATGTAGTAATCTATATTAGGGTGTAATACTAACTAGCAACATTGATTGTTATTGTACAGCTTCCTCTATAGAGGGCTTAATAGGAGACAATTGACCAACAAATTTAGATTCGTTGACCCCAACTTCATTAGTGAGCAGAGTGGCACAGTCGCTTATCATGCTAATCATGTAATCCAATGCATGAAAAGATCGGCTGATTATTATTTACTCCCATATAATGCACAGTAAGTTATATTCCAAATTTAATTATTTCAATCTTACCAAAATCTGATTTGATGCGTAATCTGAGTATATCATTGTTATTATTTTACAGTTGCCATTGGGTGCTTATTGTGATTGACACTAAATCCTTAACGTCATATTTACTTAATTCAGTTAATCCAACGACGATGCCTAACCCCGATATTTAAACTTTTATAAAGAGGTATTATACTTTATTATATTATATATCTTCTATTTTTTCATAAGTAATTTTATTTATGTATTAAGTAATTTTTTTCTTTTAACTTAGGGTAATATCTACATTTGATAAGAAGATAAAGAAACTGAAATGGGTGTCATTACCGATAAATATGAAATTTATTCTTTTATGCTAAGTTTATATAGATAAATGTTTCCTAAACCCACTCAATTTAATTTTTAGGTACCTCATCAACCCGGTAATACTAAATGTGGATATTATATCCTTCGTTTTATGTAGGAGATAGTGTTAGATGATTTTATGATCACACCATTCAAGGTTAGCATAAATTTCAAAAACTCATTATATCTTCAAAAAAATAAAAAAGTACATTATGTTTTCATTTATTAACATTTACTTTCTGCTTTTTTTTTTTAGTGAAAGAGTAAAGTAAGCTTCACGGAAGAGGAACTAGATGAAGTTCGTAAAGAATGGTGTGAGTATGTATTATCATTTATCAATGTTTATAAACCTTGAGGTTAGACATTGTGGTTGAATGTAAATATATGAGGAACAAATTGTTATAATGTTTTTAACATGCTATGTTGAATGGAAACTTTAAGTTTGTACATTATGGTATTGGTTTAATATTGTTGGTATACTTAATATCAATACACTATGTGTATTAATTATTATTGAGTACTATTATTTCATAGAAGTATATTAATATGGCAACATTATCATTTTTAATTTTGGATGTGTGGTTAATTTATTGAAATACAATAATGTTCATTATGTAAATTTCAAAATGCAATTCGTAGTATCACATATATAAACCAAATGTTTTCTAGGCATAAATATACAATTGACTTTAAACGTTTTCTGCGCATAAACCTACAATTGACTTGACATATACAATATCAAATATGTTTTTTTGATGGGATTAATAAAGGCATTTTTAGCAAGAAAACGCATTGAATTATCCCTAACAAAATGTTATTGAAGGCGTTTTTAATCAAAACTTCCTTTAATAATCTCACCTAAAAATATATTGTGTGGAATATTAAAGGCATTTTGGGGAAAAAATGCCTTTAAGAATCGTAGCAAATATTGTGTATGGATTATTAAAGGCATTTTTGAAAAAAATCACCTTCAATAATTTCTGTTAAAAATTTATTTATTACATTATTAAAGGCGCTTTCACCCAAAAACGACTTCAACAATTCGTTCTATATTTTTCCTATGGATTATTAAGGGCATATTTAGCAAGAAAATACCTTGAATAATCCCTAAAGAAATGTTATTAAAGGCATTTTTTACCAAAACCGTCTTCAATAATCCCACCAAAAATTTTACTGTATGGAATATTAAAGGCGTTTTGGGCAAAAAACGCCTTCAAGAATCCGTTCCAACTTTTTTGTATGGATTATTAAAAGTGTTTTAAAAAAAATCACTTTCAATAATACCAACTAAAAATTAATTGAATGGATTATTGAGGGCATTTTTCTACCGGTAATACTTTGAATAATCCCTAACAAAATGTTATTGAAGGCGTTTTTGAAAAAAATTGCCTTTAATAATTCAACCATTCAAATTTATCGTCTAAAATATTAAAGGTGTTTTGAGCCAAAAATGTCTCTAAGAATCCGTTCCAACTTTTGTCTATAGATTATTGAAGGCATTTTTGACAAAAATCACCTTTAATAATCCTAACTAAAAATTTATTGATTGGATTATAGAAGGTGAGTTCGACCAAAAATGCCTTCAAAAATCAGTTCCATTTTTTTCCTATGAATTATTAAGGGCATTTTTCTACGAAAAATGCCTTCAATATTCTCTTTAAAATTTTTTAAAGCAATTGGTGAAGGCGTTTTTGCTAAGAAAATGCCTAGAATAATTAATTATAAATAATCTCTGTAAAAACCTAAAAAAGGCTAAAGGGAGAGATTGAACCTACCACCTTATGGTTAACATCCGTACATCCTAAAATTTTGATATGATATTTATTGAAGGTATTTTTTACCAAAAAACACCTTGAATAAGCCTGTGAAATTTTTTGGTGAAATTATTGAAGGTGTTTCATGTAGAAAACACCTTCAATAATCGCATACATTTTTTTATGAGGGAATTATTGAAAGTGTTGTTTGCCAAAAATGCCTTCAATAATTCCCTATCAATTTTTTAATGGGATTATTCAAGGCATTTTTTCTACCATAAATGCCTTTAGTATTCACTCAAATTTTTAAGGCAAGATTATTCAAGGTGTTTTAGTCGAGAAACACCACTAATATCAAGTCTTGGGTGGTGTTTATAAGTAACAACTCTGCTATTTGAATATTTAGTGGCATTTTGATAATAAACGCCTTAAGTTTTATAAAAACATAGAAGCTAGCAACATTTGTAAGTGAAATGCCGTTACAAAACTGCCACTAATCTTTCATTTTCTTGTAGTGAAAACAACTTCTGCTAATCGATATAATATTGCATTGACAAATGAATAGAGTGGAACAAGTAAAAAAGTTGAAGTAAACTGCACACAAATGAAAATGATAACATAGTTATTATAAAATTAATTGGCAAAATGTAATTGAAAGCAATTAAATCTCTTAAATACCAAAGTTATTATTGTTCTAGAAAATGAATGAAATCTCTCACTAATTGAGAACCAACTTTATGAAATAGTCAAGGAAATTTAATATTCTACATTCAACATAATAAATATGCAAATATCTGAGACGTCTCACATGTTTCATCTATGGAAGGCCATGCTACTTTTAATCCATTGGTTGATTGAAAAGACCTACAAGTGACAGTGTTTTAGTTGGTTTGCTTATGTGATTATTGATCTAAATTTTTTATCGCCCATATAATCCTAGTTTAATTATTATACATTTAAAATCCAAGTTGAATTTTATTACGATGATGTTACCATCATGATATGTGGTTATTCATAGAAGTTTTATAACCATAATCTAAAGAGATTACATTTTATGAGGATGATTCTAAAAGTTATTTTTTCTTTTAGGATTCCACTTAAAACATGTTATGTCATATTTTACAAAATGTCTACAATGAAAACTATAGACTTATTAGTATTCTCATTAATTGTATTAAAGAATAGGGAAACTCAAAATTAGTACTAATTTTTTTCAAAATTTTTTTGACTAATTTATTAAAATAAAAACTTTTAAATATAAACACAATTACCATGCACCTTTGTTATTGGATTCTTCACAACCTTTCGTTTCTTGAAAAAATGAGTATAAGTTTTCTATTAACAAGAGAAAATCTCTAAATAAGTGGAAAAGATTTTTTTAAAAAAAACCATTATGGAAAATAAATTTCTCCTAACCACACATATGATGGAAATAACTAAGAGTACGGAAATTTTAGATGAAATTGAGTTTTGGTAAAAAAAAAAATGAAATAAACCCAAACAAAGGGCATTTTTAAAAAACAAAAATCAAACAAAAGGCAAATTCCCCACCCCCACAAAAATTTGGTTCGATACAATATAAAAATATATGAAAAAGCACAGAGGAATTGCTTTAAAAAATAATAAAAAAAGGAGCATAGATGGAAGAAGAAATAAACATATGTGTTGTTAAATCTAACAATTTAAAACACGATGGACATGATAAGATATAAAAATAAGATATGAAAATGATATGTTTAAAATTTTAATAATAATTATATATAGTTTAATAAAACAAAAAAAAATTTCATATTTTCGTATTGATGTGAATTACGATACACAATTTTGGTGTAAAATACAATACAAATATACAAATTTTAGTATTTTACACAATACAAATACACGAATCACTACCTTTACATGTTATTTTTAACTACTGTTACATTTTTATTTATTTATTTAATTAATACTAATAAATCTTGATGCCACTTAGAGCTAAAAATGTTAAAAGGGAGCTAATTTCGGCATTGTTTAACATTAAAGTCTAAAAATACTTTTCTACAAAAAGTTCAATTCCATCACAACCTTAATGCTTAAAAAGGATAAAAATTTTAAGCTTTGAGGTTAAAAAGTTTACGGATGAAAATTTTGAGTTTTGCAGTCAAAAATTTTGATTTTGCAAGCCAAACACAAAATCTCATTAGAAGTGTGTTTGCAATTTAAAAATACTTTTCAAAGGTAAAATTATTTTTTTATTTCTATAACTTTGAATTTTTGTTATTTTATATGTTATAACTATTTTGGGGACCTCTAAACAAATTTTAAGCAATTAAATAAAAAACTAAGGAGTTAACACCAATAGTTCTTGTTAAATGTAATTGATCACCTAAAAAGTTTATCCCTTTAATAAAATCTCAAAGCTAATTAAAACCTATTAAAAAGACAATTTTGTGTCTACAAAAACAAAGATAATTTTAGAAATATAGTTACGTATGAGGAAATATTAGTACTCTCACAATGCTTATTTTAAAAAGGTACTAACTGATTATATGTTATCTTTTTACTTGAATAAAAATCATCTTAATTCTAATATTTAAAATAATTTGCTTATCTTTTTGCAAAAATCTTTTTAAAACCTTATATTTTGGAATAAGATGAAAATCTTTAGTTTTGAAACATTTTCTAAATTTCCCAATATCTAGATAAGGTTTCAAAAAATATTTCTCCACTTAAAATTTTCATAATATCCTTTAAAATCTGGCATAATATTCCTTTATAAAAAATAATCATTGAGAAACTATCCAATATCTAGGTAGGATCCAAAAAATTATTTTTACCTTAAAATATTAGGTTTTATTTCTAAAAATCCTTTCAAAATTTTATTTTATCATTTCACACTTATTACATACAAATATAATGTATGTACTGCCACATACAAATAAAAACCATATAATGCAAAAAAATCAATTTTATTTCATTCTTTTCAAATCTTTTATTTTCATGCCTTTTGTCATTATTTCTTTGATAAAATATTTAAAATAAAAATTATTAGCAAGAGAAAATTTTTTCAATTTCCTAATATCTAGATAGAATTTTAAAAAATATTAATATTTTTTACTTAGGAAGATTTCATAAATATATATTTTTAAAATTAAAATAATATTACTTTGTAAAAATAATTATTTGAGTCCCTTTCAATATCTAGACAGGGTCTCTAGAATCATATTTACTTAAAAATATTATCTTATGTTTACCTATTTTTTTCTAAAAGAAACTCTTCAAAAAAATCATTTTTAAAATTTGAAATTATTATCCTTCACCTTTTACTCAAATTTCATTTTTATTTTATCAATCATCCATAAGTAAATAAATTTTCAATAATATATCTACATGAATTTTATTTATTATTAAAATTATTATTTTTCACGATTTTTAAAGCAACATTAACAAACATAAAAAATATTAAGGATATAATAAAATGAATAACCAAAATGAAAACGAAATATAACCAAATGAAACTTTTGGGCTTTGAATCCAAAATCCAACCAAAATATTCATGCAATCCAATCCTCAAGGATTTTAAACTAGCTAGGTCCTAGCTATAACAACCCACATATTTTTCTCCAAGCTTAAACACTATTGGCCTAATCTATAGGAATAAGTCAAGGTCGATTGGATTACAGGTAGGCAATCATGGGTTATGGGTCACGGTTCGATAAACAGGTTGGGTTTGGCCTTCTTTTTCATTCATTTAGGTTAAAATATAAAACTTTAATTCATTTCAAAACTTTAAATTTTTTTTATTCATTACTTAAAAAAAAATAGCATTTTTTAAACCTAGTTTTTTAGTTTTTTTTATGACAACTTTTTAAGATAATTTGGCTTTAAATTAACCTTTCACGCTAGGCTCAGATTTCGCTAAATCAACTATAAAGCCTTAGATCTACATAAATGTTTTTGTTAAACTTATAAAGGCTACTCCCATACAAATGGCCTAAGCTTTCAATATGCTCTTCTCCACTCTATGATCTCTCTCTTCTCCAAAGTTAGATGTCAAAAAACTTTAAAAGTCACTTGAATTGAACCTTCACCCCTTTTTATTTTTTATTTTTTTATGTTTTGTTTTTATTTTCTTATGACTCATTTAAGAGATGTGGCTTTTTGTTGTTTTTGGTTTTCTAATTGGGTGTTATGAAAAGTTGATTGTGGGTGAAGCTATGAAGGGTAGTTCAACTGGGGTAATTATGGTGAGGGAAGGGTAGGTTTCAGGTTTGAGAAGAGTCCTTTGACTAAGTTTGTTTCTAGTATTAATGGTTCAAAATGGGGAGCTAGGGAAACAGAGGCAGTGTGTTCACAAGATAAGTTTGGTGGTTTACAATGGTGTCAAAAGTTGGTGGTGGATGGAAATTTAGGGTAATAGGTCCAATGGTGAATGGTCTTAATGTTGAAGGTTGGAAGAGGAATGGCTTATGTGTTGGGTGTTTTGACTGAGGGTATTTTGGTAAACTTGTGGTGGTTTAGGTGGGTGGTTATAACTCTAGGCAGGCAGCTTAAGGGAGGGTTATGTTAATGATGGTAAGGGTGGTTTATTGGTATAAGAGAGGTTGTGTTGGATTGGGCAATTGTTTTTGTTGATGGAGGCTTTCAATGAAAGAGCTAGTCATGACTTTAGGGTAGTTAAGGGTGGTGGCATGGTTTCGTTGATGGATAATGGGGGAGGGTGTTGGTTGAAAGTGGATCTGAGGGTTGGCGTGGGTGGAGAAAAAGTAAGAGCTTTGGATCTTTAATCGGGTATTATTAGGTATAATCTGAGATATAGGAAGATGTATAAGTAATCAATATAAGATTTATTACCTTGATTGAACAAGAGAAAATCTTATTATTCTTAACAAAATTAAATCAAGAAAACTTTGGCCAAATTGGAATAAGATATTAGAATAGTTCTAAAACTTATTTAAAGAGTTAATATCTTATTAAGAAACCTAATATGGTTAAACAAATTGAGTAGACATTAATTCATGTTCAAATTTAAATTGAGATATTAAGTGATGAATGGATAATAATTATACTAAGAAACTAAGTACAAATAGGTTAGTCAAACTTCATTTACCTTGCTTATATCCTCTTGCCTTATTATTTTGGCTTTGTTCCTATAATCAATAGATTAATATATTAACTAAATAAATTTAATATAAAATTGAACTAAATTCACACATAATAAATTTTGAATTCAAAACTTAAAATTTTAAAATCTTATTTTTACCAAAAAATGAAAAGAGAAAAAAAGGGTTAATATCATAAATAGTCCATAAACTATAGTAAAATGTTAATGTGATATTTGAATTTTAAAAATCTTTAATATGGTACATGAACTACGAATTTATTAACAAAGTGGTATTCATTCCTAACGTATCTAATTTTAAATGATTGACACATGATAAATAAATATCTTCCAAACACTATATTAACTAATATATTTATAATTTAGATACTATAATTAAAATATTTAAAATTCAAATATAAGTTAAATATTTCATTATACTTTGACTAATTTACGTCATTAAAAAATGGGATAATGTCCCACATAGCCCCTTAACTATTATATTTGTTCTAATGTGGTGTCTAAATTAAAATAGTATCTAATTAAGTATCTAAACTACATTTTCATGTATTAAATTGCCCCAACCTTTAATGTTGTTAACTCTAAACACTGATGTAGCATGAATATCTAATAAAATATTGACATGTGTAAAAAAATCCAATTAGTGCCGCATCATTAATACCATATCAGCATTTTAAAAAAAATAAAAAAATTTCTAAAATTTTTTAAAATTTTTAAAAAAATTATAAATATTCAAAAAAAATATTTAAAATAATTTTTTTTTAAATTAAAAAAAATTCTAAAAGAATTTTAAAAATTTTAAAAATTTCAAAAACAAGTTGACATAACAAAAATAATTTAAGGACCAAATGGGATATTATCTCAAAAAAAAAAAAAAAAAAACCTCATAATCGGACTTTATCCCCTTTTTTTTCTTCTTCTTTGACTCTAAAGACTTTGCCCCAGCATGTCAATAACTTCCTTTCTTCAATTTCTTAAGCTTTCATCGCCATTCCTCCATGGCTTAGCTTCTCTCTCTCTTCTCTCAAAACCCAATTCTTTTCTTTTTCTCCAATCTTGCAAAACCCTTACTTTTCTTCCTCCAATCAAGGCAATGAAATGCATACAGGCAAGGTTATTTGCACTACAAATGACAAAACAGTGTCTGTTGAAGTGGTGTGTTTAGCCTCGCATCCTAAGTATAAAAGGCATGTTAGGAAGAAGAAGAAGTTCTAGGTTCATGACCCAGATAACCAATTCAAAGTTGGTGACTCTATTTAGCTTGAAAAAAATAGGCCTATTAGCAAGACCAAGGCTTTCATTGCTGTGTCTATACCAAGTAAGAATGGAAAGCAGGAGAAGGTGGAGACAAGGGAGCTTAGGGTTCCATTGGAGTCTAAACAGCCTTAAAAACAATAAGCTTAGTGTTAAGCCCTTTGGCCTAGGCCTTTTTGTTTTGGTAAATTTGCAATCTTTTGCAAGTGTTTTAACTGTTTTGAAAAACTAGTTTTTCTTAATATAATCATTGTTGTTTTCTTGGGTATGGATTATTTGTTTGGTTTGTCATGATATTGATGTTCTTTGATTGAATTTGCTGGGTTGATGTTCTTTTAGCGATAAAACCAGGATTGAAAGGCTATTTGAATTTAGGTGCAAATGAAACTATATTTAGGCTAGAAAATATTAGAGACAACTTGGATTTGTTTTTGCGATGTGGAATTGAAAATGAGGAAAATGGCGAAATTGAAAATAACTTAATAATTATGTGGTATCACTTTAGTTTCTGCTTGCATTAGGAATGAATTACCTTCATTTACTTCAACAACAAGGATTGAAATGATCATGAAGTTAAGCTGTAATTAAACTGTTTTGTTCTTATTTTGGTATAAGAATTTAGGTCCTAAACTAAAGTAGCAATGCGAAGATGTTTGACAATTTATAAAAAAAAAAAAAATTTTTATTTTGTTGAATTAATTTTTTTTTTTAGAATTTTTCAAAAATTTTTAAATCTTTTTAGATTTTTTTTGAAATTTTCTTTGAATGCTGATGTGGCATTGATGATATGATATTGATTGAATTTTTGACATGTGTCGGTACTTTGTTGGATATTCATACTACGTCAATGTTTAAAGTTAACGTATTAAAGGTTGAAGCAATTTAATACATGAAAAATAGTTTAAGTACCTAATTAGAAACTTTTTTAGTTTAGCTATCATATTAGAAAAATAAAATAGTTCAGGGATTATAGAGACATTATTCTTTAAAAAATAATGAATTTAAAATGCCACATTGATGACATGGGTTCATATAGTATATAAGCGGGCCCCAACACAAATATGTAAAATTGTAAATGGGTTCGTAACTTGCAAGCAAGGGCTAGGAGCTAATTGAGTCAACTAGATACCTATAACAAGGTTAGCCGAAGCTTTACGCCTTTCTCCCGTGATTAAATGAATGCAGTAAATAAAGCAGGAAAGAAAAGCAAGAAATAACGCAGAAAATGCATTTTCCTTATGAATTCTTTTATATGTTTGCAATTTTGTAATAAGTTGTCGTACTTAAGATGTTCTTTTTTCTTTTCATTGCAATCGGATTGACATTTGGGATAGAAATTAAAGCTTTTCTTAAGGCAAACTCATCAGTCTAAAAGCTTATTTATATTAATTTAATTTGTCAAATGACCCCACAAATTATTCTGTCACATTAAACGTGTTGAAATTTTTGCAGTGCTTAGTTGTAATACATTTCTATATATTAGTAGCAAAATAAAATTCCAACAATCACTTTGAGCAATCCAATAATCAAATGATACATATTGTCTTTGAAAGCCCCCTCCCCCCCCCCCCCCCCGCCCCCCCAAAAAAAAAAAAGGAAAAGAAAATCTTAAAAAAAAACTATGCCGTATAATTTGAGGGGGGAATTTCCCATATGTTCCTGCCAAAATCAAGGCTTGATTAGTTGCTGTATTTATGTGTCAATTAGTATCCAGACAAAACAAATCCTTCATTAAACGTAAACTTGGGAATTTATGAAACCAGTTATGCTTGAATGAGGAAGGAAAACAAATAATATAAAAGAAGACCGCCTTAGCCTGCAATTTCTGTTGAATTATTTAAATTAGTATTGTTTTATTTTACAACAAATTAAACTTGGAGAAAAGAAGGTGAAAAGCTTTTGCTTAATGGAAAAGTCTCAATTGAGGCCTACTATTACACAAATTCATGTGCATTTTACTTGGATAAATACCAACGTGTTGATGTATTTTCTAATTTGACGATTGAAGAATTTGTCGGACATTGAAAAGGATAATTAACGTGGTTCCACTAGTAATCACATCAACATAACTCAGACAATATTAACATGTATTTAGATATTGCTCAAAATATTTTATTTCAAATATTAAAAATTGGTCTTGATACTTGATTTTGAAGGGTTTAATTAATATTATATTTTATTTGATAACACGTATTATGTTGTGTGTGTGTATATATATATATATATATATATATGATATACTAATAATAAAAAGTAATAAATTTATAAAATTATAAACTAAAAATATTATTCTGATAATATTAAAATTGTAAAAATTACAAATATACTTTCAAATTAATGATAAAATTATTAATTTCACAATCTTTCAAAGAATTACAAAACTTTTTACTTTTTTAATAATTTGAAATTAAAAAATATAAATAAATCAATCTTTAAACAATATATTTTTATCGAAAAAAATTTTAAATATTATTTTTAAAATAATTAAGTTGAAACTTTGAAATTCAAAGTTATGTTCAAATCTTCTATAAAATGGTTTTAATCTTTTAAAAATATATATAAAAGACAACATAAAATAAAAATCTAGAATAAAATTAAAAGTGAAAAATTATATGAAAATATGAAATTATAGTAAGTTAAAGGAAAAAAATGCACTTAAACTTGGTTGAAATTTTGGAATTTTGTTAAAAATTTTAAAAAATTAATTTTTATTAAGTTTTCATTATTATGATTTAAAATTTTTTATAAATCTATTGATTTTAAAAATTTGTAAATAGTGATTGATGAGTATAGTAAACATAAAAATATCAATATGATTTTAACCTCTCTTAAATTAAAATGCATAAATTAAGATACAAAATAAAAAAAAAATTAATTATTTTAATTTAGAGAGGACCAGTATAAGCATATATATATATATATATATATATATATATATATATTCTAAGAATTGTTAAAACTTTCGGGGCCGCTCATGCTTGAGGGAGGGTACATCCTCGAATTTCGATCTCTAAACCTTAAATAAAAAAAAAAAAGAATTTTAAGAAAGCCACATGAGAAAGTTTATTTAAATTTTACTTACATTAAAATATATATAAGCAAGCTGCTTAGCTTATACATTGAAAATTACAGGAACCTATAAAGAAAGAAACCCAAGTATAATTCTAACAAATTAAACCAACATAAAAATTAAGCTTTATCCTTTCACCTAATCACACATTCAACTTGTTCATCTTTTTTTTTTTTTTTCTTTCTTTAATTCATGAGCTGAGTTAGCATTTAGTAAATAAAGATTTTTTTTTTCGTTGTTTTGTCCACCTTGTTCACGTGAATAAGATTAATTAACTCTATTATTACTTAATATTAATTATAATTAATTATAATTCTTTAATTGGCAAAAAAAAACTATTATTCTTTAGCTGGCATGTCTATTGGGTTAATAACGAATGCTAATATATATATATATATAAAGAAGTAGACTGACCTTGTTTGTTTTTTGGTTGGCCTTTGTGTCGAAAATGAATACAAGGGTGGGTAAGTAAGAACTTGAAAAAAGAAGAAAACAGTTAGGAAAGGCATATTCCCTCCGGACAGAAACATTTGGTATAGACAAGACCTATGTGTGTGTTTATATATATATAAATGATTTTTTTATACTACATGTGCTTTTAAATAAAGCATGATTGATGTCAAGCAAATAGCTTTTTTTTTTTTTGGTTTTTTTGTTGTAACGATATCAACAACGAAACAAAAGCAAAAATAACCAAATCGACATGCCACATTCAGCACTGCGGAGCAATTCATGGCCCCCAAAGTAAATGAACAGAAAATTTGTGTGTTGATCTGAAGTGTTAACCCAACCAATGAATGAAAAAAAGAAAAAAGAAAAAAAAGAAGCCAACGCCTATCTCGATTATCACTTTAATACATCGACAGGCTTTCAGGGAGGAAACCGTCAAAGGAATTTCATGGATATGGATATATATCTATATCTATATATATATATATATATATATAGGTTATAGAACCTATGAATTTGTTGTTGTATTCCTTTTATTCCATTTTTTTATTTATATATATTTTTGAGATGTATCAAATTTATGTTTTATTTTTTTGAATATTTAAAACTCTTACTTTTTTATATTTTAAAATTATATTTTATAAATTTTTATTTTTTGACATTAAAAATCATAAAATTTTAATTTTAATATTAAATATATTAAAGTTAATTTAAATTCTATAAAAATCAATATAAGAAAAGAAATAAAGACGGAGGAGTATAAATTTTGGTTACATTGATAGTACAAAATTGTACTATAATGTCACAACATCTTTTTTGGTTTAACAAAAGTAAATTAATTAGAGTACAAACTATTTAGTTCTGCTTGTTTTATGTAATGTTTAAGTTTGAAATTTGTAAATTTAATCCTTATAATTTGATAAATGATTCAAATTGATCCCTAAATTTAATCCTTATGACCAATGACAATCATCCTGGCTCCATATGTAACATGGTTAAATTGAAATATTAGTCTTTGTATTCTCTCAATTTTAAAGATTTAATACATTTACCACAATTGTAAGAAATGTAATTTTATACTTTTTTGCAAAATTAAGAAATATTGGCTAGAGATCATAAAAGTTAACGCTTATTTTTTAGGGATTAACACCAAATTGTCATTATAATATGGATTACTATTAATATCATCGCTATACTCTAGTTTTATTGAATTTTATTATTATATTATAATTTTGTTTGTTTTTGAACAAAACTAACCAAAAAATTATGAATTTGCAAGTTGAATGATGGAAGTATTTTGTGAAATATCTAAATTTCATTGTTGTTTATTTAAAAATCAATAAAATTGAAAAAGAATGGTGATAAAATCCATTAAAATTCAAGTACAATGACATAATTAAGAATAAATTACACAGTTCAATATTTCTTTCTGTTATAAAACAATGTTGAATATAGAATTTAATCCAAATAATTAATTCATCCAGTTTTCTTAGGAGGTGGCATGGATTCCCGTAAAATGGGAATTTGATTCTTAACATTGCAATTCCCCATCTCAAATCCTCATATGCTTCAACCTCTTTTGGGAAAAAAAAAAATAATGCGATTAGGTGAAGAGTTCGACAGATCAAATTGCTCACAGTTTACCTATATAAATATAACAGCTTACGGTTTGAATAATATTTTCTCTCAATGAGAGTAGTCTTAAAGACTTACTATTCAAAATTTGAAATTCAATCTTAAGAATTTCAAACTCGAGATGAGAAGGATTATATTGGACTGTATAATTCGAAAAGGCCATTTTGGTTGGGCTAGGATGGGCATCTGATTTTGGCTTTGTTTCAGTTATAATAGTTGCGAATGATTTCTCACTAGTTATATTGTTGAGATCAATATATAGAACAAAGGTCATTTTGTGGGAGTAAGGGAGGTATGATCATTGATATTTTGAATCTTCCTTCTTCTTGTAGCAGATTACATTTTGCTTTTGCAAGGAGAAAAGCCAATATATTAGCACATGAGTTAACCAAGGTTAAGTGTGAGGTTGATCACAGTCGAGTTTAAGAACCTTGATGATTATTGATTTTTAAAAAGTTTCTTTTCATAAAAATAATAGTAATTTTTTATTCAGATATTAAACAAGCACTCATCACTGTGATAATTAATACTGATGCGCAACCTCAAAAGAGGTTACGTGCATGGTTAGGTAACTTTACTTCTACTTTTGAAGCCAAACGTGGAATAGCACAGAGACCAAGAAGCAATTGTGTAGATCATTGATATTTTGAATCTTCCTTCTTCTTGTAGCAGATTACATTTCGCTTTTGCAAGGAGAAAAGCCAATATATTAGCACATGAGTTAACCAAGGTTAAGTGTGAGGTTGATCACAGTCGAGTTTAAGAACCTTGATGATTATTGATTTTTAAAAAGTTTCTTTTCATAAAAATAATAGTAATTTTTTATTCAGATATTAAACAAGCACTCATCATTGTGATAATTAATACTAATGCGCAACCTCAAAAGAGGTTACGTGCATGGTTAGGTAACTTTACTTCTACTTTTGAAGCTAAACGTGGAGACCAAGAAGCAATTGCTTTAAAAATTTTTGAAAAAAAAGTGGATATACTCACTTTTTCTATATGAACATTCATGTTGTGAAATTTTTTTTTTTATTTATTTTAAGTTTTATTTGAAAAGAATCTTCCATATTAAACGGGTTAAATATAAAGATGATTTTTGTATCATACATTTTATGTCAACTTGATATCTGATAAAATAAAATTCTTTTTATGATATTGAAATTTTTATTTTGTCAAATATTTTAATATTCAAATCTAATATTGGTAGTCAATTTACTTAAGATACTATTAGTATCGAATAAAATCGTGACACATGATATAAATATCAAGTCATTGTCATATCGCCTATCTTTCAATCACCATTTAATTTTAAAATTCAAAAATTGTTTTAAAAAGTTTTTTTTAATTCAAAGTTAAAAAATAAACAAAAAGAAAGGAAAAGAACCAAGGAGAGAGAAAAAATAAATTTTTTGCTAAAGCGATAATAACTAAATATTTATAACACATGACATGATTTTATTAAATATTAATTTTTAAATCAAATACTTAACGGACGATAACAATATGAAATGTCGAAATACTTGACAAAATGAAAGTTGATGTACCAAAGTAAAAATTTTATTTTTTTTAATACCAAACTAACAAAATATATATAATATATGGCCATTTTACATATTAACTCTTATTGAAATTAAAATTTTTATTTATATCAGTAGATTGCATGAATGTTGATAGGACAAAAGTTGAATCAACTCAATTAGCCTAAAAATTTTTTGTGAAGGTTTGTCACAAAAAATTATTATTATTATTATTACTATTATTATTATTTAAGAAAAATTGTTTTGATGGCAGAGTTTTTAGATTACATCAATAAGATTAAAGAATAAACAAATTTTCAATAAGATATATTTATAAATATTAAAAACTAATAAAATGATGAACGAACGCATCTCAATTTCTTAATTTTGCTTCCTAAGCTTAACATTTCACAACCGGTGTATGAAAGAAAAATCTATTTTTAATTGCTCTAATTTCACGAGTAAAGGATAGGTTTATGTATTGACCAAATAAAAGAAAAAGAAAAGAAAAATGTTTTTGTTCGCCAGTTGTTCCATCATGCTGTGGAGAGCGTATAGCTCATGGTAATGGATCTCAAACGATGGGGAGGGGCGGGGGACGGGGAGAAGATTATATAGTCACTTTGTCAAAATGGGTTTTTTTTGGTTTTTTTTAATGTTATAATGGTTTTGGGGGTTGTTAGACAAATTTGAAAATAAAATGTGGAGTCATCATCAATTTTTTTTGTTAGGTGTGATTGTTACACATTAAAATATATCCTTTTAATAAAAATTTTAAAATTAATTAAAATTTTATCAAAAAGATAATTTTTGAGTCTGCAAAAATAATTTGGGTTTGAAAGTTGATTATATGTGGAGAAAGATTAGCACTCTCACAACACTCATTTAAAACGGTACCAATTAATTGTGTTATCCTTGACTTTTGACTAAAATGGTCTTAATTTTAGTATTTAAAATTTAATTTTCTTAGTTTTCCTTAAAAACATATTTTTATTTTTAGCATGCTTGAAAAATAAATAAGAACCTTACATCTTGAAAAATTCCTAAAAATATTTCAATACTCTAACAATATTAAAAGGAACCATCTCACCTAAAAAATTTTTAAGAATCGCCACTCGGAATTCTCAAAAATCTTATCTTTGGTGATTTATATTTATTATCAATATTTATATTAAAAATTTGTAAAATATAATATCTATAATTTAAAATCAAATAATATTTTCTAAAAATTCATTTTTATGTCATTTATAAACAAAAGAGATACCTTTGTCGAAAATTAATCTAAATGCTCCAATACATTGGCAGCATTTTAAATAAAATTTTTTACTTAGAAATTTCAAAAGAATCACTACTTGGATTTCTTTTAAATCTCATCCTCAGAGATATTTTATTTGTTTTAAAAAAACATGTAATAATATTGTTATCCATAAATTTATTTAAAAAAATGTATTTTTATAAAAAAAGACTTCTCAAATTCAAGAAAATAATGATAACATGGAGGTTTTTTCATTTTGAAAAGAAACTTTTAAATATTCAAATACTTTGACAATTTTTAGAAGACTTTTCTCACCTAAGAAATTCTTGGGAATCATTACTCGGATTTCTTAAAGTCCCATCATCAAAAATTTCAGTTACATTTAAGACCATGTCATGCAAAATATTAGGGTAGAATATGCACACAAAAAAATATAATACTTATTTTCTTTATATTATAATTTTTGCTACTCATTTCGATTATGCTTTAATCTATTTAATTATTTCACAATTTGTAGACATTGAAATTTGTTCAGGGCATTTTTCAACGTAATTGATCCGAGACTCATTTGTGAACATGTGCTAAGACCATTTAGTAAGACCATTTACAATCTATAAAGAGCTTATAAGTTTGCCTATTCAAAATCCAAAATCAACTTGAATCAAATCCGATCGAACAAAGTCAAAATTACACAAAAATTGATCAAAATGGATAAGAATCTAGATCAATTCTAAAAATTCACATCTTAATTGAAATCAATATGGTTTAAAATTAAATTTGAGGTTTTTTGAAGTAATAAAATTTCATCGCGCCCCAAAAAAGTCAAAATTACCAAAATACCCTTATAAGGGTATTTTTGTAAATTGACCTTCCGAGCTTGGATTTTTATGAAACATTTCAAATCTTAATTTTATAATATTTCATGATTTTTGGTGCATTTAAAATCGTAATGGTACCCTGGGAAGGAAAAAATTATGAAAATACCCTTATAAGGGTATTTTCATAAGTTGGCTTTCCCGAGCTTGGATTTTCATGAAACTTTTTAGATCATAATTTCATAATATTTCATGATTTTTGGTCCATCTGAAATCATAACAGTACCTCAAAAAGTGTGAATTTACCAAAATACCCTTATAGAGCTATTTTCGTAGTTTGGTTTTTTTGAGCTCGAAATTTTATGAAACTTTCAAGATCTTAATTCTATAGTATTTCATGATTTTTGGTGCTTTAAAATCCCAAAAATAACCATGGGAACATTGATTTCTAAGAAAATGACCATAAATACCAAAACTTTGCATTAGGGTTAAAATGGTCTTTTTATGGGTTTGAGGGGCATAAAAATTCAACCTTTGCAGTGTGTAATTTTAGCCATTGGATCCTTTATTGACCTTTAATCCAAGGGCCATAGGTGGCTCCTTGAAATTAAGAAAAGGAGGAATTATGGCCCTTGAATGAGATTCATCTAAGGGCTCTCATTGAGCAAGATTGAAATCTTGCATTTCTTTGAATGGGTCTGCTGAATAAAGCATGACAAAAGGCTGCTAGAATAGGGGAGAAGGAAGAAATAAGCCTCTAAAAAAAAAAAAGAAGAGAGAGCACAAAAAAAAAGGAAGAGCTGAAAAAAAAATTCAAAAGGTGAGACAACCCACACGAAGGCTGAGTTTTGCTGATTATATCATGTGTTTTACACTATTTTTGCTCCTGCCATGATCTTTTCTACAAGTGTTCTTATTTATTCCTTTCATGCTTTGGAGTTTGGTGTGTTGATAAAATTTCAAGCCTTATTTGTTCTATGTTTCTGTTTCATTTTTTTTTAAGCTGGTTGGAACACCATTGTTTTTTTGGTGTTGCCGAATAGCTGTTGTTTCTCCTTCTGGCAGCAACTGTTTAGTCATGCCACAAATTCTTGCACCCTTTTTTTCCATCCTTCGTAACAAGCCTTTAATTAGTCTAAGCTAAAGCAAACAAAGATAAGGAAATCAGTTTGGACTAAGCCAAACCATGCTGTCTAACTTTCCATAGGCAGTCACGGTTTGGATGCTTTTTTTTACTCAGCCCCTTATGTTTTAACATGGAAAAAAAGCTTTAACAAAAATGGTTTCCAAAGTAGGGAGATAAGTTGTGGGAGGAGGAAGAAAGGGTTTAAAAATTTAAGCTTTCTTATCCAATTCTTTGTTTCACGTGTCAAGGTCTTGTACAAGTCATAAAACTTCAAGCTTTATGTTTCCTGCTGTTTTCTTTCTTTGGCATGGGATTCCATTTTTCTTGGCTCTTTATAGAAAATAGAAAGTTGAAAATAGGCCATATATAGAGCAAGCTTCATATGAATTAGTTGTTCCCTCTTTATTCTTATTTTGCATGGCTTTCTTTGTATCACTTTGTTTGCTCAACCAGTGTATAAACAATAAATTCTGGTTGTAAAAGGACAAAAAGAATGAAAGCTGAAAATAGGCCATAGGTAATCCATGCCTCACGTGAACTAGTTGTTCCCTCTTTATTTTTGTTTGGCTTGACTTTCTTTGTATGACTTTGCTTACTTAACCACTACATGAACAATAAATTTTGGATGTAGGAAGACATAAGGAATGAAAGCTGAAAATAGGTCATAGGTAGTGCATGCTTCATGTGAACTAGGTCGTCCCATCTTCATGTTTGTTTTGCTTGGTTGTACATGCTTTTATCTACTACATTAGTGCATGAATCAGTTTTGGACGAGGGAAAATATTACACATACCACACGATCCCCCTTTATCTTGATGCTTAGCTTTCTCATGATTTTCTTTGGCTTGATGGTTTATCTAGATGTTGGAGACTTTTAGAGAGGTTTGTAAAGTCTTAAAATTCAAACTCGAACTTATATAAAAAGTTAAATCCTTTTTGAATTTATAAGGATTTATATGAAAACCTTTGATGAAGTAATTTGTTCCTGAATACCACTTAGACATTGGGGTATTTAAGAAGTTTTATTTCATTAAGAATTTTCATACCTTTCCATGGCTTAAAAAATATATATATGTATATATAAATTTGTTTTGCTAAGATTTTGGTTATGAAAATACCATATTAATAAAAGTATAATAAGATGGGATTTTAAATATAAAAGTTCACACCTAGACTCTACCTAGATGTTGGAGAGTTCGGGTGGTCTTTTATATTTGAAATTTCAATTCTTAAATTTGTACTTAATCATAATTTTTTTTTTGCATATGTTTCATTTTAAGTTAATATCTTCATTCATAATGCAGACGTATATGTTTGTTTAGTTATGATTGTTTAATGTTAATTATATTATTGTATTTTCATTTTTTTTATCACATAAAAGTTTTCTTAAAATTTTAAATTTTTAAGGATTTGCATGAAAACTTTTTATGAAATAATCTGTTCCTGAATGTCACATAGATGTAGGAGTATTCATGAAATTTTATTTCATTGAGAATTTTTATACATTTTCGCTACTCAAAATAAATTTGTTAGATTAACAAGTGCAAATTAACTGATAATACTAATAATGGGATGAGATTCCCAAATATAAAAATTCGTATCCAAGCTCTATCAAGATGTTGGAGAGTCTGAGTGGTTTTATTATATTTGAAATATCGGTCTTTAAATTCACGCTTGATCATAATTTTGCATATGTTTTCATTTATAACGCATATGTATATATTTGTTTTATCTATGTTGGTTTAATATTAATTATATTATTATTTTTTTTTGTTTCATCACATAAAAAGTTTTTTCCTAAATTTTTTATTTTAAACAAATAAAATCAAAATAGCATACTATGAAATGTAATTGATTGGTACTCTGCCTAGATATTGAAGAGTCATCAATAATTATCATTTACAAAAACTATTATTTTATTTTTAGAAGGAATGTTATGGTAAATCTTGATGGAAAGACTATCTTTAAATTCCGCCTTTATGTCAGGGACTTCAAAGGTATTGCTTTAATTTGAGGATTTTCATAAATTCTTAAATAAAAGATTTTTTAAAATTAATTTTATTTTTTACAAACAAAGGGAATTATAATTAAATTTTACATAGGAAACCATTTTTGTCCGAAATTACAAATAGTGTTTAATTAATTGGTATCAAATTTATGGGTATTGTAAGGGTGCTAATCCTTCTCCACACATAGCCGACTCCCATACCCAATCTGTTTTTGTGGATCGAAATTGTCTTTTTAGTAAAGCTTTAAACCTGTTTTATTGTTTTATTAAAAAGATAAAATTTTTGGGTGGCCAATCACACCTTAAAAAGAATTGGTGGTGACTCTTTATGTTTTTCATGATTTTTAAAATATCTTACATCTAGTGATCGAGTCTCCAAACTGATACATTACGATAGCTTGGTGACTCCGCTAGAGATTTTTAAGAGTCAGGTGAAAATTTTAATCATGTGTTATTAATAATTGTTGGATTTAACTCGTTTTACTTTATATTTAATTTAATTCCCTTTATTTTAATTTTTCAAAAAAAAATATATACATAAGTTAATAAATAAAATAAATTGCATGTTAGTTATTTTAGTTTTGATTTTGTGCTTATAATTTGTTTATGATGTGATTTATTTATGATATTTTGATTAATATGTCACTTTCAAACTTTTACATATGCACTTATATGCACGAGCTTTAGACCCTGGCTCCATCCTTTTTAGGAGGAAGTGAAATAGTTATGCTCTTGTGAGATGATAACCTCCACATTTGCTAGCGAAACATTTTCATTCAGATTGAACCCTTTCCATTACTAGCCTATAATGGATGAGGATCGCGGAGCCTTACTAGTTTATGATAGACGATGATGTGAGGAAATAGTTTGGGAACTTTTATACATATAAATCCCAACCCAGCATATCGTGAACTTTAGAGATCTGGCTTAGGATAGAGCCTTGCTATTTTTTTATAAAATTACCAAAAGTTAGGACACTATATACATTCTTTTATTTTGTTGTATGGTTGCTATAATGTTTCTATTACTTGTTTGTTTTGAATTATTGAGTCATTTCAATTTTTACATATTCATTGATTTTGTTGCTTACATTATATAGGCATTATTTTAAGAGAGTATTTATTTTAGGTTAGTCATCAACAAGACAAAAAAAAAACAAAAAAAAAGAATTTTAAATTTGAATCTTTTACATTTTCATTTGATCTTTTACATATATTTTTAACAAGTTTGAAACAAAAGAAAAAAGAAAAGAAGTAATAATGAGGTAGTATATACACCCCATCCCATGCATCCTCATAGATAGTACATGAATCCTATCTAATACACATCATAATAAGATAATACATGCATTGCATCCCATTCACATTAGTGGATAGTACATGCATCCCATTTCATGTACATGTTGATAAATGCATATGCTCCTATGCGCATTTTAATAGGTAGTGCATACATATTTTAAGGTAATGTTAGTTTCATTAGGTCGACATAACACTAGCATTATATTCCATGTAGAAATATCACGTGCACTTGATAGGTTCATGCATTCCATACAAGTATGTTGCATTAATTATAGGAATATATCTTTTCACTCATATAAGTATGTCATTGCATTTCATGCACAAGGATTCATGGATGGTAGGGTTTTATAGAACATGCATTGAATTTCATATACCACCATTCCTGCAACATAACATTACATTCCTTGCATATACATTCATGGATGAAATTTTTATTATTTGAGGCATATACATGTGAAAATTCATTTGCCTTGGGCATATTTGCATTTCATGACACTTTTTACATCTTCATCATGTTCATGTGTTCATAAACATGCTCTATGTGTCACATAAGTTAGAAATTGTTTCTATGGCATTCATTTAATAAGGGTAATAATATAAAATTTTTGGCTTGAGTCCCATAATAAAATGTCCATCTTGCTGAAAATTAGAATGGCGAAAATGAAAGATTAATTGGAAACAAGGATTAGTGCTTTAGAGTTGAATCAATAGGAAATTTGAGCTTATCCTCAATAATAATAAAATTTGACTTACATATCATACATCATTTGTTTGAATTCATTATTTTTTGTGTTATCTAAGGATAAAGAATGATGATTGTATATATACTTTTGTTAAACCTTCAAAGCAAAAAAAAAAAAAAAAAGATTTGTAATAAAGTCTCACATAAACAATTTTCAATAAAAAAAAAAGCAAAAAAGGTCTTTTCAAAGGAAGATTTATGATGGTAAGAATCTCAAAGTAATTGGTGATTATTATTGAAAAAAAAAAATTATCCAATACCTTTACACTTTTCCTTGACCACTCCTATGTTTCAATCCTTTTGAATAATTTTACTCACTAGTAATAATCCTTTAAAGGATATAAATTTTCACTGGTGAACTTTGTCATCATTTGACATATTGAAACCATAATCTTTTCTTAGGCAATGAACAAAAAGAGACCAATTTTGAAAATTTATTTTGGTAATTGAATGTGTATCAAATCTTGCCAATATAATTGAACTATCCAAACTTTTTTTATGACATAAACACAAAAATTGCCTGAACTTTCTTTCTCAAGTGACCATTGTTTCATGTATTAAGGCACAGTGATTAAAAGAAGCAAAATTCATTCTCTCCTAAGACAATTTGTTTCTTGTCTTAATATTTTTCCCCTTCAAAATGTCAGACGATTTAGAACTAACATGAGCCTTCTTGTGAATTATGCCCTAAAATTTTATACATCCCATACAACTTGATTTTTGTTGTCATAAGAACCTTGAGTAGGAAAATAAGATGGGACATCAGTCACATAAAAATGATTTATGGTTGTAACAAAAAAAAATAAAAAAAATGAAAACAAAAACAAAAAGGAGCTTTTTATCTATTTCTTCAAATAAATTGCTCTTCTAACCAAGTGATTGTGTTTTAAATGATGAATGGCCATCTCTCTCAATCCTTCGTTTATAGAAAAATTATTCACTTGCTATCTCTTTGAGCCTATTAAATTTATTATTCCCAAAATGAACCCTGACTAAGGATCGCTTTTTACATTAGGGGCAAAATAAGGATATTTTCAAAAGCCCAATTTCAAGGAAAGTGTATGATATTGATAATGTCTAACATGCACTTTGAAAATGAGGGTCCGAGGTAAAAAGTGAATGAAGTTTCAGGAAAATAGAATTCAAGAAGTTGTTTGTTAAAAATGAAGCTAAATATTCCAAAAAAAAGAAATAAAAATGATTATGATATCATACCTTTAAGAAATTTGAACAAATTCCAAGGAAAAAAGCCCAAAATAGAAAATGCAAAAAAAGAAACTGTTGAAATGAAAACCTTTATTCGAGATCATATTCCTAAAGGAAATTGCTCTTCAATTTAAGTTTTTGCACTTGAAATAACAAATGGCCGTCTTTCATTATCTTTTTACAAATGTAGAAATCTATCCCTTGCTACCTCTTTGAGCCTAATTGAATTCTTTAGAAATAAACCCCAACTAAGGATCACCTTCCACACTAGGGGGCAAAAAGGAATATGTTTAGAGGTTAAGAATTGGGACATCCAAATGAAATCCTGTGTGATGAGGGCAAAAGCAAAAATAAAAAAAAGTTCACAGAAATTTTGAATCCACTCCGTGAAAGAAAAAAAGAAAAAAAAGAGAAAAAGAGAAAAAAAGAAAAAGAAAAATGAAAGGAAAGGAAAGGAAGAATAAAAGAAGAAAAAAAATGAAATGAATGAGTGGAAAGCAAAAAGGAATAGACCTTAGAGTGTTTCTTTCAAATGGAAAAATGATCTTTGGTTTTAAATACCCTTAAATACTTGTTTTGGGCCTTTCTATCCTTTTCTTTGACAACCCTGAACCTTAACCTACATTGCAACTTTTGAAAAGTCCATATTGGATTAAGTATAAAGGCCTAAAATTGAAGATTTCTCTTGGAAAAATGACCATAAAATCTTTTGAGTCTCTATTTATTACATAATTTCCTATTTGGACTGTTAACCCTTTTCAGAAAAATTCTTTTCCTCTCTTGGATTAGTTTTGAATTTTTAAGTGCTTGGTGTGTTAGTCAAAAAGAAAACAAACAAAAAAAAAACAAAAAAAGAGGAAAGAAAGATAGATGCATAGCTTTTCTTCCAGAGAATGCTCTGTAAGATCCTCGGCCTAACTACCTAAAATAATATATTTTGAGCCTATTTATCCATTCTTTTAAAACCCCAAACCTTGGCCTACATTACATTTCTTGAAAGGTCCATTTTGATCGAATGTGGACACTTGAATTGAAGAGTTATGCCCTTAAAGATTTTATCAAGTTCTTCATTATTTAAAAAAAAAAAAAGAAAGGCTTTAAGGTGAAAACACAAAAAGGGCAGTTTCGAGCTACAGCCACTCTTGAGACCCCAAAAGATTTTTAAAGTTTCAAGGTTCTATCCAAAACCTTTTAAAGATCAGTATCCATTGAAGACTTTGCATTTCACCAAAGTGTAAAAATAAAAAACTAGCCTTTTTCTCTTCCTGAATCTCCTTCAAAAAATATTGATTAGCTTTGATGCATATTGAAGTATCATGTTTTCAATAAAAGAAAATTTTTTTAGAAAAATTATCTTTTTTGTGAGCTCAAGAGAAATCCTTGAAACCATCTTCGAGCCTTCCTTGAAATATGCCTATTAGTGAAAATTTTGAATTATTAATCACCTTATCCACACATTTTCCAACTAGTAATCATCAAGCATTCTTTGAAATATACTCAGTAGTGAAAAAATTGAGTTGCCAATCATGCCATCCATAAGCATTTGAAATAATAATCATTAATTTACGAAAGATTCAAAAGTTATGTATTTTTAATTTTTTTTCATTGATTATGAAAACATTTTATTTGGAACAATTTTATGATTTCGTTAAAAAAGTTTGGGGACAAGTTGAGTAGTTTTGTACAAGATATTGAGAACATCTTTGGTGAAGAGTGAACCTTGAATTTTGAACAAAGATTTTTGAAAAAAAAATGAAACAAAAAAGTGAAAAAGAAAGGGTTTTGAATTTACATCAATTGCAAAAGACATTTAATTTGCATGTTACATAAAAAAAGAAGAGATATTCGTATCACTCGCATTCATACTTACATTCACATTTGCATCACAAAAAAGGAAATTCACTTTTGTATCACTTACATTTGCACTTATGTGTGCATCATGAAAAAAACATTGGCATTTGCATCGCTTGCATTTGTATCATGAGAAAAATATTTGCATTTACATCGCTTGCATCTGCATCACAAGAAAGACATTTTGCATTTGCATCGCTTCTATCTGCATCACAAAAGAGACATTTGCATTTGCATCACTTGCATTTACACTTGTATAAGACATTTTTATTTGCACCATAAGAAAGAAATTTGCATTTGCATCCTAAGAAAAAGTATTTGTAGGGGCATTTATATAAAAGGAACATTGGCATTTGCATTATGAAAATGTCAAATGTATTTTCATCAAACATTCAAATTCTTGCATTCGCATTGAAATTTGCATTTGCATAGTTGGACATTTGTATCATGATTATGTTTGTCAACTTTGTAAATATTAAGAGGAAAAGAAAATGGGGCAAAAAGAGAAAAAGAAATCTATTGTTGAAAAAAAAAAGAAAAAAATAGAAAAAAAAAGGAAAGAGATGAAAAAATATTTGACAAAAGACCAAAATGTTAAAAAGATTTGAAAAGTCAAAAAAGAAATGATCTGCAAAAAGAGAAGAGATTATTGAAAAATGAGATATGATACAAAATATTAAGCCTAGTTTAGCTGGCCCTTCAAAAAAGATTTAAGCTCAGATTTGTTGGCCGCTAATGAAATATTAAGCCCAGTTTAGTTAGCCTTCACAGAAATATTAAACCCAAATTAGCTAGCCCCCAATGAATTATTAGGCTTAGGTTAGCTGGCCTCTAATGAATGTAAACCGAGTTTAGTTGGCCTTAAAAAAAAATATGAAGCCCATATTAGCTGGCCCCCAATGAATGTAAACCCAGTTTAGCTGGCCTTCAAAGAAAATTTAAGCCCAGATTAGTTGGCCTCTAATGAAAATTAAGCTTAGATTAGTTGGCCTTCAAAGAAAGATTTAAGCCCATATTTGCTACCCCTTGATGAAATATTAAGCCCCATACATCTGCATCACCAAAAAGAGAAATGACATTTGTCTTACTTGTACTTACATCACAAAAAAAGACATTTGTATTTACATTGCTTGCATCTGTATCATAAAAGAGACATTTGTATTTGCATCACTTGCATTTATGCCATAAGAGAGAAATTTGCATTTGCACCATGGCATTTGCATCCTAAGAAAAGGTATTTGTATGGGTGTTTATATAAAAGGAACATTGATATTTGCATTATGGAAAAGTCACCTATATTTGCATTAAGCATTTACATTCTTGCATTCACATTGATATTTGCATTCCCATCGACATTTGCATTCGTATCATTTAATGCAAATAGACATTCGTATCATGATTGTGTTTGTCAACTTTGCCAATATTAGAAAGAGAAAAAGGAAAAAGAGAAAAAAAAAATTTATCATGGAAATAAAAAGAAAAAATAGTTTGATGTGGAGACCAAAATGTCAAAAAGAGTTTGAAAAGTTGAAAAGAAAAATGATTTGCAAAAAGCAAAGGGATTGTTCAAAAATGAGATATGATACAAGATTAAACATAAGCACAAGATTAGCTGGCACACAAACCCAGATTAGTGGTCACATCTATTTTTTGACTTATGGTTTATTCTCAATCATCATTATTCTTTGACCTATGGTTCAATCCCGGTTGTTTTTATTTCTAACCCATGGTTTAATCCTGGTCGTTTTATTTCGACTCATGGTTTAATCCAGGTTATTTTTATTTTTGACTCATAGTTTAATCCTGATTGTCATTATTCTTTGACCCATGGTTTAATCCCACCCGTTTTTATTTTTGACCCATGGTTTAACCCGGTCATTTTTATTTCCAACTCATGGTTTAATCTCTATCGTCATTATTCTCTGACCCATGATTTAATCTTGGTCGCTTTTATTTTTGACCATAGTTTAATCCCAGTCATTTTTATTTTCAACTCATGGTTTAATTTCGGTCGTCATTATTCTTTGACTCATGGTTCAATCTTGATCATTTTTATTTTTGACTCATGGTTTAATCTCGATCGTCGTTATTCTCTGACCCATGGTTCAATCTTAGTATTTATTTTTGTCTCATGGTTTAATCCCGATCATTTTTATTTTCTGACTCATGCTTTAATCCTAGTCATTTTTATTTTTGACCTATGGTTTAATCCTAGTCATTTTATTTTTGACTTATGGTTTAATCCAGGTCTTTTTTATTTTCTGACCCATGGTTTAATTTCGGTCATTTTTATTTTTGATCTATGGTTTAATCTCGGTTATTTTTGACTCATGCTTTAATCCTAGTCATTTTTATTTTTGACCTATGGTTTAATCCCAGTCATTTTATTTTTGACTTATGGTTTAATCCAGGTCATTTTTATTTTCTGACCCATGGTTTAATTTCGATCATTTTTATTTTTGATCTATGGTTTAATCTCGGTTATTTTTGACTCATGGTTTAACCCGGGTTATTTTTATTTTCGACTCATGATTTAATCTCGATCATTTTTATTTCTAACTCATGGTTTAATTTCAATAAGTTTTATTTTTAACTCATGGTTTAATCCCGATTATTTTTATTTTTGACTCATAGGTTAATCTCGATCGTTTTTATTTTTTGACCCATGGTTTTATTTCAGTTGTTTTTATTCTCTGACTCATGGTTCAATCCTAGTCATTTTCATTTCTGATTCATGATTTAATCTCGATCGTCATTATTCTCTGACCTATGGTTTAATCCTGGTCATTTTTATTTTTGAACCATGGTTTAATCTTGGTTACTTTTATTCTTTGACCCATGGTTCAATTCCAGTCATTTTTATTTTTGACTCATAGTTTAATCCCGGTTATCATTATTCTCTGACTTGTTGTCAACTTGGTCATCCCTTATTTTTCAACTTGTGATGTTGCAAAGCAAAAAAAAGAAAAAAATGGAAGAGAAGAAGAAAACCAAAAGAAAAAAAAAACAAGGGTTTACTCACTTGGAAGCATTATCTGACAAAATTACCATTTATGTCTTTGCATTACTTATAATCTTTAGAAGTATGCAAAGAAGGGCAGCTATAGGTGTTGAATTTTGTCTGAGGCATTTTTCAACATGATTGATTCAAGACTCATTTGCAAACATGGGCTGAGACCATTTAGGAGGACCATTTATGATCCATAAAGAGCTCACAAGTTTGCCTATACAAAATCCAAAGCTAACTCAAGTCAAATTCGATCAAACAAAGTCAAAATTACACGAAAATTGGTCAAAATGGATAAGAACCCAGATCAATTCTGAAAATTCACACCTTAATTGAAATTAATATGGTTTAAAATTAAATTTGAGATTTTTCAAAGTAATAAAATTTTCATCGTCCCCTAGGGGGTATTTTCGTAATTTGACCTTCCTAAACTTGGATTTTTGTGAAGCATTCCAAAGTTTAATTTTATAATATTTCATGATTTTTGGTGCATTTAAAATCATAAAGTACCTTGAAAAAGGAAAAATTACCAAAAATAACATTATAGGAGTATTTTCATAATTTAGCTTTTTCGAGCTCAAATTTTTGTGAAACTTTCCAAATCTTAATTTCATAATATTTCATTATTTTTAGAGCATTTGAAATCATAGCAATACCTTAGAAAGGATGAACTTACCAAAATACCTTATGAGGGTATTTTCATAATTTAACTTTTTTGAGCTCCGAATTTCATGAAACATTCCATATCTTAATTCTATAGTATTTTATAATTTTTGGTGCATTAAAATCTCAAAAATAATTGTTGGAACATTGATTTCTATGAAAATAACCATAAATACCAAAACTTTGCACTAGGGGTAAAATGATCTTTTATAGGTTTGAGGGGCATAAAAATTCAACATTTGCAGTGTTTAATCTAAGCCATTGGATCCTTTGTTGACCTTCAAAAGGTGGCTCTTTGAAATTAAGAACAGGAGGAATTATGTCCCTTGGATGAGATTTCATCCAAAGGCCCTCATTGAGCAAAATTGAAATCTTGCATTTCTTTGAATGGGTCTATCGAATAAAGCATAAGAAGAAGCTGCTAGAACAGGGGAGAAGGAAGGAGGAAGCCTCTGAATAAAAAAAAAAAGCTGAAAACAAAAAATTCAAAAGGTGAGACAACCCACACGAAGGCTGAGTTTTGCTAATTATATCATGTGTTTTACACTATTTTTGCTCCTGCCATGATCTTTTTTGCAAGTTTTCTTATTTATTCCTTTCATGATTTGGTGTTTGGTGTGCTTATTGAGAAAATTTCAAGCCTTATTTGTTCTATGTTTCTATTTCATTTTTTTTCAAGCTGGTTGGAACACCATTGTTTTTTTGGTGTTGCCGAACAACTGTTATTTCTCTTTCTGGCAGTAGCTATTTGGTCATGCCATAAAATTTTCCATCCGTCTTTTCCATCCTTTATAACTAGGCTTTAGTTAGTCTAAGCTAAAGTAAACAAAGAAAAAAAATCAATTGGACTAAGCCAAATCATGCTACCTAACTTTCCATAGGCAATCACGGTTTGGATGCTTTTTTTTACTTAGCTCCTCATGTTTTAACATGGAAAGAAAGCTTTAACAAAAATGGTTTCCAAAGTTGGGAGATAAGTTGTGGGAGGAGGAAGAAAGGGTTTAAAAGTTTAAGCTTTCTTCTCCAATTCTTTATTCCACGTGTCAAGGTCTTGTACAAGTCAGAAAGCTTCAAGCTTTATGTTTCCTACTGGTTTCTTTCTTTGGCATGGGATTCCGTTTTGCTTGGTTCTTTATAGAAAATAGAAAGTTAAAAATAGGCTATATATAAAGCAAACTTCATGTGACTTAGTTGGTCCCTCTTTATTCTTGTTTTGTTTGGCTTTCTTCGTATCACTTTGCTTGCTCAACCAGTGTATGAACAATAAATTTTGGTTGTAGGAAAACATAAAGAATGAAAGCTAAAAATAGGCCATAGGTAACGCATGCCTCACATGAAGTAGTTATTCCCTTTTTATTTTTGTTTGGCTTGACTTTCTTTGTATGACTTTGCTTACTCAACCACTGTATGAACAATAAATTTTGGATGTGGGAAAACATAAGGAATGAAAGCTGAAAATAAGTCATAGGTTGTGCATGCTTAATGTGAACTCGATTGTCCCATCTTCATGTTTGTTTTGCCTGGTTATACATGCTTTTATCTATTTCATAAGTGCATGAATTAGTTTTGGATGAGGGAAATATTACACATACCACACGATCCCACCTTTATCTTGATGCTTAGATCTCTCATGATTCTTTTTGGCTTGATGGTTACTAGATGTTCTAAAAAATGTAATAACAAATGTAGTAAGGCTAGGTAGATAATAATAATAATAATAATAAATTTTAAGTAGGGCTTAGAATATTTAAACATCTTTTTGCTTACTTATTTTAGCTTGATTGATCATGTTCATTTTTGGATTATGCTAAGGTTTTGAATGTCTAATTCCTTTGTGTGTGTATTAGCTTTTAAATTCATTTATTTATGTCCTTTGAATAAATTTATATATCTCATTTGCTATTTGCATTCCAAAGATTTTTCTTTACTAATGGTGATAATAGTTTTATACTAAAATATAATTAGTGATATATAAAAAGTTTTAATCCATTTTAAAATAAAAAATTTATAAAACTGAGCTTGCTTCAAAAGTTTATCTAGATGTTGGAGACTTTTAGAGAGGTTTGTGAAGTCTTAAAATTCAAACCCAAACATATCTAAAAAGTTATACCCTTTTGGAATTTATAAGGATTTTTATGAAAACCTTTGATGAAGTAATTAGTTCTTGAATATCGCTTAGACATTGGGGTATTTAAGAAATTTTATTTCATTAAGAATTTTCATACCTTTCCATGGCTTAAAAAATATATATAAATTTGTTTTGCTAAGATTTTGGTTATGAAAATACCATATTAATAAAAGTATAATAAGATGGGATTTTAAATATAAAAGTTCACACCCAGACTTTGCCTAGATGTTGGAGAGTTCAGGTGGTCTTTTATATTTGAAATTTCAATTCTTAAATTTGTACTTAATCATCATTTTTTTTTGCATATGTTTCGTTTTAAGTTAATGTCTTCATTTATAATGCATACGTATATGGTTGTTTATTTATGATTGTTTAATATTAATTATATTATTTTATTTTCATTTTTTATCACATTAAAGTTTTCTTAAAATTTTAAATTTTTAAAGATTTGCATGAAAACTTTTTATGAAATAATTTATTCCTGAATGTTGCATAGATGTAAGGGTATTTAGAAAATTTTATTTCATTGAGAATTTTTATACATTTTCACTACTCAAAATAAATTTGTTAGATTAACAAGTGGAAATTAATTGATAATACTAATAATGGGATGAGATTTCCAAATATAAAAATTCGTATCTAAGCTCCACCTAGCTGTTGGGGAGTCCGGGCAGTTTGATTATATTTGGAATCTCGATCCTTAAATTCATGCTTGATCATCATTTTGCATATGTTTACACTTATAATGCATACGTATATATTTGTTTTAGCTATATTGGTTTAATAGTAATTATATTATTATTATTATTTTTGTTTTATCACATAAAAAGTTTTTTCTTAAATTTTTTTATTTTAAACAAATAAATTAAAATAGCATTCTATGAAATATAATTGATTGGTACTTTACTTAGATGTTGGAAAGTAATCAATAATTATCATTTACAAATAATGTTGTTTTATTTTTGGAAGGAATATTATGGTAAATCTTGAATGGAAAGACTATCTTCGAATTTCGCCTTTATGTCTGGGACTTCGAAGGTATTGCTTTAATTTAAGGATTTTCATAATATTCCTAAATAAATAATTTTTTAAAACTAATTTTATTTCTTACAAACAAAGGGAATTATAATTAAATTTCACATAGGAAGCCATTTTTGTTTGAAATTACAAATAGCCCATAATTAATTGGTACTAATTTTGTAGGTGTTATAGGGGTGCTAATCCTTCTCAACACGTAACTGATTCTCGAACTCAATCTATTTTTGTAATATAAAATCATCTTTTTAGTAAAGCTTTAAAATTGTTTTATTAAAAAGATAAAATTTTTGGGTGGTCAATCATACCCTAAAAAAGATTGGTGGTGACTCTTCATGTTTTTCATGATTTTTAAAATATCATACATCTAGGGATCGAGTTTTCAGGATCGATACATTATGACACGATTATCACTAAAAATTTTTGAATGGAACAAAATAAATAAAATATTTTATTGAAAATTTTCTTAGATGCCTCGATACTTTGGTGGTATTTTAGAAAATTTTTCTCACCTAAAGATTTCTTAAGAAATTTTGCTCGGACTTCATTAGAACCTCATCATTGAAGATTTCATTTACTTTCTTCTTTCTAAATTTTCATTATAATCTTAATTTTTAATTTTTTTAATTATATTGTTATTCCTTTTTTTTTAAATAAGCACAATTCTCAAGTGTTAAAGCATAACTAAAAGATATTTTTATTTTAAACAAAACCTTAAGAAGATAAAAGAATAAAAATTTTTGTGTATTGGATATTTTTCTAAATAATCCTCTACTTTGTTAGTATTTAGAAAATACATCCTCACCTAGACTTTTAGAGAATCATTATTTGGATTTCTCTAAAATACCATCCTAAAAAATTTCTATTCATATTATTATTATTATTATTATTGGATGTGAAATTAAAGTGCAAATAAAAGATAAATTGCATAAAAAATAATAATAATAATAATAATAGTTTATTGCATGAAATTAAACATAAAAGTCTAAACACCTAAGAGATCATAACGTATAAAATTTCAATTTAATTAAGCAAGAAAAAAGTAAAGATGGATATATGTTATAAGAAATATGCGTGACACCTATCAAGAACAAGCATACTTTCTACCCCATGCTTTGGAGTTTTCTTATGCCAAGGAAAGAAAAAAAAAAGACAAAAACAAATAAACCTTGTTGGACCCTTGCTTTACTCATGCTACATTTTCATTACTATCTTGGATTAGATGATATCAAGAATAGGATAAAAACTGACAATGCATAGCTTTCTAATAGCTTAGACCCTCTTTTATTTTGCAAGGTTTCTAACATCCTCAAGCTTCTGGGACCATAGCACCTTTTCTATAAACTTAAAATAGGAACCCAGAAGGTGGACTTTCAAGGTGATATGGAAGCTTTATTTGGAAGCCCTCTTTTTCTTTCCTTCTTTCCTTCTTTATTTATTAATCTTTTCTTACCTCTTCAAGAGTCAGTGGATTCTTTATGCCTTCTTAAGATTTCCTTTAACAAAATAGGGAATGGGACACTAGGAAGCATGATTTACAAACTAGGCAATTTTAAACTTTTCATAGGCATCAAAAGAACATAACCAGCTTCCCCATAAAGAACAGTTTGTCCTCTCTCTTTGTTTTTTTTTTTTTTTTTTGAAAAAAAAATGAAACCATTCTCTTCGACAAACCAACTCATGTGCAATGGAGTTGAAACCAACAAACATGTAAACTGTCCTATAGACTTCTTGCAAAAGAAACAAACGCTAGTCGTATACCTTTGGCTCAGATGAAACCCATGTTTCTACCTAAAAAAAATGCCATTAACCAAAAAAACAAATTAACACACTATGCCTATATAGAAACTAGGAACAAAATTGGACAAGATTCAACCTTTATGCCTAAACCAACCACTATAAAGGACATGCACATGAAGAGAAACAAAATTTGAATGGCTAAATTCTTTCTTTCTTTATTTTTTTATTTTTATATATTAAGATAGTCCATCTTTCATGTTGAAACAAACATAAAAGGATGAAGACACATTTTTTTAAAGAATAAAAGCTTGAACTTGATGGCCATAAGCGGAATGAAACCTGATTCAAAACTCTCCATTTTTAACTTTCACAAACTTCTCTTTGTTCATGCTTGTATAGGATTTTTTTTAACACTAGAAAAGAAAAGGGTGTTGTTTATTATAAACCATAAAAAACATTAACCTCAAGAGAAAGCTGTGAAACCAAGACTAAACTAGTTAAACCTTAACCTCTTCTGCTTCACTTTTCATTTGTTCTGAATACTTACTAATTTTTTTCCTCAAAAAGAACTATTTTATGTTCTTTTTCTTTTAAACCATGGGACCATCTATGAAGAGTAAAAAAGCAACTTCAAAACAACTTTCAAACCCATGCGAATAACTAAAAAATGATAAGTTGGAAATTATATGGAGCACTAGGGTTGTTATATGTAGAACATATTCATGAAATAGACTAGATAGGGATTAGAATGACTACCTTTCTTTTTTTTCTCTGAGCTTTCTTCATCTTCACCTTTCTTTTCCCTATTATGGCTACTTAAAAAAAATCCCAGATTGTAAAAAGCCTTCCTCTCCCCTTATTTTGTTCATTCTGCCTTTTTTAAACTCCTTATTAGCCTTCCTCCATAAAGCTTCAAGATTTGTTTTTTTTTTCTTGCTCTATTAACCTTATCTCTTTTTTTTTTTTTTTTTTGCACGTGCTATCCTTTCACTTCAGGCCATCCTTGTTCCCCACTAGATGTTCCTCATGCATGCATCTTTGTGTGCTCCCTATGAAGTGGTTTCGATTTGGTCTTTATAAAACCTCTTCGACCTTGTTTTGCGTTTAGAAAAGGGTTTTGTTTAGGCCCCTAACAAGCCTTTAAAAAGAGCAACCCATTGGGCTTTAAATGGGCCACTTAAAATTAAAAGTTTCGGTTTCTGTCTTAGGACTTCATAAAATTGATTGTGTATCAGCCCAAAAAACAAAGATCTCGGATCACACGCAAAAAAGGGCTTGGATCAACAATGTTGGATTGTTTTGGATAAAATTTAATGTCTATAGTTGCCTCTCTTTGCATTTTCTCAGAATAAAAAATAATGCCAGGACATCGATAATAATTTTGTTCGGATGATGCTTATGAAGGTTTTTTTTTTCTTAATTTGACCCTTTGTAATGCTCAACAACTTTTGAAAATAAAATACAAGATTCTACTTGGAGGTCTTACAAATCTCGAGATTTTTGAATGCTCCTTTAATCAAAGGCATTAAAACTTTAAAAGTTCTTGTTTGAAAATGCCTTCCCCTAAATAGAGGTTTTGAAAATCATTTAAAAAAAATCCTATTTGAAAATGGCTCATCCCAAACAAAGGCATTGAAACTTTAAAATCTTTTTCTTTTTTTAAATCTTGTTTAAAAATGGTTCCCCCTAAATAGAGGCTTTGAAACTTTAAAAATCTTGTTTGAAAATGGTTTCCCCTAAATAGAGGTTTTGAAACTTAAAACATCTTGTTTGAAAATTGCTCTCTTTAAATAAAGGCTTTGAAACTTTAAAAAATATCTTTTTATGAAAAAAATATATGGTTTGGAAATGCCTCATGACGTTATGGGTTGAAGGTTTTATTAGTTGTGCTTGTTTCAAAATCATTTCTCATACTTCAGTCTTTTACTTGAATGATTCTTCGTTAAAAATCCCAAAGTTCAAAATTTTTCTAAATAATATATTAAATGTAATTCATGAATGCAATGAATGCAATACATGCAATGCGAGTATTATTAAAAACCAATTTGATGCATCCAAATTATGGTAACAAGTTTCTTTAAGTCAATCTTTTCTAATTATTTTTTCAAAATGACCAATCTTAATCCCGATTTGCATATTCTAGGAGTTGTTTTCTTGTGGACTATGATGATCATTTGCTGATAATGTTTATCCGACACTACTTCTAACAAGTTTTTACTTTGATTTGATGAGTTTGAAAATAAGTGACTTTCCAAATCTCCCCATTTTTCTTAATCTTTATTTTAACTTTGTTATCCTTGATTTTCACAAAATAATGTAAGAGCTTTAACAAATATTATCAATCATTTATCATATTCCAAATTTCATGAGTAGTGTGATAAATTAGCATTTCCTCTATTTGTGAGAATAAAGATTATTAGAAAGCAAGGTAAATTAGAGAAAGATGAATATTTATTATGGGAAAGTATAAAGAAATGTCTAGCGAGAAACTTGAACACTAGTGCAAAATTTAAATAAGAGAATTGTATTTAAATAGTGACTATTCAAACAATCATGAACAATATTCCAAAATTCTTCCTCTTAAAAACCTATTCCACTGATATACTTGATCCTTCTAAATTTGTTGTATTGGACATCACCCTCCTGTACTTGGATATTAGTATTTTTTTTGCATCTAAGCCACCTTTTTAGGTTTTCAACTTAGATCCTTCATTTTGACTCAAACTACCCTTTTTGGGTTTTCAATTATGAGTCTTCCTTTATTTTTTATTCATCTTTTCCTTCTTTTTTTTTTCTTTTCTTTCTTTTTTTTGTTTGTTTGTATTTTTTGTCTCTTTCTCAGGCAAAGTACTTTTTCACAGCATTTGAATTTATCAGGTTTGGCAAGTCATCCCTATCCATCTCTACCAAGATTAGTGCTCCACCCAAAAAAGTCTTTTTGACTACATATGAACCCTTCTAATTTGGCATCCATTTTTCTCAATTATCATGTTGATTCAAAAGAATTTTCTTTAAAACCAATTCTCCCTCACGAAAATGCCTAAATCAAACATTTTTTTGTATATGCTTGCATCATTTTTTTTGGTACAATTGACCAAGACAAAGAGTTGTGAGCTTCTTCTCTTTAAAGAGGTTCAATTCTTCATAATGATTTTGGACCCATTTTGCTTCCTCTAAATCTACTTCTATCAAGACCCTTAAAGAATGAATTTTAACCTCGATTGGTAGCACAACTTCCGTCCCATATACGAGTGAAAAAAGAATGGCCCTGATAGATGTGTGCAATAAGGTCCTATAAGCATGTAGTGCGGAAGGCAACTTTTCTTGCCAGTTCATATAAGTATCAATCATTTTTTTCTATTATCTTCTTGATATTTTTATTAGTAGTTTCTATTGCTCCATTCATCTTTGGGTGATATGAAGCTGAATTATTGTGCTTCACTTTAAACTGAGCACAAACCTTCGTAAACATCTTGTTATTCAAATTGTGAGCATTATCAGAGATGATCCTTTTTGGAAGGCCATATCAACATATTATCTCTTTTATTATAAACTTGCATACCACCACCTTTTTCATATTAGCATAAAAAGCTGCTTCGACCTATTTTGTGAAGCAGTCAATCACTAAAAAGATAAATCAATGTTCATTTGAAGCTTTTGGAGTAATGGGTCCAATTACATCCATCTTTGACATGGAGAATAGCCATGGAGGTGAAAGATCCATCCCTCACATGGAGAACGGCCATAGAGGTGCAAGAACATGTAAAGGGGTTAGAGGAGCATGAATCTTATCTACATAAATTTGGCATCTATGACATTTTTCGGCATAGTTGATATAGTTACTCTCCATTGTCAACCAATAATAACTTGCCCTTATGATTTGTCTAGCCATTATGTGGCCATTTGCATGTGCTTCACAACTTTCTTCATGTACTTTTATAGTAGCTTATTAGTTTCAACAGCATTCACGTATCTCAATAACATTTGATCCTAATTTTTTTTGTACAAAATTTCTCCATTAAGGAAAAATCCCATTGCCAATCTTCTGATAATTCGTTTTCATTTCTAGATGCAGGTTTTGGGTATTGTTGGTGCTTAACATATTGCATGATGTCGTAGTACCAAGGCAGGCCATCAATATTTTTTTTAACAGTTGAACAATATGTTGGTGATCCTTGCACATTCAATTGGATAGATTAGATTTTCATTTTATCATACACTTTAAACATTGTAGCCAATGTAGCTAGAGCATTAGCCATTTGTTTATCTTCTTGAGGTACATGACAGAATTGGACCTTCTCAAATTGTTTGATCAAATCTACCACCTACTTTTGTTATTATACCAACTTTGAATCTCTTATTTCCCATTCACCACGTAGTTGATAGATTACCAAGGTAAAGTCTCCATTACTTCTAACACTCTAATCTTTTTTTCAATTGCCATTTGCAGGCCCATTATGCATGCTTCATATTCTGTCACATGTTGGTACAATTAAAATCCAAACTTGTAATGCTTGGATAATAATTTCCATCAAGGGATATCAAAACTGCTCTAATCCCATGCCCCAAAGCATTCAAAGCTCCACCAACGAACATTTTTCATGGCTTTTTGATTGGTTCCCCTTTCTCTGTTTAGGATATGGTTATCAAATCTTCGTCAGCAAAGTTTAATTTTATAGGCTCATAATCACTGATTGCACGCTTTGTAAGGAATTCAGCTATCACACTTCTTTTGATCACCTTTCGCGTAACATATACAATATCATATTCAAAGAGCCTGACTTGCCATTTTGCTAACCTTCCTGATAATGATGGTTTTTCAAAGATATACTTAAGAGGATCCAACCTTGCTATCAACCAAGTGGTATGGTATAACATATATTGCCTGAGTCTGTGGGCTATCCAAGCCAATGCGTAACACATTTTCTCTAATTATAAATATTTGGAATCATATTCGATGAACTTTTTACTTAAGTAATAGATAGCTTACTCTTTTTTGCTCGTTTCATCTTGTTTCCCTAACACACATATGATAGAATGGTTGTGCACCATGAGATACAAAATCAATGGTTTCTTCACAACAAGTGATACCAACATCGATGGATTTGATAGGTAATCTTTAATTTTTTCAAAGGCATGCTGGCATTCCTCATCCCATTTTTTGAGACCATGTTTCTGAAGCAACTAGAAAATTAGGTCACATTTATAAGTAAGATGAGAAAAAAAGCGAGAAATGTAATTCAACCTTTCCAAAAAACCCTTTACATCTTTTTACGTACGTGAAGGAGATAAGTTCTGGATGACGAGTATCTTATCTGGATCAATTTCAATGCCTCTCTTACTAACCACAAACCCTAACAATTTTCCTAACTTTAACACCAAATGTGAATTTAGCTAGGTTTAGCTTAAGTTGATACTTTCACAATTTTTCGAACAACTTCTTGAGATTGGTAACATGGTCTTCTCCTTCACAAGATTTTACAATCATGTCATCACATACACCTCTATTTCTTTATGCATCATGTGATGGAAAATGGTTACCATTGCTATTTGAAAATAGCTCCTACATTTTTCATTCCAATAGGCATAACTTTATAACAGAACGTGCCCCACATGGTAACAAACATAGTTTTTTCCATATCAGAAGGGGCCATTTTAATTTAGTTATATCCAAAAAACATCTATGAAAGAAAATATAGAGTGCTTAGTGGTGTTATCCATAATAGTGTCAATATGAAGTAGAGTAAATTACCTTTCGGGCTTGTCCTATTCAAATATTTATAAGCTACACACATATAAACTTTTCCATCCTTCTTGGGAGCTGGGACTACATTAGTTACCCATTTCAATTATTTGGCTACCTTTAAAAAGACTGCATCAAATTGCTTTTTCACTTTTTCTTTGATTTTTAACATGTCAACTTCATGCGTCTTAATTTTTGCTATACTGACTTACATTTTGGCTTTAATGGCAATTGGTGTTCTACAATATCTGAACTAAATCTTAGCATATCTTGGTATGATTATGCAAACACATCAACAAGCTCATGAAGAAATTCTTCTAACTTCCCTCTTTCTATAGGTGAAAGGGATGTGCCCACTTAGCTTCCTTCTTATTTTTCTTATCACCTAAATTGACTATGCCTATAGCTTCCTCATTAGGTTCAATTTGTTTTCTTTCTTGTTCCATTAGTTTTAATAAATTAGGGGGCAAATTGTACTCATCTGAATCCTCTTCTTTATCAAGTTTATTAGCATGAATAGGTTTTTAAAAGTCAAATCTTGCATTGTCATCATGATTATCTTATATTCATTATTTGAAAACCTAAAGATGGTTGAAATTGAAAGGATGTTGACGTATATGTGAGAAAAGAAAAAGAAAAGGAAATTGTAACTTTGAATGAATGAAATAATAGAGGCAATGAAAATACAAAACACTGGTCATTTTATTGAAATGATAAAGGAAAGATAAGCTTGTACAAAATTCTTCCAAATGCTCTTAAGTATAAGCATTGGGGAAATTAACTCACTACATTACATTGTGAAAGATTTAAAGATAACTAGCAATTTCATTACTTTTCAATTGTTTAACTTTTCACTAAAAGGACATGGATAAATAAAAGGCTTATCTTTCTAAATGGTTGTCGTTGCATCTCCCACCATATAGTTATGAAGTTCAAAAAAGGTTTCTTCCATGTTTAACATAGGTTCCTTTTGTGTGACCTCTAGTAAATTAGGGTGGATTTAGTCATCTAAACAAAATGTATCATAAAAGTAAATGATGATCATTCTTTTATACTTTGGCTCATGTCCTTTAAGCCATGCCAATCTCTTTTCTCTTTTTTCAATCATGGCTCTCTTTCTTTCTGCTGTAGTGACTTTAAATCCCAATCTAAACCTTTTTTTATTTTCAAACACTCTTGGTGGCTCCTTGATTCCTTACAAATTCCTTCCAAGGCCATATCCAACATGCCATCCTTTACCAAATGTTTGTTTGATGACCATCTTGATTGCACTTGATAAACGCAGAGTGGGAACCTTTGATCCTTTTCCTACATAAGTTGCATTAATGAATTCAAAAGATCTAAAAGTGCACTCTGATGCTTCTTTCACAGCCTTCATATATAGAGCAATCATGGGCTTGGTTACCAATAAGTCATATTCTCTAAAAACACTAATTAGTTGATCCTTAACTATAAACTTTACTTTTTGATGCAGAGATGATGGGAAAGCTTCTACCATATGAATCCATGGTCATCCCAAAAAGCAGTTATAAGATGGTAAAATGTCCATGACTTGGAATTCTATAGAGAATGTGTATGGCCTTATTTGTATTTGTATTTCAATGTCCCATAACACTTCCCTTCGAGACCTATCGAAAGCCCTCACTATCATGTGGCTGGTATTTATATGTGATGCATCAATGGGTAATTTTGTTAGAGTGATCATGGGCATGACATTAATTGAAGAGCCATTGCCAATAAGAACCTTAGCTATGATATAGCCTTTATACATAGTAGTGATATGAAGGACCTTAGTGCTATCTCATCCTTCTGGTGAAATCTCAAGTTATGAAAGTTAGAGCTATAATACTCCCCACAATGTGGTCAACATTCTCAACAGAGATATTACAGTCCATATGTGCTTGATTCAACACCTCAAGAGGGCATTTTGATGTGGTTTAGAATTCAGCAATAGTGATAACAATGAAATTCTAATGAGCATATTTTTCAACTGCTCTATTACACTATATTCATTATGTTTGATCAACTTTAAAAACTCATAGGATTCTTTATCGATGACATGTTCTTTATATCATGCATGTTAAGCCACTATAGAATGAGTCTTATCTCTTTTTCCCAACATCTATTCTCCTTATTTAGCTTTTCCCTTTTAAGCCTTCTATATTATTTTAGGAGTATAACATCTCCCATTCCTTGTCATTCCACCTACTTTAGTTATATTTGTAGTACTAGTAGTATTTGGGTCACTTGTAACCTAACAGTCATTTGATTCTTGTGCCATGACATTATAATCATACTTTCATGGTTTACCTTATCACTCTGATAAAAGAATGGGATAAGGACTCAAATTGTTATAAGTTTCATGGGAAAAGAAATGGGCTGCTCTTTTGTCAAGCTTAGTTTTGCATTGTAGAAGATAGTTATCAGTTTAGGCATAAACTTAGGGAATATATTTTTTAAAGAGCCTCCTTCTGTTGTGTTCATCAAGGATTGGTCTTGTGCCCACTTGGTTTTTCATTGTAATAAGTTGTCACCAACTTAAGCATAAACTTAGAGGGCATACTCCCTAAAGACCCCTCTTCTGTTGCATTCATTGTGTTTTGATCATCTTCTTCATAAAACTGTACCAAAGATGAATCCATCATTGTTTGCAGCACTAGGTGAAACATGCCATAATTCTAAATAAAGTGTCTTACCATGTTTATGTGAAAAATACATGTTTATGTCGGATCATAGTCTTTATGATGGATCTCTTATTTTGAGGGAATTGGATGAAGTATGTCAACTTCGACCAAGTTTTCAAACTCTTGACCCATCATGGTTTTAACTTCATTAACACTTCTCTTAACACGCCTTACCATACCAACATCTATTGCATTGATTGCTGGCCCAGTGTGGTTTGGTAAAGGATTTTTATTAACATTTGGCTTCTTGCTAGTGTCAAAATTTATGTATTCTTTCTTGATAAAGTGCTACACTTTATACTTAAGAGTTGTGCAGTTTTCTATGAAATGATCTACAACCCCATCATGATAATCACACTGAGCATTTGGATCATACCATTTAGGGTATAGAGGCTTCAATGGCTTTATGGGGTAAGGTGTAATAAGACGATTTGCTACTAATTGAGGGAACAAATTAGTGTAAAACATACAAATGGGATCAAAAGAAGTTTTCTCTTAAGTGGTCTTTGGACCTCTAGGATTGCTTTTCAAACTATTTGGCTGAACAACAAGTTATGCTATAGGTGTAGGGGTGTAAGTAGGAGTACGAGGGTAAAAGCTTTATAGGAATCTCAGTTGTGGTACCAGTTGATATTGGTATATACCTAGGGAAACATTATGCATGGTACGACAATAAAGTGGGTAGGTTGGATAGGGGTGATATGGGACAATTTTTAGGTGGTTGATTCCTATAGGCCACAGCATATGCCTCTCCATTTTTTTTTCTTAGGTGGCATTACTTTTTTAAAACTGGAGGTATCACTTGTCTCGATCTTACCACACTTGGTGGTACTTTCTATCATTTTACCAAGAATTACCATATCCATAAAATTTTTCATTGCATTACCAACAAGTTTATCATAATATGATGCCTTGAGAGTATTAATGAAAAGCAACGTTGCCTTCTTTTCGATAAAAAATGGCTGTACTTGAGTGACAAGATCCCTTCATCTATGGGCATATTCCTTAAAAGTTTCATTGGTTTTTTTTTCATATTTTACAGTGACAACCTATCAGGAGCCATGTCTAATACATGCTTGTATTGACCAAAAAAAGATTTAGCAAGATCCTTTCAAGAATGTATGCGACTCCTATCTAGTTGGACATACCATTTTGCTACAAAACCAATAAAGTTGTTCTGAAAATAATGGATCCAATGCTTATCATTGTCAATGTGACTTGTCATCTTATGACAAAACATAATGAGATGGGCCGATGGGCACTTAGTTTTGTCATACTTCTCAAAATTGAAAGTTTTAAACTTCAGTGGAATTACTAGATTTGAGATCAAATTAAGGTCATTTACATCGATACTACCAAAGATATCTCTTCTTTCAATGACTTTTACTCTCTTTTCTAGCACGTCATACTTGTGTTGAATTTTTTTTTCTCTCCTGACTCTGACATGCCCCTTAATTTCTTTTGCTTTCCCATATCATCTAAATTGGGAACAAAAGTTGGATCAACCAGATTACATCCTAGGTTATGCTCAAATTGCCCTTTATTTGGTTGTTAGCTAGCCAATAAGTTCACATTCATGAATGGGTAAGGTTTCTCACCCATATGCAGTGGATACATCACTTGAGGAGTTTAAACATAGGGTGTTGTACATCTGGGTGCGTAAAATGGCTTTTTTCTTACATTGTTGTTTTCTTGGAGTCAATTTTCCTCTCTTATAATAGAGGCTTCAGGAACACTTTTCCCTTTTGCCATGCCTTCTATTAACTCCTTTAACTCTATCATTTGTCTTCACATCTTCTCTTGC